>CM031947.1:26209747-26863492 GCA_018749465.1 Paracanthobrama guichenoti
TTCTCCCCAGTATTTACAGAAAGGCATTTTAGTGTTCAAAATATGTTTTGTTCTCACTGTTGCCTCGCATTTGCGTTCACTGATGTATCAAGGGACAAGAACAGCATCTTTTTTCATACTATATTAATTAAATATACTCAAAAGCTTAATAAAAAAAAAAAAAAAAAAAAGAATTCTTAAAAAATGGGTGCATGCAAATGAATCTATGAAAATACATAAACAAATGAGTTAAAGGCATTTTATTTTGTTAATGTAGCACCGCAGCTAATATAACCGAACGCCATTAAGATGGAATTCTAATTAATTATCTGGGACAGAAAATGCAAGCAGGCTGGGAGGAAAAATGGCTGGCCCAGCTAATACCATGATGCACCATCTTGAGGCATAAGATCTTTTAATGTATTCTCTGGCTGTGCCTGAAAGGAGGAAAGAGCGAGCTGAATGGATCCATTAATTTAATTGAAGCAGGCCCTGACAAGAGATAAAACATCTCCCACATCTCTCCAGGCCGCTGCTGGCTTTATAGTAAACAACCAATGATCCATAAACAAAACCAGGAGAGCAGGAGACCCACTCTATAGAGACTTCAAGGCCACAAAAATATGACACGAGAAGAGGAGAATGGAAACTGAAGAGCCCCCCTTTCTCGTCTCTCCTGAGCCCTACCTGCGTATTCAACCTGGATAGGGCTCATTGTACCGTCTCTTTGGGATTTTTGATGTTAATAATTCAGTTTCTGGTCCCAATGCTGGTAGCTGTCAAAAAGAAACCTTCGAGTGCAGAAAATAGCAGGTGCTCTTTCCATGGGGAGAACAATGAACATGTTTCACCTTCAGGTATGCAGGCCATATAAATAGGCTTTAGATGTAGTACTAATACAATGTTATCTTTTATCCGAATGTTTAGGTAAGTATTGGTAACATAAGAGTAAATGAAGGAACTGCATTCATTAACTGTAATAGAGAAATATAAGTGGAAAATGCACCTACTTTCAGATTCATATGGAGGCCTCAAAGAAAATTCTCTTTCTCTTACTGTTTATTGATGGATGCATGTCTCTTAATACATGCTTTCATTAGAGACAAAACGAGAACACAAAACCAACTAGAGGCCATTGAGTCGGGAGGCACCTGTTCCTAGAGCACATTACAAACACTACAAAAAAAAAGGAAGCGCCACTAGCCAAATGTGAAGGTCACTGGTTTTAGTCTAACATGTTCTATCTTGCTCTTAAGAGAGAGAGAGAGAGAGAGAGAGAGAGAGAGAGAGAGAGAGAGAGAGAGAGAGAGAGAGAGAGAGAGAGAGAGAGAGAGTGTGGGTGGGTGGGTAGAAGGGGTGGGGAGGGAATCACAGCACTAAAACGTATGTGGAAAAAAAATCGGACAGAGCTTTGAGCACTTCAGGTCTGGTAGCATAAAAGTGTTCTCACATCTGGCTGAGATAGAGTTTCTGTGTAAGTGCTGGACTAAGGGGAAACAGTGTTTGTGCACTGCTAACCTTGTGACAGGAGAGAAAAGAGTGGAGAAATCTGAGCTACTCATCGTTCACCATGGCCATGCAGAGCTTCTCGTTTCTCTTAATTGAAAGTTTGTGTTTTGGGGGCAAAAAGATGGCTGAAGAAAATGAATAATGTAAGAGGCTACAACTTTGTTGGTCGGATTGCATGAGGATATCACTGCACTGCGCTCAGTGAAAATGAATCAAAGATAAACACGTGCAGGTGCATTCCACCATTTCATTCCACTGTAAATATGTAAAGGTGTGCTCACACTAAATTTTGAGCAGGCAATGAATACAACTGCAAATAATTAAATTATAATAATTAAATATATTACTGCTAACAGGATTTGATATCAAACTAATTATATAATATATTCAAAATACATTTAATATATTCATTGCTAAAAAGATGTCAAACTAAATATATTATCGCTAACAGGATATGATGGATAACTGGTTAGTTTGATGATTGCCCTTGCCTATTATCAGGTGTGAGGATTTGATATGTGAATGCAAAATCCCTTGATATATAGTCATGATCAAAAATTGATATACACCTTGAAGAATCTGCTAAATAATAATAATTATTTTTTTTTTTTTAAATAAGAGGGATTATACAAAATGCATGTTATTATTTTTAGTACTGTCCTGAATAAGATATTTTACATGAAAGTTGTTAACATATAGTCCACAAGACAAAAAATAGCGGAATTTATAAATATGACCACCGTTCAAAAGTTGACATACACTTCTTCTTAATATTCTTAATACCGTCAATGATCCACGGTTGTATTTTTGCATATTTGTACCCTCTTCAGCAGTGACTGTATGATTTTTAGATCCATCTTTTCACACTGAATACAACTGAGGGACTCAAACACAACTAAAAAAATGTTTCAAAAAGTCACTGTTGCTCCAGAAGGAAACACAATGCATTAAGATCTGGGTGTGAAGATGTGTACATTTTTTCTTATTTTGTTTAAATATCATATTTTTTTCATTTAGTACTACCCTTCGGAAGCTACAGAAGATTCATGTTTCTCGGAATACAAATTAAGTGCAATTTACCTTGATCTTCAAATTCAAAAAGTTTTCACCCCGGCTCTTAAATGCATCGTGTTTCCTTCAGTGTGAAAAGATGAATCTCAAAATCGTCACAAAACAAACAAACAAAAATAGCTTTTTTTTTTTGTCTTGTGAACTATATGTAAACATCTTTTATGTAAAGTAGTTATTAAATAAAAAAACCATGCACACACACACACACACACACACACACACACACACACACACACACACACACATATATCCAAAAAATAACACCAATACCAAAATAGTAAGTAACAAGATGAAGGTCAGATTTGTCAGAGTATTTCTCTTTTTACAAAACATTCTCAGTCAGGGCGAGAAAGGGACAGATTATGACATCCTGAGGCTCTGAATATCACACGTTCATAACTAGCAATATTTGAAATGCTGTGAAATATCAGTTTTCTTATTTGCATGAGCCTGTGTTTCTTCTCTGCTGCGCTGATGAATAGATTGTTACTGCATCTGTGCCTGGGCTTATATAAAGCCCACAATACAAATGAGCAAATCTGTACCATTAATCTATGCAGTAATTTCTATATTATATATAATATATACATATATATACACACACACACATATATATATATATATATATATATATATATATATATATATATATATATATATATATATATATATATATATATATATATATATATGTGTGTGTGTGTGTGTGTGTGTGTGTGTGTGTGTGTGTGTGTGTGTGTGTATACGTATGTATGTATGTATGCATGTATGCATGTATGTATGCATGTATGCATGTATGTATGGATGTATGTATGTATGTAAAACCCGATTCCAAAAAAGTTGGGACGCTGTACAAATTGTGAATAAAAACAGAATTCAATCGTGGACGTTTCAAATTTCTATATTTTATTCAGAATACAGAATACAACATTAGACGACATATCAAATGTTTAAAGTGAGAAAATTTATAATTTTAAGGGAAAAATAAGTTGATTTTAAATTTCATGGCATCAACACATCTCAAAAAAGTTGGGACAAGGCCATATTTACCACTGTGTGGCATCACCTCTTCTTTTTATAACAGTCTGCAAACGTCTGGGGACTGAGGAGACAAGTTGCTCAAGTTTAGGAATAGGAATGTTGTCCCATTCTTGTCTAATACAGGCTTCTAGATGCTCAACTGTCTTAGGTCTTCTTTGTCGCATCTTCCTCTTTATGATGCACCAAATGTTTTCTATGAGTGAAAGATCTGGACTGCAGGCTGGCCATTTCAGTACCCAGATCCTTCTTCTACACAGCCATGATGTTCTAATTGATGCAGTATGTGGTCTGGCATTGTCATGTTGGAAAATGCATATGTTGTTCTAGAACTTGGATATACCTTTCAGCATTGATGGTGCCTTTGCCCAGATGTGTAAGCTGCCCATGCCACACACACTCATGCAACCCCATACCATCAGAGATGCAGGCTTCTGAACTGAGCGCTGAGAACAACTTGGGTTGTCCTTGTCCTCTTTAGTCCGGATGACATGGCATCTCAGTTTTCCAAAAAGAACTTCAAATTTTGATTCATCTGACCACAGAACAGTTTTCCACTTTGCCACAGTCCATTTTAAATGAGCCTTGGCCCAGAGAAAACGCCTGCGCTTCTGGATCATGTTTCGATATGGCTTCTTTTTTAACCTATAGAGTTGTAGCCGGCAACGGCGAATGGCTCGGTGGATTGTGTTCACCGACAATGTTTTCTGGAAGTATTCCTGAGCCCATGTTGTGATTTCCATTACAGTAGCATTCCTGTATGTGATGCAGTGCCGTCTAAGGGCCCGAAGATCACGGCATCCAGTATGGTTTTCCGGCCTTGACCCTTACGCACAGAGATTGTTCCAGATTCTCTGAATCTTTGGATGATATTATGCACTGTAGATGATGATAACTTCAAACTCTTTGCAATTTTTCTCTGAGAAACTCCTTTCTGATATTGCTCCACTATTTTTGGCCGCAGCATTGGGGGAATTGGTGATCCTCTGCCCATCTTGACTTCTGAGAGACACTGCCACTCTGAGAGGCTCTTTTATACCCAATCATGTTGCCAATTGACCTAATAAGTTGCAAATTGGTCCTCCAGCTGTTCCTTATATGTACATTTAACTTTTCCGGCCTCTTATTGCTACCTGTCCCAACTTTTCTGGAATGTGTAGCTCTCATGAAATCCAAAATGAGCCAATATTTGGCATGACATTTCAAAATGTCTCACTTTCAACATTTGATATGCTATCTATATTCTATTGTGAATAAAATATAAGTTTATGAGATTTGAAAATTATTTATATATATAATTTTTATTCACAATTTGTACATTGTCCCAACTTTTTTGGAATCGGGTTTGTTTGTGTGTGTGTGTGTGTGTGTATATATGTATATATATATATATATATATATATATATATATATATATATATATATATATATATATATATATGTATATGTATATGTATATATATATATATATATATATATATATATATATATATATATATATATATATATATATGTGTATATATATATAGACACATCCTAAGTATATCAATACACTTCAATAAAAAACTTTTTAAACAAAAATCTTTGAATACGTAAACTGGCTCATGGTTCAGATAAATTTCTGTGCAAAGAAAACTTAAGTTCAATTAACTGGGCTGTGAATAAACCTGGCACAAATGAATTGTACAAGTTCAACTCACTGCTTTCAATCTCTTTTAAAGCCAAATAACATAAATGTACTTTAATACATTATTCACGTTGTAAAACCTTTCAAAGAAATCTAAAGCTATATTTTGTCAGTAGTTTTGAGATTACAAATGCCTCATTGTCATTTAGCTGACTCAGACTTCTCAGAAATGATCCACAGAGCTGAAAAAGGACCTTTTAAGTGTGTAATGGTATCGCCTCAAGATCATTTGCTCACTTGGACTCTACTTAGTTACCTAAAAGAAATGTTAGAATATGGTGGTGAATCAATAATGAAAGTATTTTGCTTCACCATTCTTATCTTACATACAGTATGTCCTGCTCAAGGTGCAATTTGCAGAATGAATGGTTGTTCATGTTAAGTATGTGAAGAGATGTGGATTAAAACACTATTTTAGTGGCCATGGATGAGTAGTTCATATATCCCTGTTAAGTGCCCTCAAAAAAGAAACAAAGGAAATAAACAGTGTCTCTGATGCCTCGGAGTATATTATCTCTGTTGCACACACACACACACACACACACACACACACACACACACAATATATATATATATATCGGTCCTTCTCTCACACATTGCCTAATAATCTTTTTTTTTTGAGTGTCAGCCTGTTATGACAATTGTAGTTTTTTTTTTTTTTTTTTTTTTTTTTGAAATACAAGCATATCTTGGCTAACAATAAGGTGGATTTATTCTCCATTATTCCAGTCGCAACTCACACAAACAGACACACACAAACCTTTTTACCAGCAACTCATAAATAAAATTGTGCAACTAAGATGATTTGTCAGGTAAAAAGTAGGACTGGACATATTTGGAGAAAAATGCATAAATAATGCAAGGACACATCAACAATGTGGAAATAAGTGCAATCCATGCAGCAAGGCATGTTATAACTGACCAACACTGGATTATCTTAAACGGATCTGAATTAACCTCATTAATATAATGAAAAAAGCGAATTGTCTTGAATCACATATCACTGTGATAACATCTTTTATCAGGAGACCCTCTTATCACACGCTGTGCCTGGGAATTCTGGATGTTTTTGCACTGAAGTGGAACAATAGGTTTGTTTTTCAAATCTGATGCCGTTCCTCTTCGCTATACAATAGCGAGAGATTCAATGGTGTGAAAGGATTCCCCTGTTTAATCACTTTGTAGCCTATGTGCAAATATTACCTCTCCAAAGAGGAGACAACACTTTTTCCCAGTTTACACCAGACATCACCAATAACCCAGATCATTATTGATAATATATATTGGTGCAAATGTTTATTTTCCCTAAAATCAATCTTATCCACCTTGTGTTTGTTTTATACAACACATACTCCAGAAACCGCCCATCATGAGTTGAGAAATATGGCTTATATTTTTCAAAAGAAGTTGATGATGCGGTTATGTTGTGTAAAAACCCTCATTCTCTACCTGTTTGGCTGCTAATCTGATTAGTCGGTGTGACACCTTGAAGTCCTATCAAAAATCTGATAATCAGATGAACTACCATCATCCCCTATGACTGGATGAAAAGGTGAAACAGAGATGTAACACTGCATTTATTCCTCTCCTCACATCTGTGCATGACAAAGACGAGCGAGAGACAACCACTGCTTCATCTGATTGTGATAAGGTTACAGTTTCATTGATAAAGAGAGATACTATCGGCTTGTGATCTGTTATTTGTTATGAGAGCATCAGTTGCCTTGTGTGTCATGTCTTTGATCAGATATTTTGAAATCTCTCAGGAAGCTTCCCGCCCAGCTTGGCCAACAGATATTGTAAAGCTGTCAATCAGAAGCAACACAACAAACATGAAACAAATCTAATTTAACTGATTTGAACAGTATCATGTGTCTATCTTTTCCATCTTTCATCCTTCAGCGAGAACTATTTACATTCCTTACAAGCACGTTTGCTGATCAGGTCTGTTGGTTTGTTGTATTCACTGCAACAAGTTTGCAGCCCAGGGAATTTAAAATTTTCACTTTTTGCCATGTGTAAATCCTATTTGGATAGAATCTGTGAGTGCACTCATTAAAATTATTTTTTGGACCATTCTTTACTTTTTTCCCCCATGAACAAAAGCATTTGGAGATGCTGAGAGCAGCAGCCATGATGGAAAAGCAATGAAAGGGTCAAAGACTTTTTGTCAGAGTGTCTGACTTATTTAATCACAATGAGTGGATGGGGAAGACAGACTTTGATTAAGCTCGGCTCACCGATCGATAAAGTCCTTGAACTTGCATAAGTCATTGCTGCCTACTCACAATATTACTGATAGCCTATGTTTTATTCACAGGGGTCTGAGAGCGCATAACCTCACAGCATGCGCACCTGAGTGAATTGCCCATTGATAAATAGTACCGGATTATTATTTTTTATTTTTTTAAATGCCACAGATACATCCTAAAATTGAAAGGCTGGTTTCACGGCAAAACACCTCAAGCCATGTCAAAGGCAGATAATCCACTCGTGAATGTTTTTTTTTGGTATAAACATTTCAAACCAAAGGAGGATTTTAGAGCGCTCTCGCCATCCATGGAGAGGTCACGGGCAGGCTTCTACAGTGCAAGGTATGCTGTTGTCAGGCTGCTTGGATTCAAAAAGCTGCTAGGTCTGGCTTCTTGATCTGTACTTTAAAAAAAAAAAGCTAAAATTTACTCTCATTGATTAAATGTAGATTGAATGAACAGAGCAAAAAAGAATTACACAACCTGCCAGGGTTCAGCTCTCTTTATCATTGTTTAGAACAGCGTGACAGATTCAATCTGCCGAGCTTGGAGGAAGGCCGTACAAGTCAGTCGTGGGCCACAGACGCAAGGCCAAACCCCCCGATGCAGCGAGATCGAAAAAAGTTGTGGGTCATGGAGGACGTAGCCTGCGGCCTTTCCCTCTAATCATTGACGCAGTGCTAAAAGAGTGAGTTTTCACAGCTGGCAACAGGTCTGACCTGGAATAATCATCAAGGAATACCCCTCCGCAGACTAGGCCATTGTTGCTTCTGAGGAACACGGCGCTGCCCGTCTTTTCAATATGACCCGGCAGATGGAGGCTTTCTCCTTTCATGTTGGGAGGAGGCATAAAGCCACCTGAGTGAATTGCAGAAAGCACCTTGATTTGGTGGATACACTGGCAAAGAAACATCTGAGAGGGTGTCTGTACAAAAAAGCCCAATGCCGATTCTTTCTCCATCTCAGGACCTCATTTATGGCCTGATTCATGTTCATATTTTACCAAATTGTTAAAATACATTTGTATAAACATGTTGTTTTCAGGTCATGAGCTGTGGGTTCAGACTAAGGACAGGTCCACAGCAACATTAGGTGAACTAACAATGACACTTCTGAAGAAGGAAGCAAAGGTTTGATCAGCACATGGTGGGTTGGCAATGATTCATAGTGGATAAAATAGAGACTTCGTATTTATATCAGTTGTATATCAGGGTCATAGATCTATCCTGAAAGGGAAAAAAAACAATTCTGAATGCAAATAATAAAATGCATCTAATAATATAAACATGCATAGTGAGTCAACTTTAGAAGAGAACTAAAATGCGTACCAGTTTGACATCAAAACTCTATATTAATGCAAATTCTTATGCCACTTGATAATATGCTTATATGAATACAATATTTAGTCCACAGTGCTAACTAGTGAGAATCAGTGTGTACTATATGCGTCACTAAACAAACCCTGTGTCTTGACAGTAAAAAGTGAATTCAGTAAAGTAAAATCAAACAAGTGAAATAATTTTGTGTGTTATAATTATCTCACATTCCAATATTGCATTACCCTGCTGAAAAGCAAAATCAGTTCTAGTGGTAAGCTGGTCATGCAAGCTGTTTTTTTTTTAATTTATTTTATATTTTTACTGTATTAAGAAATGCTTTGAGCAATTTTCTTTCTGGTCCATCTGGACCAACTAAACATTGGCTTGGCCAAGCAGGGAAACCAATTTAAGCCTAAGACCAGGTCTTGATTTAAGATGTTACTTTTTCTACCACAGTAAATGGGCATAGACACAATAAGAACAGCATCTACAAATGTCATAGCAGCCACTGTTTCACAGGAAATAAAATAATTCAGTTGCAGATTTGCAGAGTATGTGTTGTAAGTTGTAGCTGCCACACAGGCACAGTCTCATGTAAAGAGTGACGTTGGGTATTGTTCAACAATATAGCTTTACTTTGCGATGGTTATTCAGTCCCTACCGCTGAACCGCTCACATCCTTCACCTGAAAAGCAACATAATTAGAAAAATCCCTGAATGTGTGTGCAGGTCTGTGTAACAGTAAGAAAGAAACCGAGCGAAGGCACTAAACTAAATAAATAAGCACTCAGCAGGCTTACAATGGAAGGTAATATGCCCTTTGTCAGTCTGCATTCCGCTTTGTGATTCACGGGCTGTTTGGCAGGTGGGACCCACTTGTAAAACAGAGTAAACGACAAGAGCCTGCTTTCAGAAAAATAAAATATCTGCCGTTAAGGAAAAGGGTATTTTTTTTTAGCTCAATATTATCATTATAATCCTTGTTTGAGTAAGAAGTTATTCTGATTAAAAATGTATATAAATAAAATGGACATTTGACACACACACACAGCCCTAGCCCTACCTTTTAAACATTGTTTATGAAAATTCATGAGGGTAAATATGACTGCATATAGTAATACAATAATTAGACATTATTAATAGGGTGTAACTCGGACAGTTCATCACACTTCGTATCGATTCTCCATATTTTCTGATAACTCAAAAAGTTCTGCGATACGATTACAATATGATTTAAGGGTATATCAATCAATATTTCGATATGATATTATGTGCCTATTTTACACAATCAGTTTGTATTAACTCACACCTAATGAAGCAACAACATATTATAGGTAGGACAGAACAAGGTATGCTATTAATATTCTTTCATTGTGCAAAAGTATCATAATATGAAAGGCTCCAATACATAGTGGCACAAAGCAATTATGCGCATCCCGTGTGCAGAATGATGCCCTTGAAGCAACAGTCACAGTGCTCCTATGCAGTGGTTTATAGGAAACTGCTGCATAGCAATAGGAAACTGATTGACAGGTTTCACCCCCCTGCTCTTACTGCATCGTGTTTCCTTCTGGAGCATCAGTGAATGTTTGAACTTTCTTTAATAGTCGTGTTTGAGTCCCTCAGTTGTCCTCAGTGTGAAAAGATGGACCTCAAATTCATAGTCATTGCTGGAAAGGGTTCAAATATGCAGAAGATGCTGGAAAACTGAAGAGTTTGCAGGACCTGGAGGATTTTTCTGAAGAACGTTGGGCAGTTTAACTGCTCAGGACAAACAAGAGACTCATGAACAACCATCAGAAAACACACACAGCTGCGGATCATCATACGACACACAGTATTGAGAATCAATGGTTCATAAACTTTTGAACGGGGTTATTTTAACAACTTCAGCAATTTTTTTTGTCTTGTGGACTATATGTAAAAAATAAAATAATATGTAAAATATCTTATTCAGGACAGTACTAAATAAAAAATAACACATTTTGTATGATCGCTTTCATTTTGTTAAAATTATTAAAATTTTTACAGATTCTGCAAGCGGTTCACATACTTTTTCTTGCAACTGTATCGATCTATATTGATGTATTGTTACACCCCTAATTATTAATATTATGGATTTTAACATTGTTCTATTTGTGAATGCAGATCAGTTTTAGACAAGACAAGTTGCTTAAAAGGTAATAAATATTTTTAGATGAAAGAAAAAAAAGTTGGCTAAAGAATCAATAAAACAACCACAAAGAAAACTGGTAGCTGTGATGGCTGACTCATTTGCAGCATCCTCTCTATTGTTTTACTGGAGAATTTGTGGAGCCATAGTAAGAATGGCCAGTACCTATAGATAGCACTGTAAAAGTCTTTATCTCTCTTTCTTCTGCCTCTGAAAGGATGTGTCTGTCATCTCATGGTCACTGTTTAACTGCCCACCTGATAAAGGCAACAATCGGGGGACAGGAGAGACCCACAGACTCTGCATCCTCACACAGGACATGCCAGTAGGCTATGAGAACAACTCCCACCGTCCCCCTTGATGACTGAGAAGGATCTCTTTAAGGGAAACAAGTGGAGACTTTGGGCTATGATAGACAGCCTCTACAAACAAGCCCTTTGAGAGAGTCTCCGTTACCCCTCAGGTCAGCCTGACAAAGGGGGAAATTGGACACTCATTTGTTTGGACACATCTCAACACCTCAAATGACCAGGCTGATAAGAAGCTGGCCCTCTGCCCAGTTATGACCTGCATGATTCTAGATGGATATCTACAGTGAGCGCGACGTTGAAGGTCCTTTCCAGAAGCACTCGTAGTGTGAGGGTATATGTTCTGAAAGATTAGTTTTCATCTGCCACATTGCATTTTAAAATGCTGGAGAGGAAGACAAAAAGGAAACTATGACTGAAATACTGCTATGCCAAGCATTTCAAAGCCTCGGAGTCTGATTAAAAACTGTTTTAACTGCTATCTTTACTGAGTAAAGGGCAGTGTGGTCAATGTTGGATCTGCTAGAAAGCACAAATCAAAATAGTCTTGGATGCAAGGTCAAATACAGCAGGATGGCCACCTGCCTCAGCCTCGTATGCCTGCCAGCCTTTAATTGAAATGTTTTGATAGATTTCCTTGGCAGGTCAAATGTAAAAGTCCCTAAGCAAAGGTCAAACTGGGGCTCCTAGCAGGAGCACTCCAATACTTTATGGTGTTCACTAATTTGCTTTGCAGAGTTGATTTGACCATGGACTCCACTGATATTCGTTGGACTACATAGCAGCAGGGTTAATGGCCACCGGGTCACTTCGCCAGATAGTAGTCTTTCATTAAAGAGCTTCATTTTATTAGTCTTGTTGACGGTCAATGGCAAAAATAATTCATCTTTTTTTTTTCTGGGAGCTCAAAGATCAGAGGTGAGAAAATAAAAAAAGAGGGCCAGAATAGGAGTAAAAGTTCAATAAATAAAAATTCAATATTCATTCTTCAGATGTCACAAGGGTCTCCAATTTATTGACTGAAATGCATTTAGGATATGAAGAAGTTTTGTTCAAAATTCTTTTGGATCTTATTTCTCCCCTTATGGGGTTAAAGAACCAAATGTCAATATTTCTATCACAACCTTGTACAGATTCATAACAACCTGATGTTTTTGTTTTTGACAAAAAAAAAAAAAGTGTAAAAAGAATCCACTTTAATATTAGAACTATTTCCAAAGTCAATATTTTTAAATACATTTCCAAATTGCAAATGCTATTTTTTTATCTGAGATGACAGTTATAAAGAGGAGGAAAAAAACAACTCGTTTAAACATTTACATTTTAAACTCACAAAGTTTTACTGATCAAACTTTGAATTTGTTTGACGTTTTTTCAGGCTCTTTTCTCACCTCGATCTCCATCCACTTATTTTATTGCCACTGTAGCACTTGTACAGATGTAGTGGAGCCCTGAGGGTGACTGCCATTCATGATATCAGCTGTGTAATTGAGCCCCATGTTCCCTCTGTTGTCTTTAAAATGAATCAGCTGCTGCGAGCCATAAAGATGTAGTGTGGGCTTGTTTGAATGGTCATGCTTGTTTTCAGGCCTTCTGGGTGGGTGTGGAGAGGGACACACACATGTGGAGCTACAAGCCTGGTGGCCCTCTCATCAGATGGGATTGCTTGTAATTTGCCTTTTAAAGGCATCTCGTCCACATAATCAGACCGCAATTGTACCATTGTCATGTACAGTGGGTGAATGTGAGCAATCTCTATTGTGATTCCCAATTTGGCAGAGTGGATGGAATGACACACTTTGCTCATAGTTTGGAGGGGAGAAATTCTCTGAGCATAAGGTTGGTCTCAGAGATTGGCTTTGTTGAAATGGTCTGATATTCTCATCTTGTTGTGCCGTTAGAATGAAGTGCCATGTTTTTTTTATTGCATACTATATATACACAGTTGCAATCAAAATGATCCAACCCTCCGAAACTGTAATAATAATATTAATAAATATATTTTTATACATTTTTTTTTTCTTTTTTGTAATACAGCCATGTCATTATTGTTCAACGCTGCTGTTTTTAAGTCACGTATTTGTATGGTATGGTACAAAATTGTGTTAAAGCACAATTAAGCCTTTGAAAACTCTATAACAAAGTGAATTAGCCTGTGCTGTTACACATACATACATTTTTAGCTCATGCATGTGCTAAATTTGAGAATCAAATATGGCCAAATCAAAAAAGTTCTCACAAAAGCTATACAGAACAAACTGTTTTATTATATTAGAAAGTCTATGATTTCAAGAAGATTTCCAAAGCACTAAAAGTTCATAGAGACTCAGCTGGCAGCCTTATTCATAAGTTTAAAATTTGCTGTACCAGAAAACCATTGATGGTTTTGAAGAAAAATCACAATATCATTAAGGGGAATAAAATGTTTGATCAGAGCAACTGAGAAAAACCCTCAATTTAGTGCCAAAGACTTGCAAGATGACCTGATAATAGGAGGAAAAGACATTTCAATGCAGAGTATAAGAAGAAAACTAGAAAAGCATGTCCTTCATGATGGGACATCTTGCCGAATGCAACTCTTGACCAAGAAGAACATAAAAGGCAGACTTGAATATTCTAAGATTCATTTGGATAGACTTGTGGAGTTCTGGAAGAATGTTTTATGGAGTGATATGACCACACTGGAACTTTTTGGACCCATGGATCAGTGTTATGTCTGGTGCAAAAAAAGGTAAAGCTCATGAGCAGAAGAACGCCATCTCCATGGTCCAACATGGAGGCGGTCCAGTCTTGTTATGGGGGTGCTTTGCTGATGCAGGAAATGAAAATCCTGACTGTATGAATGACAATATATTCTTTGAAGTATCAAGCCATTTTGGCAAAGCTGGTGATGCCTTCATTGCAGAGACTAAAACTTGATGATCAATAGACTTTCCTGAAGGACAGCCATCCCAAAGTATACATCCAAATCTACTTAAGCTTGGTTCAGGAATCAGTCTTAGAATGTTTTTGAGTGGTCTATAAAGTCTTCAGATTTAAATCTCATTGAAAATATTTGGTGGAATTTGAAGAAAGCAGCGGTAACGTGAAAACCAAATATTATCAATGATCTGGACGCTTTTTCAAGTGAGGAATGGGCCAAGATTGCAGTAGATAGGTGGCAGAAGCTTCTAAGCTTTGGGCAGTGTTTATTGGAGACTATAAAGAATAAAAGATTCTGCACAAAATTTGACTTTTGGGGGTTAAATAATGTTGAACCAATTCGATTTTTTTTTCAACTTTACGTGCTCAGAATCACTCAAATGTGTATTGATAAACTTTTTATAATAGTTTACTGATGCCTTTGTTGAATTGTTTTCATGAAAAAAATTATTGGCAGTAAAATTTTTGCAGGTCAAGGGGCAGGTCAAGGGGGTTGAATAATTTTGATTGCAACTGTGTGTGTGTGTGTGTGTGTGTGTGTGTGTGTGTGTGTGTGTGTGTGTGTGTGTGTGTGTGTGTGTGTGTGTGTGTGTGTCTGTGTGTATGTGTGTGTGTGTGTGTACACACTTTATTTGGATCTAGGGGTGGAAGTAGTCGCAAATGTAGGACATACATACATACATACATACATACATATAAAGAGAGAGAGATACGAAATTCTGAATGGACATTCTTGTTTGTCATTAGGCATTCACATACAGAGGCCTACAACATAAAAGGCATAATGATGTTGATAAATGAAAACACAACTCACTCTAATCCTATTGAGCTCCTGAGATTAACAACCAAAGAACACGTACTTGAATAAAAGTGCATCTGCCACTGGGGAATTAAGGCTGGGGGAAAAGGGCAAACTATCAGAACAAAGTTTATATGGTTAGGACGTATGCCACCGTGCAGGGGAACAATGGTATTAACAAGCCCCTTCTGGCCCATATTCAGACTCCAGACATGTGGCACATGAAAGGAGAGAGTCGTCTTCCCTCCCCGCAGCCACCCATGCAGCAGTGCATTGTTAGCACACAGCAAGGGACGGGATGACTTGTGATCCGCTCAGTGGTGCTAGAGCCATGGCGCTCTGTGAATTTGTCTTCTGGACCTGGTGATTTTAGGTCCCAGGGAGGTGGTTCATGACCCTCTGAGCACACCAGATGGGCACACTTTATTTAGATTGGATCTAGGGGTGGGAAGTAGTTGAAACTGTAGGACAGCTCAGTCATAATCTGACATGTAGCTTTCCACTCCCTCAGCTCAAAGCAAAACAAACAGTGCTCTGGGCTATTGCAGATGATCTAGTGTTGCTTGAATTTCCAATGAAAACATGTTATATCGCTAAGGATCTTCACTTGATTATGTGTACTGAAGATCTATCTGGCATACAGAGAGAAAGCAAGGACAACAAATTATGGTACTGGTGTTTAGAAGTTTGATATAACGTGACAAACAAATAAATGGTTCTGGTGTCACTCTAACTTCCACTTCTGTATCATTACTTAATAATAATAATCATAATTATCATCATTATTATTATCATTATTTATTCATAATTTACTGTATGATCAGATCCAATTCAGTTGAACGTTAATTTACTATTAAAAATATAAATGTTGTATTGATAATAGAAAAATGCATTTAGAGGCAACATGCAAAGAAAGTAGCTCATTTTTTCATTAGCAAGACACTGTTAGCCACTGCTGATTCAATCCGAATCACTAGCTGTAATCTATCACACACTGCTCCTTGCATTCAGTATAGCTTACCATGTCTAAATAAATCCTACAACTTTATATTCAATGACCTGTGGGTCAGTCATCTTTTCATTAGACACTGCAGACTTTCAGAAAAAAAAGCACTTATTGGATTCCCACAAAAAAAGACTTCACGAAACCTGTCACAACACCTTGAGCTAGCCGTGCGGTTTAATGGGGAGGCAAAAGTGAATGTGACGGTCTTGTCTGAAGAGAATATTCCTCTGAGAGCCAGCAGTGACCAAATACTCTACTGTTGTGGTGTTAGCTGAACATTGATAAATGACTGCCATTGACTGAGATGGGTGAATTGGGCCAAACCTCATTTGATGAACCAGAAAATGAAATGATTACTATTGGGTCTTATTGACTGGACTGGGTGGTACACTTGCTGTTGCATCCCTCCCAAAGGTTAATTGGACTTGAACCCAGAAAATCAAGAGGTTAAGCAGGGTCAAAATGACAGCAGGCTCATTCATCACAGCCCTCAAATTGCTGCTAATCAGATATGTCAAGGGGTTCTTGATGATCACGCTCCACAATGCATAAATGTTGTGCATGTTGGCTGTTTTATGCCTTCTGTGATTGATTTTGAAATGAGAACATCATTCCTGCTGATAACAAAGCAGAAACAGCATTTATACAGAGATGGGTCAAAGAAGAAATAATAGCACTCAAATAGAGCAGCAGAATAGGATGATAAATGCTACATGATCATTGTGATGTTATTCACACCATGCTGCATTCATGGCTTAACCTTGTAGCTTCATATTCTGGCACTTTTGTCTAATACTGTAATATCAGAAATTTACACGACTAAAAAATGCTGAACTCAGCAACGTAAATCCTGCAAAAGTTTTTTTGGTACTTTTTCATTTTTTTGTTTTTAAATGGATGTAAAACTATATTTATGGTCAATATAGCATTCCATCTGTGCTAAAATTTACTGCATAATGAAACACGTAACACTAATACTTCGATAGACCCTTTTCACAGACTGTAATGACGCTGTATCCTGCAAAGTTTTTTATTATTTTCATTTTTGTTTTTAAATGGATGTACATTTATAACACTAATACTTTGTATTATATTACTTTTGCATCAAATTACAAAAAACAAGTTACTGCTGCTGTGAGGGTGCTTCTAACACAGCGTCTATGGGA
The DNA here is from genome assembly GCA_018749465.1 of Paracanthobrama guichenoti. Taxonomy (NCBI): domain Eukaryota; kingdom Metazoa; phylum Chordata; class Actinopteri; order Cypriniformes; family Gobionidae; genus Paracanthobrama; species Paracanthobrama guichenoti. The sequence continues at coordinate 26,226,977 of CM031947.1, forward strand.
GTGATGGTAAAAATGAACATCTTTCTCTCTTTTCACTGCCGTTATCAATCTCACTCTATTTTTTCCCTCTTTTTGAAAGTTGTGAAAACACTATTGTGGAGTTTTTCCTTTTGCTGTTTGAGCAAATGGGGACACAAAAATATATATTTTATGTATACTCTCAGTCACCGCTATAAAAGTTAACCCAACTATGACGACTTCCACTCTGAGAAACCCGGAAATGTGAAAGGGTCTATCAATAGAGATAACCTGACCTTCACTGATATGATATACAAAGTGGCGTAAGATCAATTGTTAGATTAGTTGTGATTCAATACAAAATGCCATCTACACTACCGTTCAAAAGTTTTGGTTCAGTAAGAGTTTTTAAAGAAAATAATGCACATATGATAACATTTATAATGTTACAAAAGATTTATATTTGAAATAAATGCAGTTCTTTTGAACTTTTAATCAAATAATCCTTAAAAAAAATTTATCACGGTTCACACAAATATTATCCAGCACAACTGTTTGGAACACTGATAATATTAAGACATGTTTCTTGAGCAGCAAATCAGATCATATTAGAATGATTTCTGAAGGACACTGGAGACTGCAGTAATGATGCTGAAAATTCAGCTTTGCCATCACAAGAATAAATTACATTTTAAAATATATTCAAATAGAAAAGTTATATTATTGTAATAATGTGTCACAATAGTACTGTTTTCAGTTTTTTATAATTGATCAAATAAATGCAGCCTTTAAAAAAATCTTTATAATAAGGTTCCATTTGTTAATATTACTTAAATTACATCATATGAGCTAACAATGAACAGTTGGTTATATCTTAATTAACTAATGTTAACAAAGATTAATAAATACTAAAACAAATGTTTTGCTTATTGTTGGTTACTGTTAGTTAATTAATTAACTAAAAGGGACATTATTGTTAAGTGTTTCCAGAAGTATTATCATCCCCAATCTTTTGAATAGTAGAGCAAATCTAACAACATGAACATTTATTTCTCATGAACTCCACATGGAATGTTCCTCACATTAAGCCACCAAAATGAAAACGTGCTATTTCATGGACAGACAGAGACTGGCTCATCTCATATGATGCCTCAAGAGAAAAAATTACTTGTCAAAAAAAAAAAAAAAAAAAAAAAAAAAATTTTTTTTTTTTTCTTGGTCATAAATGTTCTTGATTCACCTGCCATTGGCAGGATGTGGTTTCTTACATGCTGGTGTCGTAAAAAAAATAAAAAAATAAATAAAAAATAAAAAAAAATAAAAAAGTATTTGAAAGGTATGTATCACGATCTACCCTCATGACAGAGAGATTCTGTTTCAACATGAACCTGTAACAGCTGGTGGTACCCAGGAAAACCAATCCCTCTAATCCGGCTGCTACTTATTACTTCCCATTAAAACTTGGAGGATGCTTGCATGCATTGATTCGCAATTGCAAAAACAAGTCAAATTCTTGTCAGCAACATTATTGCAAAAATTTGTTTGTAAGTTTGAAGTGCGTGCTTGTGCACTGACAATACAATTCTACCTGGAAGAGTTTCATTTTTAAGGAAGACATGCATGTGGTGCATGTTGCTGGTGATCCCTGCTGAGTGTGACATTCTGATTTCACACCTCCCCCCATAAACCCACCCTGTTCACTGGAAGTCCGCATGAACAATGGCAGACAAAGCTCCCCTAATTAGCATGTCACATCCACAGCACAACCCACCCCCAGCACTATGGCACCGTGCCGCACGGATCAGGCTGACAGACTATCATATAATAACAGCGTTCAATAGTACGACTGAAAACACAATGCTGCCTTTTTACATATGGTATATGGATCACTGTACTGCTCTGCCATGTTTAGTTTTGACAGGTTTTTCTACAAAAAACCCAAAACAAAAACACCTAACAAAAAACATGCTCAAATGTCGTTAAATTTAAATGTGGAACTTTTTTCTTGTCCATTCTGCCCTTTCTGTCTCATAGAGGGGATGGCAGGGTCAGCTGAGACCTTCCTTCCCCATCAGCCTTTTCTCCTCGCTGCCATCTGCAATCAGATTGTTAGCATGCCAACTCAATCTGCTGGCCTCCCTTGAGTGCCGCTCGCTCAAGCGTGAGGAGCCTTCTCCACTAGCAGTGGATGTCCCTTAACAACACCTAGTCACTCAGCCGGGATCGTCTAAATAGGGGGTGGACGGCGGCCTCACACCCCAGCATGTCAGTCGAACTCATCTGTGACACGCACTGACCCGGGAACTGCCACTATAAGAGGGACAGGTTGAAGGGCAAAGAGGGGATCTTGCTGACCTGACCCTTGAATCAGCTGAGGGAGGAAAAGGAAGGAAAGCAACTCAACTAAAAATAAACAAGTCCAAAACGGGCAAAGGAAGTATATAAAGAGACTTGATCAATGCAGTTATAGATGCTCACCACTAGATGACACCATGATTGCATGGAATTTATTGATTTATTAACGCAATCAACCATTAAACAGGGGTTACCAATTATTACACTGAAAATACAGAGAACTACATTGATATCTGTATTAATGTGAGCTGGGGAATTTTTTGTAGTTTTATCAAGGGGAATGCATATGAATCTGATCCGGTCAAAAATCCCAAATGAACGATGTCAATCCATATGGCTGTTACAAATTATTTACACTACTGCAAAGGCTTCCATGTCAGATCTCTAAGAATAACAGTAGGATTAATTTTTTTTTTATAAAAAAAAAAAAAAAAAAAAGATTTTTCAGTTCACATCTTCATTCACTCAGCAGGTAAGAGATTACAGAGAATATGCACTCACTTTATTGTTGGGTGCACTTAAGTGGAGTGTTCCAAAGCATATAATTACCTTGTAGGCTTCTGGCCCTGAAGTATATGTGGAGAGAGGGGCTGTGTATTCATGAGGCACGGGGACCACTATGGCAGCAGATTTAGTCAGCCCGCTCCTGCCATCTTTTCACCCTCTTTTGTGTTTTACCCCTGTTGCCATGGGAATTAATTGAATAGAATTTCAGACATCATTGTCCAGGTGGGAATTTCATAGCACTGGCCGACATTTTTCACTGCTTCAAATGAAAGCAAGACCTTTCCAAGCTGGGTAGGACACACCATGCTGGGTGATTTCCTTCCGAAATACATCTTGATTGGTGTAATTCACAGAAAACTTGTTATGGGCAGGTTAGTGAATTTTTGAAAGTTTTGGTATGATTTAATCTCATACACAAAACAGAAAAAAATATCAAACCATCATTACACACACACATCATATGTGTGTAATAAAACATACATACATACATACACACACATATACGTGTGTGTGTGTGTGTGTGTACATATATACACGTACGTACATACGACAACATTTTTTTTTTGTCGTATGCATGTATGTATGTATGTATGTATGTATGTATGTATATGTATGTATGTATATATGTATGTATGTATTTATGTATGTATGTATGTATGTATGTATGTATGTATGTATGTATGTATGTATGTATGTATGTATATGTACACACACACACACACACACACGTATGTATTCGAAATTCAAAATTGCTTTATTGGCATGAATAATAATACAATAAGCTAGTAATAATAGAACATAAATAATAATACATATATGAACATTAATAATAATGCTAATAATAAACATCAAAATAATAGAAGAAAATTTACAACATTACTTAAATAAACAGTGTAACAAATTAGAACATTTGATACCAGTGTTTTAACAGTGTTTGTCACTGTGGTGGACAGTAGGGAAGCACACTGAGGTCAGACAATACACACACATTCACCTGCTGTCTCTCAGGCTGTGGCATATCCACACGTATCTGCTGTGTATATATATATATATATATATGTGTGTGTGTGTGTGTGTGTATACACACACACACACACACACACACACAAAACAATAGAACAAACGCAGTTGTTTTAGTTGTAGTACAGTTATTTTTGTGTTCAGTGCTGATAATATAACTCATCAAAATGTCTTTAATAGCTTAGGTTAGGCTAATAAGGAAGCACCATTTACATTATGAAGCACACATAACCATCACTGTTCTGACTGACATGAATAATAGATCTCCCCTGCCCCCGCTGACTAAACAGAAAAAAAGGCAGTTTGAACGAAAAGTAAGTTCTTCTCATGAAATTGCACAATAAACATTCACACATTCACCCACGGGGGTGAACTGTATTTAAAAAGATAGATTTTAAAGAACAACACTGAGTGATCTTTAGTCATGTAATATGTCTGGCTTCACCTATATGACGAGGAGGTTAATTTCATCGCCCTGAGACAGAGAGTCAGTAAAAGGTTAAATCTGGCAAATGCATGAGTTGTAGAAATTAAACTCCTTTTATGCAGAACGCCAGCACATGCAGGGTGCTTCAACACTTAAGCTCTTCCAATCCTGTTCCATTCTCTGGATGCTGCATACAAAGCAATCCATTAGTGTCAGCTTTGCCTGTGATTTTAAGTGGACACCTGTCCATTAAGATTGCCATTTTAGTACAGCTCATCTCTTGCGTTATTTGCTCAAACTGAATCTCAAATGTAATGGAATTTATATTTCCAGGTTTAAAGAACTGGAATTATATCTTTGATTACAGTAGAACTACAAAATCTGATATACTATAATAAATTCTTTGTTCTATATGTTTATTTACTCTTGTTGGTGTTCCAAACAAGAAATGAAAGCTATTCTATTTGTTATATCAAAGATATAGGAATCAAAACCAGGCAGTTTACTGTATAAAAAAGGACCACGGACAAATCGTTAGAGGACGCAATGCTTTGCTGTGTAACTGTAATGCCATAATGTATCTGCTTAACACACAAAGAATTAATCTACAACTGCTTCATGTATTGTTCAAGACACATTCTTATAAAATGGTTTTTAAAATGTCCAAATAAATGCATAATAAAGCATAAAATATACAATAAGTCGGGGTATCTGCTTACAGGCTTAAGACTCCATGGACAAGCAGTCCGTGTTCTGCGCGTGTTCTCACTAAAAGAGTAACCAGGCAAGTGAAATGCCCATTACAGATTCTCATAAACCATGTTGCAGTTATGGGAAATTTCAAACACTGAAAAGTAGCATCAACTCGTAACAATCTACATAGAAACTTTGAGAGACAGGCTCAACTCTTTGTAAGAAATATTATTGATTTGTCTCAGCCTGTGTGTCACAACGTAAATACGGAACATACGCGATTTTATGTTTAAATTAATTCAGTTAAGTTCATAATCATTTGCACATCCCCATTTTAGCAGCATCCAGCGCTATTTTGAATATTGCAGCTCTGTTACTATACAATTTTGCACACAAACAATTTAACTGAGTAAAGTTATGATGCATGCACAGTTCCTATGATTTAGACAAGGTATGTATTGATTAACACAACCAAGAAGAATCAAGCTGATATAACGTCTTAACTGGCAGACTGTGGTGATAAAGGGAAAACAACTATAGCTTGAGTTTAAAATCACCTGTGTTTAGACATACGCATGTAAAACAGGGTCCCACCCTCTCTGAGCACCAAGTAATGATACGCTGAATGGGACAGAGGGGTTCAGTAACTTCTCCATATTAATTAGCGGCAACAAATGAGGTTCTGTAAAGCACCTTGCATCCACCTCCTCATTTCCATGCCATAGGTTTTTGGTTACAAGGGTTAAAGAAAGAAAAGGGGAAAAAAGAGCTAAGACAGAAGTGTAAGCGATAAGATCAAACAAGGGGGAGTCTACTGATCCCTCATTACCAGGCTAGGCGCTGCTTTCTCTTCAGGCACATTATAGCAATGAGATTTAGGCCTGAGTGTCCTCCCTGACAAAAACCCACAAAGGGAATAAACCCCACAAGCAGACCCAGTCAGCTCATCTCCACTCAAATTAATTAGACCCTTCTGTAGTGAAGCCTCACAGGAGAGCAGGAGCCTGATGTCTGTACCTGACACGAGGACTGTGATGGCTGGACAGAGCCTTGATACGGACACTGAGAAGATTGCATTAGGAAAACTGTGAAGATTGGACACGTTGAAATTCTTGTAAACTCGCTTATATTTATTGCTTATATCTAAAATATAATAGATCTTGTTTATGAGCCTTGCTTTTTAATGTCATTTAACTATACTATAAGGGTCTCATGTCAAAGTTGCACAAAGATATCAAATTATTATAAAAATTAACATTGTGAGTTTTTTTGTAAAGCTGCTTTGAAACAATATGTATTATGAAAAGCGCTATAGAAATAAATTTGACAACTTGAAATATGACTTCTGAGTTTTTTTAAATCAACTTTAATTTAGTTATATAATTTGCTAGTATATAAACTTGCTAAATTAGCATATAGTTCAAATAAATGCTTATGTTCACAATCACAATTTTAAAAAAATACAATTTTCACACATGCATCCTAAAAGATGGTGCAAATGTGAAATTTGGCTGAAGGCTTCCATAGCATGAAAAAAGAACAATGAAAATTAGAAGAAATGTTCTCAGTAAACAAATAATGTTAGCAACAAAAGGCTAATATAGTCAGCTACACAGAAACTATATTTCAGGAATAAAAAAAAAACTGCATGCTGCATCAAATATTGTATGAATGCTGTGATCTGTATGTGAGGAAACACCCACATGACCAGATCAACCCGAATGTAAGATAACGCAGCATGTACACCATGCATTTCAGTTAGACTAATTATGGATTCATTCATTAGACTAATTAAGTCCTCCTCACTGGATCATCTGATAGTGCTGGATTAGATGTAGCTCCTCAAATGTGTATTCATAGACGAGGGTTAGGATTAGGAAGGGAGTTGAGGTAAGAATTAGATCAACATATTGGGAGGCATTGGATCTGCTACCGCACCTATTCTAGCATCATTATAAGCTCTGAGGACCACCAGTCTGCTTAAACCTGCACATGTAGGTTTCATGTTTTTCTCTGGATAAATACATGAAATAACTTTACCAAGCATAGTGGGCCTCATTTATCTATCTAGTGTAGAGACGAGCACAGAAATCATCTTATGACATGGTTCACATGTGATTCATGAAACATTTGTATGCCAGCAATTCCAATGTACGAATGATCGGACGTTGATAAATGTGGCGGCTCAAAACAATCGTTCGTCATTTAAATATCCCGCACCTAAAAATTCACGGTTTATAAGCCTTGCCCCTAGAGTTAACGATAAGGAGAAACATAACCCAGCCAAGAAGAGGAAGTAATCTCATGAAAGACAAATTGATCTTAAACCAAAAACACCTTTTAACCTTGTAATTGCAAATAATTCAGCCTGAATTGCTGAATTCAGCCCTCAGCCCTGACAAAAACAAAACTATTATTATACATGTATTTAATATGAGAAAATACTGTATTAATTATATGGATGGTCTATATGATACACTGTTAATAGAACATTTTACCATTGGCCCAAAATGTTCTCATAACAATTTTCCACCAGATATATATGCTGCACGCAAGATCACACTAACTCCTATGATTTGATCATAGCCACCCCTCATGACCATATTGATAAATGCCAAGTTTTGCGTGGAAATAACCGTACACCCACTCACCCATTTTTCTGTCATACATTAGTTTCGTAAAAGAGGACCACTGTGTCTACTTTTACCAATAATGAAGCTCAGGTTCTGGTTCTTCATTGACCTTAACATATTATAAGCAATCTGTAAAGAAGTTCTTTGTTTAGGGAAGCAGGCGGGAATCGGCGAACATTTAAAAGACTTTAATAAAACAAACAAAATGAAAGTAAACCGCGGGCAGTCCCTCACGGACGACTGCCATGCACACACATAATAAACCATAAACAAAACGCACCATAAAGTCCAGGCCTGGTCCTCTCTTACCCTTCACTGGTGTCGCTCGACCTTATATGCCTCCGAGCTCCCTCATGAGAGGACTCGAGACCGGTGTGCCTCGCAGTTGATATTTTTTTTTATTATTATTAATTTTTTTTACAATTTTAGAGCTTCAATTAATAATGTGACTCACAACACAAAGGGTACAAACAATTACAAACCAATCCACTTTCTATTAGTTCTAATTCCCCCACATAGATGACCAATGGACCAGGATTACTAAGCAAGTGGAATTTTCACTTGGGAATGGCCATAATACAATCAGGTGCTGTGACAACAAGAAAAGGAGAATTCAATCAAGTTTGTTTTTACAGCATTCCTCTTGAGTTCATTTTGATAAGTGAATGTTTTTTCGGAGAGGTGCCTTGACTTTCAATGCAAGGATTTTCAAGAAGAAAACACTGCCTCATTTGTTGAAGGGGGGCAAGGGGCCGCTGGCTTGAATTTCACGGTTAGAAAACAGTTACTCTCAGAGCTATTTAGATCTGCGATTACTGCCTACAAAGTAGTTGTAATGAAAATGCAACAAATCACCATGGACTATCCCCCTCCTTTTGTCTGCATTTTTATCGTGAAAGACCTCCTCTGACATTCAGCATCCAAGCGCAGAATAAAGGCAGTTTGTAATGTGTGCAGAATTGCCTTTTCTCCTTCCTTGTAGTAGTACTTAAGTGTCATGTTAAGCCTAAGGCGAGGGAGACTCTCAATGACCTGCACTGGCTGGATTGTTGTGTTTACTGTATTCTCCTCAATAAGCGCTGCCGAATCCCATCTCTTATCAGTGCATAAAGTCTAACAGATTGCTGACTCAAATTTCCCCTGCCAGCCATGCTGGTTTTTGTCTATTGTTTAGCCTGACAATAGATTCCACATACCCTACAGCTTGAGTTTCTGTCTTCTTTATTTGTGGGGTATCACCCTCAATGCAAGCAACAGCTATTTGCACAACGCAGGCTCAGCCCAGAAGAGGCTCTTTATAGGGGAGAGGGTGCAGAGATGCCAAAATTCACTGATGCTTTTAGCCATTTGCCACGAGAGTTGTCATAATAGTGTTGTTCGTGTAATCTTTTTGGGTTAAGAGATGTACGTGACACAGGTAGAGATGTCTACAGTGAAGCACAGCCTCAGCCCTGACAAAAAAAAAAAAAAAAAAAAAGCCCTGACTCAAGCACATTACATGTTTTAATGCAAACCATTTAATGCAATGGCAAATATTTGCAATTTACTGTAGATAATAAATAACATAATTGGACGTTTTTCACAAAGTCTTCCATTTTTAGCACATAGTTTCTGGTACAAGATTCTATCTAAACCCTTTTTTGTGCTGTAATCAATTCAAACATAAGCAAAACCTCCTCACACCTCACAGCAGAGAGAGGCAGTGAACGCAAGTCAGGTTATCTCGACCGTAATGCTGCCAGCGGGCAGTGTGAGGCGCTGCGATGCTGCAATGCGGTCAAAATGCGCTCGTGTGATATTTGAGAGAACGTCCGAGACCTTAAGGACAGGACAGTCGTGAGATAGACAAACTCTAAATTGATTTTACAGTCTTGCTGTGCATACAAATGTGCTGACGTCAAAGACTGACAGAACACATCTATATTCATTGAAGTTCCATTATGTAACTTCTTGTTTTAAAGTGAATAATAAAAAGAATTTTAAAAAATCCCATTCTTAAAGCTGTCTTGAAATGATAGCAGATTGTTAAGTATGTTAGGGTAATTCTGAGTCCCTGAAGAATCAGAACTTGAGCTTCATTATTGTTGAGAGTAGACACAATTTGCTGGGTAAAGTTATTCCATGTGTATTCATGAAGAGCAAAGCTACAAACCTTAGCCTAAACAAAAGCAGCTGTAAAATGTTGCAATTTTCACCTGAAAGCACAACCATGTTCAGCCCAGAGAACAGATTGGAGGTTTAAAGCTTTGTGTTAAATGCAGTATAATGCATCCTTTTATTTGAATAGCTGAATATATTTCTAGTGCTATATGAATGGAAGTTTTATTTTCTTCGCCAAAGATTCTGACAGAATTATTATGTTTCATCTAGCTCTCAGGGTGAGATACTCATCCTTGCAGGAATAAAGTAATGGGGTCTTGGGAAACTGTCATAGAAAAATATTCTTTTTAAAAGGTGCCAACAAGTTGTTCAAGATGACCTCAGGCTAGTTTTGGTCTCTCGTCTGAGGTCAAAGGGTCAAAGTGAGCTATTCAAAGACTTCAGAAAAAGACAGCTCTTGAGAAAGCAAAAGATGACTGCTGACGCATGTCTTAAACCACAAAAAAAACTACTCTTTCTGAAAGATACAGGTAGGGAATGTACCAATATTAAAATTCTGTCCAATACAAATGAGCATATTATTATTTGTAATGTTTGGCCAATAAGTAATAAATGACCAATATTAAATGTCTATATAAATTAATAAATAGCACATAAAAACGTAAATCAATTTAGCCATCACAGCTTTATATTGTGCATTAAGAAAAATGGATATTCCTTTTGAGATTTGCTATTTTCTTATTTCAATAATTTTTTTTAATTATTAGTGTTTTAAAATATCAACTTTAAGTGATTGTTAGATGGCAAAGGTAATCTATATCTAAAAATACAGAAAATGAGCATGCATTATTAAATATTTAATAAAAAATCTAATCTGATAACTGATATGGTACTGCTATATTGTGCATTCCAGGGCATCAAATAATTAAATAAATAAAAAACAGAAAAATAAAATTAAAATCACTCACTCACACACACACGTTGCTAATGTGCGTGTACTTTCCTTCAAGAAATACTTTTGACTGCTGACTAGAGGCACAGCTTTTTGGTGCTGACATGTCTTCCATGCTCTGAAACTGCCATCTTTCCTGCACTGGTCAGAAGATGCAGAAAAAAAACAAAACAAACAAACATGTATTACACATACATGTATGTATTCTCAGACACCTGAATTCTCAATTACAGTATCAGGAAGGAACAAAGAAGTTTATAATTGCCACCACAGGGGGGCTGGTTATACAAGCGCTTGGCGTGAGAATTTTGAGAAGTAGGCAGTATAAGATCTGCTCACAATGCAGTATTACAGGTCTAATGACCATATCTGAGAAATGTCATTTAAAGGCAGTGCAACCAATGCAGGATTCAACATGCATTCAAATGTTACCTCCTTATCACAGTCAAAACATTACCTGATAAAGGTAATTACCTGGAAGTATCAATCATCTAGATCATTACAAACTGAGGAAGTCAAGTCCTGCCATTGAAAATACGGAGTGGAGCCTTTCCATGGTGGGAGGGGAAAACATGCTTGTCATGCATTCAAGGCAGTGTCTGCAATCCACATTTAAGCAAAAACAAGCAATTCCACTTGATTAAAAGAGCCAAGTTTGCGGAGGATAAACAGAATCCAACAATGCATTATGTTAATATGTTTTTATTGGTTTAATTGACCATTTCTGGATTGAAATGAGAATCCTTAGTTTAGGTGAATTCTAGGTGAACTCTAGTGCAAGCTAATGTTTAACACAGACAGAAGTGGGTAAAACAGATTGAGCTTCATGTGGATAAGCAAACTCAGTCCCTAGAGTTAATTGTATTGGCCCAGGTAGCTCTTGTTCACAAGTCTTTAAGCTCAGCTGCACACCAACAATTGTGCATAGGGGAGATGCAATAAAAACAAAGACATCCATCATGTTGTGCAAACCTTCTGTTCGATTCATCCCAACATCTCACCGAGATAATGAGGACTCAGTATTTTTCCTTTCAAGCTTAATAAATCCCACACTAATGCTACAGTCCCTCTGAAAACACCTTATGTAAGATACAAATAATTATAAAGATCAAAATAAACACATTTATGTATTAATTTATAAATAAAGTATATAGTTATATATATATATATATATATATATATATATATATATATATATATATATATATATATATATATATATATAAATAAAATAGTAATTAAGATAATCTCAATTAAGATAATTACATGTTTTGCATAGATTGCTCTATTCCTGTGTTTTTGGTAATTTTTCTCTAAAAGTTTCTCTATCTGAGACATTTGCCTCTTCATTACTGTGCCTCTGAGGCGTTTTAAATGTCTGTTTGCATTCCTGGCCTCTAAACATGAGATATTATTTGCTTAGAATGAGAGCAAATCAATGAAAAGTCAAAAGCAAGCCTCCTTTGAGACTGGGCACCAGTTTGAACAAAAAGTGTATAAAAATTCCAAGGCTTATAACAGTTGTTATTCTACAACTTTTACAAGTTTTGCATATTTTGTGCAAAACTGTAATCTTAGTTATAGATGCCATTTGTCACTTATCCATTGGAATGATTACACAGACAGCACCCCACTGGTTTCAGTGATCTGGCAAACACCCCACCTTTCTGTAGCTGAGTGAAACATCATGATGGGAGTACATCAGAATTTAACCAATGAATAATTCTTTAGACAACAACACACTTTTAGGTTTGACAATCTATTTTTTCTTTGTTCACAGACATTCTACTAATGTAGAGCATTAACAATTTTGAGAAACATTTTTATATATTATCAACTTGTGCCAGACTTTGATACCTGTCAGGACCTTTCAGTGGGTAAATGGTTTCCTGTGTTTTGTCTTAATCTGAAAAATAATAAAGAGGGAAATGAGCACTGAAGTTATGAGTGAAGGCTGGACGTCTATGCCTCCATGTCATTGTGAAAGACAATGTGATTTTTGTCTTTAATCACCTTAGTGTTAAAACAACTAATTAGCTTCTGTGGCTCACTAACGATGTGTTGACAAACACATAGGATAAGGCATTGGAGTAAATAGTTAACCATTTCTCCTCCCTTATCTCGTATCAAGGGACAAAGGGTAATTAGAAACTGTTGTGTGTATTAAACAATATCTTGTAAAAAAGGAAAACATGCTCTGACAGAGGGATTTGTCTCGGCAAATATTCCTGTTCAGCAGTGTGTGAATCACTCTTGGGTTTCTTGACATTCTTCAGATAACTGATGAATTAGTTTTCATCTATTCATCTGCATTCTTATAATGCCAGTAAAATACAAAATAAAAGGTAAAAGCAATAGATGCACATCATTTGTTCATCCTGTTCCTTACAAATGTCCTGCAAACAAATATTTGGCGTCAATGGTAATGCAGTAAATGTCACTGTTATTCTACTTTATTCCAAAAATGTAAGATTCTTTTGAAACCAATATAAACAGACAAATTACAGCATGAACTGAACATAAGTAACGTGTATTATTAATTGGTATAATATAATTAATATAATTTAATATAATATAATACAATACAATCAGTTAGTGCTGTCAAAATGATTCATTGCATCTAACATAAACATTTGTTTACACACACACACACACACACACGTACATCTAAAATTAGGGCTATATTAGGGCTGTCAAGCGATTAACATTTTTTATCCAATTAATTACAAAATGTGGCGATTAATTCATCTAATTAGACAGCAAATTAATCGCACATCAAATTTGGCTGAGAAATGACTCCCAAAAGATCATTTAAAGTCATTATTGTGTAAAAGAACAATAATAATAAATCAAAGAGACATTACAAAAGTAGCTTAAAAAAGAAATATTTTTGGGTGAACATACCTTTAATGTTTGTTTAAATTAATATGGAAATATGATAATGATATAATATATAAAATGAAAATATTTTTAATGAAATTATAGCCTATACTCTAAATAAGAAACTAAAACTGCAAGTAGGTGGCGATAAATGTCTAATGGAGTCATTCATTTATTCATTTGTTTATTCTGAAAATTTAATTTAAATGGTTCTCTTTATGGTCCATTGAATCAGTGGTTCACCTGATTCGTTCAAAGCGCCACTGTGTATAGCTATAACTACTGATACTCTAAGCAGAGTTACTTAAAGTTAGTAGAATGTCTAAAGTGGACTATTGAAATAAAGTTTTACCTAAAATAATATTCATTACTTTAATATAATATTTTTTACAACATAACCACCACCAATAAAACATGGTAATGAAAACTGCATTGGACTGCACATTTACAGGGCAGGTAGCTTGTTAAATGATAAAATAAATAATAATAATAATAATAATAATAATAATAATAATAATAATTTAAATTGTAAAATTGTAGTTTTTGTTGGACTCCCATTAAAATGGATTATAAAATATGCTTTGTCATTTTGGCCAAATTCTTAAGAGAATATTCACCTGGAGTCAAATCATGTTATCAAGACAAAGACTAAAGAGATTGTTTTCTTAAAGATATTCTTTAAGAAAACAGCAAATTGACATAGGAAGTTTTAAAAAAGAACAATCATGTCACTGATATCCCCTTGATAAAACAGGAAGCTGAACCATTTTCAGGAAAATCAGCATGAAAATGCAGGCTTCCTGTAGCATCAATATAGGTCACAGGTCACCTTTGTGCATTGTCTGCGATCTTCATCCACCAAGCTGCATTGCAAAAATGACTTGTAGTGAATGGCAAAGATATGGCAAAATGGGAAATGACTGTAATTTGGCCAGGAGCCTCACAGGCTGAGAAATGAAGTGAAAGAGGCACAGAAAGCTGCTTGCAATAGAAGAATGATATGTCCTGGTGATTACAGTTCAGTTATGATGATTTTTGAGAGTGTTTGCACAGTAGAGGGATCAGCAGATAGAAATGCATAAGGTTGGCCTATATACCTGTAGTCTATCCTTGACTCAAAGTGACATGCACCAACTCTTGGTGCTTATCCATCAGGGGCTAAAGAATTGTTTCCATTCCCCGCCTTGGTCACACCACCAGAACTCACCCTCAAAGCTATGGGAAGTGCTTTATCCCACTGAAGGCACCATTAAGACTGAAGTGGAGCCCCCCACATTTTATTGGCTTTTTAGCCTTTTACACAGAAGCCTCCATTAACACTGATGGCACTCCAGAGTCCATCTCCAAAACTCTCTGGTAAGAGTATGGTACAGCGTCATCAACCTATTGGGTCTAAAATGAGTCCTAAGCAATACCAAATACAGTAGACATGCACTAAGTAGATGTGCAGGGGAAGAAAACACATAGGCATAGTCAAAGCTCTAGACTTGAGTTAAGGTTACTGCTATCCAACAGCATCTTACCAAGGAAAATCGGCCAAATGCTAGGCCAAGTGCATAAAATGAAAGGCTCAGGGTGTGTTCACACTTGGCATTGGTTCGGTTTGATTAAAACAAACTCTGGTGTGATTGCTCTGTTAGTGTGGTTCATTTGAATAAGCTTGAACGCTGCCATCTGAACCATGGTGTGCACCAAACAAGAGATTCAAGATTCAAGAGTTTTATTTGTCACATACACAGTTATATACAGAATATACAACCGGCAGTGAAATGTAAACAGGTCCACTCCATGGACAGTGCAAATTCACAGTTAAAAACACAAGGGGAAATTATAATAGAAATAGGATAGTACTATATATTATATATATATATATATATATATATATATATATATATATATATATATATATATATATATATATATATATATATATATATATATATATATATATATATATATATATATATATATATATATATATATATATATATATATATATATATATATATATATATATATATATATATATATATATATATATATATATATATATATATATATATATATATATATATATATATATATATATCTGTAGATATATCTAAATAATCAAGTCAAGTAGAAGAAAAAAAGTAAAAAATAATAAGAAGAAGTGGAATAAAATAATTGAAGTAGACTGTGCAGTGAGTAAACTGTAGACTTATAAATATGTGGTTAACAAATGTATAAAGAGTATAATGTGCAAACAGGTTTATAACAGGTTGTTACACAGTAACAACGAGAACAGAACAGAAAGTGCAGTGCAATGTCAGTGTATCGATGTTTATCCTGAAGTGAAGTCACGTGGTGTTAAGTGACTGAGTTCAGGAGTCTGATGGCCTGGGGGAAGAAGCTCCTCCTGAGTTTCTCAGTTTTGGCCATCAGGCTCGGGAAGCGCTACCAGATGGCAGCAGCGTGAAATGAGAGTTTGCAGGGTGATTAGAGTCCTTGATGATTTTAGTAGCTCTACCTTTGCAGCGTTTGGTGTAGACGTCCTGCAGAGACGGGAGAGCTGACCCTGAGATACGCTCGGATAAGCGCACGACTCTTTGCAGGGCTTTGCGGTCATGACTGGTGCTGTTCCCATACCACGCTGTGATGCACTTAGTTAGTACACTTTCTATTGCCCCTAAATAGAAAGTTTTCAGGATAGCTGGTGAAACCCTGAATTTCCTCAGCTGGCGCAGGTGGTACAGTCTTTGCCTGGCTTTTTTCACCTGTGTCTGAATGTGAGCAGTCCAGGTCAGGTCCTCGGAGATGTTTACACCCAGGTACTTGAAGCTGCTCACTCTCTCTACTGGTGACCCGCTGATCATGAGGGGGGAGTATGTCCGTTGCTGTCTCTTCCTGAAGTCCACAATCATTTCTTTGGTCTTGCCAACATTCAGAGAGAGACAGTTGTCCTGGCACCATGATGTTAGATGCTCCACCTCGTCCAAGTATGCCGTCTCATTGTTGTTGGAAATGAGGCCCAGGACAACAGTATCATCAGCAAATTTGATGATAGAGGTGGAGCTGTGTGTGGACAAACAGTCATGTGTGTAGAGAGAGTAGAGCAGGGGCTCAGGACACAGCCCTGTGGAGCTCCCACACTCAGGGTGATGGAGGTGGAGGTGAACTGGCCTATTCTCACCACCTGAGGCCTGCCAGTGAGGAAGTCCTCAATCCAGTGGCAGAGAGAAGAATTCAGGCCGAGATCCAGGAGTTTGGAGGTTAGCTTGATGGGAACTATGGTGTTAAAGGCTGAGCTATAGTCAATAAATAGCAGCCTTACGTAGTTCCCACTTTTGCTGTCGATGTGAGTGAGGAGGAGTGGAGGACATGAGAGATGGCATCTTCAGTCGATCTATTGGGACGATAGGCAAACTGAAGAGGGTCCAAAGTGTCAGGAATGTAGGCGCAAATGATGTTTTTAATGAGTTTCTCAAAGACCTTCATGACTATAGACGTGAGAGCCACTGGACGATAGTCATTTAGGCAAGAGGGTTTACTGTTCTTAGGGACAGGGATGATGGTGGATTTTTTTAAGGAGGTGGGGACCACAGATGTAGCGAGGGACTCATTAAAGATAGATGTAAACAACCCGGCGAGCTGATCAGCACAGGACCGCAGAACACGACCTGAAATACCATCTGGCCCGGCAGCTTTCCTGACGTCCACACGCTTGAGTGCTCTCCGAACTTCATCCTCCGAGACAGAGATCATGTAATTGTTGCTGCTCTGAGTAATTTCCTCTAACGCGCCACTTGGCGGAGTCGCGTTGCTGCAGTTACAGTCAAAGCGAGCGTAGAAAGAGTTTAACTCGTTCACGAGCAACGGGTCAGCGCTCACCTCTGCAGAGGATTTAGATCCAAACGAGCAGATGGACCTCAGACCTTGCCACATGCGCCGCGAGTCGTTGAGTTGCAAATGAGACTCCACTCGGTCTTTATACCGGAGCTTTGCGGCTTTAACTGCACGCCGCAGAGCATATCAGGACGATCTGTATTCATTCATATTCCCTGAAAGGAGACCGGCATTGTAAGCAGCAGTGCGTGTGTTCACTGCCGCGCGGACTGAATTGTCCACCCACAGTTTCTGATTTGAGAAGGACGTTATTGTTATTGTTTGCGTGGCTTGCTCTGTAACCGTGTTGATGAAGCAAAGCGCCACGTCTGTGAACTCGTTTACGTCGGCTGAACTCGCTCGGAACATGTCCCAATCCACATCGCCCAGAGCTGCCTGTAGCGCGGTCTCTGAGTGGGGCGACCAACGCTTAACTTCCCGCCTCACCGGGGGTTCCTGAACGAGCTTTTGTTTGTATTCGGGAGTGAGGAAAATGGCGGCATGATCCGATTTGCCAAACGCTGGAAGTGACCGCGCTTTATAGGCGTTCTTGAACGGAGAGTAGCAATGATCCAGCGTGTTTGCTCCTCGTGTAGGACAGGAGACGTGCTGGTGAAAGTTTGGCAGGACTTTCTTTAGGTTTGCTTTGTTAAAATCGCCCGCGACGATGAAAGCAGTTTGTTAATGACGCCGCTGGTAACATCATGAAGGCCAGATAAAGCCAACGCTGTGTCTGCCTGTGGTGGAATGTAAACCGCGGTCGCGACAACTGCAGAAAACTCCCCCAGCAGCAGACCAAGACTGCTGAAAAGATGGGTCTTCGGTCCGCTTCCAAATGAACTTGTCTGAAATATGAACTGTAATATGAACGCAACATGAATCAAAGACATCTAAAATAACCAAAAACATGATGTGATGTCATAAGATGCAACCCTAAAAAGGACCTGCTACCTGCTTCCTCTCATAAGGGATGTCGCCCATTATAGTTTGGTACAGGCCGTCTGCTTGCAGCAGATCTTCGTTTGTGTGTGCGGTGGAGGCATTCCTAATGCTGTTTTGACCCCTTTACACATTTTATAATCTCTGGACTTCTTTGTTGTAAAAAAATACCATCATATATGTACAGACATACAATGAGCACGTTTAGCCCAGTACACTGCATTGTTTTGGATGTTCAGTAAGTTCTGTCAAAATAAACTTCATAAAACTGTTTTTCTGTTTTTTTGTTTTGTAAATTTAGGTTTGGTGTTAGAAATGACAGCGAGTGCGTTTACATGCACGTTCTTAACTTGATTATGCTTAATAAGATGACAATGCATGTGATCATGTAAAAGCATTAACCCGTTTTCCTTTATCGGCGTAATGTCATAAGTGGCTTAAGCATAAACCGATCGTCGCAGCTAAATTTTTGCCCCTTACGCCACTTTCGCCCAGCATGTAAACGCATTAACCTGCTTATTGAAGTGCAAATGTGTGCTATGTGACATGAACGCGTCCTTACTGTGGACAAGCACATTGAGACAGAGTGAGCGAGCGTTTTGCAGTAAGGGAGGAGGAAATATATTGCAAACGCAGACTTTTTTCTTGACCTCCCCAAATATAAAATTATAAAAGTGCACTCATCTCATGCAGCAGAAGTAGTAGTACAGTCAAAATGCATCTGTAATGAGAGGATAATATATGAGCCGTAGGTTTCCTGCTGACATGTTGCTATACTCTTTGGTTTTTAATGCTTTATTTAACATCTAAACCGACATAAATTAAATACTCAAAGTCAGATACGCAAATTATTATGTTTGGACGTCACTAAATAAACCTGGAAAACAGGTTATTTCAATACAGGGCTCCAGACTGTGATCTTTTTTCCTGCTGGTGTGACTAAATCTTGTTAGAGGTCGCACTGATGCCCAACCACGGTCCACCACGGTGCCCAACTGATAAGAGCTGCCATTTCAGTTACACAATACACATGAGCAGGGCCGTGCACAGGGGGTGGCCTGATGGCTAGAGCCACTGCCCCTCTGCCCTCATCGACTGAGGTGCACCTCTTGCTCCCCATCAATCCCTCACCCCAAGAGGATTCCCATAAAAGCGTTCTGTTCCACTAAAGATTCACTAATTCCGTAAATCTGCTCCGTGTTTTCCCACTTGCTCCGCAGCATCGCTCACAGTCTGGCTGTGCCCACTCTGTCGCAGAGACGATAGTTCCAGAACGTCGTCCCATTAACAGGTAGATTACAAACTACAATCCACATTACAGACAGTGATTGATCCGCGGAATTAGTACTTTGGTAGTTTGTTTTTGTATTTCTGTCCGGTCTTCTAATAGTGCTAACAATTAAACAATTTATGCAAAATATTCACTTTCTTGGAAGATAATTAATTGTCTAATCAAATTATTTTACCTGATCTAAGCTAAATAACACAAAATTTGCTGTTGTCAGCACACTTAGTAGGGCTTAAAATATATATGTTTTTATTAAACATTGCTGGAGCAACTTATTTTCTGTGAAAATAAATCATAAAAATGGTTTGTTTGTTTGTTTAAAAATCATATAAATGTGGGCCTTTTACCCCACAGACACAGCATGGGACAAAAGACACAGTATTGATACAAATAGCTAAAATAATGTTTTAATCATGTCTTAGTTAATACTTGTTCAAAACAATCACTTTAGCAAAGTACACGTACTATTTTCTGTTTATTTTGATAAATAAAAAAATCATTATTGTTCAATAAATATACTGTCATTAAAATGTTAGTATAAAAATATATTTTAAAAATACAGAAACAACTTATTTAAAAAAGTAAAGATTCTGAAAGCATTGAATGATAATTCAATTAAATAAATAATATTTTTAATAAAGCTTTACAGTAGTAACAAATAATAATTTATGATATGATTAGTATCATATTTTAAAATATGGTTTCATTATAAATATGGTGATTATCTCTAAGGTGGACACCCAACTTAATATATGATGTTTCCCATCTGAATCTAACCATGTCACGTCAACAAATGTAAAACTATTTATTATCATGTTAATTATTGTGCTTTTTACCCCAAATACCATACTAGTACACATTCTTCTGTTATTGAAAAACTGTTGCTTTAATTACCTTGAACAAAACTGAAAATCATTAACAAGACCTTTGTTAAATCAAACTACATTCAATAGTTTTAGCGGTTCTTATTAAGCTAAATCTACAACATTTAAAAAATATATTAAATGAGAGATCAAATTAGCACATAATCAACTTTTGGAGGAGTAATTACAACAACAATTTTAATTACCACTAAAACCTAACAACTTAGGTTTATGATAAACTTTACATTATGATTGTAAAAGGTTTGTTATTCATTCTCTATATTAAGATAATACTCAACCCCCTTATAGTGCCCCTTGTTTTGGTGTCTGCACGGCCCTGCACATGAGAAAAGAAATGAAAGCAGAACAGAACCACGCTACTTGTTTGAAGCTCATACACGGGCCGATCTCGTTCACGCGACACGATTACTACACAGCGCTGGGAGATCCAGTGAGAAAACTTTTGAATTCGCCACAGAATTAGTAACATCGCTACTGTGAGATCTAGTGGGAAGCGTTCGGTGTAGGAAAGCTAACACTTTGTGGCAAACAAGCACTTTTATTTAAAAAAACTAAACAAACATGAAATTAGCACTATAACCAGTAGTTAGCGGCAGAGGAGCACTTATTTGACTTATAGCCATTTCCACTCCCCTTTCCTAACATATGGGAAAAAGTAGGAAGTCACAAAGTATCATGAAAAACAAACTTTTCTTTGAATTGTGACTAAATTACACAAAAGAAGAAAAAAAAGAAAAACAAGCAAAAAAAGCGCTTTTATTATCACTGAAGACGTCGGTCAGTTCAGTGAGATACTACAGAAGAACAATGATAGATTTAAGAGTAGAATATTACAATTTTCCCTATAAAAATTATTTTTGTTTGACATTACTGTTGTTAATAAGAGTTCATTTGATCTGCATATCATTCCAAGTTCAGCACTTCACTGTTAAATTTCCAATAAGCAAAAGTAATATTATTAGTAACTGCACTTAATAACAAACAATGCAAAACATTAGTAATTTTATTATTAAATCAACTTTATGATGATAATTTTTCTCCAGTGCCACCAAATCAGGTGCTGGTGCCACCATATGTAGAACTTTGTGGCCCTGGTGCCACTGCTCTCAAATGTTAGTCTGGAGCCCTGCAATAAGCAGAGTTATCAGCAAACTGGTGTGCATGTAAACATGCTCAGTGTGAACGCTAAGTGAACCAAGACTAAAAGTATCATTTTCCTTTTTTGGTTTGAAGATGAAACTGAATTACAAGTGTGAACACACCCAGAAACACCTGGTTTGAGAAAGGCTCCCCCAAATTAAAACATTACTAGAACTGGCAATGCCAGGCCATGACAGAAGGAAACAAGAAAACTCACGTTTGCCTTTCCAAGTTGTCAGTCGGCTACTGGTGTTTATTTATACAATCAATAATTCAAAAAGTTGCATTCTTGCATCGGCCAACAGCCTCAGCGGCTTCTGCCAGAGAATGTCAGCTGCAGACTGGGTCTGACATGTTGCACATGCAGAAATGTGACATAAATATTTCAGAAATATCTAGTGCTAGCCAATGGCACCTTGGCAAAATGGGCCACCGCTGGACAAGCCGTGGCTTTTATTGGCCATCTTCTTGCCTATTATGGAGAGGAAGGCATATATCCCGAGCTCCCTGATTGTTATCTGCTAATAAGCATGGCCGACTGAAATCTTTTCAGAGCAAATTGTTGAGGACATCTGGCAACGCTTTCTCTGTGATGCACAGACCGCTGAATGTCCCTCTCGAAAAGGTTGGCATGGCAACATCTGACTGCTATTCAACAGCAGTACAGTTTGAAAGGTTTAGGGCCTAGTTGAAAATCCATTTGGGCCACTACCTGAGTATTTTCTCGCAGCATTCTCATGTTGAAAGTGCAGTAAATCTTACCTTCCCAAAACCCCTAGATATGAATCGATGACAGCTTTGTTCATTCAAACTCAATAATTATTTTCCCCCCTAGTTATACTTGTTTGTGAACCCAAATTGCATGACCTTTGGGCTTTCCACGGACAATTTTAAGGCCCATTTTACTGACCCATCAGTACAAAATGTTTTGAAATATGATTTCAAATCAGCACCATGAAAAGATGAGTAGTGAATCAATAAACGTCCAAAAACGTGGCAGCTGGTGGATAGAGAAGGCCAAGGACGGAGCTGCTGTAAGGGCTGAATCTACATAATAGGGTACTATGAAAGATAATACCACACACCAGAAAAAGCTAAAATTATTTTGATAAATCTACTACTAATAATTCTAATACTTTCATAATTCAATTTCAAATCGCAAAATTAGGTGAATGACTGTCAAACATCATTTAAAAGGTAGGAGCAGTAGTCAATTTGACAATGAAACTGTAAACGTATATTAGTCATATTATTGTTTTCAATAATTATATAAAGCACGGCACAGTAAAAAGGTTTCTATGAGCCACAAAAAGTGTTTTTTCTTTGATAAAGAGTTAACTGATACTGAAAATACAGATTTTGATTTCTCTCATTTGAGGCCCTTGTATCATTCCAATAAGGTAAAAATGGGCAGACTTTTTGAGAGACGGCACCACCCTAGTGCTCAGGTCAGCACTACACATGTAAATGACCCCTGACACTTCAAATGGGAAATGAGACACTCCACTTACAGAATTATCTGAAGTGTGATGCATTTCAAGATATAATTTTATCTACACTAGCCGAAAGGCACCAAGAGTTCACATGCTACACAAAGCTTTGATCACACATATCAAAGCTTCTCCTACATATATAAGGCTGAATTGACACGGCAGAACAGATCACTGGCATTAACAACAACAAAAAGATTGGCTGAACTCACATTTACAAATGCTTTAGGTTTGCTTTTTCCATGTTATATCTCATCCATATATCTATCCCTTTCTATAGATTTTAACTGTAATACATTGCACACTTACTTTCAATGGGTTTAACTGATCATGCACTTAAATGAATTAGCATCTATATGACTTTCCTTCCATTTCTTTTTCCTCATTTTTCTCTGGAGAGTCTAACCCTCTGGACCACTAATTACTCTGATGTTGCCACTTTAGAGCCATAATGATCCTATAATGCTCAGATCAATATGAGAGTAGCACTACATTTTTAGTCTGGTCTAAAATAGAACGTGTAAAACAGCCTCGGTTGTTCTTTTGGCTCATAATTCCTCCCCACATTTCCTCTCAGGTGTTACACACATATCTCAGAGGCATGGTGCTTTTAGTGTATTAGCAGGTAGGATAGAAAACCTGCGGTTAATCCTTACAATTTATGTTAAGATGTTTATGACCTGTACATTTATTTTAAAATCGTTGACAAATTACTTCAATATCATTTTGAAATCAGTTTCAAAATAATAAACAAATATTGGTGGTGTAACCAACTTCTCTTAGGTGTTGTAATCTTTGTCTTTTCATGTGACATTCTTCAACTCTCCCATCAGGATCCATTAGTCCATTACAAAATTACTGCAATTAATACTTCTGCATTAAGCCCTGACAAGAATTATTTTCCTCTAATGAGTTATCAAAGTGCAGAAATGTCTCACCAGATTATGTGATTAGCAATTATATTTTCAAGAACCCAATTGCTTCAAATGAAAAGAAATTCAGACTTTTTTTTTTTTTTTGACAAACGAGGTTCAGTCTAAAACATGTAGACTTGAAAATGCCACAGCACAGCACATGTACACATTTTACAAAAAGTAAACATGGAGCAACATGCATGAACATCTACTACAAGATTTTAAACACTTGTACATGCTGATGTCAAGTTTTGTCTGAATTATGTAAATAAATGTTACTATCAATGTTACCAAAGTGTGTTTCAAACCCCCCAAATCTCTTTTTTTTACAGCCCAGTTGCCATGGCAACCTCCATTCAGCCTGTTTATTAAGGAGGAGTCATGTTTAATTGATCCACTAATGCACTGCCGCGCAGTCACTGGCTTGCAGTCTTTTGTTTCCAGGTCATATTCTAGGTCCAGGCATTTACATAAAAGCATTACATTTTCTGAAACCAGTCATTATTAGTAATTTTCCTCCTTATCCACTGGTGATGACTGCAGTATAAACACAGATTTATGAACAGTAAATATTACATGTTTGAGGAAATATTATATTGTTTGGAGTTTTTTTTTTTTATGTTTAGTCACAGTGGAAACAACACTGACTAGGAAGTTTGTAAGACTGCCAACTCTCTGCTAGGGAGTTTGCAATGTGCATGTGTGTATCAAACAAATACTCTCACTATGTAGGATACAAACTACCAGATACATTTCGGTTTCACCAAATCCCCAGGCACGTGTAGACTAAACAATGTCACAGCATCATTGTGCTAATTATGCAGTTCTCAACATGTGAAATGTTCTGTGAGGGTTGTTTGGAACATGAAATGCTGTTTACACACAGCACTGACATCTTTCTAAAAATAATACACCAATTATAATAGAGATCCAGGGGTTTATTGCCAATAAACATTAATTTCACCTCCACCTGATTCTTTATTTATTCAATGATATTTCAGATATTTATCCTCAGAAAGCAAATAATTCAAATTAGACCGTCCTGATTTCTGTCATGCTCGTGCTTTCTGGGAGTGTTTGCCAATTTAAAATTCTTGGTATGATTCCTAATAGCCAAGATAAACCAAGATAAACCAAGATAAAAAAAATAAAATGATTGGGGAAGATTGCATTTGGTAAACAGGCAAAATCAATTCAGCACAATTAACTGAGGATCAAACTAAATTCCTTACTACAGGTGGTGGAGTATTTTATTCACAATCTACCAGTCACCTATTAAAGGGGTCATGAACTGAGAAATCACATTTTTCTTGAGCTTTTGACATATAAGAGGTCATTATACTATAAGAATATCCTGTAAGTTTCACAAAACTGAAAACTTCCTTGTTAGTCCAAAAACAGCTTTATTGTAACCAAGCCCAGAGAACGACCCGTGGAATGTCTATAATGTATCTATAATAGATAGGTGAAAGAAAATCAACGCCTACTTCATCATTGCAACTTTGGCCCCGCCCACTGGCATGTAGTAAGATGACAAGGAGAGAAGAGCGATACAGGATCACTGGACTACAAATAACATTAAAGGATCCTAATGCTAGGAATGTGCTGATTTATTTTCAACAGTATGAATGTCTCAGTTGAGCATTATTTATTTGTATTTGGTACATTTCATTGTGGATTCTTTGGTAAATCAGTCGCAATTTCGGATAAGGCTTTGCAAAA
Organism: Paracanthobrama guichenoti; assembly: GCA_018749465.1. NCBI lineage: Eukaryota > Metazoa > Chordata > Actinopteri > Cypriniformes > Gobionidae > Paracanthobrama > Paracanthobrama guichenoti. The sequence continues at coordinate 26,252,743 of CM031947.1, forward strand.
AGATTTTTACAGACTCAACAGTAATGTGACAACATGTAAGTAATTGTGTTAATTCTAATACCTGATTTGATATGTTCTGATATGTAATGATTCATGTAGATGTTCTTTGTTTATGTGTCAGTAAATCAAACCACTGACTAAACAGTCAACTTCACATTGTTTCTTTTAGTAGGATGAAAATAATCAAACTAATTATTCAAACAGTTGCTTCAGTTGCAGTTGCTTCAATGCATTTAGGGGTGTGGTCCTGGTCAAGACAATCTCCTGAACTCCAAACTGAATGTCAGAATGGGAAAGAAAGGTGATTTAAGCAATTTTGAGCGTGGCATGGTTGTTAGTGCCAGACTGCATTTGTGAAGCCACAACACGCACAACCTTGAGGTGGATGGGCTACAACAGCAGAAGACCCCACCAGGTACCACTCATCTCCACTACAAATAGGAAAAAGAGGCTACAATTTGCATGAGCTCACCAAAATTGGACAGTTGAAGACTGGAAAAATGTTGCCTGGTCTGATGAGTCTCGATTTCTGTTGAGACATTCAGATGGTAGAGTCAGAATTTGGCGTAAACAGAATGAGAACATGGATCCATCATGCCTTGTTACCACTGTGCAGGCTGGTGGTGGTGGTGTAATGGTGTGGGGGATGTTTTCTTGGCACACTTTAGGCCCCTTAGTGCCAATTGGGCATTGTTTAAATGCCACGGCCTACCTGAGCATTGTTTCTGACCATGTCCATCCCTTTATGACCACCATGTACCCATTCTCTGATGGCTACTTCCAGCAGAATAATGCACCATGTCAGAAAGCTTGAATCATTTCAAACTGGTTTCTTGAACATGACAATGAGTTCACTGTACTAAAATGGCCCCCACAGTCACCAGATCTCAACCCAATAGAGCATCTTTGAGATGTGGTGGAATGGGAGCTTCGTGCCCTGGATGTGCATCCCACAAATCTCCATCAACTGCAAGATGCTATCCTATCAATATGGGCCAACATTTCTAAAGAATGCTTTCAGCACCTTGTTGAATCAATGCCACGTAAAATTAAGGCAGTTCTGAAGGCGAAAGGGGGTCAAACACAGCATTAGTATGGTGTTCCTAATAATCCTTTAGGTGAGTGTATATATAGAAAACGATCAAAGAAAGCTCCCTTTGCAATCGCTGAAGCAGTCAATCAAACAGCGCTAGTTTATCAGTGACTGAGTTCTGCACTTGTGCCAAAACTCCCGTAATAATCAATTAATCTCTTATTTACATTGTGTTTGTACTGTTAGTTATGATAAAAGCATGTGTCAGTGTGCAGAAATCGAGTTTGAATTAGGGATGAGCGATATCTTGTAGTTTGTGATATACCAGTAAAAACCAAGTAAATACCAGTAAAAATTCTCCACACAATAAGGATTAGTCTTCCCGCGATAATAACGATAAAGCCTAGTTGATGACGCGACCCATTCACAGCCCACGTGCAGCGCAAAAACAACTATGGCGGAAGCTGCAGAGGAGTTTATCGCTAAACGAGGAGCTACCTCTACAATCTGGAATCTGTACACACAAATATATTTTCACTCGCTGAGCACTTAGACTGAGTGTTTGAGAGATTTGCGCTTTGTCAAGCGATCCACAAAGCACACTATTTCAGTTCATCTCAATGAATGCAGAGTGTATTTGACACACAGTAAACACTAGTGTGAGGCACACGACTAAGAGTGCTCAGTGTTTCTCACACACTCAAAGAGAGCGAGAGAGTCTTACATACCACGCAGAATTGACGTGCTACATGTAAACAATATTCTTTGTTGTATTTTACTGTAAAATAAAGGCGTTCATTTGGAATTATTCCGCCTTTATGAACAAGAAGAAACTAATGCACAAATGGCAATCTCATTGGCTGGCACTCACCTATTACTGTGCTGGTTTTGATTTCAGCAAATCAGTTTGAGCAATGTGGTTAATATTCATGAAACCCAGCAGCTCATCAATCCTTAGTGTGGTTTATACTGTTATTAGTAGTAGAATTCGTAGTATTATCATCTTATTGTTATAGTATTATCGTTTTTCCTTTACAGAAACACTGAATGACCAACAATGTCTTAAGCACCACCACCAGTCCTTAAAGTTCAATTAAAATGACAAATATGCATTCATACGTTTTCATTCACACACGATTAATGTTTTAGTTCAAATTACTTCAATTCAAATTACTTCAATTCTATCAATAAATCATCATTTGCAATTTTTTTTTTTTTTTTTGTAATGAGAATATGAATACATACAGAATCTGTGTTTACATTTTAAACTTGTCATTGATTTTAATTTTACAGAAGAAAAATATATCTGCAACTGTTCCATTTCTGAAAAGGCTGGTATTTGGATTTTTACTGGTATTTTATTTTTATTATTCTTTTAAGTAATTTGTTTATTACTTAATGATGATGGGTACATTTTACTTTAGATCAAAGTAAAATACATGGGGAATGTTGCCAAATACATGGGGAATGGTACTACATTTATACCGCCATTGATATCGTTATCGCAATAAATACCAGAAAATATTGTGATATAGTTTTAAGTCCATATCGCCCATCCCTAGTTGCAATGATGAGATCGATGCATTCATGCTCTCAACATGTCTGTGATTGGCTGCAATGCTCGTCGCTGCAAACTATCATGCCACGATAAAAATATAAATGTCATAGATCTAAATATAATGCTATAATCAACATTTTTCACAATTAGTTAACATTGAGAGCTGTAACATAAAAACGTGCTAAAAGTTTGAGCATTCCATATGTAATACTAGCTATTTCATGCGCAAAGATGTTAGCCAATCATAACAGTGGGTGTTTACACCGATGTCTCACAGCAGACACGTCCCTTCAAACGGAGCGTTCAAATCAGAGGGCTAAAATCAGGGTAGGAAAAATGCATTTTATTTCTATATTATGACCATTTTTGATGTAAAAATGTATACTAGCATTATAAGTGCACCACAGGAAACATAAAACAATGCAGTTCATAACCCTTTTAAAACTTGAAAGACCTCAATTCCAATCTGATTAGACAATGTGTGTAAATTATACATTGAGCCCAAGCTTCAAAATGTCTGATTTGCATAACCCCAGTTATGTCATTTCACATATCAGAGACATGTCAGTGTGTCTGAATTTCACTTGAGCCCTCCAGCACTGGACAGTTGTTTATGGCCACACTGGACCAAAGCAACAGATGTGCTTTACACACTGCCAATCCACATAACACTCTACCGCTTGATCCCAGGTGTGCAAATGCACAGCAGCTGAGGTCAAGACAATCCGTCTCCAAAGATAGTGGACAAGTAAACTTTGTTTCATGATAGAGACTAATTCAAATTGCTTTCAATGCTATATCTTCTTTGGAAGTGTAATGGTGACTCCAAAGACAGGTCTGACACATCTGAACAATTTTCCCAAGAAAAAAAGAGGATAAAATAGGATAAAAAAAGATTATTATGTAAAACCATGTGCTGCCTTAGCTTCACCCCCTTGAGAACAATACAAAAATACAAAAACGTCAACATCCAACATCTTCTTCTTTAGTTTGACATATTCAAGAGGTTTTGTAGCCTAATTCACTTGAAAAAAGTGACACTGACATCAACTTTCATGCTTGCCTGCATCAGCCTATATGCATGCAAAGCTTTACAGACAATCATGAAATTGTGTCTTGAAGAGCATGATCACAAGTTGAAATATTAATTACACAAGTCAAGGGTATGTGAGTGGCTAATTATAGTTGACAGATTGCAATAAATGTCTTGTAAGTAAATGTTAGGTTTAATGTCTTCATTTCCAGAAACCACAATTACACATGGTTAATTTACATCTGTGCATAATAACCATGAAAAGATCAAACAATATTAACATTATTAGCATTTCATTTTATATCTACACAAGGTAAAATTATGAATAATTCCTAGTATAAATGGCATCTACATCAAATGATCTATCTGTGGATTTCTGGTGATATGTGCAGGATTAATGTGCTATTCTGTGTTTTTTTCTTTACTCAGCTGTTTCTTTACTTTATTGAAACAACTTATTAAAGACACTTTATTAAAGGGATAATTCACCCAAGAATGAAAATTGTGTGTCATAATTTACTTCTTGTTCCAAGCTTTCTTTATTTGTGAAAAAAAAAAAAAAAGAGTTTTTTATAGAATGTTTAATTTGTTTTTGTCCATACAATGATAGTCAATAGAGTCACAACAATGATATGTTTCAAAATATCTTCTTTTTTTTTTCACAGAAGAAAGTAAATCATAGTTTTTGAACAAATTCTCATTTTTGGATGGACTATCCCCATAGTAATGATAAGGACTAGAACACACTGAAAATCCAATTAAAACCTGAAAATAACATTTTAATAAAAAAATTAAATTAAATAAATAAAAAAAAAATAATAATAATAATAATAATTGTACAATGAAGAGAAAACTCAATAAATTTTAATAATAGTAAATATATTCTGCCTTTTCCATGATTGAAATAATCTGTACTTAAAGAACTTCATAGTCACAAAGACAACACATTTCCATTTTTCACTAATGCTTTTGGCGTTCCCTTTCCTCCCAATATTTTCTTGTTCCTTTTTTAAAAATAAAAAAATAAACAAATGATAATTTGGAATACTGTAGCCAGTAAAGGTCGACCGATATATCGTAATTTTTTAAAATATCGGCATCGACCGATATCCGTGTTTAGTAGCGCAGATTTAAAATCAGGCACGTCCGCGGGCAGCCCCGTGTTATTGGTGTGGTGGAACTGGCATAATGCTGCAATGCTTGCAGTTAACTTATGGACTGTAGTCGAAAACTATCAGCAGCTTGTTTGCTAACATATTAGCCCCAATGTTAGAAGTTCTGTTTTATTTTTCCTGTATCGGAGTCGGATAATTTCACTCTGTGTGTGGGGTGGAGAAAGCAGCAGCTCTCACAAACACTGCAGCGGGATTGAGGGGTACGTTATTCCGCCCCGCTCACAGACAGCACCGTGCTCGGAGACACAGAGCTGTCCTCACTCCTGGAGCAGGCCAGAACAGTGTATGACAGGCTAGACGTGTTTATACTCGATGCATCCGCACAAGCGAGGGTGCGCACGGAAAAAATTATGTCAACTCTGAGTGGGCGGGAGTGATCGGAGGCGCGCGCGCAGTCAGCGGAGGCTCGCGGAAATGATAAACAAGGCTGAAGCACCCTGAAACGCAAGCAAAAGCACCCTCAGTTGATACTGTAATAATATACTGGCGAAACAGATTGGGCAGATTTGCACATTTGTGTTCGCTCTCTGGAGAGCGCCATCTATTTACAACGTGTGTTTGCAGCGGTGAGTAATGTAGCCAGATCTCTTGAACGTGATCCGAGTTTTTATTCAGTGCCGAGTTAATGCAGGCTCGTGAAAATTGAGGCTATACAGTCTATAAAATCCTTTGAATAAAACAACTGATTTTCATACTGCTAAGAGGACCGATGGCCAACTGCATGCTGCAAAGTCTCGGAAGTGACATCTAAATATAAATTTATTTAAATATAAATCCTCCTGAGACCCAGAATAGAGGTTTGGCCTATGTATTTTAGTGAATTTCTCTGACAACATACACAGTTTTGTCTGGATATTCTTATGAAAACATTCCTTTTTATTACTCCCATTATTATACGTCTTTTTACATTACATATTGTCCTAAAAACACATTACTATGCAAATTAGATACAGTGTATAGATGCATTTATGGCCATGTTTATAATTAATACTTGGTCAGTTTATTGATTTGTTTGGTTAACTTTGGATAAATATTTTATTTTAATACCGTGCAGTTCACAAAATTAAGATTTGAGAGATGGTTCAAGTCAGTTTAGAAATGTTGTGCATCCACTTATAATAAGTGTGACATTTTAGCATGCAAATGAAGGCGAAAACTTTAAGATCTCAGCCCTAAAAATCGGCTGCACATATCGGCCATCGGCTGACCCTGACCTCTAAAAATCAGCATCGGTCGATCTCTAATAGCCAGCAATCATTAAGATGATTTAAGTACCCTAGTGTCTCAATAGTTCATTTTTTCTTTCTGTGAAATATGTTCTCCTCTATAAATGTTTATACTAGTGCAAAACTAAACTTTTTATTATTTTATAAATTTTTTACCTTTGTCAGATAACACTAGAGGTTAAGGAACAATGTTTTTCTGTTGAATTTGTATTCCTTGTATTCCCCTTCTTTCAAGCCCATGCAGTTAGTGAAGCTCTAGGTATACATGATTACTTTTGTGTCTATGGATGTTTGAGTGACAGAAGGATAAAAGCCATATAGATGTTGCTTTTGTAAATCTTTAAAAACAAACTAGGACCCTGTAGCCGGACATCTCACAGCCCTTTAATAGGTGCAATTATTGCTTAACAGCCCATGGTTATACCCATCATATGTCATCCTATGTTAAAAATGTCAGCACTTTATGACAATCTATCGCCAAGCTAAACAATCAATAAAAAAAAAAGAAAAAAAAAAAGGTACATTTATTTAGTGAAGGGGGGGAAGGGTATCAGATGTAAAATCTATACTTTTCAGAATCACTCCAAGTGAATGGAGTGAATCTGAGTGCTTTATATTTGAACAAACTTTTAGAAAAGTCCCACAAGTATTTCAAAGACAATCCCCAGAACAAAACCCTGATTAAAATGGAAAGATTGGACCATTTAACAAGGTTCAAGTGGACCATTGATTGTACATTGGTGAGAAAGTGATAGATGAGAGTGAAAGATGTGAACGGCACGTTTCTGATAACTGGACATTCTGTTCCTTTAAGGCCATTTGAACAATAGGTAAGACTCTGAGACGTTGATTTACAGAAGACGGTGAATTGGAGAGGGACCCATGGGGACACTGGATGTCCCAAAAAAGAATCTTGGGCTGATTGCAAGAAAGACTGGCCTGATTGTACAAGATTTTTGGGGCATATGCAGCACTTGTCCATGATGCTTCTACAATAGGCAGTAAATACATGGGATAAGGTGGAGATGCTTGACCTAATGTGATGACATTTTCTGTACTGTCCTCCAGGACACTGGCTAAAAGGCATCTCTAGAGATTTTGTTACACTAAGTTCTCTGTAATCATATTTCAGTAAAAACTATATGTATCCCTTATGCTGAAAATCTGCTAAATAATCTCAAAGACATTTTTTCAAATTTTAATTTTGTATATGTATTTTATGCTCTCACAATCAAAACTGGATCATGATGCACTTACTAAAATCTATATACAACAAACAGGCTTGGAATGATTTTTTTAAATATATAAATTATCTTTGAAGAGATTGTTTACTCTAAAATGAAAATTCTGACTTAAATTTACTCACCCGTATGTCATTCTAAACCTATATGACTTTCTTCTGAGGAACAAAAATATATGAAATGTCTCTGCGTTTTTGTTTTGTTTTTTTGTTTTCCATTTCATACAATAGAAGTCAAATGGTAATTGACATTTTACCAGCATTCCTCAAAATATCGTCTAAAGAAAGTCAGGATTGGAATGACTTCATGGTGAGTAAATGATGACAATTTAAATTTTGTGGGTGAACTTTTCAAGTTCTCTATTTGTTCAGACATGATGGTAGCAGATATCTACCAAATAAGATCAAATAGATCATTGCAATACACTGATTTTTGTTTAAAAATCTCCCATGATTCTGAATTTTTTATTTAAAAAAATTATCTGTTTGAATGAATGATTCAATGACTCGCTCATAAATACTCTAGTCATTCAAAAATGCTGATTCAATGTCGCCACCTACTGGTGTAAAGATGTAACTGATACAATATTTATTTGAAGTGTCAAGTTACTTAAGTTTCAAAAGGTGATTTGTTCTATTTTGATCACAACTGTAGACCAGAGCTTATATCCGAGCTATAAACTTTTATTTTATCCCAGTACATCTGTGACAATTTGAATTATTGTAAAACAGCTTCACAAACAGTCTTTTCATCACAATATCATTATTCCTGTTGCTCTCTCTGGCTTAGCGCAGCACCAAGGCAGATCTGAATGTCCACTGTGATTGTACTTGAGCAATGTTGTTACCCAAGCCAGTATGCATAGGTGAACAACATTACATGATTCCGGTTACTTTTCTCAGCTCTGAGGCAAACATACTTTACACAGTTTACACAGATTGTAATATGTTCACCAGTGTCCAGTATTTATACATTTAAACAATGATAGCATTTGAACACAAATATACAAGGTTATACAACATACCCTGTTAGAGGCACCATGTTTAGCCATAGGACGTATCTACTAGCTAAATCTACTTCACCCAAACAAATGCAAGCTGCATGTGACATGTTTTACATAGTCTATTTCTGAGCAAGTCACAATTTAGAGCACTAGGCCAAATTACTGTTATTGAAATGACCCGAGATGAATGATACCTGCCTCCCCACTTTCCAAAACACAAGTTAATTAATTTGAGCAGAAGACTCTATGGCATCTGTACAATTGCTCGGGCCTGATTTCATCTAGTGCAGCCTCCTGGCTTTGAGAGCACTATTAAACATTCTCATATGGAGAGAAGGGAGGAGAATATAATTACAACCAATGTGTTAGTATCAAGTGGGACCTGAGGAATGTCATTTAGGTCAGACAGCCATTCCTTAATCAGATCTGCCGTTTTCTTTTTTAATCAAGGCATACAATCATTGGCCAACGTGTCGGGTTATAATGCAGAACTGTGGCCTAATCTTTCACACTCACATTTTACTGCCTTTTCTGTGTTTAATCTTCAGTGCTGTCAATCACAGCCAGGGTTGATTACTGCAGTATTTGACAGTGTGTTCCTGAGGAATTAAATAGGGACATGACGTGAGAGTGACATTGGAGGTCTGGCAACTGATATGCAGATTTGCATTGATACAGTGTTTCCGGACCCACCCACAGGTTCAAATCATAATTTTGTGCTAAGCCGTGAACTTGTTACTGTGCAACCTACAAGCATCCTTGGTTATCTGACGACGCTTGATGTAACTGTTAAGTGACAAAGACAAGGGCATTGTAAAAGTGCATTAAACATCACAATCAAAATCTTTGATTTCTTACACTCTAAAAAATGCTGAGTTAAAAACAACCCAAGTTAGGTTGAAAATGGACTAACCCAGCGATTGGGTTGTTTTAAGCAAACATTTAACCCAACCGCTGGGTTAAAAAAGTCAATTTTCAACCCAAAAGTCCATTTTCAACCCAACTTGGGTTGTTTTTAACCCAGCATTTGGTGTATATTCTTTTGTGTATATTCTATACACAGTGTATATTCTTGTGTAGTGCTTCTGATTACTCACTTGTTTTGTAATGTACACGTGACGTACATGCTTTTTCATTCCCTTTTAAAATCTAAAATCACCTACTAAAATGATCAGAAATGCAAAAAAGTTGTTCAGATCATTTGTCATTTTTATTTAAAAGATAAAAGTTATTTTAATAAACTAATAAATGTATTCTAAAAAATATTTTACAAAAAAATATTTTATATTGTTTAAAATACACTACCATTCAAAAGTTTAGGTCTGTATTTTTTTTTAGGAAATTAAAACATTTATTCAGCAAATTGATCAAAAGTGACAGTAAAGCCATTTACATTGTTACAAAAGTTTCTATTTACAATAAATGCTGTTCTTTTGAACTTTCTATTCATCAGAGAATCCTGAAAAAGTGTATTATGGTTTTCACAAACATACTAAGCAGCACAATTGTTTATATATTGATGATGTTGAAGCCATAATCAACAGAAAAGAGTAGACATATTCTTACAAAAGGCTGAATGCGAATACAATCAGAATCACTAGAGTCGCAGCATCAAAGTAAAACCAGTTAATACTTAATACAACATCCCAATTTTTAAATCACTTAAATTGCCATAGGCTATATACTAAAACATCTCTTTATCACAGCAGTAATCAGATAATACGGTGAATCTGTGTAACACACGGATTATCATCTCTTTCTATGAGTAGACCGAATTTCATTCTACGCTCCATTTGCTGTGCAGTGACTTGATTTACCATTCTCTATGATCTATATACTCTGCAGTCCTTCACGTGTGTATGCGTATCCAGGAAATATATATTGGACGAAAAAACAGTGATACATTTATCTAATTGTCATCAGAACACCCCACCACGCTGTGTAATCAATAAACTTGTTTTAGGCAAAGCACCTTTTCTAGTGACTCAGACATTAACCCTCCATTAACTATTTCAGAGGCTGTTAAATGCACCTCAGTCAATAATGCTAATTTGAAAAGCTATTGTATAAGCTGTTAAGAAATGTGTATTCATATTATGGTAAAGTGGCCATCTTTATTATAGGCTATTACAAATTGCAAAAAAAGTCAATATGGTGAGGGGAGATATTTCGCATTGGGGTGAATTATGGTGGCGGAGTGGAGTTCTAAGCACTAATTTTAGTGGAAGGACAGCTTTTCTTCTCCTGGTCAATGTATTTTAGGACACTGATATTGAAGTGATGGGGTGACCCTCTGCCAGGCTTTAACCTCAGCCTGTAATTAAGCCAGATGGAAGATAATAAATGTTCTGCATAATTGAACATTACTTTACTGATGGTTTCAAGCACTCATAAGGGAAACCTCCTGGGGTCAAAATTAATGTCCATCATGTACAAAGTGTAATCAGTTTTAAACATTGATATTCTGTAAGGCAAAGGGGGAAAATTAAATACATTTTTTGCGGTACACTGTAAAACATAAATGTTCCGATTAGAACTAAAAGATTATTACACATACTGTATAGTTCTGGTTTTTCGTCAGTAGTGTTTCCAGTCATGCTAAAATCCATACTATAAAAGCTGTGATTCAAAACACAATAGATTTACTGTGTATATCATGTCATAGAAGAACATTTTTATGTTTTAATTTTATTTTTATTAATTTATGTAGTTCATGCTTTATAACAGTGGTTCTCAACTGGTTTGGCCATTTGACCCATATTTTTAGGAATTCGAACCAAGCTAATTTATTTCTCAAAAATGGTTCACACACCATCCCAATTTACTTAACATACAGATAAATTGCTATAATATCACTAACACTGATGAATAAATAGTATACGGTAAGGCTATAAACAGCAGTCTCAAACTAGTTTTTTTAAGTTGGTATGAGCCATCATCATCATCAAAAAGGTTTGGGTTTAGGTTACAGAAACTACAGTTACCATGATAAATACACAATACAACCTTAGACTGTGAATAGAACATATGGATACTGTTATACCGATATACAACTGAAAAGTGCACGCGACAAGTACTGTATACTTGTCACGTTACAAAAATATCTTTAGAATAATAACACTGACATATAGCCTGACATCATCTGACAGCAGATACTGAATCAGGAGAACGTTTTTCTCAGGCACACTTTACTTAAACCACATCTGACATAAGAGTCTTTCAAAATAAAAGTCTCGCATCAGAAAAACATTTAGAATTACGTTTTTAGTTGTCATTTCTTTGACCCACTCAAAATGGTCTTGCAACCCACTTTCAGAAATCAGTACACTAAAGAACCTACAGTATAATACACCAAGACCTTTTTCAATCTCCAAAACCATACAGCAAGCTCAAAAACCTTAAATCAAGGGGAAATTAAGAGGGTTCTGTGAAGGTGCAGCAAAGAATTGGGGAATTTGTTTTTTTTTTTGAGATTGTAGATCAGCTAGCTTGGATGTTGTAGCAACAATTACATGTTTCTGAGATCACTACAAATACAGCATATTCCTGCAGATGGGGAAGAAACCCAGAAAGATACCCAGAACTTCTAGAACCAAAAACATAACATAACCCAAAAATATGTTTTACTACGCAAGATAATGATTTGAAGGGATGGAAAACCTTTTGAGGGAACAGCCATAATAACATTTTGAGGTAACACAAGCCAATGTTACGACAATTTCAAAGAGTGTTTCAGAAAAGCTATTTGAAAAGTTTTTTTGTGGGTCATTTCGTGTGACAAACTGCTACATTCCAAAAATACATGATTAGTTCATCAAAACTACTACTGTCCATGTCTATGTGTACAAGTACAGTTCTGAAATATTCTCATTTTTACAAGCAGTGAAGTTTTAATTAAGACAAAATAGCTCATTTTAGCCTGTCTGCTGCTCATTGTGAGCTTGAGATTTTCATTACGGTTCAAAGAAGTGCTTGTAAAATGGTCACTGAAAAATTCAAGCCCAATTACAGTGTCAGTCTGTCGGACAAATTGGCCTCACTGAAGGCTCTGTGACAGGTGCATTGTGGAAGAATTGATTCTCACCAAGGGATAAGTGAATTGTCATTACGTGTCTGTTTCTTATGACATCAAGGCTGGATGTCCTCCGATTCATAGAAGTAGATTTGAATCACTGGACTGTGCGAATGAAAACTCATGCTAGCGTCTGCATTAGCAAAGAGAGAGTTAAAGGCATCCACTTCACAGGTCAAGAGCTAAAGCCTTTGAGAGGTTACAGATCAGAAGAGAGGGTTAAAAGATTTGTAAAGTAGACCACAAAGGAAAAAACAGAAGGTGTCGAGGAAAGAATCAAGCATGCAGAGGAGACAAAACTCAGTGATCGATCACAGTTAGATGGGGGCGACCCTAAACCCTGACGCCTGACCCATTTAAAATGCGGCCATCGTTGCGGAAGCCACACGTTGTGGGAGATCAATAGAATACCTGCAGGCTCCATTAGCTTGATTAGAGAGAGGGCCAAGGCTCCTCTGAATGCAGACAACTTTATTCTCTGGATTATATGGGATAAGAGCTGCTTGGCTTTCTAGACGGAGGAGAGCGAAAGAGCAGGTGGCAGTAAAGAGAGACTTGGGCCGCTGCTGAAGTGGAGACAGGTAATCCGGTGGACTCTTGGCCAGCAGCTCTTTCAGCATAAGGTGTCTCTAATTGGAGTATCAACCACACGGGTCTTGGCAGAGACCTCTAATCAAAGACCACAGATTGAAACAATTGCTGGCAACTACAGAGACGAATGAATGTGGCAGAAAGAGAAAAGAAAGCTCAAAACTTTGTCAAAAAAAAGTTCTGTTTGTCTCCCTATGACAAAAACCCCCAATGCAAGTTAATTTGTGAAGACGACACTGAAAGTTACACTGAATACAGCAAAATAAACAATTACTGGGCAAAACAGGATTTCAGGACTGTTACAGACGCATAAAAGTGGATCAAAAATGTAATGTGATTGCATGTGATGATTAGCTTATAATGCTTGTCAGTCAATGAAATGGAAGAAGTGGCCAATCTTTTCTTCAGTATTGTGGTGCACATGAAAAAAAAAACGTAGCGTGGGAATCTGATTGCATCCTTTGTTTGTTGATTGGTTGGAAGCAGATTTGAATACAAGCTTGCAGTAGTTATATTAGTCCAATATATTCGGTACCTGGAGAAAGCTAATGATTAGCATTACGATTTAATTCTGAGCCTTAAATGTCATGACTTATCACTCTGGAACTACATAAAAATGACATCATGACAACACTGATTGGCTGATGACAATAAGAACACAAAAGACCCAAACACTTCACTAATCGCCATCTTTGGCTGCGACATGAAAGAAGTTCATGAAAGATAGGGAATTTCATATATTGGCTTTTAGTATACTTTTAATGAAATTAATGAATAATATATTTTTTTGCAATTTATATGTTCATATGCTTGCGAGAAATTTCATTTAGCTAGAATACATGGCTACCTTTAACAAAGTTATGGCATCTACCAGCAATGGGGCCACCATTAGCTCTACTCTATTAGATCGGCCAGCGAAGAACTGGCACCCCGACTGAGCCTGGTTTCTCCCAAGGTTTTTTTCTCCATTCTGACCCTGAAGGAGTTTTGGTTCCTTGCCACCGTTGCCTCTGGCTTTTGGCTTGCTCAGTTGGGGACACCTAAATTTCATCCATATTACCGATCTGCCCGCATTGACACTATATGATACTTGAAATTAGCTGGATAACATCACCGTTTCATCAGAGCGGCTGTACAGCTGAATCAAATTCTGTTGCATTATTTTCCTGTTAACACTGTGAAGCTGCTTTGAAACAACTGGACTTGTAAAAAGGGTCATGATTTTCAAACGTGTTTAATGTTTTAAAAGCAAATAAACCTAATCATGGATTGGATTCAAATATAAAAGAATCTAGTTCTGGTTATAATAACTTTCTGTCAAAAACACTAACAGTGTGCAAGAAATTCACAACATCTATAGAGCTTACACCAGGCAGAAGCTTAAGACATTCAAGCCAAATTATATATTATTTGTAGAGGGGTGAACGACATTAAACCATTACCAGTGGAAATGAACACTCAAACTACACTGCATCTCGGTCCAAACAGAGGTATAAAAACATGTTACTTTACCTAGTCTATTATCTCTTTAATGCATTTAACAACATGATGGTACTGAATTTTGAGTGGTTTTCGGAATTCTTATATTCATCTTAGAAGTGATCAGAATACACAACTAGAATTTTTATTTTAATTTTATTTATTTATTTAAGCATTTATCCCTTAGTACCCCGTAAAGGAATAATACACCTAAAATCATCATTTACTCACCCTCATGTTGTTCCAAACCTGTATGACTTCCTTTCTCTGTGGAACATAAAAGGAGATATTTTGAGAACATTTTGAAATGCGTGTTGTTGTGGTTTTGGGCCATACAATGAAAAATCATACAGGTTTGGAATGTAACGTATTGAGGGTGAGTAAATGATAAATAATTTTAATTTTTTGATTCAACTATCCCTTAAAGTACTCTATATTTTCACGCTTGAGACTTTTTTAAATGGGGTAAACGGCCCCACTTTATATTAGGTGGTCTTAACTACTATGTACTTACATCAAAAAATAAGTACAATGTACTTATTGTGTTCATATTGTATTGTAAAACACTTTTGCTGATATTGAGGTGGGATACAGGCAAAGTTAGGGACAGGTGTGGTGGTATGGGTAAGTTTAAAGGGTTAGGTGTAAAGGAAGTGTTAACAGTGTAATTATAAATTTAACTACAGAAATTAATTACAGATGTATTTACATGCAGGTATTTTTAAAAATGGAAGTACAATGTAAAAACATGAACACACAATAAGTGCATTGTATCAAATGATTAATTAAAATGTTATTACATAGTCCACAGTACATTAAGGCCACCTAATATAAAGTGGGTCTGGGTAAACATATATGAAAAGTTGTTTTCAAAGAAAAAGAATAATCCTAGTCATGGTTTGGACTTTATTAGTCCTTTCCACTGCAACAAGCTCTTTTTAGCCTAACAACATGGCACTGTTGCAGAATGGCATTGGTATCCTTATTTATTGAAAAATAATTTCTGAATCTGTAAAGACCATGTAAACCAGCTATGAATGAGCTGGTCTTTCTGCACCTATTTTCAGTACCCATAGCTACCTGCTACAGCATAGTTGATTAAGTGAGCTAACCCATCATTTATTTCATATGTAGTATTTCTAATATAATACTCCAGAAGAACTCAAAAGCATGTCAGTTAATTCATGTTTCCCAAAGTGGCATCTTATTTTATGTGGCAGAGTTACATGATGACATTACAGTTTTACCTCAGACAAACAATTACCTGCCTAAGTGAGTAATCTGAGGCTATGAAATCATAGCTTTCCTTCCTGGGGGGATATGGTAAGGGGAACCTTCAATGTTTTACACTGGCCTTCTGCCAAAACCCTGCATCGGATCACTTTTCTGAGGTAGCAGTAGCATAAGAACTGGTGTGTGCGATCACTCAGCAATTTTTACAATATTACGAATCATCCATCTTACTAAGACATATACAGAAGACAATATATCAAAGCTGATTTGATGTGATTTGTTTTAAGGTTAACAGAGTTTGCAGATGTAAATGCAAACAGAGTGCTATATTAAAAGGGTTGATAGTCTTGTTTATACTCTAAGCAATGTCAATTAAGGATTTCCAAAAACATATGCTCAAAAGGTAAGGTACACTTGTACTGCTTTAATATTATTAATTTGCATTACACAACGACGGTCGTGATTATTTCTCAAGTCTGTATCCCAACCAAGGCCCCTGACGCTCAGCAGCACTCAGGTTCTTTGCCGGCCAAACATTTAGACATCAATTGTTACATCATTTAAATAGGTCAGAAGTAGCACCGGCCTCTGCCACATAATAAGCTGAAGAGAGATGCGGTTCTTTCAGTCCCTCCACAAAAGTGTTCTGGCTCTTTATTCTACCCTGAAACCCGATCGGACAGAAGACAGAAGACTCATACAATCAAGGATGGCACTAAAGGAACTGCACCTCTGAAGACAGACGGTAACTCACAATTAATGAAGGGGACAACATCACATGGGATAAAGTAAGATCAACTGCATTAATTAATCATACACATGAGATATACATTTGCACCAATAATAGTGTAAATCTACTTATTTCAGAATTCCTTACTGTATCTAACACTAAACAATTTGTATTCATACCACAAAATGCACTTGATTTATAAATGTGGAAATTCAAGTAAAAATATTATTCTGTCTGTGGAACAAAGAGTCCTCATTTTCATTATTTGTAGCATGTGTCCTTAATCATTTTAATTAGGCTGTGACAGCTTTGTTATAGACTCCAGAGGAAATGAATTAATAAATAAATAAATAGATCAAATGTGAATAAGTTAAAACAAAATGAAAGGCTAAGTGAAGCACTTGAAATTAAAATAATTGATTGCCTTTGTTCCTGGTAATATCTGACACCTAATAAACGTCAGTTACACTAGAGCCACATGGCTATATGACTAGCCCAAGCAAAGGAAATGAAGTCCACTTCATTAGAAATACAATAACCGACAGTGACAAAAGTCCAAGGTCTCCTGCCAAGGGGGTTTAGAGCAGGTGATGATGGGGAAAGGGCTGATCCGCGTTGGTTAGAGACGCTAGCAGCGATGACCATGAGGCCAAGCCAATCTCATGGGTAATGCCAGCACTCAAAGGAAGCCAACTGTTCAGTGAGCTTGAGAGCATGTTACTTGTATCTTAATTAACCTTCCACCCCATCTTGCATCATGTATTGCTGAAGTCTTGTCAAGTGACAGACACAATGCAGCTCTTTTCAACCAAGCCCCAGGGAATCCCTCTCAGTGTTTGTTTATGAGCCTCAGGCTTCAGAGTTATTTTATCCAAACAGCATGACAGACCCAAGCCGGGATGCCTTTTATGGTTGGGAATCAGAATTGGGACTGCTTAACTTTAAAAATAAAAATAAATAAAATAAGAAAAAAAAATCTCTTCTGACAGCGAAGACAACAATGAAAGCACACAGATCATCACAAGTCGTGCTTTTTTGTGACATTTTCCAATGCAGGACTCTAGTCGCCTTTCATTTCAGAGATGAACGGGACTAAGTGGGCCTAGTTCAGCTGCTCTGGTGGAAACAAACAGAGGAAGAAATGAAAGCATAAATTCATCTTATTTTCAGTGCGATTCCAGGTGGCTAAAAAGACACAATGAGCTCCACAGCCCTCACAGGAGGCACAACTAAACAGTCTGCTGACACAAAAGAAAGACCAGCACTTCACAAATAAACCTAAGAAAGCTGTTGCAAAGCAAATGCAATCTACAAAGTGCTGATGACCAGGTGGAAATATACGTCTATGGAGCCCAGTGTGTAAAAGCAATGGAAAAGGGGGGCGCATTTGCAGACCCTTAATCACAACGTGACACCCTGACCTAATTTCACCTGGGACGCAACTGATGAAAAGTATCAGTAAACACAACATGGCACACTCTGACTGAACACATCTGCACTTTTGAAAAAGGCTCTAAACAGGGAAGGAACAAAGAGCTATTGCTGACATATGCTTACAAGCCACTCTTCATGGTGCTCCTTTGACTATGTGTTCGGTTTTTAGATTTTAATATCGAGTATTGCGCAATTGTAACTGAGACATGGCGCTAGTAACACCAAGGTCTAAATAACTAATATATATATATTTATTTATTTACCAGGAGATCCCATTGAGATATTAAATCTCTTCTTCCAGGGAGACCTGGTCAAGACGGCAGCATAGTTTCACACATAACCACAAAACAATAATCATACAAAACAAATAATGAAGATAAAAATCAAGAAAAGCACTTACAAGACTCGTTTAAAGCACTTTGCAAAATATATTTAAAAGTACTCAGAGGTGGCAGTATCTCTAGTTTAACAATATTTTGCAGATCATTCCAAACCCAAGGAGCATAAAAAGAAAAAGCATGTTTTCCAAATTCTGAGTTTACCTTTTAATCGAATGTATGATAGGGATCTAGTACAATAATATATTTATATAAAAAAATTATATAAATATATATATATATATAAAGTTTTGAAATATAAGGAGGCAAATTTACCTAGGAGCGCCTTAGCAATAAAATATACAAATGCAATTTCCTCCTATGGTGTAAATAGCCAATAGTGGTAAAGTATGCAGTGCTATTGCTAATTGATCAGGCAATGGAAGATCTTACATTTATCTCACATCTCTATCTGAGTGAGGTGTTTGTGCTGACTGAATCATCTAGGGCAGTGTTTCCCAATCCTGGGGTCCTGGAGTACCCCAGCACCAGTGTTAATTTTGACAGCCATTTTTAATTTAGTCTTAGTCTTCATCTTCAGCTGAAAATGCTTATTTGTCTTACTCACAGTTTAGTCATTTTGTCTTTCATAGTTTTAGTCGATTTAAAAGTCATTGCATTTTTGTCAAGTTTTAGTCATTACTTTTAGTCAAACTGCTGTTACCAACATTAATTTTGGTAGCTTTTTTATATATAGTCTTTAGACAAAAATGGTCATTATAATTTTTCTTTTTTTAGACCAATTCAATTAAGCTTATGCGAAATTTAAATCAGGCTGCATTGACACTGCACTCTCAGTAGTAGCACTTATGCAATGCTACATATCCTTTACCACTTAAGGGTGAGTAAATGATGATAGCTTGTTCATTTTGGGGTGAACTATACCTTTAAGACCTCATTAATAGCCTACCAGGATCTCATATATAGCCTACTACTACTACACATGCTTTATCTTAAACTGTTAACGTTTATTTAAGATACAAATGACTAAGTTTACGAGGACACTTGCAAAGACGGGGATTTTGACTCATACTGTGTGTATTTGAACATTCAAGCACAAGGCACGAAATAAAACAAGTTTAGTCAGGCGCTGTACGAGGTGTGAGCCGCGCATATCAGGATTAACTTTAATCTGCGCATTTACCTAAATTAATTCTCCCTCGCTGCTTAACGTGCCTGAACGGTTTAAAAACAATGATTAAAGAGCATTTAAATGATAAGCTTGCATGATGACGGCGCAACACGATTGAAATATTTCAACCGGGCTATCGCCTACACCTTAAGCTAATATATAGGCTAGAGTTTGTTCAAACTTAAAAAGCAATATACATCCATCAAGTTTATAATAAAACTAACGTAAAATTGGTGGGGACGATGATGCTGTTTTATCTGCTTCATGTGCCTGTCAACTTGCTTCCACAACTTCCACTCCATCAACAGCTTTAGTCAAATGACCTGTTGGCTGGGGATTTTACTGGACTAACTCCAACTCTGCTCTTTGTCTTTTAAGTTTTTCCTTTTTTTATTTTATTTTTTAGAATAGCTGACATTTATAACTATCGAAGGTATTGCTGACATTTATACCTATCGAAGATCGTTCTTTGCATGACCATTTTCAGATTAGTCTACACTAGAATGCTGCATTACAGCTGAGCTCACGAGTTTGGTAGCCTAGACTACCCGTACCTGTGACATCAGCTGCCGCTGCGGCTGTCTGGGAGATTAGATTATGCAAACGCCCTCACTGACGGACGCACATTTTTAAAAAGGCAGCCTAGGAAGAGATCATGCATTTTTAATGTCCGATATTCCTCAAATAACATTCTAGTTCCGTCTCGTCTCGTTTACAAAGAAACGGCATATGTTTCGTCATAGTTTTTATCATCAGATATTAGTTTAGCTTGTCAACGTCTCGTTTTAGTCTCAGAAAAAGTAGGCGTTAACGAATATTTTTCGTCATAGTCTTCGTTAACGAAATTAACACTGCCCAGCACTGAATATTATGGAGGGATCTCTTTATGTACCGCACTGGGTAGACATTATTTTTTTTCAGATCTACAGAGTACAATCTTATCTTACCAAATAGCATACAGTGTCAACCAATTGGCTAAGCAGGGTTTTTTTTTTTTTTTTTTTGGTATATATTTTCTAAATATTTCTAGTCTACTTAAAAATTCTTATCTAAAATGAAAAATAGGGCAGCTGATATCCCTTACATAACCATAACCACATGCCTTTTAAGCTTCTGTTCACTATTCAGAGGAATGAAGTTCAAAAGACCAAAAATAAAATGGTTTCCCACTCATGAGGATAATGGATCATCAGCAGTCATAAAATTAGCAAATTATTAGTTTAATGATTAGTTTTTCAGAAATGAATCAGAAATTTTATAATCTACAATCTACCAATCAGTTGAGAAAACAATGAAGGTGATACTGTGCACCCATTAGGACAAGCATTTCCATAGTCTTGGGAAAAAGGAAGCCTTATTTTAAAAGAGTGATAATAATAAAATCTTTAAAACTTTATGAATACATTTTCTAATTATGCACTATTTTACTGGGTAGAAAGTGTGAGTGAAAAATCCTTTATCTTTAGTTCTTATTAATTAATAAATGAATGGAAATATCAAGGAGCCTTATTCTTGTGGACAATGGGGCGCCACTTGAGTTGTACCACCTCAGTGACAAGCTTTTTTTCTGAAAGTTTGTAAACTGATAATAAAACATACAAATGTAATATAAATGCAGGACAATTTGTATAAAAGTGTCTGCTAAAGACAGCTGTAAATTCTCCTGCATTACAACTAACAGTAGTGAAAAACTGTGGCGATAAGATGCGTTTATAGGCCATGACACATTATACCTTGTCAAAAATAAAAACTCAAGTGAAAAGATGAGCTTCTATATCAGCGTGCTTAAAGACAGAACAAACCGTAATCATCGCTCAATGCAAGGCATGACTCTGCGTTTGTCCCGAGCAACAAAAGCCAATCTCCTCATGAGGACCATCCATTGACGCTAAATAGCCAACCTACTTAATTCTCTCCTCTCCCAGCCGAACAGTGTGGCAACGGCAACAGACAGCACTCATTTAAACAACAAAGCACATAGACTTCCATTCAGACTAAAGCTGTCCTCTTTCAAGCGTGTATTCTAAAGCCACTTTCTGTTGCCCCCATCTCAGTTACCCCCTCAGTGGACAGAAACTGAGTCCACACAGAGTTGAGCAGTTCGTGTGAGGGAGTGAATAGGGTGGCCTCTCTCTCCTGGTGAAAAAAAGGAAGAAGCAATCATTGAGCCCAGCACACCTGAGGGGTGCACCTTTCGTATTGTCTATGGTGGGCTGGGTGGAAAAATAGCCAGGCGGAGGAGGAGAAACATCAAACAGGTGCGGAATGGGCATTGTGGTGTTTATGAAAGATTCTTTGATAAGGATAAAGGTGCCGCTTGAACTAAAGTGATTTCAGATGAGCTCATTGTTACAGCTCTTCTAAGGTTCACTTTTAGCACCTCGCGGGCAAAGACTTGTGTTTCTTGAGCTGCTCCATTGACAAAACCGTACATGTGTTTGTTGTTAAAGGTAAGCCAAGCTGATTTACTTCTCTGGCTCGAGTGGTGCGCTTGACTTTGCCGTAGGATGATGTGACAGGTGCGTTGGGCTAGGCGCAGACGATATAGCGTTAGGCAGATTTCTTGACGTGATTTTTTTTACAGTAGAATATGCCAGTTTTGTCATGCCATCTTAGAAACTTGAGCGAGAGAGAGAGCGAGAGAGCGAGAGAGAGAGAGAGAGAGAGAGAGAGAGAGAGAGAGAGAGAGCTCAAACATTAGTTTGTCAACATTAGCTAATTTTTCCACTAGAATGTATTATGTTCCAGATTGTGTCTAAATCTAAAATTGCTTCCATCAAGTTGGGGTGAGAGACCCCAGTATTATTACATACTTCATCTTAACACAACAATATGTGAGACATGCAGATTTAGACATAGAATTTTTAAAATATTTTACTAATTGCCAACTTTGAAAAGTATAATGTGGCTTGTTCATGATGGTTATTAAGGAGAGAAGTACACAAATCTTTGAGATAAGACACTAAATCTGTCAGCCACAGATAATTACATTTGAAATCCAGATGTTATTGGTTTTGGAAAACTTCTAACCAGTGCAATCTTCTGTTTGAAGCTTAAGGTTTTCATGGAAACCGTAAGGGATGTGTACATTTACTAAGTAAATATTTTCATAATGTTTTAATAGATTAATGTTGAAATGTTTACAATACACAAGCAAACAGATAGAAACCTTTGCACATTGAAATACCTTGATCATCTGCCTCAGTCTGAAACATTTATACCCTCAAAAAAAAAAAGAATGCTGTCACTTTGATTTGGAAGTAAAGGTTGTTACTTGTGGTTAATTGACCACACAGAGGACACCTGACTGAAAACGGCTAATGTACAAGCGGGCCAGTAAGTACTGTTATGCAATGAATAATAATAATAAATAAAAACAATGCCAGTACTGTAATTTAAGAATGTCCTTCTATAATATGCTCTGGTCAAGCTCAAGCACTCTAATTTATTAATTATACTTTGAATATTTACACAGTGGAAAGAAAATGGAAATAAAAGCTAAACAATCAATTGTTCACTGAATGACAGAGTTATCAACACGTTAATTTTAATGTTTTTTTTTTAACCATCTTTTAAGATTCTAACAGGGTGGAACATTTTAGAGACAAGCCAACTAATATCACAAAACATCACAGAATTGATAAAAGACTTGCTCATGTTTGTTCTGTTGTTTTCCCACCAAAAAATTACATCACTTCCTAGAGGATGATGTCATTATTGCACTGGCTTTTGCTTTGTTATACTAACAGGATGAAGAGTGAAATCAAGTCCTATTAAAATGATTACAAATTAAAACAAAATTCCAAAGAAAACATGTTTAGCTTACACTGAGGCTATAGAAATATGACAAAAATGGCAACGTCGGTCAAATCAAAATAGTAAAATTGTAGCATATAATTGTGATTTGGTGATAAAAGTAAACTAATATAGTTGACATTTAAATATTGAGTCTAATATTTTATCCAACATATGACAAAACGCATAAGAATGACCCATACCTAAATACAAATTCAACACCTTAAAAGAAATAAACTATTTAGTAACTACATACACACACACACACACACACACACACACACACACACACACACACACACACACACACACACACACACACACTCACCTAAAGGATTATTAGGAACACCTGTTCAATTTCTCTTGATTAGATAAATGCAATTATCTAATCAACCAATCACATGGCAGTTGCTTCAATGCATTTAGGGGTGTGGTCCTGGTCAAGACAATCTCCTGAACTCCAAACTGAATGTCAGAATGGGAAAGAAAGGTGATTTAAGCAATTTTGAGCGTGGCATGGTTGTTGGTGCCAGACGGGCCGGTCTGAGTATTTCACAATCTGCTCAGTTACTGGGATTTTCACGCACAACCATTTCTAGGGTTTACAAAGAATGGTGTGAAAAGTGCCTTGTTGATGCTAGAGGTCAGAGGAGAATGGGCCGACTGATTCAAGCTGATAGAAGAGCAACTTTGATTGAAATAACCACTCGTTACAACCGAGGTATGCAGCAAAGCATTTGTGAAGCCACAACACGCACAACCTTGAGGCGGATGGGCTACAACAGCAGAAGACCCCACCGGGTACCACTCATCTCCACTACAAATAGGAAAAAGAGGCTACAATTTGCACGAGCTCACCAAAATTGGACAGCTGAAGACTGGAAAAATGTTGCCTGTGATGAGTCTCGATTTCTGTTGAGACATTCAGATGGTAGAGTCAGAATTTGGCGTAAACAGAATGAGAACATGGATCCATCATGCCTTGTTACCACTGTGCAGGCTGGTGGTGGTGTAATGGTGTGGGGGATGTTTTCTGGCACACTTTAGGCCCCTTAGTGCCAATTGGGCATTGTTTAAATGCCACGGCCTACCTGAGCATTGTTTCTGACCATATATATATATATATATATATATATATATATATATATATATATATATATATATATATATATATATATATATATATATATATATTTTTTTTTTTCACAGCTTAGTAAAGACAGTGGCCTTGCTTGTTGTTCATGAGCAAAAAATCTATTAAAATCCAGAAATGTACAGACTGCTGCTGGCAGTTGTATGCTAGTCACATTCAGTTTATTTGAAACCTCCAGACATCTCTGATATATCATGGATGGCTACATCACTGTCTAGAAACATTCTCTCTCGATTCCACCGCCTACAGTAACCAACATCTTTATGGCACTAGATGCTCTATTTTCTACTACTGTCCTTCATTCCCAGACTGGACAGTAGTCAGTTTTATCACCTGGCTGAAGATAGAGGTGGAGTGATAACCAGTGAGTGGCAGATGATCAGCAGAAGCAGACATTAACCAGATGGCCATAGGTCAACTGGCCACTATGGGAAAACAGCAAAGGTGATACCGCTCAGACAATACATTCGGGTCCCTGATTAAGAAAGGTGAAGGTCGCTGGAGGCGAACATTTTTCATTCTCACATCAGGGCTATTCTCCTACTTTATGAAGTGTATCAAAATACAGGATGTTCCATGGGTTGCGTTGTCTCACAACAGTCTCGTCCCCAATTCAAACCTCCTGTGGGTTATGAGGCCGATATACAGTTTCTCCCTCAGCCACCTGACCATGAAAAGAGACTATCGGGAGGGGGGGAGGGGGTCACTGACACCAGCCAGGGGCACTAGCTGACAAACTTATGTTGAACCTAAAAAATAAAAAACTGGAAACCAGAAATATTACAGTTTTACCTGTTCTTCCATTGAAAATACATAATTTCTCATAATAGCTTTCTGAGCAGTCTTGTCTGTGCAAAAGTACTTGGTGTACAGTACAATGGAATGATGAATGTGCATTTCACAACATTTATCAAACACACTCCATGTCAAGACTGTATTATGGGTTCAAAGGAATTCTCTGTATCCCATTACATTCACCATTGTCATGACTTTATGAGCCAGGTTTTACAGACGGGCACAAAGGGAAGCTCATCAAATTATTGGCTATTTACCACAAACAGTAATTTGTGCAACAATGTAATGCCATTCACTCGATGACTAGCCCAGTATTGTGTATCCATGCTCATAATTAGCACTACAATGTCAAATTGTCCTTGAGGGAACCTATTGTGCAGTTTGGTTTTTTTTTCTTTTTTGCCTGTAATATTACTGTATTAATAAGTATGGAGGTATATTTTCATATTGTTAACCTCATTAAAGACTCATTAAACTTTTATTCATATTACTGCAGGTTCAAGTAGGTACCTTTACTAGGTGTGTACCAAATAATAATTATTATTAATAAAGTTTACTATTGTAAAATTGCCATTAAAAGAATGTACTTTTAGCCTTTCTGCAATATTTTTTTGAAAATTATTAACTCATAAAAAATATTATGTTAATATTACACACCGATCAGGCATAACATTATGACTAAATGATTACATTCCTAATTATGTGTTGTTCCCACTTTTGTTGCCTAATCAATTGGCTCCACTAGACCCCTTAAGGTGTGCTGTGGTATCTGGCACCAAGATGTTAGCAGCAGATCCTTTAAGTCCTGTAAGTTGTGAGGTGGGGCCTCCATAGATTGGACTTGTTTGTTCAGCAAATCCCACAGATGCTCGATTGGATTGAGATCTGGAGAATTTGGAGGCCAAGTCAACACCTCAAACTCGTTGTTGTGCTCCTTAAACCATTCCTGAACCATTTTTGCTTTGTGGAAGGACACATTATCCTGCTGAAAGAGGCCACAACCACCAGTGAATACCTTTCCATGAAAGGGTGTACATGGTCTGCAACAATGCTTAGGTAGGTGGTACGTGTCAAAGTAACATCCACATGGAGGCAGGACCCAAGGTTTCCCAGCAGAACATTGCCCAAAGCATCACACTGCTTCTGTCAGCTTACCTTCTTCCCATAGTGCATCCTGGTGTTCCCCAGGTAAGCTGCGCACACACACCCGGCCATCCACGTGATGTAAAAGAAAACGTGATTTATCAGACCAGGCCACCTTCTTCCAATGCTCAGTTCTGATGCTCACATTTCCACTATTGCCGCTTTCGGCAGTGGACAGGGGTCAGCATGGGCACCTGGACTGATCTGCGGCTATGCAGCACCATTCACAACAAACTGCAATGCACTGTGTATTCTGACACCTTTCTATCAGAACCAGCATTAATTTCTTGAGCAATTTGAGCTACAGTAGCTCGCCTGTTTGATCGGACCATACAGGCCAGCCTTCGCTCCCCACATGCATCAATGGGACTTGATGGCCCTGTCACTGGTTCACCACTGTTCCTTCCTTGGACCACTTTTGACAGATACTGACAACTGCAGACCGGGAACACCCCACAAGAGCTGCAGTTTTGGAGATGCTCTGACACAGTCGTCTAGCCATCACAATTTGGCCCTTGTCAAACTCACTCAAATCCTTACGCTTGCCTATTTTTCCTGCTTTTAACACATCAACTTTGAGGACAAAATGTTCACTTGCTGCCTAATATATCCCACCCACTAACAGGTGCCATGATGAAGAGATAATCAGTGTTATTCACTTCACCTGTCAGTGGTCATAATGTTATGCCTGGTCGTTGTATATGATACATACATATTACCAAAAGTTTAAAATGATCTACTTTGAATTAATGTGTACTCAAATGTATTTCATTTATTTAGAATATTATAGGCCACAGAATGTCAGAATAGGAAAAAAGGTGATTTAAGCAATTCTGAGCGTGGCATGGTTGTTGGTGCCAGACGGGCCGGTCTGAGTATTTCACAATCTGCTCAGTTACTGGGATTTTCACGCACAACCATTTCTAGGGTTTACAAAGAATGGTGTGAAAAGGGAAAACGTCCAGTATGCGGCAATCCTGTTGGGCGAAACTGCCTTGTTGATGCTAGAGGTCAGAGGAGAATGGGCCGACTGATTCAAGCTGATAGAAGAGCAACTTTGACTGAAATAACCACTCGTTACAACCGAGGTATGCAGCAAAGCATTTGTGAAGCCACAACACGCACAACCTTGAGGCGGATGGGCTACAACAGCAAAAGACCCCACCGGTACCACTCATCTCCACTACAAATAGGAAAAGAGGCTACAATTTGCACAAGCTCACCAAAATTGGACAGTTAAAGACTGGAAAAATGTTGCCTGGTCTGATGAGTCTCGATTTCTGTTGAGACATTCAGATGGTAGAGTCAGAATTTGGCGTAAACAGAATGAGAACATGGATCCATCATGCCTTGTTACCACTGTGCAGGCTGGTGGTGGTGTAATGGTGTGGGGGATGTTTTCTTGGCACACTTTAGGCCCCTTAGTGCCAATTGGGCATTGTTTAAATGCCACGGCCTACCTGAGCATTGTTTCTGACCATGTCCATCCCTTTATGACCACCATGTACCCATTCTCTGATGGCTACTTCCAGCAGGATAATGCACCATGTCACAAACCTCGAATCATTTCAAATTGGTTTCTTGAACATGACAATGAGTTCACTGTACTAAAATGGCCCCCACAGTCACCAGATCTCAACCCAATAGAGCATCTTTGGGATGTGGTGGAACGGGAGCTTCGTGCCCTGGATGTGCATCCCACAAATCTCCATCAACTGCAAGATGCTATCCTATCAATGTGGGCCAACATTTCTAAAGAATGCTTTCAGCACCTTTTTGAATCAATGCCACGTAGAATTAAGGCAGTTCTGAAGGCGAAAGGGGGTCAGACACAGTATTAGTATGGTGTTCCTAATAATCCTTTAGGTGAGTGTGTGTGTGATATATATATATATATATATATATATATATATATATATATATATATATATATATATATATATATATATATATATATATATATATATATATATATATATATATATATATATATGACTATTGTCGTTTCACAACTATACATTTTGAATAATCAAGTACCACAAAGCATATTAAAGTCAACAGAAATCAATACTCCTTTTTTAATTTCAACGCAGAAGCTTTCCCATGTTAGTTGAGGGGTATCCAAAGACATGCACCTGCCCGGACCATGAGATAAATGGAAATGTTTTAATACACTACAAGTCTAAACCTTGTAAGCTAATATGCTTGTAGTATTAAAGCAGTATGACGATCATCACACTATGAATTCATCACTCAAGCTCTTCTTTCCCACACCTTTGTGCTCCACCCAACCCTATACTGTACATTGCTTTAAACTTGATATGTTGGAGGTGAACAGACCGAGATGCGCCCATAAGAACAGATGAAAAAGGCCAGCTCCTCTGAGGCTGATACTCCAATGCGAAACAAAAAGTCCTGCATCAGATGCCTTTTTTGTATAAAGAGCAGCTAGAAAAATGAGTACAGCCTGGCCCACATATGTAGTAAAGTCAGCTTCTGAAGCACATTAGTATAGGTTTTGGGTTGCAGAGGAGACTGGCATTGAAATTTCATTTCACCTCTCAGTGCTGCCATTAATTGCTGGAGGAGACACACATAGGTTTCTGGCTTACAAATTGGTTACACATCTTATACCCTTATCCTCTCCATTTTTTATGATGAAGTTTAAGCAGGGTAAACTGCTGGACCCGTCTCTTTTTCTTTTGAAT
This sequence comes from Paracanthobrama guichenoti, assembly GCA_018749465.1. Taxonomy (NCBI): domain Eukaryota; kingdom Metazoa; phylum Chordata; class Actinopteri; order Cypriniformes; family Gobionidae; genus Paracanthobrama; species Paracanthobrama guichenoti. Next base: position 26,281,654 of record CM031947.1, read on the forward strand.
TATTTGCCCCATTCTGTGTACTCTATTACATACTGGTTAACTGTATGTCTAAAGACTAATGCACCTCTCTCGTAAAGCCACTTTAAGATATCAGAATGAATTTCATAAACAGAATAAGCTACAGAATATACATGCTGGTGGAAAATAGTTAATATTACTCAAGGATTAATAGACTAGCCAAAGTAACATTTTCTGATACGTGTAATTCAATTCATAAACGTTTACATACAAATAATACTATTTTGTTCATTTTATGTTTGTGATGACAGAGATTAGGAAATTACAATAAACCATCAGAAATTCAAACTGCAATGTGAGCCGGTGATTAAACTAGATTTCGCTTTTTCATTTCTCTAAGCGGTTTACGTGAACATTAATCATGTTTCACACATTCATCTGTTTGATCTGCTGGCTGCGGGTACTGTTCCTCACTGTGATTAACCTGAAAAAAAAAAAAAAAAAGCTGGCCTAGATTTCCATATGAACTGAAATCTACTACTACCCAGTTTAAGAAACCTGTTCAATATACACTTGAGGCTGAACACCTTACTTGTTTCTGTTGCACTGATGATTCATAGAATACTACTGGAGAAGCCATTAAAAAAAAAAAAAAAAATTATGATTGCCAATAAAAATGATCATCAATAAAACAAAAACTAAGTAAATGGGTTCCAATGCTGTTTTGCACCTCATTATTCTTCAGAATATCTTCTGTTTTATGCAGAAGAAAGAAAATCAAACAGGTTTGGAACCACAAAGATGAACTATCCCTTTAAGTTTCTCTGCAACAGGAAAAGGCAAATTCATGATCAAAATTAGCGCATGCTCCCAAAAAATATGATATTGAATTTATACCGAATATATAATAAAGTGAATAAATTAGATCTGTGTTAATGTACTGAATTAAAAGATTTTCCATCATTTCATTTGCATATTTTTGCTCACTTTTTTTAACTTTATTATCTATAGTGGTGGAATAAAATCATTTAAACTAAAATACATTTTAATACATGTAATACTAACAACTGTAAGAGAATGTGAAATGTTATGTGGACAACAACAGATGGACCAAAAAGGGTCTTCGGTGGTGGTGGATGAACATCCACACGCAGGGTACAATGTACCCTACCCATGTAAACTGCGAGCCCAGTACTGACAATAAATCCTAAATAAATGCAAAGAAACAGTTTTTAAATATTAACCTATCCTTTTTTTCCATGGAATACAAAACAATCACTACCAGGACAGATCATAAGAAAAAAAGTGCTTAGAACTATTTTATATTTAAAAATCTGTAAATGTATATGTAAAAAGTTGCATTTACATAGACCCTAATAGTCTGACTGTAATCGGACTAGTAGCACAGTCGGAATTAATAAAAAATAAAAAATTAAAATTAAAAAAAATTAAAATGCACATGTCAGTCGGAATGAATTGGCCACATCCAATTAAAATTTAATTTGGATTGTAAGGGGTGGTTTAAACCTTTTCCTAATCTGATCAAGAGGGCATGTAAACGCCTGATCGGATTGAAAACTGAAATGTCCTGCGCATGTGCAATGACATAGAAATGGCGTAATGACGTACGGCACGTGGAACGAGTTGTTTTTGTTGAATGTGTCATAAATGACTGTTGTGTCATTCTAAAATTTTCCTTCCACTCATCACCTGTGAAGTGGAGCAGGACAACGTCCCACCAGTCCTTGTTTCAGACTCTTATCCACAGACGCCTTGTTTTGAGTGCGGGAAGGGGGCGTTTTTACTGCTTGATATACAAGCACCACGGCACAATGGTTCATATACTCGTTTCATAATTAGGACCTGAAGTAGATAAATATTAAGTCTGCTTTTTAAAACAAAGAAAATAAGCAAAGTAGGAGAATAGTTTGTGTAAATAGAATATTCTCTGTATATATGTGCAGTATGCACATCAAAAAAATCTATTCCGTTTACAACATTTCTAAAGAATGCTTTCAGCACCTTGTTGAATCAATGCAGTTCTGAAGGCGAAAGGGCAGAGGGTGGAAAAGGGTCAAACACAGTATTAGTATGGTGTTCCTAATAATCCTTTAGGTGATATATATATATATATATATATATATATATATATATATATATATATATATATATATATATATATATATATATATATATATATATATATATATATATATATATATATATATATATATGCAAGACAAGTGAGCAAATATTGCTGCCATTATCACTGAAACTGACAATTATTTCAGTTCAACGTGACGTACACAAAGCCGCATGTTCAGGATTGAACATATGGCCCCTCCCCCAACACTATCATAACTGTTGATGACGCACTGGAGCCACTGAACATATGGCCCCTCCCCCAACACTATCATAACTGTTGATGACGCACTGGATGGCCCCTCCCCAACACTATCATAACTGTTGATGACGCACTGGAGCCACTGAACATATGGCCCCTCCCCCAACACTATCATAACTGTTGATGACGCACTGGAGCCACTGAACATATGGCCCCTTCCCCAACACTATCATAACTGTTGATGACGCACTGGAGCCACTGAACATATGGCCCCTCCCCCAACACTATCATAACTGTTGATGACGCACTGGAGCCCACTGGCCCCTCCCCAACACTATCATAACATACTGGCCACTGAACATATGGCCCTCCCCAACACTATCATAACTGTTGATGACGCACTGGAGCCACTGAACATATGGCCCCTCCCTCAACACTATCATAACTGTTGATGATGCACTGGAGCCACCGAGCCTGGCTCCTCCCCATAACTAGAGCACTTTCGCGAGTTACTGTCAGTACCGTTAGTTACTACAGCCTACAATTTACAAAACAGCTTACTAAACAAAAATGATGATATCAAGAAGAGGTGGTTTAATTTTGTGAACAGCTACCTTGATGCAGAGCTGAGGATCACCACCTACACCTGCCTCTGCAGTGACTTTACACCAGATAGTTTTACAAACTTTCATTGGAGACAACCGAGATTAACTGATAATCTGCTGCAGAATGGGGCCGAACCGATTATCTCCCGCGCCGGCTTTTATCCTCCTGTCCCAACGACATTGGGTGCCGTCGTGAACTGTACACGAGTGTCGTGTCTTGTGTGCTTACGGCAGCTTTCCCGCGAGTGGGCGTGGTTTCAGCACAGACAGCGGACACACCCCCAGTGTTTGAGAGCAGAGAATGCTGCTTATTTTTTCAAGACTTTGATAAGCCATTTAATTTACTTATTTTGATTTTTTTATGATTCAAATTTGGCTGGGTGGTTAATAATACATTTGTCCGTGGTGTGAAACTCAGAACACATTTAATTTTGACTTTACAGAGACTTTAAATGATCACATAAATCTTTGGTGGGATAAAGATTCAATTTAAGGGGCCGCCAAAATATTTTCAGTGCACAAAAAAACCCTATTATTAGTAATCCCAGTAATCTTGACTTGACACATGCTGCTGTCCTTTACTATCTAAATATGTGTGGAACAACATGAGCTTACCTCTACAAACACTGCACAACAAATAAAACTAAGAGTTCTTAGTATTCATATGATACTTTTCATTACAGTCATACCAGGCAATAACAGACCAGAATTTGCCAGTTATACTGGCAAATACTGGCCTTTCATAGCATTCACTCATCTAAAAATCATCACCTTTTATAAAGACTACTGTATATACAATATATTACTTCTGTATTGCGTTACATCCCTCAAACCAAAGAAGAAATATGCCAACACTGCACTTATGCAATACTATGCGTTTCCATAAGGTATGACTAAGGACCAGTCAGATCACAAATCTGGTTTAAAGTGTTGGGTCTCTCTCCAGCCCTCACTGATGTCTTGATCCCATCTAAGGGACAAACAAATGCTGTGTGCTGCTGTGTTGGGTCACAATGAACCTTTAAGAAAAGGTAACCTTTCTTCATCTAGGCTGATCCCCTATGCAGATCAAGAATACTGCATGAAAACATTCTTTATAAAATATACATATACAGTACACCTAACCCTGTCATAAAGTAACTGACCTGCAACTTGTGCCAAGTACATGTGCTTTACGGTAGTGACTACACTTGGTGCCTGAGGGGTATAAATCCCATTCAATTTTAATTGTTTGTTGATTAAACACGATGCTGTCGATGAGATGAGATGAGATGAGATAGCATTCTCTTCCCTGCCATTGTATGCAGATGTGTGACAGGGTTTCATCTGCCTAGAAGTCGATCCCATGCCCTCGGCTTATGTGTCTCATCACGGCTGCGAGTATCTCTTTCTTTCATCTGTCACTTTGAGTTGAAGAACGACTGGATATCATTAAGCTCTGTGGCTATGCTGGCTTCCTTGTGGTCTTGACACACTTTCTCTGGCTTTACTGCATCAGTGAAATCAGTGTGTGGCATCTTATACTAAAAAGCCTTTTTTTCCGCTTTGCCACAGGGTTAAAATTATACAAAGTTGAGGTAAAACAAGATATCTTTTAGTTTACCCAAAAGTGAAGAAGACTGAAAAAAAGAAGAAGAAGACTCATTGCATTTGCATTGTATCTGGACTTTAATATATTTATTATCATTTTAAAATGTTAACAATAGCTAGCAATTTCTTTACTTTTAGAAATTCTTTACAATAAGAAACCCTCTCTGCCTGTGAATCATTTGTCTATAATTGTCTATAAGTTTGTTGATAAATCTTAGGAGAACACAGTTTGAAAAGAAATGTGTGGCCTCTAAACAGCGATCTAATTCAGGTGCAGTGTGTGGCAAAGTTTAGCAAATATGGACATATCTGTAAAAATGAAAAACCTAAGAGTTTCTAAAGGTTTGATCTGAGAAAAAAATGCATTAGGGAAGATGTAGTGTGCCCAATTAATCGTGCATCTTACAAAAATAAATAACTTGTGAGCTTCCTTAACATACAATCCAGGAAATCCACCATTACTATCACTTAAATTTCCTAATATTCCCCTACCAATCTACAAGTTGCACAGAAAACCATTTGTAAAACAGTGCTTGAGTCTGGTAGTACTTCATATATCATTTTCAACAGACACGTTTCAAGTGTCGTCAGAATATATTAGATTAACTTTTTGTGCTTAGTTGAACTCACTCTCTATTCATACAGGAAATTGTTGCTTCAATAAAAGCTATTTCCATTAAAAAGTAGGCAGTCAAATTTCAGGTAATACACAGTGTAATTGACAGCTACAATAACAAGAATTATTTCAGACCTAAGGGCACAGTGTTGTGGCTGCATAAGTGAATGCCTATATGTTAAAAATACAAGTAGCCTAATTTTGTGGCAAGCAGAGGTAAGCAGAGTGGCCACCTGTAAATGCGACTGGAACAAAGCATTTTGTTCAAGGAGAGATGCAATAAACATGGGCAACACATTGAGTATGTGCATGATTTTTATCACTGCAGGTGCACTTTATAAAAACGATGTCATAACAATTTTCTCTAGAAAACGCTGTGCTTCTATAGATTTTTTTTATTTGGCTTCTAAACCCTATGTCGAGTTTTTACGAACCGTCATTTAGTGCAGTTCTTCACTCTAAAATAGTATGGAGCTATTCAATTAAACTTTTTCCTTCTTTGTCCCACTTATTACATGAATTAAGGACAGAATGTGCTTTAAAAAAATGTTTAATAATAATAATATTTCAATCTTAAGTAGACCTAGTATGTAATCTGTATTATCTATAGGTGACATCATTATTTTAAAGAGCAGTTAAATATTACATATTTAAAAATCATACATGCATGCATGACTGACATGTGTGGCATTTAACATGCGTTATGTTATACAAAAATATCTATATGATAATGTAATTGGCTTGTAAATGAGGGTTTCATCTTATATGACCAGAGACAATGGGAAAGAGAAAGTATATTTTTTTATAGAGATTTTTATATTTGTAGGTCACGTCAAAAAGGATATGTTAATTCTTAACACATTATGATTATTTATACAAGTGTTATACAAGTTGTGTATCATTTTATGTTTAAAAAAAGAAGAAAAAAAGAATGCGTGTGAATACGATCACATTGCTGCTTGCGTCCTCTTGTGAGCCGTTATTCTTCTCACAAGCAAGTTTCCTTATGCTTCAACTTTTCATCATCAGTGGATATCTTCGTAGAGGTAAGAAAAATGTCTGTATTTGTATAGAGGGTTTCAAGATGTCTTTGTAATAATTTGAAGGGCATTTTTCTGCTATATTCGTTATGTGTACAAATAAAAAATGTATCTTTATTTGCACTCTTGCAGCTTTGAATGAAAGACTTGCCTGAAGCACTTGTGGCAGATACACGAGAGGTTTAATCTCACCGACCCTCACCATCACTTGTATGCTCTGCACTCGAAACAAATACATAAATAAAAATGATTAATGTTTAAGATGCTGTCAAATTCCACATTTTTAATTCAAACATTATTAACCGTTAACTCTTCAGGAACTTTTCACTCAAGAAATGTAATGTTTAAATTACTATATTTTGATTGTTGGCTTTTTTAATGTTCACTATTTTCTATGTAAATGTAGTGGGATTAATAAATTCTATATAAACTACATATGAGTTTGTGGTGTTTTATTGCATACGAGTTTTGTTCAACTGGATAAGAAAAAAAAACATTTGACAAACTATAACATTAGTGTGTAATAAATTTCAACAGTTTCTGTGTTAAGAGATTTAACAAACTGGCTTATTTAAAAGTAACACAAAATGTATCTAGACACAAAGGTGTGCTAAGGAACAACCCAGATTGTGTTGTTTTTAACACATAATTGTTAAGAGTGTTGGCTCCACTCCAGACCCAAAGACTCTTTTTTTCTGATTTTTGACAATACCCTGACAGTATGGCTTTTGTGCTCTGTCATCTATTCAAATGTGTCCCTCCCTTCCTGCATAAAACTGTTGAGAGTTTCATGAAAGCAAAATGACAGGAAGAAAAAAAAAAAACTGCCGCTCCGCACTAAAGTCTGCCATATTGTGAACGAGAAAAATATATGAATAAACTTATTGGTGAACTTTCTGGGTGGTAAAAAAATTGACTTACCGTAACCTAACAACTATTACAATGCAGAGTATTTATTAGTGTTAAACTGATAAAGTCTTTGACTGATCGCTATAGACAGTCAAGATGCATTGCACTCAATAGAAAGGGCCTGTGTGGTTGTTCTGAAAGCTGAGCTCACTGCATTAATACAGGAATACACAGAGAGAAAGAAAGGATTAGCTCAAGGGGAGACAGAAGAGAACAAACACAGGATTTTCAGTGGTCTTCTAACAAGAATGCCACAGTGAAAAGCCAGGGGCTGAAAATAGCATGTTAACAGCTCATGTCAGTCAGTTGTTGACAAGAGGCCTGCAATCTCTCAGTGTAGTGCCTATCAATATTCTAAACACAGCTCCTTCAGTACAGCAGCTCAAGACAAGACCCTAACATATGTACAAGAGTCCCCTCTCCACAATAAGTAGACCACCGGCTGTCTACTTCTGAGTGCTTGGCCTTTAAAACTTTGAAGAAGTAAAGGGACATCAGTCTACCAGTCAAGATGCAAACAAGTTTGCGGCAGCAAGAACACAACATTGAGGAAACGTATTGGCTAAAATGGCCTGACAATCATAATCGTGCAAGCTATAAATCTTCTTATAATATGTTGGAAAATCCAATGCTTTGTTTCTAACAGTAGTTGTGTGGTGACAATTACTAATTGCATCTTTGAAAATGGTCTACACATTTTATGACCAGAGAGAGTCAACTTGAGTCATTGTGCTCCTTAATGTCAGACCAATAGAGGACGGCATTTATGTCTCAGCAGGCAAATCTTTATCTCTATTAACACAGCTGCAAAAGCGCTGAGAAAGTCTGTTCTTGGTAGCCAGTTTACTTTTTGACATTTAGCCTAAATGAAAATCTGCCTCAAATGTTAAAGCTGTTTCCCTGGTTACACTCGAGGCATTGAGATGTTTTCGCTTTAAAATAGTCGTGCCAAAATAAGATTCGTTGAATGTCATGTTGACAGTGACTGACGTAAGCACAAGGTGTAATTTTGATGTTGACATTTATGACATATTGCATTTGTCAATGGGGGTCTGATCAGGATTTACCAGATGTCGTCAATCAAAGCTGAACATGTATCTTAAAAATGACAGTGCTCATTACCTTGTTCAAACAAAGCCTAAGTTGTTGCATTTTCTATTAGGAACTTGTTATTTAGAGCTGGTTCTCTGTCTCTTCAGCTTTGAGTGATGAGAAACTCTTCAACATTTCATTATCTCTGACAGGGTACATCCAATATCTACCTATTTAGGTGATATCATCTCTACTACTGTCTTCTGAACACCATAATTATCTCAAAGAAGATGGAGGGCTGTCTCCAATGAAAACTGAGTCTAATTGTAAAAGCACACATACTTTCATTTCAAGAAACCTTCGCTTGTAAAATTCTCTACTCATTTTTGCAAACAACACTTGCTGCATGTCTCATAAAACGTAAAAAAAAAGTTAACATATGGGAGAAAGAGTGTATTGTATCCGTGCATTCAGCCTTAAAGTAACACCAGTCTAATGAAACATGGCTGAATGTTGTATGCAAGTTATTATAAATATATCATTAATTAAAAATGTTCTTGTTTCTTTATAAGAAGTGGCTTTATTTTCAAGATAAAGACATGTTATATGTCACAGGAGTTATTGCATGTTTTGCATGTTCAAACCTTATCATATTAATATGCATATTAACCAAAGGTTAACAGATGTTTTCTCCAGGAATATATAATAAGTTTGCATTACAATTTAACTAAACCCATTAGATTTTAGTCAACTTGGGGCCAGAGTTACTATGCCAACTTATGCCAACTACTTTAAAAACTACTGTCAGGATTTACTAAAGACACACAGTGAAAAATTAGCACTGAAAAGGCATGGACAGGGTTATTTTTGTGGCTGACATTATTGCATATGCATTTGTAGGAGTTTCTTTCAGACACAAAATGTATGGGGGTATTTAAATTAATCATGCAAGGTGATTTACTAAGGTTTGCGCATGTCAATTTACTGCCCAAAAAAAAGCACGTCTTAAACCAGACGCTAATTTGCACTGCTCTTGGTAGATTGCGTTGGTGATTAAGGAAATTATTCGGCTGTGTCTGTTCTTTAATTTGCGTGTTGTCAGTAGATCACGCACAGAAATGTCTTAAGGCTTAAGCCTAGACCTAGACTAAAATGCATGTTTTAACTGAAAGCAACTAGCTCTGACATAAATACATCAATGCCATTTTTTTTCTCAAGATGCACACCAGTAATGTTTTTTTCAAGGCATATTTATACTTAAATGGCCTAATCCTGGCTTAATCTAAACCCTGTCTGTGAAACACGGCCTTAGTCGCCTAAAACAATTCAGATGACTATAATATGACTAAATCAAAATTAAAGCTTTGAAGCTTGGCTTTACAATGAATATAGAGAATATGACCATCACTAAAATTCTTTTAAATTTGCTGACATATTAGAAGTGCTCTATTTTCATACTGTGAAAAAATAACGGTTTTACATGAAAATGTCTTCTGTAAAATCATAGTACTTACACAAACTTATGTCATATATCACTGAATTATTTTCAACTAGCAGAATACAACAAGCATATTTGTTTCAGATAGAGACCAAACTATACCAAGTATTTGTATGAAAAATCGCAGTGTGCACAGCATACACATTACGTTTTTGCGCCACAATTTTGCTTGTAATTTCACAAAACATTAGCAAACCATAGTAGATAAAAACTGTAGTCTCATAGATTATCAACCAATAAAAACTGGATCTCGGGTGTGGTGGGTGGGTATAGTGGCAATGGATGATGTAACATGCTGTGACACAGAGTGATATGATATGCCACTTGGCTAAAGCTATAGGACTTCCGTGATCCGAATACATCACAATCACGACGCTGTGTTTTCCAATGTCATTTGAAAGATCAACCAATAAAAACTAGATCTTGGGTGTGGTGGGTAAATATAGTGGTACTAGGGACGATGTGTAGAGACCAATTGGAACCGGTTTTACAGCTGGGGTGCGCTTGGATTAGTTTGATCGCTCATCTTCATTTACCATACGCCATAGAATAGAAGCGCACAACTGAAACAGCACTGGAAGATAATCACTCATCAACCAGGATGTTATTACTTGTTGACTACATTTACACAAGTAGTCCTTATGTTCAGTAAAATCCCTTATTTGGTGGGTTTTTAGGACCCTTGGTTAATTATGCTTCCAAAAGAACACCTAGCCCTCCTAATCCATTGCATGGCTTGAAGACAAGACATTTTTTTTTAAATACGCAACTATGGTGAGCTCGCTTTATTTTTCCTTGTGAGTCTACTGCATGTGTTTTCCACGAGATGCACACACCTCAAAACTATGCACTTGATGTCCTTGCTTAATTGACCATCGATACGTTTTATTGAATAAATTATTACCGCCAATTAATCGATCACCAATTAATCATTAGCATCCCAAGCTCATTTTAACTGATCCAACAATGTATGTGAATGCTTATCTTCCCAATACAGCTTGTGTAGTTTGAGTAAATTACTTGAAAGTGCAAATGAATAGGCCTAGGTCACAGAATATTTTAAGCTATTCACAACAATAATGAGCAAAGGCAACTGGGTGAGGGACAGAAAAACACTTGACTAACACTGAGCCTAATGCAAAAAGTGGGAAAACTTTAAATGTAGAACTGCCTTGTAATCCAATGCAAGTCCAAATCCAATAGAAGACGACATGGCGTGCGGGAAAGTTTAACATAACCACAAAAAAATTGCCATCATATGCAGGGCTGTCAACTATCATGCATTCAGACTCGCGTACAACTTGTACTTGAAAACTACCATTTTCTCACTAAGTGAAAATACATTGCAGAGCAAAGAGGACACTGACTACACGCAGACAGACGAGACAAAGCTTTTGATATGATGATATTGATATTACTTTTGATATGAAACAATAGTCTCAACTTTTAAAATCTGTCAATTTTATCACAAAATTGTGGAAACAAATCTGTCATGCCACATTACAAGCAAAGCCCTGCACGCCGTGGTTACATTTGGGATCATTTTACTTTAAATGGTGATAATGTTTATTGCAAACATTGCAATTTGTGTTTTAAAATACAATACAACAATGATACCCTGATACCATTTACGGCACATTCAGTATATGAAGTATGACATTATATGAAACTATACGGCCAACCATAACCTCTGTTTTAGCAATGTTTGAAATAAACATCGCCATTTAAAGTAAAATGATCCCAAATGTAACTATGGCTTGCTCACTTCATTTTATCAAATGATAATAATCAAATTGATTCATTTTACAATGTAAAATGGGGGGGGATGTTTAGATGAAGTTGAGACAGTGTGAACATGGACTTTACAGTGCATCCGGAAAGTATTCACAGCGCTTCACTTTTTCCACATTTTGTTAATGTTACAGCCTTATTCCACAATGGATTAAATTAATTGTTTCTCTCAAAATTCTAGAAACAATACCCCATGATGACAACGTGAAAGAAGTTTGAAATCTTTGCAAATTTATTTTAAAAAATAAATACATTTAAAAAAAAAAAAAAAAAAAAAAAAAAAAAAAAAAAAAAAATCACATGTACATAAGTATTCACAGCCTTTGCTCAATACTTTGTTAAAGCACCTTTGGCACCAATTACAGCCTCAAGTCTTTTTGAGTACGATGCTACAAGCTTGGCACACCTATTTTTGGACAGTTTCTCCCATTATTCTTTGCAGGACTTCTCAAGCTCCATCAGGTTGGATGGGGAGCGTCGGTGCACAGACATTTTCAGATCTCTCCAGAGATGTTCAATCAGGTTCAAGTCTGGGCTCTGGCTGGGCCACTCAAGGACATTCACAGAGTTGTCCCATAGCCACTCCTTTGTTATCTTGGCTGTGTGCTTAGGATCACTGTCCTGTTGGAAGATGAAACGTCGCCCCAGTCTGAGGTCCAGAGCACTCTGGAGCAGGTTTTCATCAAGGATGTCTCTGTACATTGCTGCATTCATCTTTCCCTCGATCCTGACTAGTCTCCCAGTTCCTGCTGCTGAAAAACATCCCCACAGCATGATGCTGCCACCACCATGCTTCACTGTAGGGATGGTATTGGCCAGGTGATGAGGGGTGCCTGGTTTCCTCCAGACATGATGCTTGCCATTCAGGCCAAAGAGTTCAATCTTTGGTTTCATCAGACCAGATCATTTTTTTTCTAATGGTTTGAGAGTCCTTCAGGTGCCTTTTGGCAAACTCCAGATGGGCTGTCATGTGCCTTTTACTGAGGAGTGGCTTCCGTCTGGCTATTTTACTTTTATTTTATTTAACTATTTGAAAAATAATATTAAATGTAATAAGTTTATTATTTATGATAATAATTATAAGTAAATATAAACATTTAAAGGCTATATGCTGTTTAAAAGTAAACATTTATTTTAAAAAAGATCAGGTGGAAAATAAGAAACCCCTAGGCACACCTAATAATAATAATAATAATAATATTAATAATAATAATAATAATAATAATCATCATCAACCATCTACGTACACCTTGGCAACAGACTCGCCATTGGCTAGTAATTTTTTGTTTAGTTGCCAGACTAATTCCACCAAATCAGCTTATCTTTGTAAAATGGCACAGCTTTTTAAATATCTGAACATACATGCTTAACATCAGTCAATCAAGCAATATTTAATGATAGAACTTTAGTAATTAGAACTAAAACTTGTTAACCATGTATGAATGCATATTTGTCATTTTAACTGAACTTATGACTGGTGGTGGTACTTAAGACAATGTTGGTCATTCAGTGTTTCAGTAAAAAATAGATAATAGAAATTATTATTAAAAGATAATACTACTACTACTACTAATTCTACTACTGATAACAATATACAGCGCACTAAGGATTGATGAGCTGCTGGGTTCATGAATATTAATCACGTTGTCAGCGTTTGCTCAAATGGATTTCGAAAACAGAAATCAAAACGGCTGAAATCAAAACAGGGACTGTAATGAATGAGCGCATGAACTTCCAAATGTACTTCGTTATCAAACCGTGTGCCTGCGCCATTCATTCACAGAGACGAACATACTGCCTATTAGTGGGTACCGAATATACTCTGTACTACAGAAATGCTGGAATCATCACAATTTCCGTACCAACTTGTGACATCCCTATCAAGGATGATCAGTAGATACAGGATGCACTTGAGCTCAATTGAGTGTCATGGCAAGACTGTGAATACTTATGTAAATGTGATTTTTTATTTTTTTATTTTTAATAAATTTGCATAGATTTCAAACAAACCTCTTTCACGTTGTCATTATGGGGTATTGTTTGTAGAATTTTGAGGAAAATAATTAATTTAATCCATTTTGGAATAAGGCTGTAACATAACAAAAAGTGGCAAAAAGTGCTGTGAATACTTTCCGGATGCACTGTACATGTTGCAACGCAAGCTGGAGGTTTGAGTCTTCCATCAGCTCGCTTACTGATTGGCTATTGTTTCGTTGCATGTGATAATCTCCAGAGCGTGTGCTTGTTTGTCCTCGGGGTTCCCCCCCACACTACAGGATTTCGGATCAATTTGAGATCAGGGCAGCTTCGATGTTCTTCCAAGCAGATTCAGTCACAACAAGAAAATCTGATAAAATAAACTGTAGAACCATCAAGATAATCTGGACTTTACCTAGGATTGTCGGAAGGGGAGAAATCGTCCCAAAATCGTCCCGATTATCTTGTAGTGTGTGTACCCAGTATAACCGTTGTGGTAAGGCGAAACACATTTTTTGCACTTTTCTTTTACGTGAATATTAGGACACAAGTCAAGTACAAAGCTTGAATGAGAGAGGTACATAAACCCATACATTTAAATTAAGCCATACGTCTGTTTTGCGGGTTAGTCACTTGAATTTCCACAAATTTAACAGTATTTCATGAGGTATTCCACTGGATATGGAATCTTGTTTCTATTCCCAAATCCTTACCGGTCTATTATCGCTTACTTTCTTCCTGTCACTCATTTTCATCCTAGCATTCACTTTTAATCCATATTTTTGCATCTTTCACTGTGGTAAAAAATGCTGTAGACCATACCTTTTTACTTGCCAAACAACAGATAGCACTGTTAGCCTAACCTAACCTAATTATTTTATTGAAATATCATATCTCATGGGTTTCAGTCTTTATCTCTCGCCACATTCAATTTTAACACGTTTTTGTGCTTTTGAGGCTCATCAAAGTTTATTTGGCTCATCAAGTTTATTTGTAGGCTATAGTACTGTCATGACATGCTGATGGAAAATGAAAGATATTTCAAAGATATTAAGAATTTGTTAAAACAACGTATTAATTAGTTCCCTCGTTTCAGTTAAAGCATGACACGTTATACTAATTTGTTCCTTAGTTTTAATTTAACGAGGAACAAATAAATTGAACATGGACCGTGGCCACAAATTAACTAATAAGTTGTAGGATTTTGTTTTTGTAGGAAGCCATTTTTTTTTTATATATCTGTTTTTTAGTATGTCACATGCAGGGGTTCCGTAGTATAGCATTTCACACGCACTAGTAATTCAGACTTGATTATGACTACATTTCTTTTGCTTTCTATGTTTTCCAGGACTTTATATTGTTTGTATTTTAATGTACTTTTAATGCACCTAAAATCTGAATCACATTAATGAGCCGTACCGCACCCCAAAACTACACTCTAATGATAAACTTGCTTAATCGATCATTGAGAAGTTTTACCAGTTAAATTATTGTTGACAATTAATCGATTCTTGATTATTCATTAGTATCCCTAGTTCTAATAATTGTTAATTAATCGATTATCAAAATAATCGCTTGTTGCCATGACACTAGTAAAGGAGAAATTACACACTTCACTTTTGGTCATGTTTCTTGGCAGCAAAAGTGTGTGTGTAAATATAGGCTATGTCATTATTATCAACAGATAAATGCATTTAGTCTCTCTCTACTGGACAACTAACCAAAAATTTACCCTTTTCACAGACTGCATTTGCAGTTATTAACATCATAAATATAGCAAGTTCCATCAAGTCTAGTAAGTTTTTTTAAATATTTTTAAAACTGTCATGTACATTTAATACTATACTTTGTGTTATATTACCTTTGCATTGCTGCAAGGTTCTTTCTAATACTACGGCTGAGGGAATGACAGTAAATTTGACATCTTTCTCTCTTCTGACTTCCATAATCTCTCAATATTTTTCACTCTTTTGGAAAGTTGTGAAAACACTATCGTGGATTATTTCTTTTGCTATTGGAGGAAATCAGAATACAACAAATATATTTGGTATGGTCTTGTGTTCTTCTCCTAGTATAGAAATTTACACAATTAAGATGGCTTCCTCTTCTAACAAGCCCAGAAATGTGAAAAGCGTCCATATTGGCTCATCATGCACCACAAAGGTTAGCCCACATTATTTCATCTTAGACACATTATTTCATCTTAGTTTTAAAATAAACTAAACTATCATATATATATATATATATATATATATATATATATATATATATATATACACACACACACACACACACACACATTTAGATGAGTTTTATACTTTTTACATCTTTTAAAATCGATTATGCTGTTCGCAATGCTTCATGGGATTGTAGTTATTTATTATCACTACATCCGTTTTTGTTCGGTTTTCACATTTTTTGCTTCAATTTAAAGTTTGCAGTATTGTGATTCACATCGTAGCTGGTTGGTTTGGTTCGTGGCTTCTAACGAAGACTTTTTTGAAATCCCTATGCAATCAAAATACTTCCGGAATCAAGGCCGCAGAAGTGGGCAGGCGCTGTTGCACTACTAGCAGGTGGCTGATCGACCAACTTATCAAATGTAACTATTAATTTTCCATGTATTCAACACCATGATAAAAACCAACCCCGGGAAAAAAAAAAGCATTCTCACAGAAACAAAGCACATGATGCATAAATTTACACAATAGTCACCGAAACAAAGCATAGGCCTACGGAGAGTTTTTGTCTGCTTTAGGCCTAACGTTTCCGTCACATCCAGTGTTCCTCGATTGATTCCGGACATAAATAAAAAATGGCGCTACCCTGACTAAGGTCTAGGTAATATTAATATCGTGTAATAAGTGTGCTTTTGTAACAACTCGACCAGTGGACAACAAATTATAACATTTCGGGTTTTCTCTTACCTTTTGACCAACAGGTCTAGCACCTAGAAGCTCTAACCTCGACGCAGATTGGCGGCTGGCCGGCTGCGCGGTTACGTATGAACGCGGGTTTAGCGTAGTTTTGCTTTGATGAGAATGAGATGTATTATTAAAATGTGCATTGCTGTTACTCACGTTGGCCGATCTTCTTCTGTACTCCCAGATACAAATCATTACCTCCACGCACATTTTACTAGTGAACATGCGCCATGACGCAAAGACACCAGTCCCAGGACTAAGAGGTATTAGATTTTTCATGAATATAACAATAATCCATTTTTGAACACGGTGTATTGTCTTAAGTGTTTCTATCTTAAACATGATACCGTTCAAAATGATTGAATGCTGCTACAATAGCATACAACGTGATGACTTTGGTGGGCTAATGTAATCATAAGCTTCTTTCACAAAGTATGAAAGGATAAAAACAGGGTATTTAAAGATCAATAAACCCAGACTGGATAGAATTAATCACACGTATTTTAATGATTTGCTTTGTATATGTACTGTGTAGATAGTTTGGGGAAAAGTAATAAAACAATAATGTAAGAATATTAATATTGGCTGGAATGTAGCCAAGAATTTAGGGCATAATTAAATAAAATGTAAGCAAGTAGCAAGCTATTCTGAGACTGTAAATGGTTGTGTAGTCTTAATAACAACCATTGTTGCATTTAGGATAGAACACAGTCTTGCGTAACCAGACCAAGATCCACTAGAGTTCTGCTTGTTGATAGCCTGTTTACTTGCTAATGCGTCAAACATTTAAAGCTGCTAATCTACACACTTTATTTTTTCCTGAAGTACTTGCTTTATCAGTCCATGTATCTTGACAGCACATCTTTGTTTCCAGGTGGACTGAAGAACCCTGACTGCTGGGAATTGCTTTATAGCCAGCCAATATTTGGAGGCTGAGACTAGATAGAACATACGAGCTAAAAGGTATGGAGAAAAACACTGTTTTTGGTTATCCAATAAGGAAAAAAATGTTTGTAAGTAAATAATTATGTAAAGATCATTTGGATTTACCGGCTTACCATGTAGTTAAACAGTTGCACCCTCCCCAGCCCGATAAAAATAATCACGGCAAGGGACAATGAAACAAAAAAAACAGTGCTGCTGAATACGTTTATAAACCTATAAAAACACCATGTTTGTTGTAGTAAAGGGAGCTTGGCCTGATTATATGCGTCATACTCTGATTAGTGCTCCAGTACATTGGCTCGGCCTTGGACCGAGCTCTTCAGTATCCCAGGAGAGCCTCACCTAGTTAAGGAGGCTTATTAGATTTGTCCTATGAGAGGAACGGAGAGTAGCTGAAGAGAAACACGGCATATGGACATAGACTTGTGTCCTGCCTAATTACAGGCATTATCTCATTTGCTATTGTAAGGTACTGTTGTGCCATCTTCCATTTATTTAATTATGCTTTTCACATATTGGCATAGGGGCCATTTGGACAAAATTTCCACGCGGAGGGGGTTTTACACGGTTAAAAAAAAATCTGTCTTTTCAGGAGTGTGCTGCAATTTGTCAAGCAATTAGCCACACTAATTAAATTTTTGTACCTCTAATCAAACGAATATGCTAAAACATTCTTGCTGCTGCCAGTCCAATGTCTGTTCACATTTAACTTGATGGTTTAAAAGAGGCTCCTACTCTGCCTCCCCTCTCCACTTAATCACCTGATTTGCATTTTATATTGGTAAATCAAATTAAGCACCCGTAGCTTTTAACTTGATTGACTGTGGCCAGGTCCACTCAGATGGGACTTTTTGCAGAAAATTAGACCAATTTTAATGTGTGCAGAGCCTAGTTCCTCGCATTCAGCAAATCACATTCACTCAGCTAATTAAAATGATTTTGCCCCCTTTATGTGTGTACGCTCGCATGTGCGTTTGCCAGGGGGTTTTGATAGATTTGCCCACCTGGTGTTGTCCGTATCCTTTTCATGATTTTATAACAGAGAGTTTTCGTTTCATCTCCCAAAGGAAGGGGCCCAGGCATCAAACGCAAAAAGAGAAATAATAATAAGTCGTGGCACTCCAGCCGCTTGCTTTGTGTTTCTATTCTTTTACTCTTTGAGGAATCAGCAGTGAATGATCTGATCACTATTGGGAATTTTTATTCAGATAGAACATAATGTTGCTTTAGAACATCAAGCTATCGATTCAAAGGCACAAACAAAACTCATGAAGATGTAGTATGTTTAAAGTTAAATTGAATTAAAGCAATAGGATTTTTTTTTTTTTTTTTGCATGTACAAATAATGCATATTATTTCCTTGAAATCACAACATTAATTAAAAACAAACAAACACTTTATACAGTATTCGTACATGGCCACTACAAAAATCTAGATGAAGGCTGTAATAAAGGAACAGAGAAAACGAGGAGGAAGAGAGAGGGGGGTTGGAAAAATGATGTGTTGAGGGAATAATCCTGGGCAGGCGCAATGGATGCAGCTCTCGAGGACGAGGCCTTGTGCTGCTGCCCGCGTGCTCCCCGGGATGTGACAGTCAGCTTAATTGCAGCTTTTAGGATCATTACTGCTAGAATGTGAATGTCAAAATGGACAAGGCTCTCAGCCCCTTTGACAAACAAGCACCTTCCATTTTGCAGCATGAGCAACCAAAGATATGGAATAAGAAAAACAAAAAAAAAACAACCACAGAATTCAATAATGTTTCTAGTCTGTGCAAGCTAAAATGAATATTTTTTTCATGAACAAAACAACATTGATCACACTGATGGAAGTATTCATTTTCATTGGATGGATTAAGACAAAAATTGACTGGATGTTTAGGCTAGTCCACAAGCTTGAATGTTTTATTTTTATTTTGTTGGTGCAAATGACATTGTTGACTAAAGGGATTTAAGGTTTTAAGAAGGCTGTTAAAAGCTAATTAGTTCATATGAGTTTAGTTGTAATATTTATTCCAGAGTTATCTTGAAGCACTATTAACTTCAGTTTTTATTTCCTCTTTAACATGGCTCATAAACTGCTTTTTGTAGCTTTTTATTGCCAATATACTATCACAATAATAGAGGAATCATTTGCTCAGATAATTATTGCTTTCGAAGCACAAAATTATTCCTGTCAAACTAAAGCCTCTGAAATATTGTATAGCTGTTGAATAGCCGGCATATGTAATGTTTTTCAGATGTAGAATTTTTTTTGTTTGAATGATTCAAATTCAGATGTTGCAAACAAATATGAGTGAGTGATTCTGTGTTTAGCCCATGCTTATCAGAGAACCCACTGCCCTCTACCCATCACATAAACTGAAGAGTACCGGAATCAGTGTCTCTGGGTAATATGCATAATCGCTGAGGTGCCAATTCAGTGGTTTTCAGTCAAGCTTGTTTTTGTTTTTTTGTGTGTTTGCAGAGTGTTTTTGACCGAAAACTCGCATATTGCACGTGACAAAGGTCAATGTTCTCTAGATTTCTACAAGCAGGAGACCACAGAGGCCAAGTGTGTTTTTGTATTGTGTTGTATGAGAGCAGCCATGATAGTCATAAACAAATCAAAAATGAATGCGTGGATGAAGTAGCACGTTGTTTTGTGTATGCGTGTGTTTCTATATAAAGAGTTGGACTGTTCACAAGTAGATCTTGTAATCGAAACAGATGAGTTTTCTCACCATTTTTTACTTAAGGCCGGAACACACGTCACGACTTTTAAAATCGGAAGAGATTTTAAAACACTAGGCTTTAAACACTTTAAAAAGGCTTTAAAAACTGAGCGTCATACACTAAACGACTGAGGATTACACACTGCCAGACTTTCAAGTCATTCCAAACACAACAAACTCACGCAGAAATGCGTGTCATCGCTAGGAGACACATGGCAATTGAAAACAAAATGTGTTTTAGAAACGGCTCAAAATATCAAACATGCTGGATATCCTCTGACTGGATGGATTCATATTCTGAAGCTAAAAATTCAAAGCCTTTGCCCATTATACACTACTTGATTTTGTGTGAAAAATGCCAGCTCTGCCTGACCAAATTCTGCTCTGACTTTCAGCATCTATTTTTGACCTGTCCAGACCGCAAATCAGGGCAAAAAATCTGTACAAATGTTGTGTAGTGTTTTCCAGCCATTAGTATTGTCTGGCTGTGTACTGCTAGAGGCCCTTCAGCCCTTCATTTCAAGAGCGTTTTCCAAACCTTTAACAACACTTTCTTAGTCAGATCACTGAAATATACTACTCCCCAGGAACTAGCCTTATAAAATGTGGGCTTAATCTTTTTTAGTGCGCCATCAAGGAACTGATCTGCTCAATTCCCCAAGCAGGGCTTCTGGAGTGCAACAGTGCAATGATTCAGAGGCAATGTGCTGCTGAAGGGGTGTAGGTTAAAAGGAGGTGTCTTTTGGTTCGGTCTAAATGGTCCATATGTAAAGCTGTTTGCGATGTTAAGTTGCCCTTTGTGTGGGCGTCTGCAAAGCAAATAAATAACGTCCCATAATTTGCAGCATGGCAACACGTCGCACGAGGAATGCGCAGGTGAATCATTTGCATTCGAGATGCCCGTCCGACGTAGTCGTTAATCTCTTTCATGTGCACTCGTAAAAGTGCCAGTGTGATGGAGCCAAGGCAAAGCGGCTTATTGGTGGACAGGTTAAATACTAGGACACCCATGACATGCCTGCTTTCCCACACTGGACCTTGAACTGAGCCGTCTTACAAATTCCCCACGTCATTATTAGGTAGCACATAATCATGTCACAGGGAAAGCAGTTTGTCCTATTAGTCCCTTAATTAGTTGTGGCATCTCTGTTTAGACGTCTGGAATGTGTAAATTAATGTCTAAATTAGTTCATTTCACCCGCAATGGTTAGAGTTTACCGATTAAATGAACCCCCACTGTGTTACACAAGCAGGTCTGCTATTCATTATGATGGTTGTGTGCACTGGTTAAATCATTTTGTGATGATTGATATTGGTAAACAATGATGTATATTCAAATAATGGCCATTTTCTATCTTGACATGGTAATACTTTTTTGACACGTCCTCTGGTATTGTTTAGCTCTAAATGCTTCTCTTGTGACATTGTCCTTGTTGCCTAACTGAAATATTGATGGGATGATTATTTGGGATAATTTATATGGATCCTCCAGGAAGATGAGGGGTTGTATTCTGTTATCGAGTCACATTTTCTGTATCATTGGACAATTATCCTTCATTGAAAAATCTGTCTCTGCACTTTTGCCTTGTATCATAATATTTTTTGGTCCTTTTCCTCCCAGGGAGAATCAGTATTAGATTCAATATAAACACTCATAATGGGGCTAGTAGAGGATAGTGCAATCTCCAACATAATGCTGGTGTTCGAGACCCCTTACACTCTTGACAGCTTGAGCAGCCTCATGGAAATATGTCTTTTGAAGATAAATTATGGCAAACGCCTCCAGAATATTTAGCATCTGAACCCCATAGTCTTCAGAACCTTGTGTGTATCTTTAAATATATTGAAAAAATATAGTGTATCAAATTTGCGCACACATAATTTTTTAAATTTTGCAGTATTGTTTTAGGTTTAAGTTTTGATTTGTGGGATTTGATCAGATAAGATGAAACTTTCCATATTTTACATACACAGCTCAGCTGGCACCAACTAGTCATACCTTTTGGTATGTGAGTTGATAAAAAGCTAATAATTAATTAAATTATAAAAATGTAAAATAAAAAAATGGTAAAAGGTTTTTTTGGTTTTACCGATCATGTGACCATTATTTGACATCAGAGAACTGTGAACTTATGAATGTGTTCAGTTATTGAAATATTAAGGTAAAATCTCAGGGGTACACAAAGAAAATAATTTAGGTCAAAGGGGTTCAAGTGACAAAAAAGTTGGGCAATCCTGGAATTAGTGTTATGAGTTGAGACAGTAATTCAACCTATATGCATCTCTAACACAATGTTGAAAATGTAGATAGACAGATAAAGTCATCGATTGATTGAATGATTTTCTCCTGAGAAATGATGCATCAATGCTTATGAAAGCAAAAGCAGCAAATTATATATGCAGTATTTTAATTAGTTGTCTTTAAAAGAAAGACAACAATGCAGCTTTTGTAAGGAAGTGAGTCATTAAATATACATTGCGTCTGTATATAAATTATGCTCTCGCTGGAAAGACTGTAAGGTTAGAAGACACGGTTATTTCAGTTTTAAAACGCCACCCTCAATGCGGCCACACAGACTGCACCTCTACGAGACCCTGTCGTCCTGCATCATATTCTGATTATTCTCAAGCGGTTGAGACAGGATCGCAATTGACGGAACTGATAATAAAAGAAGGCACCGGACACTACGTGATGAGATAAGACTGATTGTGTGTTTTCAGACATCCTCACCTGTGAGGCCCAGGGGCCCCTCTCTTCTATTGAGAGTCACTCATAGACCTTTCTCTCCTCTTGGGGCCTCCTGATCAGTATAAGCATAATAATCGGACTCAAATTGGCTGTGAGAGGGAAAAAAGGGAGACTATTGAGTCACAAAGCATTAGTGCATGGCTGTCCCAGTCGACTGCTTCCATGAACAAATGATTAAGGTGTACTCTTTATACATTTTTTATAAGTGCTATCTCTGTTGGATATCAGCCAAGCAGGTCTGAGTAGAATTGGGTCTTTCCACTGCTTTTAAAACAGACGTTATATAGTCGACTTATAGGCCTCCAATTACTCATGTGATTTTTTTTTTTTTTTTTTTTTTTTTTTTCTGAAAAGCCATCCCATTGGATTTCTAAGGAAGCATAGTGTTTTGTCTCCTGTTAAAGAGACTGACACCGGAGCAACGTGACTCTTGTCATTGTGGGCTTTATCGGTGATCTTTCTCTGGATGTGAAGGGCTTTGCCCTGCCACCTGTTCAGGCCTTCAACTTCTCCGAAGCTGCATATCATGATTTCTCATCAAAACTGCTTCCAGACGTGAGATTTATAATGCCGTGGTATCATTTCTCCTAATGACTTGCATACCGTTATTTGTAGAATTCAAGTAAAATATCAAGTGGATAGATCTGTTAATACTGGTTCATATTGATCATTTGGGTTTTTTTGTGTGCGTTTTATTTGTGGCCACTAGAAAGTTAATGCTCAGTGTGTCATTTTTATTTTCCTTCTCTTCAGATAAATATTGTCTATAAATCAAAGACCTTGTGAAGTATTCTCAGAAGGTGCTCTTTGGTTGGGTTTCAAACATATACTTTAGAAAAGAATCCAAGGCACTTCTTCCAGCCCAAAAAAAGTTAAAAAGCCTTTATTCACATCACGACTAATCACAACAGAAACATTAAAAATAGCTAAAACACTGTTGCATTTTGGCCTTCAGCCTTCAGCCAAAAGAACCATTACTGGGGGCATATAATATATTATATACCATTATAATATAATATACCATTACAGAGGAACTATAATATTGTTATCCATTATAAAATATAATCATATTATTAATATTAATCAATATTAATAATATAATATTATACTTTATAATGGGTAACAATGTTATAGTTCCCTCTGTAATGGTTCTTTGGTTTCTCCCAACTCTACAGAGTAACTAATTACATCTAAAGCATTTTGTACCAGGAAGGCTGAAGGCCGAAATGCATCAGTGTGCAGTGTTTTAGCTATTTTTAATGTTTCTGTTGTGATTAGCCATTATGTGAATAAAGGCTTTTTAACTTTGTTTGGTCCAGAAAAGAAGTGCCTTGGATCCTTTTCTAAAGTAATTGTCTATAAATCTTGAAAACAACATAGAGACTCACAGTCAAGAGGGGTGCCAGTACTGATTTAAATAGTACTGATTTCACGCAAAAATACAAATTCTGTCATCACTTACTCACCCTCATGCCTTTCCAAACCTGTATGACTTTGTTTCTATTGCGCAACACAAAAGATGTTTTTTGACAAATGTTCGGAACCAAAAAACATTGGAGCACTTTAATCATATTTATATAAAAACATATTTCTCAAAATGTGCTTGTTTCACCAAAGAAAAAAAAAGGAATAGTTTTGGAACATGAGGGTGAGTAAATAAGTGAAAAATAAATTAATTTCTTATTTTTCTGTAATGTAAACAGATTGCGTAATCAAGGTTGTGCGTAATGTCATTATTTTGCAGTTATATTCATTGGTACCACACAAAACATACACAAGTCATTTAGTCCAATAGTTGACATAAGGAGAGTCAGGTGTTTTTTACAGCTATTTGATGATTTGGTTGATGCCTAGAGAGGATTTGCGTTGCCTTGGTTTTTAAGATGGTATCATAGGGAGGCTTGTGGGCTGTTTAATACGTTGTAAGCTCAGCGCTTGAGTTGCCATGACAAGAGTTACATGTGAATTTATATAAGGTTGTAAGTCTGTGTGATCTCATTTCTGATAAGAGGTGTGTAATGGATATGCTGCACTGCAGAAACTAATATGTGGTTCACATAAAGTAGAATTAAGTGTAAAATGATAACTATACATGTATAGTTTCATATGAAATAGATTTTGTGTATTAATGATTTATCATTTGAGAATATTGCCAGGTCATCACACTATAATGTATCATTGTATGTATGACATAGTAGTAAATAATTATTCCTTATTTGACCATATATTTCATAATAAGAGATAGAATCAGAGTAGCAAACATGTTTTGTCTTGTTTCTTAACCACAACACAGAATATTTTGCTGTGCATAAAATAAACCTATGTATCAATCTATCACTGACACTGTTGTACGTGATTGTGCATGCATTAAAAATTAAATACACTTGCCATGAGAATTCAAAAACAGTAGATTTTTTTCCAATTTGTGGTAAGATAGTATCATATTTTTTTATTTTATTTAATGAACTGTTACATGTTTTCTTCAGTTAAGTCATGCTGTGAACATCAAGACATGACAATCAAAAGGGTCCTGTAAAGCTAGAACATAAAGAAATCACAAGGTGTCCTCATAACCCATGGCTGTGGACCCATATGCTTGTCTTCGTAGATTAATCGTGCCCTTTGATCTATGATAGACAGTTCTATTTCCCTGTCTCTTATTATTTTAAATATTTTTATTCATATCCCTATATAAAGTTTCATATACCATGAGCAGATGTAGAGTTGAGAAATACAATTGAAGTGGGAGAAATTTCATTTACTTTTTACATGAATGTGTACACAAACTAAAATTTCAGATCTGGGGCCGTACATAACATGTGAAGACTAAAAGTAGCTCCTTTAGGGGAAACTCTTCAAAATAATGGGCGTGTCAGTCTTAATTTTAGGACTCCTAAATTGAACTAAGACCTAATCACAAACAATCCTAATGGCTGTTGCAGACCTTTCTCTCTTCCACTTCACTTCTTGTGTCACTGTCCTATCATAACAAAAAGGCAAAAATGCCAAAAATAATAAATATTATTTATTTAATAAATAAATAAAAAATAAATAATGTCTGATTACCTGTGGCAGTTGTTTCACGAGTTTGCACTTACAAATGATCAGATAGAGTAAAATAAGTATTTGTGTATACTGTATATATGTGTCCTCTCGAGCTGATTAGATGGTGCTCCTCCTGAACTTTGTTTATAAAACATCATTTGTCGCTTGAATTCTACAATCTCTCTCTCTGAGAATTAGCTGAACATATACTTGTTTCATTAGTGACACTTAGCCTACTTTTTAAAAATCTTTTTTTGAATATGGCAACATGATATGTTCTACAATATTTCTATCACTGACAGAGACTCCTCCCCCATCAGCCAATCACGGTGTGTTCATAGTTAGTAAGTATGATGACATCATCCATAGTAATGAGGTCAACTCCGCCCTTACTTTTAGCTTAAGACCTCTCTCTATTCCTTAGTAAAGCAGCAGCTCTGTGAATAGGTTTTAAGATAAAACTCTTAACTAAGCACTAAGAGTTCTCCTAAATAACAGTAAAAGTTCTAAGATAAAATGTTTTGTGAATACGGCCCCTGAACTTTATCTGTTTACACTAAAAATAAAACCCACATATTCACTATTAAAGGTGCACTATGTAACATTTTTTTCAGTAAAATATGCTAAAACCACTAGGCCAAATGTTTCCAACTATTTGTAAATTGTGAGAAAATTGCTGTTTTAACCAATGAACCGGGACGTGGGAGGGAGTCGCATGTCGGTTGCGTCATATCTGCGTTACCCTCGGTTTCCGGTTTTATTTATCAGAAACGCTTTACTCTCACTGCAGTATGCAACAAGTGTCATAGCAGCCGCCGAGCGAACGCACAGAGTAACGTCATAACATTATTTTCAACACACTCAAATGTTTCTAATATGATAAACAGAGCTGCGTTACCTCATACTCATGACCCTAAAAGCGGAAATGGTGCCGGCGACTGTGGCATAATAAAAGTCTGCTTGCGAGGCGTGTTTTACGTTCATCTTATTAACAATCACTCCAGCGGCCTTGCTCAGCTCCCACAACACTCGGTCCTGCTCTGCTTCATACTACAGTAACGTTAATAATGGCATCCATGAACATGATTTCTGCCCGAGTCCTATCCCGATTCTTTTCCACCAGCTGTGAGGTGAAGACCACATGTCCCAAGATTCTGCGCTCAAGCTTGGCGTCATCAAACTATGCCTTTGTTTTGAATAGGCGATCTCTAGCGGACGGAAAAGTTATATAGTGCACCTTTAACTATGACTTTTTGCCTCAATAAACTCCTAATTTACTGCTTATTAATAGTTAGTTAGGTAGTTGTTGTATCGTTCAAGTTTTGACATTGTGTATGATTAAGGGATGTAGAATAAGGTCATGCAGAATAAGGCATTAATATCTGCTTTATAAGTCCTAATAAATAGCCATTATGCAAGCTAAGTTTCTTTCCTTCTCTGTATGTCAATGTCATTTTATGCCATCATACTCCCAATGAGGCTGTTTTGATGGCTTCTGCCCCTGGAAAAGAATGTCGGCCTAGAGGGACTGCTGTGAAGAGACCCAGGCTTTTCTGGGCCTAAGAAGTTGGAGTGTGCTCTTTTCAGCCCTGAGCGCGATTCCCCCGTGGATCTGTAAAGCTCAACTCACAGGACGACGTACCTCTTAGCATCCTTTTTTCACACGTGCTATGCTGACAAGTAACACTTGGAGTGTCCTCTTCATCGACACATTCCAAAGAGGATCGGGCTTAAGCAGCACCTCTCTCTCTCTCTCTCTCTCAATCTGCCGACAGACTCTGAAAGTCTCCAGAACAGCCGATGTTGAAAATGCCAGCTTTCCTCAGACATTCTGTCCATCCAAACTCTTAAAGGGACAGTTCACCCAAAAATGATAATTCTGCCATTATTCTTTAACCCTCATATTGTTCCAAAACTGTATGCCTTTCTTTCTTCTGTGAAACATAAAAGAAGAATTTTGTTTTGTGTATATATGGAAGTTACCAAAACTGTTTGGTTACCAACATTCTTCAAAATATCTTCTTTTGTGTTTGTACAGGTTTGGAGCAACATGAGAGGAAGAGAATGATGTTTTTTTTTTTTTTTTTTTTTTTTTTTTTTTGAGGGGGTGGGGGTGTATCCCTTTAAACAAACTCGGTTGCTGTCAGAAGCAAGCCAATGGTGCAGCTCTTGATAAGATCGATCAACTGCTCATCCATAGATCAATTTACACCTGTTGCTTAAGAACATGTACTGTATTCATACGTTATCATCTATTCTGGTTTGGAATTATAAATGTACTATTGCCAAGTAGCACCGCCTGCTTGACCAACACTTGAGCA
Organism: Paracanthobrama guichenoti; assembly: GCA_018749465.1. NCBI lineage: Eukaryota > Metazoa > Chordata > Actinopteri > Cypriniformes > Gobionidae > Paracanthobrama > Paracanthobrama guichenoti. The sequence continues at coordinate 26,309,711 of CM031947.1, forward strand.
AGAGATAAAAAAAGAGACTGTTGCTCTGGTTTCATACAGGATTCCTTGTTAATGTAAAAAATAAAACCGTTAAAGGGATAGTTTACCCAAAAATGGAAATTCTGTCATTATTAACTTGACTTTGTTTTTTCTGTGAAACACAAAAGAAGATTTGTTTTGTCTGTGCTGTCAATGAATGTCAGTTAGCTTCAGTGTTTTTTGTATCCCAATGCTCCTCAAAATATCTTCCTTTGTGTGTCACAAAAGAAAGGAAGGCATACAGGTTTGGAACGACATGAGAGTGAGTAAATGAATTTTAATTTCTGGTTTTCTTTAATGTTACTTTTAAGTCTCATTCTTCTAATATACAGTAATATTCTTATAAAATTACAGCAAAGTTCCGTCAACCATCTGCCATTGGTTGCCACCGCTGAACAATTGTGGGTTGAGCTCACCAGCCTCCCTGGTGTTGTGACTCTGTGGTCAGGCTTTGGACCTTGGGGAGGGATTGCTTGCCCGGTTCACAATGCAATCGGGTCTCATCCAGGAGACTGTGATTGTTCCATGGAGCCTCCTCCAGGTACAGTGCTGCTTTTGTTCCAGTAAGTCAGCAATCTGAATGCAGTCCGGGAGGCTCGACCAGCTTTGGGAACTATTCTATCAGGAGGCTTTGTCCTACCAAAAGCCTTCTATCTGTAGAGGACTAGAGAAAAGAGCTGACATTTTAAACAGGGGATCCGTGCTTCGCAGAAGTTCGATGCCACTTAATGCGCTGCTCAACAAATGACCTAATCAGTGAAGCATCGCAAATTTGGGTGTGCTAAACTAGATATTACTATTTCCTATTTGCTTTCATGCTTGCACGTGCTGTTCTTTAATCATAGTTAAATTCACAGCTTTTCTGACTCACCAACATGTAACTCAATGAATCCCAATGTGCAACAAGCCACAGTTCCAGCTGAATGGACCTGGCGGTCATAGGTGTTGTGCTATAAAAGGCTAAACTTTTATGGACAACAACAAACATGGAAGAATTTTCACATAAAAAAAGAAAAGAAAAAAGATATATTTCAAGAAAGGTTGATTACTTATGAAAAAGGTCAGTTAAAAGGCTACATGCATAATGTGCTAATGGTAATCTTTCTGCTTTTAAATTAAGAAAAAGCAGATTAAAATAGTTGTTGATTTTATATGAAGCCTATCTATACATTGATTATAGATATTGATCTATTTCAAAAAAAGTGATTTATTTGAAATTATTGTAGACATTAACAAATGAGTAAAGCTTTGCAGTTTAGTTTTGTCATAGATAGATAGATAGATAGATAGATAGATAGATAGATAGATAGATAGATAGATAGATAGATAGATAGATAGATAGATAGATAGATAGATAGATAGATAATAACTCATCTTATGACTAGTATATTAAGTCTTAAATATTTCCTTATGTAATGTTGACATTGTTGTAGTCTTGTACTTTTTGTTATAAAGCTTAAATGTAATGCTAATTAAATTTCCCTTAATTGGAATGCAAATTTTTAAAAATGCAAAAATGGCTACCTTAGTATGGTAAACCCACCTCTCTTGATAGTATTTACCTTTAAGTCAATATTTTTTTCTTTGCTAGAAAAAGGTACAGTAGGTCTATACAATAATAACTAGGTACGATATACAATAATAAAAGATTTGTCACGCTAAAGTAATTTATATTATTCAATAGATAAGCATGTTAAGCATCCAAATTATCTCAATTTGCAGCAACTGTCTGCACAAAGGAAGCCTAAAAGCTCAGTGGAATTATGCCCAGAGTCATGGGCTATGTAAAGAGACATTGTCAAGGTCATTGTACCAGCACTCGGCATGATTTCCTGAAAGTCAGTAGAGTTGCATATTGATGTTTAATTCTGTTACTTAATTGTTTGTACTTTAGCAGGTTCGCTGCAGATCGACCTGCATATGAATAACATGGTGATTCTCTTCTAGGCCAGTCACTGTTAATCTAAGGGATGAAACACGCCATCTGCTGTGGTTAATGTTGGAATTCTTGATTTTCTCCTCTTTCTCAATCTCTCAGTGGTCTTTGAATACATAGCAACAACTTGCTTTCTTAGTATTTAAAAAGCAAATATGTTAATGACAGAATTTTAATTTTGGGGTGAACTGTCCCTTTAAGGGTGCTTTAGCTTGCAGTGCTGTTAACCACATTATATGATAAAACGAGAACTGACATCTCGTCATCTTTCATCTGTTTGTGTGCTATATTATAATAGCCAAACCTCAAATTGACATGCGAGAAACAGGCTACAAAATGGTCACATTTAAGAAACCCCCACGTGTCCGACCGTTTACTTGCAGTACACGTCAATTTTTTATTGATCAAATATTCCTGAAGATAACTCTACATATGGCGTTGTTCTTACATCAATCTTTGATCAAACGACAGGGCACGTCAATTATGATAGATCATTCGGAGTCAACAATATTCTTTTCTTCCTTTTTACTTCTTCAGCAAGTAAAAGTACACAAAAGTGGCATGTCTTTCGACAATAAATAATAAAATATCTTGTAATACAGGAACAAAACGAAACCTCCAGCGCTAATCAGTCATATTAACTTAACTTAAACCTATACACATCTTTGGGAAAGAAAAAAGTTCTTGGACGGACACGAACACATGAAATTCCCACACAGCTTGTGGCAAAATAGAGGTATACCTTGTTGCAATGCTTTAGTACTTGGGCTTGAAAAGAGACCATAATAACAAAACTAACCGCGGTAGACCTCGGCTGCCATACTACCCTCTTTTTTTCCATTTCGATCTTTTTATAGAAACAGAATAAACAGTCATGGTTTCGTAATAGGCTACTCGCGTTGCGCACACAAGTAGGCTATATGAATGTATATATTAGCGTCTTATATCCGTAGAGGTCCATTGATTTGTCATAAAAGTGAAAAAAATGTGGAGGGTTTTTTGGCAAAAGTGTAGCCGACCAGGTCCACTCGGCTGCGGAGCACTGCAAAGATCATGTCGAGTTCGGTGTGTGAATTCGTGCGCCGCTTGGATCCACTTTCGCTGGAGTTGAAATGGTCTTTTCGCAACACTCGTTGGACTTGCTCGGTTGGAGTGTGTTTAAATCCCATGATTGTCATCACAGTGTATAAATACAACCAAGGGTTGTTTCGATATAGAGGCCTCGTGCAGTTGGTTGATGGGTTTTTATTCAGGAGCAGCCCGAAATAATAGGGATGGAAGAAACTTCACGAGCCTCTCTCAGAGATTGGTTCCCGGACACGTCCTTTCCCAAACTTCAGGTGCAGAAGATAATCCACTCGCCTAGGCCTCTATAGGACTCGCTACCATGCTGTTTGGTGTATCTGGCAGTTGCGAGGACATTGACGCGACCTCGCTCCCTGTGGAGTTCGAGCCTGGCCCTCCTTCAGAAAAATTCACCTAAAACGGACAAAGTGTTCTATGTTATTTGTATTATTGTTTAATTATTAATTTTATTAGCGGTGGTTTTAATACTGCTACTGGTATTATAGCCTATCTTTACGCACAGTTTTGCGCACTCACCAGTTGCTGGAAAGCAGGCTGGTCGATGTCACTCTGCAGTGCGAAGTCACTCAGGACTTTCCAAGGCGGTTGGTAACTCTGCACCTCCACTTGGTTTGCCTGCAAACCACCGTCGTGTCTCTCTGGACTAGTCGCCACCATTGGAGTCCCCGTCATCCCCTGGATGTTCTGCAGATGACCACGAATAATTTAGTTGCAGTCATACAGAGTTCAGGGGCCGCATTATAGAAACTTGCCATTTAAAATCTTAAGATCTAAGAAGTTCGATGTTCTAAATGAGACCGTGACTGCAATCGCCATGTTTCACTACAAGAGATAGCCTACGTACAAACTTTATTATTTTTTTAAATGCACATGCTTTAAAATATTTGCAACTGGTTTTTATAGCAGCTATAGACACTCCAATACACGCGTGAACTGGCTCCTTAGAAATGTAAGACCTATGCAATACAGAGTTAGGCTATATATGTTTATTATATATAACCAATATTTTTGGTTTATCGACTGAAGCGCCAGCAATCTTACCGTTTTGTCGTTGGGTTGCTGCTGCTGGAGTTGTTTCATCAGTATGCTCCTCTTTTTGTCCTTGCAGCGCTTGTTTTGAAACCAAACCCTGATGACTCTCGGGCTGAGACCCGTCATCTCAACGAGCTGCTCTTTCATGAGGGCGTCGGGTCGAGGGTTGGCATTGTAACAAGTCCTCAAGGTATGGAGCTGTTTTTCGTTTAGGACTGTCCGGACGCGGGTTGTTTTCTCAGGTTGCTTGTGCACATGAGGTCGAAGCGCAGGCTGACGTGCCGAAATGGGCTCTGCTGCAAGAAAAAAACAAACGGAGATGAATAATTGTTGAATGCGAAGAGATCTTATAATGCTCTGAATATGTGAAGACTAATATATGTCCGGTGATACAACAAGTAGCCTAATTTAAATGAATAAGTCGGAGGTACCCGATGGCCATCTAAGGTGGTTGAAATAATAATAATAGTACATTTAAACAAAAAAACCAAAAATCACTGAATTAGTCTATTTGATGGTCTTGTTACGAGAACGTGGTCGCGAGGAAATCTCTCCAAACGCGTAAAATGATATAGGCTATATATTTTTAGACATTTCTTTCCGTAGAAATTGCTCCTTCCCAGATGTAATACTTAATTCTGCATGTATTGGCGAAGAGTTTCCTTTTAATAAACTTAAAATGCAGCCATTGTTGCAATTCTGGCACTTATATGTTCCTGCTGAATGCAGTAAATTTGGAGGGCGAGTATGACCCAGATAGGTTTACGACACTTAATTAAACCAATCTGTGCATACCTCTGAATTTTAAATAATCAGGTGCGCGCGGCGTGCTGCCCATGACATGACTTTAAAGCAGATATCAATAAAGCTGCATTAACAACTGGTTTTGTGGTAGTTTACCTTATTGAGATTATTATAAAATAAGGTGCATTAATGAAGTGAATGTCGAACAGATGCAGCGGGGGATTTTTGAGTTAAACACTCGAGGCTTATTTTAGGGGGCCTTTAAATGTGGAGTAGCCCATCTACAACTCTGACTTGTAATATCAATTTAATTTAATAAACAGTTAGCTATTTAAAAAGATCTGCCAAATGCTCTTACAGTAATCACATACACGCGATACATTATTATCGTACTATTATATTTCTATAGCATATCAACATTTAAGATTAAAGGACATTTTCTTTGTATTTATTTGTGAAAATATCTCCTTTATTTCTCAAGTAGCCTACATGTACTACAAGCTGACGCGTGGTTGGACTCTAAATCAGTAGAGAATATCTGTCATGCATAGCTAAACAATAATAAAAAAAAACAGGAATAAAATAAAGAGTAACAGTTAGCCTAATGCTGTCAAATCCTCACACACTTGTGGTTGGCTTGTTAATAGCATAATTCACGGATGGTTATGGCGCAACATTTATTCATCATAAGTCTTAATGTCTTATTAATGGCATATTTTTTATTTTATTTTTGTCTGTATTTTGTAAAAAAAAAAAAAATTATAATAATATATATATATATGTTCAGAGGAGCCTTGTGTCTATATAAATTCCCCCAGACAAATAGCCTAATCCCCGAGTGCCTGAGCAAACAACGCTTTGTAAGTTGTAGTAGAATAGTATGCCTACCTGCCATTTGTAAAGGTCTCGCCGGATGTAATGGGCTTAATGGGTCACCAGCACCCATTGTTGCCCGTTCCACCACGTCATGGTCGGCCCGGCAGAAGAGCCCGTCTTCCCGCAGAGCGAACTCATCTCCCGGGATGAGCTGCCGACTACACGCCACACATCTGAAACACTCAATATGATAAACCTTCGAGCGGGCTCTCATCACGAAGTCATTCTTGCTGAAACCAATGTTGCATTTAGCACATTTGATCCCGTATAACCTGAAAAAGAAAAACACAAGTACATTATAATGTGTAGCCTAATGTTTGGGTAAAAATAATTGGCAGCTAACGATTTCAACAGCTATGCGATATGAGAACGATATATAAAAAATATTGAATATATGTAACCGAAATTAGAATTGTAAGAACAAATGCAAAGATTTAAAAAAAAAAAAAAAAAAAAAGACAACCACACTAGAATTTAATTAAGTCGGTTTAATGATTTAGTAAATATCAAAATTCGTATTAGTTATTATTAGCCTATTATTATAATTAATAAATAACAGCATTAATAATAATATTAATAATGACAATTCTCTTTGGCGTATTAAACAGTGGTGTTTGTCCCTCACGCATGGCCTCTTAAAATAATGCCACATTCATACTGTCAGAAATGTTATTTCAATATTGCGATGACATTTCGTAGAGTTACATGCAGCAATGCATATGAACAAAGCCCCACAATAATTGTGGAGTAATTGCGCTGCAGACTCGTTTAAGACAGGACATTAGCATATAGGTGCTGTCCAGTAGCCTACAAAAAAAAAAAAATGAATGACAGCATGCTGCCGTAATGCACCAATGAATAATGAGAGGTTACTGTCATCCACACTCGAAAACTAAAACATGACCTAAATGATCTGCGTTACCTGATGTAGTCCCGTTTACAGTAAGTTTTTCCGTCTCGGACAAAACATGTGCAGGATTCGTCCAGATACTGGTTACATTCTGCACATTTCAAACACGCCGCGTGCCACTCCAGATCCGGGGACACGCGCAGAATATACTGGTCATGGATTTGATTCCCACAGCCGACACACAACGAGATTAGACGCTTTTCTGATTGAAAGAGAAAGCATAAGAAGTTCAAATTATGTAGGCTATTTTTGTAGGATGATCAGCTGTATGACTGAAAAATTACCGGATGAAGAATTGTTACATTATACCGACATATAGTCTATTTGTTCTTATTCTTAATAGTAGTAGTAGTAGTAATAATAATAAATACATAAATAAATGAAATATTGAATGGCTTGGAATAGGCCCTGTCTGTAGTGATTTAAACTGAGGAAGAGTGATTTTAGCCCCTATTTAACGATCTTGTCACGATCCCTCCGGTCTGCTCAGAACTTTGAAACAAACTTCTAAAGTTCGGCAAACAGGCATTGTTCATTGTAAATCGCCAATTTTACCAGTAGCCTAAGTGTCATCAGACACATATATAGACATTAAGGCAGAACTTACTTTTTGGTGGATCTCCCATGTCTCCCATGTCAAGAAAGTAAGGCGGTGTTAGGTCCACTTTAAAACCGGACAGAAGGCCCTTAGTGCCCGTGTTTTGATCTGTGACGGTGGGAAAGTGGACGAGGGTTCGAGGTGTTGCAGGACTTCCCGGAATCGAGATGCTTGCGATTAGAGTTAGGGGTGTGTGTTGAGCTCCTGTGCTTGGTCACAGCATTGATGGGCCACTCTTGTCCCTATCTCTCTCTCTCTCCCTCTCTCAAACTCCGTCGGCTTCGGCTCTTCTCTCTCTCTATTGGTCTGACGTAGGACACTCATACGTCACCTTTATGAGAAGCTGATTGGTTATGGAAAGACGACCAGCTGTTCGGAGCCCAGGCCGATGAGTTGTTGCATTTACTTTTACTTGTTTCATTCATACCTTTTTTCCCTCTAATTTCTGCAGCTTTTGACGAATTAAACAGACTCGAAAGATGTTGAAATAAAAATATTAATGAAATAAAAAAATTATAGCATTGCATATTTAAAGTATATATGCTATCCTACTATAATGTTTATCTAAAATGAACAAGTATCGACTTTGAGCAGGATATGCTATTTGAAGTAAGTGTTTTTACTCATGATATTCTAACATATTAGGTTTTTTTAAAGTTTTTTAAATACCACAATTATAGTAGCCTACCTATTATTTAAACCGTATTCACGACAGCTGAAATATTAGCCTAGTATAAATAAATTACTGTAGGTCATTATGATAAATATTGCATTATATGAACTAAATGATGTAAAGATGTACCCTGTCTCTGTTTTGACAGGCGGACATGTGAAGTGAACCTCCCCCGACCAGTGTACAGATTTTCGCAGGGAAAGGCGCAGTATATATTTAGGCAGTTCCACACTGGGGTGTATAACACGATTGAAATCGATGGCGCATTTCAGGGTTGTCGCTATTGAAACTAAAAGCAATTACAGCACATAATTGCAGATAATGAGCGTTTTAAACTGCGCGAGGCACGTGGTAATATAGCCTAACCTCAATGTAAGGGATGGATTGGTTGAACAAACAGGTAGAACATGGGATAGCACAGAGTTGCCAAATCTCTTGAACCTTTTACAACGACATGGCAAGTTTTACAAAAAAAAAAAAAAATTGAACTGGAGTTAACCTATGAGCTCTCACTTCAACCCAAATCATTGAGATTAACAGTGTATTTCAACACTTTGTGGTGGTTTATTTATAAAAAAAAATCGTCTTTTGAATCGTTATAGATGTCTTTTAAATTGACTAAAAAATGTAAAGTACATTTTTAACGAATCTGTAAGTCTCCAATTGACAATGATGGACAAGACAAAACAAGTGGCCGCAGTATGACAACAGGGTTGCAGTCAGCAGCGCGTCGCTATAACAGACACAAACACGCCCTCTTGTGTTAGCAACATGACCCAAAGCAAACCTACTAAACAAAGACATATGGAAACATGGGCGAGAGCTTGCATTGTTGATTCTCTAATCTGCTCAAATATTAATAATAATACGCGTTAATAATTAATTGATAATTAATACACTTTAAAAGTTTCGTGCATCATCGAATACCTAGTTGAGAAATAAAAACGCAAAGAATAAACATTTCAAATGATGTAAGCCATTGTTTCTGCTACAACCGGTTATACTCATCATGTTTTTGCCTTGTGATTCTCAGATATATCAGATGTAAGATCACCGTTACACAGCTATGGTTAAATTTGAGGAGCACCATTTTCACTGTGGTCCTTGTTAGTGACAATGCCAAATGAACAATTATTGTTTAACCTCCACTAGAGAACTAGATCTCAGCGAGACCTATTTGAAACGTGTGTGTGTGTGTGTGTTTAATAGTGATGGATGATTGATAGCAACTTAGTTGCATTGCTGTACAATATATGGTACAATGTTACCACAATTCATCAAGTCCATAAAACATTGTTTGAATGAATCCTGATATACACTGTGTATTCGTTGCAACGTCAAAAAGTGCATCAAAAGGAATTATGTAATTAGAGAGTAAAACCAGTTGTGAAGATATATTCCTCAGCAACATTCATTCAAGTGTTATATTTACAACGTTTACAATAAGCAAAAATTTTTTCTATTTTTCTACAGACTGTGGTTGACAGAATTTTTTCACCCTTATCATCAATTATTATAAAATGGGGCAATGGATTCATTATGTCATGATGGTAAGGTGGTAAGCTTCATGATGGTAATTTCATCCTCATAAGAGGGATTTAATCTTTCTTGTTATTCACTTACGTTTTTCACTTTCACACATTTTCACAATGCTGCCTCTTCTTGATTTACTAACATATGATTTTTTTAATTTTTTTATTTTCTTTTGAGTTCTGATATATGCTGTTTTCCTATAGGCAATGTTCCACCCAAAACATAAAATATCAAATGTATAATTACAAATAGCCTAATCCCAACATAAATCTAAGATGTTCCGTCTTATTATGTTAAAACAAACACTCAGATGAATTGCTCAGGACTTACAATCCAACGATGGAATGTCTCAAATCATAATATGACAGCTGCATGATGATTTAAATCCTACAAAGATCCATCAATGATCTCAAAACAATGATTATTTGCTTTAAGGCTTACGTGTTAGTCTACTCTGTGTCATAGTCTTAACGAGAATACCTACAATCCTTACTGTATGATAATCATTGGATAACAGCTCAGGGAGGAGCCAAACAAGACACATTTAGGGATTTGTTTTATTTATTTAATTGGTAACATTTTACAATAAGGCCTCATTTGTTAACATTAACTTATTAACTAACATGAACTAACAATTTTTTTTTACATTTATTAATCTTTGTTAGTGTTAGGTATACAGTCATTGTTCATGTTCATTCACAGTACATTAATGTTTTTTTTTTGTTTTGTTTTTTAATGCATTAATAAACATTGAAATTAACATTAAGGTTAATAAATGCTGTAGAAATATTGTTCTTTCTTAGTTGTTGTTAACTAAAATAGTTAATGAAACCTTATTGTAAAGTGTTACCAAATTAGCTTAAGGATTAAGGTTTTTAGTATCCTGTTGTATGCTGTCTGAATATAAGTATGACCCTTATCCTGCCCTCATTAACCTCCAGTTTCATTGATCACCTTCAACAGCTTGGCTGTATTTGGAGATGCTTCTGAGAGCTAATGGAGGATAGAGCATAACCTGAAGGATGTGTGCTATTGACAAAGTACAGTTTATGTAATGTCATTCAGTTCAATAGCATGCATTAGTTCCCTTGGTATGGAGAGAGAAAGATAGAGAAGCAAATCTATTTTGTGATGTGTTGCTTTGAATAACCTCTCGGCCTCTCAGACTGAAGAGCTTCGATGCATGCATTCACTTGGAAAGGTACATATGTGTGACATGACTATAGAGTACCAGTTATAGATTTCTTTAATTAATTGTTTATATGGTTGCAGTGTTTTGTTCTCAAAGACCGCAGCGGTGTGTGCCATTTCCAGGAGTAGAAGTCTCAATGTGCTTGTAAATTTAGGTGGTTAGAAGTCTCCCTCAGCCACAGTAGCCGGTTCTTACAGCTCAGCAGGAGTCCTTTGAGATGAATGGCAGGAGCAGCGTTTCAGCTACTTTGCGTGTGTATGTGCTTGCGCGTGTGTGTATGTGCGCGTCATCATTTCTTTAGACCTAATGCTTTCTTTTCTAGTTGAGATCTCTTCACACTAAGCAACTGTTTGTTTGTGTTTCAGTGTGTGTCCACGCTTTTTCTCCGCCTTTAAAAATGACTCGTTGTGATTACAGTTTAGCATGTTCTGAGGAAGAGTGCTAAAAACACACATTTCAGCAGGAAAATCACATAGCTTTAAAAAGAGGCTTCTGCACCCTCACAATGACAGAGACATCAGTGATTTTGTCATTGTTAGGTGCCGTATCCAGTGTCTTCGGATCACATTTTCTTTCCATTTATGGAATTTTTCAGAGGAACACTATGAAGACAGCTGCTGGATTACACTCTCGGGGGGGGGAAAAAGGTACTAAAGCTGTCACTAGGACGGTACCCTTTAAAAGGGTACACATTTGTACCTAAAGAGGACATATTAGTACCTTAAAGGTACATATTGGCGCCAAAAGTCTACATATTAGTACCTAAATGGTACATATCAGAACCTTTTTTAAAGGGTACTGTCTTAGTGACAGCTTTTGTACCATTTTTTCTGAGTGTGTTTGCACTTTTTTTAAATTTTTATTATTAAAATAATTATACTACTACTTCATGTGGATAAAATAAAATCTAACAAACCCACATTAAACATCCTTCAGCATCAAACTGAATAAATATTAATTTGAATTATTATTATTATTATTATTATTTTCACTTAAATGGGTGAGTTTATGTTTTGCACTTCCATCTTTTTTGCACTTATCTTGCAAATAAATATCACAAAAGTTTGCTTGGTGTAATGTTTAGGCTTCTGCTTTTGTTTATTTGTCTATTACATTTCATGCATCGCTGCAGAAAAATGATAGACCTTTGCTTCTCTAATTAACCTCTTCAGTCAGATGAGACATACGGGTATCAGATTGTTCAGTATCTTTGGCTGATACTAATCAGTTCACTTTAATTAACTCAAACAGCTACAGGCAGTCTGTCGCTGGTTTGTTTATAATACTCAATCGAATGCATGAGTTTTTTCCTGTGCTTTCACCTTTAAAAATAAAAAGTTTTTTTGTATCTATGGTTCCATGCACAACCTTTAAAGGGTACATAACACACAGTTTCTGCCAATCTTATGTCAATCTTGAGTACCTATAGAGTAGTATTGCATCCTTTATATCTCTGAAGAGTCTTTAGTTTCGTCATATTTTTAAAAGACAGATATGCTGTATCGATTCTTTCCTAAAATAGCCGAACTCTTGAAGGCGTGCAGTGGGCAGAACTAAAGAATCTTGTGCACACACACACTCCCTGGATAACTCAAGATTTACTATACGTTTGTTGACATTATATGCACTTATGCGCCGATTGCCAACAAAACACAGATGTTTGGTCCAGTTTCACTCACCGCCTGCGGTTTCGACTCATGACCGGGAACAAACAAACACACTTGCAGAACTCCGTTGCTGCTCCAGAAAAACAAACTGCATCCACTGTTTCCTTAATGCTGAGTTATTTGGGAAGCTGAACAAGGTAATCTTGCCCTCACAACCAAAAACACACTTCTTTAGTGACATTGTTAATTTCATGGTCTAAAAACAAAATGACAGCGCTGCCGACGGCTCCCGTAATCCGAACTAAACTCGTTGTTGACGCTTTTGCTCTAGTTCTGGTTGATGTGCGCACACGCATATCTGGGAGAAGTGCACATACAAGAAATTCCGCCCTTTATGACTTCATAACAACCATTCCTAAACTTGTTCGAATCCTGAAGGAGTGTAGGCGTGGCACAGAAATACTATAAATAAAGGTGTATATATAAAAAATATATAAAGGTTCTTCATAGTGGAAAAGATTAAATTATTATAATGTTCATTAAGAAACATTGGGGGTACCCAAAATGGTTTTTCTATGGCATTACTGCAAAAAGCCCAATTTGGAAACTTTATTTACAATAAAGTGTTCCATTAAAAGCAGCAGTTTTTATCTTACATGTGCATCAAAAGCTTCAACATTCTGTGGATGGCACTAATATTCACACTATCTCAGAGTAGCTTATTATGTTGCTTTCAGCTGTAATGTACTGGCTGTCAGCCATATTTATATCTGAGCCAGAATGAAGTGAAAGCTGTTTCACTCACTGCCCATCATGAAGACCTTGGCTTTAGGTCATTTTTATTTGTAACTCGAGGTAAGAATGTTTTTAATTAAGACCAGGCAAACTCTTTAAGCAGAAATGTGTCTGTCCTACGTGTTGGCCTTTTTACTGCAAACAACTAATTAGTATCATTAACAGAAGTGCTATTGATGCATTATTTGTACCACTGAAAACCTCTCAGCTATGAATATGGTGTCAGTGATACTTTTCTTGAAGTCAAGGGCCTGATCTGCTCTTCTTTTAAGATGTCTCCAGAAGGCCTTATCAAGGTCTTTTGTTTTTAGTCAATTTCGCCTGAATTTTCAGCTGTCAGAATTAACCACACACACACAAGTCTGTCCACTCTGTGTCATCATTGAGAAGCCAGAGGGGTGAAGATCTCATCTGGGTCACTGTGGTCACACAGAGCCACACACCATATGGTTGCCTTAGTCATGGCCTACCTGAAGCAGCAATGCTAATCACTGAAGACAAGTGCCACTTGACACCAGAGTGACAGATGGTGTTCCTGGGTCTGTGTACAGCACTACTGCCTCAACTCGGCACCAGCACCACAAACCTTTTCGCCTCGGCTTTGGTCGGACTGAGAGGCACAATGAAGGTGATGATGTGTCAGGGACGATTATATGTGATGCTTCCCACCTCCTCTTGTTTTGTCCCTTGGCTGGATCTTTGCCCATGGCTATGGCTGATGGCAAATTTCAACGCTCTTAAAGGCATTTCATACACAATGGCATGGAAGAGCACATTTGATGAAGCAGCAGCGAGGATGTTCAAAATGTCTGTAATAAATGTATTGTTTGGACAGTGTAGATTATTAATAGTGAGTCGCAAATGGATTTAAAAAGAGATTTAAGTCAGTTACTGTATATGCCAAGGCTCTTCTTTGGCCCAGTGGTTTTGGATTTTATAGTACCACCTATGGGTGTGGCTGCATGAAGTTTATTTATACTAGGTTTGTTTATCTCCATGCAGAAATATTACATAAGTAAACTTACAATGAGTAGTAGTACGAGTGCTGATGTTGGTATTCGCATTATTAGTAACCATGTGAAATTAGATAAAAATGGTATGGTTTCAACATGGTAGCTTCCTTGAGGGGGCAACCTGCTATATATAGAATAAAACAGGCTCATGGGGACAAACATAATTTTAGTTTATTTATTTAAATTTCAAGTAGTTAAAAAGCCTTTATTAAAGTGACTATTTTTAAAAAGGAAAACATTTTAAAAAGGAAAACAAATAATGGGCTGCACACCCACATGCTTTGGTAAAGAATGCCTTCTTCAGGGTACCATTATTTGTTTTCTTTTTAATATGGAACAGCCAGTTTAATGAAGGATTTTTGTATTTTGCACCAAATGCTAATTTAACTATGTGAACTGGAACTGTGCCTTGAATTATCTATTAGAACTTCTGAGCATACTGGATTTTTTAAAAAATATTTGAAGTTTCATTGTAATTTAATTGCTGCTTTTTTAATGATAGCCGAACTGCACATACTGTTCTTCCTTCCTCTTTATTGCTGAACTGTTTCATTAGAAGTAAAATTCTATTTATTGATTCAGCTCTCGAACATTACAGCATTGATGCTGTCATATCGTGCATGCAGAAAAATGAAACATGACTTAGTGAATATTCATAACATATTATTGATGCAAATTTCAGCTTTATTGATAAAACCATATACAAAATTATGTTCTTAATACATATTCATTTCTCCGTTTAATGACTTCTGCATATTCAGTTATCATCCAGACCACTGGTTTGTCTATCACTTTCGTGGGGGTCTTTTTCACCATAACGCTAGTGTTGCACTGTCATAAACATGACACGTTCATCCAACTTTCTCAGAGCCATCTCTAATTTTGTACCAAATGCTGAATCAAACTGATATGTTACATCAAATGGAAAGCAAATCTTCTTTCTTCATCAGATTAGTGGGGATTTGTGGGTGTAGTAAATGGGGGTTTTGCTGTCCTCTGACAGACAAGGAGGAGCAGTAAGTGCGCAGCCGGCTGATGTATCAGGCGGAGGGAGTGGTTTGTTTGTTGTGTGGCGCCGAGATCTTCTCAAAAGCTCTCTGTTTGAGTGACTGTCTAGGCATTACGGGATGATCTGCCAGCGAGGTGATCATTCTCTGCTAGATGCTGAGGAGACCACCCCTCCTTGTCCAGTGTGTGCTGGACATATAAGATAGAAATTCAAATGTCTATTCAAATTTCCAGTTTGCTATAATGTCTCAGTAATGCTTTATTCTACAGTATCATTGTTTGTTACATGTAGTTACTGTAGTAATAACTATAAATTATGCATACTTGCATGCTACTAAACCAAAATCAAACTCTAACCATATAGTAAGTACATGTAGTTGATACAAATAAGCCAATGGGCCTACTTATTTTCATGTTATGGCCAATAACCACCATATTTTGTCTATATACATTAAAAAGGAAACATTAAAAACTAAAATCAGTTGTTTTAAATTGTATGAGTGAATTTAGGCATCACAAAATTGTGGTATATGCATATGATGAATTAATATTCAATGCATGTAATGGATAAATGTCCTCAATCAGTGTATCTATCTACAAAAGTGGTTCTCAACCACTGGAACCAGGAATAACATTGTCCACAACAATATTCAAAGGTCCCCCATGACTTTTCCAGTTGTTCACGATTTTTACAAATATTTACTCACAGTTGGTAGTGTGTACTACCTAGTAGTGGCATAACTAGGAAAATTTATAAAAATTCCCATGAAATAATATTTTACTACTATAGATCAGAAACACTGATCTAGAAAGCAAAGTTAAAGTGTGATCATTTCCAAACTTGCAGACTAAAATCATGAAAAACAACTAAAAGACATCAGATGCTTACCAAAGAATTAGATGAATTTGTAAAGATGCTCTATGTGACCTTTAACTTTTTATCTGGAGAAGTTTTATTGTTCAACTTTTAAATGGCTTACTGCAGTCCCATTTTTTTTTTTTTTTTTTTAGTGCCAAATGCCACTTTTAAGAGCCCCTTAAAGTGACAGCAGGAGAAAAAGATTTTTCCATGGCCCTTTTCCCCTCTCATTTCCTTACCTATCACCTGCAGGTAATCTGAAGGCCTGTTGTGTGACGGGACACTGAGGAGGAACTACAAGCTGAGAAATGAAAACGTTTAACTACATGAGAGCCCGGAGCAGTACATTAACATGACAGGCCATCTCTTGTCATGTGTCAGGAAAAGTCAGGCTGGCCTCCCAGTCTTCTGTGGAAGAGAGCGAGTGAGCGTATGAGGGAGCTGGAGAAGAATTAGAAGGGTCTAATCCCTCGCAGCGTTCCTCCCAGCCAACAACAAGCCTCTTTCATGCTCCATGTAACCTTAGTGAAACTGACACCTTTTTTCGTCCTATACCTGCCCTAGGCAGTGGCTATCTTGTCTTCTTTTCTTTTGTTTGGCCAAAGCAAAAGATATTGGCAGAGGGTTTGTGTTAAGATGATGGATTCATTCAGTTCACTGATAAGTAATACATTTTTCATGGTCAAGACATGTGGTTGCCCATTTGTTTTTCAGCAAAAGAATCGTCAACAGAATATGTGTTTCATATTTCACTAATGTAATGTTACCCATTTAGGTAACACTTTACAATAAGGTTTGTATTAGTTAACATTAGTTAATGCATTAGTTAACATGAACTAACCATGAGCAACACCTCTGTTCAGCATTAATCTTAACACATATATTAATACATTCAAAGTGCAATTAGTTAACATTGGTTAATGCATTATTTAACATGAATTAACCATGAACAATGCCTGTAGCTTCACTGTTTTTGTAAGGTTATCTTACTGTACATATTTACATTGGTTTACATAGCAGTTGACACACACTAAAGATGAACATTTCTAACTCACCATCTCACTCTGAAGGTAGAAATGCTGTTGTGTACTTTATCAACATTATTAAACAAAGCATGTATTAATGTTTTTGAGAACCTTATTTATAAAGTGTACACTATTTCAACATTAACTGATGTGTTAACATTTGTAGGTTCATTACAAAGCAGTAAATAATAATAATAATAAATGCTTTGTTAATGGTAAGTCTTGTTAATAAAAGTGTACAAATGTTAGTAACACATCAGGTAATGTTGAAATAGTGTACACTTTACAATAAGGGTCATAAAACCCATTAATAAATGCTTTGCTGAATGTAAGTAATGATAGTAAAGTGCATATAAACATGAACAACCTATCCGTTGATGTTCAGATGGTTTCCACCTGTAGAATTATGTTTACCAACAGCCCAAAATGGGATGGTGAGTTAGAAATGTTGGCCCTTAGTGTGTGATACATCCTTATTGTAAAGTGTTACCGTTATTTAGGTATGCTTAGGTTTGTAGGCTGGATTATCCATGTGCAAAAGTTCCAAAACATAAAAGAAGATATGGAGGGGGGAGGAATGTCTCATTCAGTTGTTTTTTGGACCGCACTGACTTTAACTGTGTGGACAGAAACAAATAAGACATTCTTCACAAAACATCTATTGTGCTCCACAGAATAAAGAACAGGGTGAGTAAATGATGTCAGAATTTTCGTTTTTGGGTGAACTATTTTAATTCCACACAGCTAAAGGAATTTCACTGTGTGAATAAGACTGAAACCTTATTAATTGGTTTTCATAACCCACACCGTGAACAGATCTGTAATGAGTGTCATGTTTCGTGCTAAATACACATCAGACAAAACTGTAACCTGATAGTTACTTTTTGGCTTTTTCCCTGGCGACAGCAGGCCCACAGCACACAACAAAAAAGACATACCTGGCATTCCAGCCTTGTCTCCACTTTTCCTAAGTGGATTGGAGCATATCCTATCCCAACATTTTGCCATTGTAACCAACTGTGAAGTTGGCCCTGCAATGCCCAATTACATCCATGTGAATCCTCCATGAGGTTTTGCCGCAACCTTCGTCATGGTACAGTGGTGGTACAAAGAACATCTTAAAGAAGGATCTGACCATGCTGGAGATGTCAGCAGCATGAGAGATGAGATCTATGAGAACTCTTCCACCACCTCCTTCTGAGTGGTTACCTATACCCTTATTTGAAAAACACAAAGGCCAAAGATCAAGCAAGGTATCGAAAGGCACAAAGTGATGCAAAACATCCATACCCTCTTAGAGGAGCAGTGAACCTTGAAAGCATGTTCTGTACAAGCACAACTGCCGTTCAAAAGTTTAGGGTCAGTAAGATTTTTAAAATGTTTTTGAGTCTAAGTCTCTTATGCACAGCAAGGCTTATTTGATAAAAAATACAGAAAAAAATATTAAAAAAGAAAACGGTTATTTTAAATGATAACATTTGACAATTTTACTGTACTTTAAAATAGAGATTTATTTCTGTGATGTCAAAGCTGAATTTTCAGCATCATTACTCCGTTCAGTGTCACATGATCCTTTAGAAATCATTGTAATATGATCTGATTTGGTGCTCAAGAGTCATTTCTTATCAATATTGAAAAGTTTTTAATTTTTTTTATTTTGCTATTTTTATTTTTTTCAGGATTCTTTAAAGAAAAGTAAATTCAAAAGAACAGCATTTATTTTAAGCTGTATTCATTCATTTCTTTCTTTCTTTCTTCAAAAAAAAAAAAAAGAAAATCTTAAATGTTACTAACATTAACTTTTTGGGTACATTTACACAACAACCATGTACTAAAAAAGTAAGTTTTTGTGTTCTTGCGTTTTTGAAAAAATTTGGAAATTTGGAAAACTTTCCTGTTCACAAAGATCTGCAAAAACGCTCTTTGTAAGAAAACAAAATAGACTGAACACGTAATATGTGTGAACGGCCAAAAAGCATAAAATGTTTTCAGTTTTTAGTTGAAAACGGTGTTGTGTAAATGGTCCCTTAGACTAGAACTAGAAGTTACAGGAATAGTTCAGTAAAAACGTGTGTAGTTCAAATCCAAGTTACATTTTATTCCCATGAAGACCAGAGATTATATTTTTGTATTATTATTATTATTATTATTATTATTATTATTATTGTTATTATTATGGCCACTTTATACACTCACCTAAAGGATTATTAGGAACATCATACTAATACTGTGTTTGACCCCCTTTCGCCTTCAGAACTGCCTTAATTCTACATGGCATTGATTCAACAAGGTGCTGAAAGCATTCTTTAGAAATGTTGGCCCATATTGATAGGATAGCATCTTGCAGTTGATGGAGATTTGTGGGATGCACATCCAGGGCACGAAGCTCCCGTTCCACCACATCCCAAAGATGCTCTATTGGGTTGAGATCTGGTGACTGTGGGGGCCATTTTAGTACAGTGAACTCATTGTCATGTTCAAGAAACCAATTTGAAATGATTGGAGCTTTGTGACATGGTGCATTATCCTGCTGGAAGTAGCCATCAGAGAATGGGTACATGGTGGTCATAAAGGGATGGACATGGTCAGAAACAATGGTAGGCCGTGGCTTTTAAACAATGCCCAATTGGCACTAAGGGGCCTAAAGTGTGCCAAGAAAACATCCCCCACACCATTACACCACCACCACCACCAGCCTGCACAGTGGTAACAAGGCATGATGGATCCATGTTCTCATTCTGTTTACACCAAATTCTGACTCTACCATCTGAATGTCTCAACAGAAATCGAGATTCATCAGACCAGGCAACATTTTTCCAGTCTTCAACTGTCCAATTTTGGTGAGCTTGTGCAAATTGTAGCCTCTTTTTCCTATTTGTAGTGGAGATGAGTGGTACCCGGTGGGGTCTTCTGCTGTTGTAGCCCATCCGCCTCAAGGTTGTGCGTGTTGTGGCTTCACAAATGCTTTGCTGCATACCTCGGTTGTAACAAGTGGTTATTTCAGTCAAAGTTGCTCTTCTATCAGCTTGAATCAGTCGGCCCATTCTCCTCTGACCTCTAGCATCAACAAGGTATTTTTAGCCCCACAGGACTGCCGCATACTGGATGTTTTCCCTTTTCACACCATTCTTTGTAAACCCTAGAAATGGTTGTGCGTGAAAATCCCAGTAACTGAGCAGATTGTGAAATACTCAGACCGGCCCGTCTGGCACTAACAACCATGCCACGCTCAAAATTGCTTAAATCACCTTTCTTTCCCATTCTGACATTCAGTTTGGAGTTCAGGAGATTGTCTTGACCAGGACCACATCCCTAAATGCATTGAAGCAACTGCCATGTGATTGGTTGATTAGATAATTGCATTAATGAGAAATTGAACAGGTGTTCCTAATAATCCTTTAGGTGAGTGTGTATATATATAAAGAAAGTGAATGAGGGCTGGGGCTGACAAACTCCAAAATTATAAAAGAAAAAAAGAAAAAGTGGTCCACATGACCCATGCAATATATTCCAAGTAGTCTGAAGTCATGTGATAGCTTTAGGAATGGACCAACATTTAAGTCGTTATTTAATAATAATGAAATGATTATTGACATGAGGGTGAGTAAATGATTACTGAATTTTTGTAGTGAACTATCCCTTTAATGAAATGTTTCATGCAAGCCAAATATTGAGAGGTTTATATTTTTTATCTAATATATTTGTGTCTGTATATGTCATAGAATATAAATAGCAAAAAATTATTTCCATGCCACAGCGAGTCATAAATGTGCCATATACGCATCAGACATATAGTTGTAAGAATACTGTAAATTGCCCTCTAAATAAAGTGTTCGTGACAATTATGAAGAATCAAGCAGTGGAAATTACTCTTATGAGTGGAAAGGTAGATGTGAGCACTGCAGTACTCCATAGGGAGGATGGCAGAATGATCCTGTTTTCATATGCGAGTCATTCCCCTGCAATTATCTTAGTGAATGGGGCCCACGGAAGGTAATTGCTTTGTTTTTCAATTATTTGCTGAGGCTCTGGTAATTTACTTCATTCTATGAAATATGCCAATTAGACATTTTAATTACAGTTTTCACTGTATCACTTCTCCCTGTCTCTGAAAGGATGTAATACTGCTATTAGCTAGACACAGAGGAAAAAATGACTCACATTTCTCAAGCAGATTCAAATTGGAGAGATTGGCTTTTTTTGCAGTTTTTTTTTTTTTTTTTTTTTTTTTTTTTTTTTTTTTTTTTTTTTTTTTTTTGCTCACATCATCCCAGCTCAGACAGACAACAGAATTCAGACAAAAGAATTCTAATTGACCTTTATTTTTATTAGAACGAAAGACCCGGCAGTATTGCTGGTTTAGACAATAACGATAACAAGTGAAATACAGGTTTGTGTTAAATGTTAGCATTTTATCAATGTATTTTATAAAACGCTAAAGCATTTATGTTTATGAGTGTTACATACAGGTGATCTGCATATGCATTTGTATTTATTGCGTATAATATTTTTTGTGTACCCAACATTTTCTTTTATTTTGCCTGACTTACTCGACTAAAGAATAAGAAATGAGAAAAGGTCATAAGATGTGTCCGTAAACCCTTAACATTTGTCCCTGTTCCTTTGAGTACATGAAATCTTCCACTCATTACTGTGTATTCATTTGTCCTTGGGACTGCAATTTGATTTAATTTCTAAGATAAGTCCACAGTTCTGTTCCCCCTCCCACTTACTCTTCCACCAGTTGGATTGTGTATTTTTTTTTTTTTTTTTGTCCTTATAGGAGCACTTAGGCGTCTAAGAAACAGGCATCTGTCTTGAATATGGCCATCTCTGCCAACCCGCAAGGGCAGTGGAGAGCATCATATGTCTTGAGGAAGGTCTACAGAACTCTTTGTCTATTCCTTTGGTAACACGGACTGATGAATGATTCTGATCGCTGGCTCAGAGTAATATATAAAGTCATCCTACAATGTACCTTTGCACTAAATTATGCTCACTCAATAAGGTTTGACAGGTGCGGGTACTTCACCAGGCTCTTTTTATATCTCTCAAGCATCAGATGGCCTCCATTTATCAGTAGCCAACCAGCCAGAGATTTCTTTCTCTCTTTTTGTTCCTCCTTTTGTATTTCCTCAGTCTACACAAAATGCTGGTGTCACGGAATTGTGAGTCGTAGATGTCTTTGCCAAAGTAAATATAAAGACTGTTCCAGCCGTGTAATAATAAAGGGAAAGGATATTTGAATGAACACTGTTAGCATGGCACGCTAACAGGGAAGGATGTAATTGTGTGTCTATTTGTAGCTGTTTGGCACTAAGCTGAAGGGCCTTGCTGGTGGGGGTGTTATGTTATTGTCAGTGATCCATTAGCGGAAATTCAGGATTAATGAACATGTAAACATTTTGGTAATCTTTGGACTGAGGTGATGGGCTGAATAAATGTAGACCTTTTAGAGCCCCACTCTCTGATAACATCTCTGAAAGGAGTATGAAAACCAGTTCACTGACAATGTAAGTTACTTACAAGTGTTACAGTATGGAAACACTTATAAGCATGCAATGCAGTTTCTTTTGTTTGATAGCTAATCTTCTTAGGAGACATTTTGGTGCAAGTAAATATAATTTGTCTTCCAGACAAATTCCAAACTTTTTGCTTGTTAAACTGAGAGATGCACGATATAAACAATGTGTTTCCATTTCTATTAGTCAATCCAAAAACATTTCTTATTATCAATGTTGAAAACAGTTGTGCTATTTAATGTTTTTCAAGATTCTTTGATGAATAGAGAGTTCAAAAGAATATAATCTTTTGTATAACATTACGGTAGCTTTTGATCAAATTAAAACATCCTTGCTGAATAAAAGTATTAATTTACTTTCAAAATCACACACACACACACACACACACACACACACACACACACATTTGTTTCACTGTATTAGTGAGGACATTGCATAGACTTCCATTGATTTTATATCAGGTTAATGATATTTTCTATCGCCTAACCCAACCCCTACACCTATACCCATAACAGAAACGTGCAAAACACAACAAAAAAATGTTGTGAGTTCCAGTAAAATGTCCTCAGTAGTTGGTCGCCATAATATTTCACTGTATAAGTTAGGCCATTTGACCCTCACAAGTATAGCCAAACACGTGTGTGTGTGTGTATATATATATCTATCTATCTATCTATCTATCTATCTATCTATCTATCTATCTATCTATCTATCTATCTATCTATCTATCTATCTATCTATCTATCTATCTATCTATCTATCTATCTATCTATCTATCTATCTATCTATCTATATATATATATATATATATATATATATATATATATATATATATATATATATATATATATATATATATACACACACACACACAGTATGTATTCTGTATTTTTTTCCTTATATTTCTAAAAAAAAATTACAGTTTGTTAACTTCTAGTTGTGTGACGGGTGAGAATCTGCAGGTTACACTCAGTGGCCCCTTCTTGAAAAACTGTCCTTAGGGCTTCAATTAATCATCATAGTCATTAGACTTGCCTGTCAAGCTGTGAGGCCCTGTGTGCTCAGTCAAAGGGATTTGCTTTTAAGCTAAACAAATGTTAGCATTATGTATGTTGAGCTAACAACCTGTCTAAGAAAATAAATGTAGTTATAGCTTTTAAATTTTAGTGCAGATGTCACGCTTGCTTAAGGCGAGCAGACAAATTGTGTAAGATATCTGTCAGTGCAGCTGTGAACAAAGCTAAGTAGATTTGCTGCTTTTCATTCTCTTCATATTAGTGATGCTAAAGCCACACAGCCAGTACTATGATGTCATCTAAAAAAAGACAGTGAAATTGCTTTTGTTGTTTAAATTTGAATTATTTCAGAATACATTACCACTTATTTTCAGCGTTCGTTCGTTCATGTGAAAGACAAACATCACATGTGTCCTGAGACAACGTCCATGCACTAGGTAAAGGTACAGTATTTGTTGTATAAGAGCCACTCACGGCCCTTCTGGGAGATTCACTACAGGAGGTTGTAGGTCTTGACACACATTCTGCCCTTTAGGTTTCTCTTGGTCCTGCACTAATGTCTGTTTTAACCAGGCCTAATGGCCAAGAAAAGTTTTTGTGTGTGTGTGTGTGTGTGTGTGTGTGTGTGTGTGTGTGTGTGTGTGTGTGTGTGTGTGGGGTGTGGGGGTTACTCTTACTTTTGTTGCTACGATGAGAATTATTTGTCTAATGAACAGATATTGATGCCATCATAAAGCTTGTATTAAAAGCATTTATTATTATTTCTATTTTATTTCCTAAATCATATATATTTCTTGTATTAATATTTATTATTATTATTATTATTATTATTATTATTTCTGTATCTCTTTCTTATGGATGTTGTTGAATTTTAAACTCAACCCATACAGAAGTGAAAAGGCCATGTGTGCTTGATTTTGATATTTTTAGTATAATTTTATGATTAAATTGCACAAATTCCCAGGATATATTTATGAATATGAATATAAATGTCTGTGGATGTGGTAAATGGTTTGGCCTGGAATTCAATTTTCAGGTGGGTTTTGATCTCAATTCTTGAATATGGGTCAGCAGATGTTAATCAGCTTACATCACTTGGTATTAAAAATAATGATGAAAAAATTCCTTAATGAATATCAACCTTCCACATTGTCTGGCCACCTCATCTGGAGTACATACAGCACAAACCTGCTGTATTGTATTCTTTCTATCTGTTTCTCATTTCGCCTCACTGTTGCTGTCTGTATTTGTTCACATGGCAAAAGTCTGCTTGGTTGTTGGTTCTTATCCTTCCACATCTGTCTTTGGGGAGCAATATGTTCATATGCATACATACATACATACATACATACATACTACACTACCGTCCAAACATTTGGGATAAATAAAAAAAAAAAAAACACCAAAGCTGCATTAAATTGATCAAAATACAGTAATTTTAATTATTACATTTTTAAAATAACTTTTCAGTTTGAATATATTTAAAAATGTAATTTATTCCTGTGATGGTAAATCAGAATTTTCAGCATCATTACTCCAGTCTTCAGTGTCACATGATCCTTCAGAAACCATTCTAATATGCTGATTTGCTGCTCAAGAAACATTTCTTACTATTATCAACGTTGAAATCAGTTGTGTTGCTTAATATTCTGGTGGAAACCATGATTCTTTGAATATAAATTTCAAAAGAACAGCTTTAGTTTGAAATAGAAATAACATTATAAATATCCTTAATGTCACTTTTGATCAATTAAATACTTCCTTGCTGAATAAAAGTATTTTATTTTATTTTATTTTATTTTTTTCCCTTAAGTAACTTTAATGTACATCAGCTTTTTGCTAGAAACTTGCATTGTAGTTTACAACAGTAGCTTTAACTGTAGCTCAACAGTTTCTATTTATGATTAGCATGGCAAGCTATAGTTTTAAAGTAGCCACAACACTAGCCACATATTTTAATGCAATTCTTCTCAGTGTGAATTATGCCACTAAACACCACATCCATTCCATTATGCGTACAGAGACATAATGTATGAGGATAAAAAAGACAACAAGCCAATAAGTACCTTAAATTAAGTCAGGGGTTATGCCCCATATCTAATTGAGTGTTGTAAAACAAAGTCCAGGCTGGCAGAGTGGTAGAGTGCTGTAGGCCGCAGGCGGACATTTGCAGCAGTGTATGTAGCCGAGGTGCAGCCCTATAACTTACTGACTGGGAGGTACTTACTATATAATGCAATATTCCTGCACTGCAGCGTGCCATTTGTCATTTGAAGCGGGACACAGATTATGGCTTAGGGCAGTGCATCTGTCCTGCAAGTAGCTAAAAGCCTCCCCAGCTGAGCCTGCTGATTTAGCCGCTGGAGCAGAGGTCAACGCCCCAACCCCCACACCCCCATTACTCCTCTCCACCCTCTCTCTCTCTCTCTCTCTCTCTCTCTCTCTCTCTCTCTCTCTCTCTCTCTCTCTCTCTCTCTCTCTCTCTCTCTCTCTCTCTCTTTATCTCCCACCCACTTCCACACCCTCACCCACTGCTAGTCTGTATCTACATTCAAAGTGCTGCTCTGTTTGCTAATGTAGACCCCCTAGCTTAGCACCCACTTAGCAACGTCCCCTGATTTCCTGTGACAGTCCCAGATAGCTAAGCCCTGTGTCTTAGCGGGTGACTAAATGAAACATATTGACGTCCCACTGGGCTCAGCCCTTGTTGTTTTGACAAATCCTCCTTTGGTGTTGATCAATCAGGGCTTCTCAATGGGGAGTGGAACATTCCCAATATTTCATTCCCTAGCGTGCTCACACACAGGGCTGCGGGGCGAGCGGGCGTATTCAATTTGGGCTCGTAAGAGCTGCCCGTTCAGTCTGTCCCCGTAATTTACCCGGCGTACACACATGTCTCAGGATGAAAAGGAAAGGGAAGATCATCAGCCCCCCTCCCACAATGCTGACATAAGTTACAAGCGAAAATTTTAATTAGTGGGGCGGCGCACTGTGATAATTCACTGCCTCTTCTGTCTGTTTGCTTGTTTGTCATTGTGAGCTTCTATTCATTGCATCTGGCATCTGCATGCCCTGCGAGGAGAGAGAGGTGGCAACACAACCAGCATTTAAACTCAAGGGAAAAGAGGAATTTATCTTGACATTGTTCAGTGATTCAGGGTTACAGACCAGGACCAATAAACGGTAGACTAATAATACAGACACTTTCTTTCGTAGTTATTGGTTTTATTGTGCTTTACTTTGTTTCTGTTTTTACATTATAGATTGTTTCGTGTGTGTGTGTGTGTTTTCATTAAACCTATTTTTGCTTGTTAAGGGTAATTGTGCAGCCAAAATATAAATATTTATATTAATATTCTTTAAAGAGATACTCCACCCAAAATTGAAAGTCAGTGAGTTTACTCACCCTCATGCTGTCCCAGATGCAAGACTTGCTTTCTTTAGATGAACACAACCAAAGATCTTTTAGAAAAATGTCTCAGTCCATATAATGCGATTATAACGGACTTCTATTGTTGCCATTTCAAAAAACACCCAAACAAACACACCGGAGATCCATATAATTTCAGTTGATGATTCACTGTAGTAAAAAGTTAAGTAAAAAGACAGGTGTGTGTGTGTGTGTGTGTAAGCAAAATATGAATATTTTTTAAGAAGTTTTTTGACTATAAACCATTGCTTTAACCGTGAACTCATGAACCAACATATGACCATTGATCAAAAGTGTTGGTTTATAGTTTAAATATTTGTATGTTCATCAACTGGGGTTGATGGATTACTGTTGTTTTCGCTTTGTGTGATTTTTCAAGTGTCAACTTTAGAGGTCCCGTGATTATTTTTAGAGATGGATTATTTTTCAAAACAATCTTCGTTTGTATTCATCTGTGGTAAATGATTTAGAGAATTTTCATTTTTGTGTGGCGTATCCCTTTAAGCCTTGTAAGGTGCTTGCTTTCTATCCTAGCTAACTTGACTGAAATTGTTGCAAATTCATAGTGGAATTGAATTAGGTATCATCAGACGCAGACATACATCTGCGTGCAGGCAGCAGCAAACCCACTGCAGCATATAAAAAGTTCACAGTTGCAAGTCTCGAGTCGAACCTTTAATGTTATGAAACAGACCGTCATTTCCAGATCTCTCCATGTTTTATATCTTATTACCAAGTTGGCCCAGAGCCGATGGTGAAAAATTTGCAGGAGCTGGTGTCACGTCGACAGGAAGTAATCAGGACTATAAATATTTCACTTGGAAGAGTGTGTTATCCCAGTGTTGCCCGAACTAGAGTAGTGTTCTGTGTATCCCCTGCTACTCTTCATCATTTATTTACCTACAGTCTGTTTGGAAGAGCCCCATAATTCTGCAGCACTTGAAAGGATGGGGCTAAGGAGCCATAGCACTGGGGAACAGTTGTGAGGGGCTGTAATCAAAGACGTACATCCCCGTCATGACCACCCTATCGTTCCCTCCCAGAATGTTAGTAATGTCAATCTCCACCTCCCAATCTGGTCTATATACCACCAGAGTCTGAGCGATGACTTGTGCCTTGTCCCAGACCACCTCAGGCCCCTTGCTGGCCTTTGCTCTCTCTCATTGTCCTCCTACATGTCAAGCGGGTATGCAGTGACATGCCATCTAGCTTGTTAGCGACCCATGAGTTCAAACTGTTGCCATCTGGCCTGCTGGCTCTTACCCTGAGCACTTTATCTTGTGTTAGTCTCTGTTGGATGTTCAGTTTTTTTCCAAAAGGCTGAGCGTGGAGCTCACACAGAGATATATGCTTGCAAGGGATTTGGCTTGGAGGGGCTTTCAGAACTTTTTGTTACTATTGTTATTTCCATAAATCCTTTTTACACAGTATACTGAATAATCAGTGAATGACAAGATTGTGTTTAAATATGCATTAAGCATTAGGGAAACAATTTTACCTGTTACTGTTGCTTCACTAAACTGTTTTCTCTGTGGTTTAGCACGTGTTCTCTGACACATTGATGTCACATGGGCATCCTTCTATGGTTGTAATTTTGCGGCTAATATTTTCAGCATATGCAAGTTCAATCCAGACCGTTGCATCGACGGTATTTCCATAAATTTGCGTAATGCAACAATTTTCCGTTAACAAAAGACAATTTAGAAGTCATATTGTTGTGTTTCTACCTTTCATCATGCTCTGCTGATTTTCATATAAATGTCTTTTCTAAGGCACTCAGGTTTGTGCCGAGCATTATGTTAGCACAGAGAAAGAGGGAAGAGCTTTAGTGGATATTCATTTATGGCCTGCATTTTAGGGGGGAGCTTGGAAAACAATGAAATATTTATCATGGAAAGATGAATGGCACAGACAGGGAGAGGGCACTAAATTATAAAGGAAAGGTTAGGATCTAATTGAATTAGGATGTGTGGAGAGCACGAGCTAGCCAACTGCAGGGGTTCACAGTGGCTGCCACAAGTCTCCCCATCACTCGTCTGCCTCACTGACTCTCTTCTCTAATAAGAGTTAATGCATAGTAATAAATCACATTACAAATTATTAAACATTTATTTGTTACAAATGGAAACATTTTAGCAGGGAGCATTTGTACGACGTACGTTAATTTAAAAGATGCTGCAATAAAGAATGACTGATTTTGAGATGAGATTATGGATACAGAGAGATTTAACCATTTTAACAGTTGAAATATCATTGAAAATGATATTTTTTCAATGATATTTGAAAAACTTATACTTATACCCCAACTTATACTTTTATAAAAAGTATAAGTTGAGACTAAACCAGAAATGCGCTCCTTTTAGCTAGAGGTCCACAACTCACAAATCAAAACTAATGGAGTTTTCTTTCTAGTGAAAGTTTTTTTTTTTTTTTCATCAGCTGAACAATTGGCATGTTGTTAAACATCAATCCACTGAACACACTGTACTTCTATTTATCACAGCCTCATTTTAACTTGTGTCAAAAATGAAATATGTCTGGCCTGACTAAAGTCTATTGGCTTAGTTCCAAAAAGCAACTCTCTGTGCGGACTAATCAGTCAATCTCTCACATCAACTAGTATGAAATGAGAAAACCACCAGAGGATAGTCATGCATTATTTTGTTTTCATTCATTTAAAAGGATTATAGAATTTAAATATATATGTAATATATAAACAAATTGTCATTTGTGTATTATTGATTTAGCAAAACAAAGTACCCGCAGAACCTTCTTAGGTGCTCCCTGGAGTCTGTGTTCCCCTGGTTGGGAATCAGTGATTTTAGAATATTACATTTTCCAATAGAATTTTCAGGCTCAGTAAACAGAGGCAGACAAAACAAGATGGCACCACTTTGTACTTTTTGAAAGAACATATTTTCATTTCTGTCCATCCCTCCCTCCCTTCCTCAGGAATAACCTCATTAGAATTGAGGGAATCTGATTGTGTATTCCCGCGAGATTAACATTTTACTGGTTAATTTAATTTGTGGGGCTGGCAGAGCAGAGTAGCGTTCAGAGGGGAAGAAAGAAAGAGAAGTGTGCATCCATCTAACAGGTGGCTGAATCGACCTCAGCTGGTGCCACCTCGGCCTCTGACACTGACCTTGCTCAGAACAAGCTTAGCTTAGTCTCTCTCTCTACTCCTCCTCCTCCTCCTCCTCCTCCTCCTCTCCTTTCCTGTCTTTCTCTCACTCCACTCGTCTCTCTCTAAACAAATAACACTTCTGCTTTCAAGGGGGAGAAGATAGAAAGACACTAAAAGGGAAATATGTTACAGTACTTGCGGTGGCGGAAAGCATTTGAGGATGAATAATTTCTCCCTGTCTCTGGAGAGACGTCGCTGTATTTCTTTCTCTTTTTTTCTTTTAAGGAGAGGGCGGATTTACATAAAAGGAGCAGCGACCACAGCGGTCTGAAAGAGCCTCTAACTGGTGGGAGGATTAAGTGTATCACTGAATGGAATTATGTTGTAAATGACAGGGAGGGGTAAGGACCCCCTGGGCCCCCTCGCTCCCCTCCTCAGTGTCGTGGTCCCATCTGGTCCTTTAAAGAATACCTAGCGGTAATTACCCCCAGATGGCTTAGGGGCTTTGCACAGGCCGCCCGACCAGGTGCCAGCAAGTCCTGCTGGGTCGCCATATTCACTGCCAATCCCCAGCAGCACCGCAAAGTGGACCGGAGCTCACTAGAAGCCAAGTAGAAGCTAAAAACTACCGGATAGGACAGGACATCAGAGAGGGAGGGAGGGTGGTGAATTGGACAATATGATGTTATTTTGTATGTTTCTTTTTGGACAATGGATTGGACAATATAATGTTATTTTGTTTCTTTGAGCAGGTTTCTTTCAAAGGGCCAAAGGCTACACAGCAGGTTTATTTTGAGCAGAAGAGATGTGTGAATTTCATCAATTCTCATGCACGTGTGGTCACTACAGACTCATTTGTAAAGCAAAGTGTGTCTAAATGCTGAAAAGCAGCCATATTGCATTGATCTGTTTTGACTGACCAAAAACTAAGATAAAGAGTGCCTCGCAAACTGAAACCTATATTGATTTCCGCTATTTTCCGTCAGGCCCTAATACTGTACCTGAAGGCATCTGTGTTTGGCAACAAGTCAGTATGGACCGTCTCAAGTCACTGTAACACAACTCTATGAAAAAGTACAACGCAAGAGGCCTTTATGCCTACAGTATGCTGAAACAGCACTTTCAGTTATTTTAGTGAAGCAATCAGTCACAAGAAGCCGTGCGATATAGCACATTTATTACGGATCAGAAGTGCTATTAGGCTTAGCTTTGCATTAATCCCTTAGAATCACTGCAAAACATGGACTTGAGTATTGCTTTTATAAAATGTTAATTATAGACACAAGCATTTAATGATAATTTGTAAAATTACAAATATATTGTAATATACAATACAGTATATTTAATGAATCTATTATAAATTATAAATAAATTAATAAATATTAAATGTATTTAAACCATTTTTTATTGATGTTCATCAGAACATAGTTAGTACTAACGCAGGACTTTTTTTTTTTCAGTTGCCTGGCAACAAAATAACTTAGTATAGAATGTTCCATCACAGGTGTATGTTTATAATCATTTTACAAAGGCTTTTAATGTGGCTCATCCAATCAGAATTTAGAGTCAGAATTATGTCATATCTACGAAAGCCGATCTGTGGCTCACTCGTGTTCAGAAGAGAATAATAGTGACATGGAGTAGAATTGATTTAGTCTCTTTTGCCATCACTTTGACTCTGACCTTTGGGCCAATTTAGTCTTCTATTCAATGCAAAAAGATTTTGCTGCCTTCTTGTCAAAGGAAATCAAAGTCCTTAATCGCTGTCTCACAGTAAACACTCTACGAATGACAACTTTGTTGTTGGTGAAAGACCCACATATAGTGAGTGTTTCATCAGTGCTGGTAAGATGAATGTTGAACCAAGCGTGATATAGTGGTAAATTGTTCATCATTTAGATTGAGATGCATTTTTCAGAATCCACAAGATTTTTAATAGAATAAGGTAACTGCACACTGAAATGTTCCTCTATAATTAATTGAACAGTGTGACTGTTTCATGCAGTTCACACTTATTGTATTTAACATCACAATCACTCAATAGACATAACGAGCCTGTAACATCATTATGATTCTTCATATAAAAATGCACGCACACAGACTTTATTAATATAACCTGACCTACTTTATTATCGGATCTCTCAATGACTCTAAATTGGCTGCTCTGCTTTTGTCTGCAGCCGTGTGTGCTGGAGTATATTTTATGCAGGGTCCCTCCTCTAACAGCAAATGCTATTCAGCCTGCTGGTCGCAAGTGAATGCTGCTCCTCTTTCTGTAAACAATAGACGCTTGACCCCTGCCACAGGCTCACATAAAACTCCAGTGCCTCTCTTCAGCAGACTGCTGCCTTTAACGTTATTCATAGAGAGAGAGAGGGCTATAACAAAGGTATGATTTGGAGGCCTTGTTCTGAGATTCATGCTCAAGATTCAAGAGTTTTATTTGTCACATACACAGTTATATACAGAATATACAACCGGCAGTGAAATGTAAAACCGACAGTGAAATGTAAAGTTAGCAACATGACTGGACAGTCATGTTGCTAACGGATACAGTTTAACGTCTGTTCCGTTTAATTTTATTAGCAGAAGCATGAGATTTAATTCCGCAAATAAAGCAAATACAGATTCTTCTGGTTACACTGATTGGGTTTATTTATTTACACACCAAAATAAATACCATTGCCTGCCAGTCTATCTTTTTTTGTCCTAGTGTTTATTAATATTATTATCATCATCATCATCATCATCATCATTAAAGGTGCCATATCACAGTATTTACAAAATAGATTTATTTATTTATTTATTTATTTAATGGGAATTTATACAGTATGTCCCTGTGGTTTTTTTTATTATTATTATTATTATTATTATTATTATTATTATTATTATTATAGCTATTACAGCAGCAGCAGCAGCATCAAAGGTGCCATATCACAGTATTTACAAAATATATTTATTTATTTAATGGGAATTTATACAGTATGTCCCTGTGGTTTTTTTATTATTATTATTATTATTATTATTATTATTATTATTATTATTATTATTATTTATTATAGCTATTACAGCAGCAGCAGCATCAAAGGTGCCATATCAAGGTATTTGTTTTATGGGAGCTGATATCTCCTGTGGTATTATTATTATTATTATTATTATTATTATTATTATTATTATTATTTTTCATCATCAAAGGTGCTATATCACATATTTATTTTTATTTTTTTAATTTATGGGAATTTATACAGTATGTCCCTGTGGTTTTATTATTATTATTATTATTATTATTATTATTTATTATAGCTATTACAGCAGCAGCAGCATCAAAGGTGCCATATCAAGGTATTTGTTTTATGGGAACTGATATGTCCCTGTGTTTTTCATTATTATTATTATTATTATTATTATTATTATTATTATTATTATTAATAATAGGTTCCGACTTTCAATACTAAACTATGAAATCATGTTATAAACACACTTGTATGTTTTGGACATTTTTATTAGACAAAATTAAATAAACTGGTGAGACTGTGAAAGTGTGTTTTAAGAGAGTCCACAGGGCCAAAAGTGCCCATAGTTTGCATTTATCTGAAATTGGAAGCAGCCATTAAAACCACTCTTGACAATAAACAAACTGCTGTGTTTTAGTTCTGCTCTTTATGAATATTTCTCAAAAGGCATTTTCTCACTGTACCTTAGGTGGACCAGCTACCAGCTATGTGTACTAGACATTCAGTCATTAAGCCATTTGCTCAAGATGCATGCAACACTTTGCTATTGCAGGTCAACAGAAATGATACCAAGGCACATTTTATGCTAGCACTCTCCTGTATGGCTGCAGCAAGGCCGGAGGGGGATTTGAAGGAGGCAGACTCCATCATTGCTCTAGAGTGCTATTGATTCTTTATTAAGCCAGTGAGCAGTTCATAGGGGGATCTTTGGGTCCCCTTCACGCAGTCATCCTTGAGAGGAGAGTGCCGTTTATCTGTTGTGACAAAGTGCTGGTTGGACTGGAAGGATTTCTGTTCAAAGGTGCCCCTTAGAAAACCTCAAGCACCATTGTAATTGCAGGGTATTGCAAAAATTATTATCATCTCTATGTCTTTAATTTTATAATTGGAAACACCTTACGTTAATGTCTAATATTATGTTAAATAAGTAGACATTTTATTTGAATATTAATGTACATGTTTAAAACCGAAAAAATAAATAAAATTGAAAGAAGTCCTGGCCCTTTAAGGGGAAAGAGTGTGTTGTTTTTTCACTCTAATCTATGATGGATGCCCTAATACCATAATACCTTGGCATGCTGTTGTTATTTTTCTAAATATTTTGCAGCACCAGAGGTGGAAGGAGGTAATCTCATGTTGGAAACAAGGGATTGCAGGAATTAAAAGCCAATCAAAACAAAAAATACACATGTATTTTTTACTATTGCTATCATTCAGCGAAATACACTTAAAGCTGTAATACTTTTCAGGGATTACCCTTATCGCATAATACATGAAGGAACTGAACAATTCGCAGCCTTGCTGCTGTATTACATGCCCGAGGAAACGTCAAGAGAAAATTATTTTTGTATTATGCATCATAGCTTCTGGAACTGAAAGGGTTCTAAGTGTATTCAACCAGACTGATTAACTTAGATTGCAGAGTGTGGTGTCATCTGGAACAGCGCAGTCAAGACTCACCCACCCTCAGACTCCATTTAGTGTCAGCAGAGGCTGGTGAACCTGTGACTGGTCCTGTGGTGTCTGACATATGCTAGACCAGACACCAGCAGACATCCCCAATGGCCTTGCCCTGATTATTGAATATTGGAAGATTTTTTTTCCCCCCTGCTTTGAAATAGTAGATGACAGAATGGGAGGAGTGACATGTCATAAAACAAGTGTGTTTTACATGCATGCTATTATGCTTCTGAAACAAGCTATCAGTGTTTTTTTTTATGTTCTCTTTTTCATAAATCTGTCCACACATAGCCATCAGTATACAGTATACATTCTGCGCATTGTCAATGAAATGTGTTATAATTTTAGACATATTGGTTCCCATAAAACAATATAACAAAAAAAGGTAAATACCATTGATGATGATAATAATGATAATAATAAAACCACAGGGATATACTGTATAAGTTCCCATAAAATAAAAAATAACCAAAAAACTATTTTGTAAATACTGTGATATATATATGTTTGTCTAAATAAAATCAAACATTCTTAAGATATGCAGTTGAAACTTTGCTGTTGTTGAAGTGATGGGGGCATTTTGAAAATGTGGGTTAATTAGTCTTGAAACGTTTTCCCTGCTGCAACAGCTGTGGCATAATTGATAGAGTGCTATTTACTTCACAGAGTAAAATTATGCATGCAACACACTTAAAAATATGCAATTATAGCTGTGCAGTAATGTTGAAAAGGTTGTGTCAGTTACATTTGCGTGATGTAATTAATGCTACCTAGACTTGGGAGGGGATCTGCTTGGCATGACCATGGCACAATGGATGGGAGTGGAGAAAAGGGGATGAGCGCACACACACAATTAACGCTGGAAATGGACAGCTATGATTTTGGAGGGTTTTTCTGTCCATAAAAAATGTAAATGCATTGGTGTGCTTGTTTTGGGTGAACCTGTTCAGCATTTTCACTGAGCCTTGTTTTGGATGTGCCAGCCGTCTCTATTGGAATGAGTGCCACTGAAATCTGGTTTTACGTGGGCTTGTTATCTCATCGTTTTGCTGGTAACGGACTGTGTTAGTGGAACTTGGTATTCTAATAAAATAAATAAAAGAGCCATGCTTTTACTTCTGGAGTTAATTCGAGTTTATTTGGCACAAGTTGCCATTCTACAGTTCTAACAGAAAATCAAAAATATTTTCAAAATATTTTCGCACGCACACACATACAAACACAAAGGATGTGTAATAATAAAACAAAAATTCAGTCATACATTGCCTGATCCCTCAGTTTGGTTCTGCTGTGTGTATCCATTAACAAACCTCTCACTCCCTTAACATCTAAGACCCAAAACACCCTGAAGACCCCTTTTTTTTTTTTTTTTTTTTTTTTTTTACTTGCAACTGTTTTCCCCCACAGTTTCAATTTGAACTTCATGCCAGAGCTTCAGGAAGGTGAAAGCAAGGTGGGAGTCATACAAACGCAAGGTGCAAGCCAGAAAAAAAGGGAAGAAGAAAAAGAAAACCACACACGCCATCCATTGGTCTTTGTATTGATTCACAGGGGTGTTGAAAAGGTCTTTGGTCATGCCCTTACCAAAGCATACTAATTTGCTCGATCAAGTCTGTCAGAATATCGACTGGGAGGAGGTACAGCGCCCGCCATTGTGTTTTCTTCAGCGGGGAGCCGGTCTGTGAAACAGGATTACCAGAGGTCACGCAGGCAGTGAAAGGATGTCCATCACTTTCTGTCTGCTAATACAAAGGGGCGGGAACTGGGACGTGATTGAGATGTTGAAGACAAGAGGAATGGCAGTTTCAAAAAAGAAAAAAAGAGAAAAACATCTCTTGCATGCAAATGTCTCACTGTTAATGTATTCATAGCCATCTCACAGAGTTTTAATCACAGGAGATGGCTGGCTTACAGTTTCCTGTTGTATTTCAGGCTCAGAAACAGAAGGTTGAAATTGAACACTGTTGCCATGTTTGCTATAGCAAATTAAAACTTATGTAAATTATTTCAGCTTTATTGTAACATTTCATAAATTTGAACTTGACAGTGACAATGAGTCAGTTTTACAAAATTGATTAATTCCTTAAAATCAGCTGAAAAATGCAGTTTATACAGTCTAAATGTTTTAAATGACAGGAAAACAGAATGACCTCACATTAACATTGCTGAGTACTACAGCGTCTGTCTGTAATGAGGGGCGAGATGAAAAATCACTTCTTATAAATGAGAGTAATGATTCTGACGTGAAACCTTTGATGTCAAAGTTATCTTCATTTGAATTTAATAAAATGCACTGCATGAAAGGTCTAAATTTCAACAACAAAAAAATTATTTCTTTTCATTTAACTAATTTCATTTAGTTTTTTTTCGCCACTTTCATGAGTTACTAAATGTATTGTATTCATTTTGAATTGGCTTGTGCAGTTGAAAGACTGTCAGAACTGTGAAGAAGCTTTTACAAAAAAAAAAAAAAAAAAAAAACCTTGTGAGGGCTATTTGCAATTAAATTTGTATCATTTAAATGTTTAAAAAAAAAAAAAAAAAACCTTTTGCATTATTGACATATGATATAACAAAAAAAGACAAACTGTCCAAAGCTGACATGCTGTATATTACAGATAAATGTTTCACAGTCACTTTGCCTAACTGTATGTTCCCCATGACCGTCAGGCTCTATAAATAACCCATTGTGTCTGGACTCCTAATGTTTCCTAATCTCTGCACACTGCTGAAATTCTACGCCACATCATCCAACAAGCCTCTTTGCTCAACAGTGGTTTTTATTATACCCATTATTATAACAAATATCCAATTATCTATTATCTTGTAGATCTGATTGTATACCTCTTTGTGGCGGTAAGGTCAAATGCTCTTACCTCTATACGTGGAACATCTGCCTGTGCTTCCTGTCTCATCTGCAGCCCTCGTGGCCAGCAGCCCTTTTAACCTGATCACATAGGTATTTTGCTTTCATTCCCCCCTGCGTTTTGTTTGTTTGATTGGCTGAGCAGGTGTTTTATAACCATTAGAGACTTCATTGCGACCCTGTCTCTGAGTAGTAAGCAAATAGAACAAGCAGACAGCCAAGTCATGCAAGTGATTTCTTTCCCTCAATGGAACCATCTGGTGACTGAGCGAAAGAAAAAAAGGAAGCATAGGTCCTCAGTGTGGTTGTTTACCTTTGGCTACATAATTGTGTTTCGAGGAAAGCGTGAGGTCATGAGGGAGGCTGCCAGTCGGCTCGGCAGGTTTCAAGGGCTTCGTCGGTGTCCTTGTTTGCACCGTTTTCTTATGTGTTATTTAATTGTTGACTATTTTAAATTGAAATAAATATATTTCATATATGTATCTTTAGTTTATTAACATTATTTTTATGTCATATCCTCCCAGTTATCTGAAGATAAATGTATTTATTTATGTGCTCTCACTTTCCTTTGTTAGTCGAGTGTCCATCAGTCAGTTAATGTTGGAGTCATTGCAGCTTTTGGACCCATTGTTGTAACTAAAGCAACTGTGACTCTCAGTGCTGACACCAGAAAGATTGAAATGTTTGTTTTGAGTTTTTCAGCGGTGTCAATAAACATTCATAATAGACATTCATCCCTCCTCGTACTGGGCAGACCATTACGCCACACTACTACATGTAATTATGAAATTGATGATAATTACTAAGTGACTCATTAATCTCTCATTAGGCCATTGTGTATACACTCAATGACATGCAAATCAGTTACATGAGAACAGAAGAAGAGGATAAATACTTGAAAAAGAATCGTGAAGAGCAACTTATCTGTGGGAAGACATACAATATTAGCTCGGAAAAAGAGGAACGCGTTTACAAATGTGATGAAGTCAAATGAAAGTTTTGAAGTTTTTCATTTAAAATGGATTGGAATGTTAATCTAAAAATGCGGATTTTTTTTAAGATTTAAATTAAAGACACTAAAGCAAATGGCATCTGCATACAAATGAGGCTAGAGCTTTTCTCCGAACTAACTTCACTTCAAGGTGATTTTTAGGGGATGTATAAAATCAGATCCCCTCAAGCGGAAAGTTGTTCATCACATTAGCTATAGACATGACCCACTAATGTTTGAAAGCCAGCAAACCGTGAAATGTTTTGATTCAAAAGCGTGTGCTTGAGTTTACTTGAGTGTCCAAAACTTTAACACTGTATCACCTGCTACTGTACAGTACTAATACACATTAACTTGTAGTATATTCTATATATTGTAGAATAATACATAAAGATCTTAAAAGGGCGAGTGTATGCGAAGCACATTTTATTCATGCATGTTGGAGGTGTCATTTTATGGTTGAAATATTGAGCAATAAACCCAGAATTATGTTTTACAGATGTATTATATGTGTTGAGTTGCCTCTGAACAGGAATGTTTACCTGAACACTGCTAATCTGAATCTGTAAGCCCTCAGATGTGTGTGCGACAACAATTCTGATAAAAGCTTGACTCTCATGGCCTAATTGATTTATTTACAGTGATCCGGTCTTAGTGGGAAGCCCCTTTCATGTTGATTGATCACCGCAACATGCAGCAGATTTAACAGCACAACAAACCTTTTTGTACTAATGACCCAGGAGCATTAAAGCTCTGGGGCGATGTCTCCATTCACGCAAAAGTGTGGATTTGCAGCTCAAGTGAGAGCGGGGACTTGGTTTATGTGTTCTTAAGTTCTAATGAACAATTTCTCCTAATGGCAAATTATCCCTGTTTCTCTTTCCTGAAGCCGAGGCCCCTGTAAATTGATGTATCTGTCCTCTGAGGGTTTCACCGTCACATTATGGCATTTTAAAATATTAATATGAGAGTGCATTTAGCCAGGAGTAGCGAGGCACAGCTACACTCCCGTTGCTTTCATGTAGGTCACAAGAGACTGACTCCCTCTCCCTCTGTCTGTTTTTGTCTGTCTGTTTCATTTTGTCTCTCTTTCTCCATTCCTCTCTCTCACTGTCTCTCTCTCTCTCTTTTATCCAGCTAATTCACCCCACACCCATTTAAATATATATATATTATATATAACATCATTTCAAAGCAGCTTTACAGAAAATACATGCGTCTACATTACAATGTAGCGTGATCTGCACTTTAAAAATACATCTGTAAAATAACTGAAAAGTACTGCCAGCTTATTACCTGGATATTATCAAGTAATTTTACGGATATTTCTGTTAACCCTAACATAGAATGCAACGAAGTTCAATATTCTAAATACAGGTAAAACACCTGTAAAAATGTCTGTCAAATTAATACAGTATATTATGCCCTGTTTTTACAGATTTTATCAGAGTGTCAACACTGTTTATCAGAGTGTGTTATCGGAGGTGTCCAATTTATCTCACAGTCATCTAACAATGTATTCATTTAAGGCAGAAACAACTTATTTCCGTTAACCCAAAACACAATGCAATGAAGTGCAAAATTCAAGAAAACCAAAATAATAATGACTGTAATTAAAGGAAACTAAAATAATAATGTAAAACAAACAATCAAACAAACATAAACATTGTTTGTTTTGCATTATTATGTTGGTTTCCTTTTATTACAGTCATTCTTTTACTGGCAAGCGATGGTGGAGGTGCCCTCTTCCCAGCCGTGGCCATCTTGCCCGTTCAAACGTTGATTAAAGCAGACTACGTGTCACATCCTGTTACAATATGAGCCAGAACGTGGACTCCTGGGAGATTTGAATAAAGAATACACTCAGATTTTCTCTCCACTAGAGTCTGAGTGGATAAATGTTTTACATGTCTGTGTTGACCGTTGCCACTGTAATGAGAACTGTGAAGGACACAGGGAATCACATATAATGTTACAATTAATGATGTTATGCTTAAGAAGTGTTGTCATTTTAATTGTTATCTAATGTTCTATTGGCAGTGTTTATTCTTTTATGAACTGGGGTTTTCAATGTAAACGGCAACATACACTGTAAAAATGAAAATCTGAATAGCTATTATACTACTATATTACTTTTTGTAACCTAATTTAGTTACATATAATATTTTTGGGGGGAAAAATGCTCTAAAATAACTGGGTTTATTTAAGTCAAATAAATGACTAAATTAGGTTACAAACAAAAGTTTTTAAGTGTTTGTTAAAATAGCTATTCAGATTTTCATTTTTTGCAGTGTATGTTGTATACATTAAGTGCTTGGATGGATATTAAAAAAGACAAATAATACATTAAATGTATTAATTTAAGCTTTTGTCTTTGCATAGACTGACATAAATAATATATACTATATCAATATTTACTTCAAGGTCAAAGAAACTCCATATGGCATAAGGATCAGAGATGTCATACAGAGGGAATGTGTCAGGGGTTGTAGTTTATTGTGAATCACTGTTGACAGAATTGCTGGGGCAGCATGATTAAAAATTGATAAGGAAACATCCATGCTCTGTGATCTTCCCTCACCATTTTAGGGAGT
This sequence comes from Paracanthobrama guichenoti, assembly GCA_018749465.1. Lineage (NCBI taxonomy): Eukaryota > Metazoa > Chordata > Actinopteri > Cypriniformes > Gobionidae > Paracanthobrama > Paracanthobrama guichenoti. Next base: position 26,350,856 of record CM031947.1, read on the forward strand.
TAGAAATACAGCACATATGGTGCTTTGTCTCTGGATAGAGGTTTTAAAAAAGAAAGAGTGGTAACATCTCAAGTTCTGATAAACATGTAACATTTGCGAACTTTCAAGATTCAAGAGTTTTATTTGTCACATACACAGTTATATACAGAATATACAACCGGCAGTGAAATGTAAACAGGTCCGCTCCATGGACAGTGCAGATTCACAGTTAAAAACACAAGGAGGAGATTATAATAGAAATAGGATAAAAAGTACTATATATATATATATATAATATATCTGTAGAATTATAAATAATCAAGTCAAGTAGAAAGAAAAAAAAAAGTAAAAAAATAAGAATAAGAAGTGGAATAAAATAATTGAAGTAGACTGTGCAGTGAGTAAACTGTAGACTTATAAATATGTGGTTAACAAATGTATAAAGAGTATAATGTGCAAACAGGTTTATAACAGGTTGTTACACAGTAACAACGAGAACAGAACAGAAAGTGCAGTGCAATGTCAGTATGTCGATGTTTATCCTGAAGTGAAGTCACGTAGTGTTAAGTGACTGAGTTCAGGAGTCTGATGGCCTGGGGGAAGAAGCTCCTCCTGAGTCTCTCAGTTTTGGCCATCAGGCTTCGGAAGCGCTTACCAGATGGTAGCAGCGTGAAATGGGGGTTTGCAGGGTGATTAGAGTCCTTGATGATCTTAGTAGCTCTACCTTTGCAGCGTTTGGTGTAGACGTCCTGCAGAGACGGGAGAGCTGACCCTGAGATACGCTCGGATAAGCGCACGACTCTTTGCAGGGCTTTGCGGTCATGACTGGTGCTGTTCCCATACCTGCTGTGATGCACTGAGTTAATACACTTTCTATCGCCCCTAAATAGAAAGTTTTCAGGATAGCTGGTGAAACCCTGAAAGGGGGGAGTATGTCCGTTGCTGTCTCTTCCTGAAGTCCACAATCATTTCTTTGGTCTTGCCAACATTCAGAGAGAGACAGTTGTCCTGGCACCATGATGCTAGATGCTCCACCTCGTCCAAGTATGCCGTCTCGTTGTTGGAAATGAGGCCCAGGACAACAGTATCATCAGCAAATTTGATGATAGAGTAAAAAAGCAACTCAAACTTGCTAGAAGGTAAACCTTAGAGAAAGCTCAACTGGGGCTGATTTAAATCTCACACAAAGACGATAGTATCTGTCAATCATGAGTACATCCTATGAAAGCTACCATTCAAAATCTGAAAGAAAAGGCCTGTTCACGCTAAGAAAAATAACCATAATGATACATTTATGTTTTTGTGACATATCAGGGCATAGGTATTATATAGGTATTACAAAGAGAGGGTGACTTATGAGGACATTACCCATGTCCCAATTTTTTAAAAGGCTTATAAATTTGGGGAGAAAGTAAAAATGTGCAGTTTCCTGTGATGGGTAGGTTTAGGGGTAAGGGTAGTGTAGGGGGACAGATAATACAGTTTGTACGGTATAAAAACCATTACGCCTATGGAATGTCCCCACAATTCACAAAGTGTGTGTGTGTGTGTGTACATGTTTTTCTAGCCTGGTGGGGACTTCAACCTGAATGCACACAGACTCATGGGGACTCATGTCACCAGTATAAAAACATTACGTCTATGGAGAGTCCCAACAAAGATAGTATCAGACCAGACAAGTGTGTGTATATATTTGTGTGTGTGTGTGTGTGTGTGTGTGTGTGTGTGTGTGTGTGTGTGTGTGTGTGTGTGTGTGTGTGTGTGTGTGTGTGTGTGTGTGTGTGTGTGTGTGTATTTAATTAGTTTCTCTCGCCTCATATACAGACTGGTTAATTCTGCATCTACAAACGCCAACTCCTTCGGTAGTTGGGTTTTGTTGGATCAGTGTGTTATTAGCATTTAGTGTTGGCTGTTGGATTTCAGTAACTGTTATTTTCACACTGCCTCAATAAACACTAACAAGGTTATTCTGACTCTGATTCAACACAACCTAACAATTGGTGTGAGTTTGTGTTTGTCGGGGCAGTTTGAACTAGCCTTGCAACATACAACACATGCATAAACAACAATAATAAATCATTCTCATCATCCCTTGTATTCCTTTTGCATTCCATTCTCATTCAATACTACTAGTAGTCCTTTGTGTACAATGCTGTGTTGTTTCTCTGTCATGTAAAGACAGTTTAGTGTTTGCTTTTATGAGGTAGACATGGCAAAGTGCATGCAAACAGAAGAGTGTAATATGGTAATCAAATTAGCACAACACATCAAAGGTCCTGGCTTTTTACAGCGCCATTTTCAGATCACAATTCACAACGGCAAGAGCCAATACAATAAAGGGCTTGGCAGCGCAAGCGATGATCCTGGCAGAGGACTTTAGAGTGGAGCAGTGTTCAGCGAAAAACATCATATCACTCTAAATCCACTTTCACATTAAGAACATCTTGAATATTTATTTGGGAATACTGATTAGATGTCAAAAGCAACCATAACACCTTTGGTGATGATGTGGATTTTATATTAAGATGCAATTCTCTTTGCAAATTAAACTTGATCATATGACAGTGACATCCATAAAGGTTCAAAGGTTTAGAAAAGGAATTTGAATGAACAAGGAGATCATTTAAAACTGGCTGCAGTTGTCCGTAACATTTTATCAATATCTTTTAATAAAAAAATTATACATTTAAAAAGGTAGCAAATACACATTCAAATAGTTTGATATTTCATAAATATTCATAGTTGTATATATGTACATAAACTGAGCATTTAAAGAGCTTTCTAACTTATGAAAGTTATTTGATAATAATGATTATATTTATAATTATAATAATAGTGTTTAACAGCTCAGTGTAGTGGACATCCAAATGGTTTGATACTAAATATATATAAATGCATTCAATTGATCAAACGTGACAGTAAAGATGTTTCTATTTCAAATAAATGCTGCTCTTTTGAACTTTTTATTTATCAAAGAATCCTGAAAAAATATATATCACGGTTTCCACAAGAATATTAAGCAGCAATTGTTTTCAACAAAATAATAAGAAATGTTTCTTGAGCAGCAAATCATCTTTCTGAAGGATCATGTGACACTGAAGACTGGAGTAATGATTCTGAAAATGCAGCTTTACCGTCAAAAGAATAACATCAATGGTTACTCAAAGTATTACAAATAGAGTGAGATCAAAGAGAGATATGTTTTATTTTTGTTGTTACATGTATATTTGACCTATACAGACTAATAAATTACTAGACAATACTTTAATGTGTATATTTCCTCAGAATTGACAATTTCATAGAATAAAACATAGAAATAAATGACCAGCACATGTTGTAATTTGTAAACCATTTGGTTGGTGAAGTCCAGTATGTTCATTATGTTCATATTATCTTTCGGCCACTAATCTAACAGTGTGATAAACATCCTTTAAAGTTCTTGCGAGCAGTTCCTGGCTGTATCTCGGTGAAATGGATGTGGATCTGACAGCGGCCCCGCCGTACTAAATAATTGAGTGGGCACTCAGCTGGCTGGGAAAACTTATTAACAGGGGAAAGGAAGCAGATGGTATGAAACTTGTCATTTGGTAAAACAATAGAAAAAAAGTAAGAGAAATTAACTCCAGCAGTCATCGCTCCCTGTGTCCTGCTAACGCATGCACACATACTGGAACGCTCTTGAGTGTTTCGTACAACACTCACAGGAGGTGGGATTACTGTCTGTATCACGGAGGTATTCCCTGTTCACATCTGGACAACTCGTTCCTCGTGTCACCATTAAAGTTTCAGGCGGCGCGTGGCTGAAGATTCCGAGGCGGTTGTTCCAGCCCCTGTTCTACATGCTCGGATCCCTGAAGATGCACTGCTGGAAGGCAGCCATGGGCAACAGCGTGTCACAAACGGAGTCTCCAGGTGCTGCCCTGGTAAAGACTCGTGTTCAGTTAGCACCTTGAGGGACTTGAAGCGTGTTCGCTTTCTTCCTGCATGAAACAAATTGATTATATTACAAGAAGATTTGTGTTTCTGTGACGCACTTCTAATAGTCGAGGCATCTACATAATGATATTCTAATACATTTTACGCATAGCAGAACAACAATTGCATGGCTATTGTGCCAGCGGAAGAACTACAACACTGATTTAAGGCCTTCCTTTTAAATGCAATTCAGATCATGGCAACAGTTCATCTAAAGTGCTGGTCTGAAAAGAAAGCCAGCCATGATGCTGACCCCCCTGTGCTACACCTAACCTTCACAGCAATTGCGCCACACTCACTCAAGCACAGTTTGGTTTACACCCATCCACAATGGTGCTTATGGAAATATCTCAATGTGTGCCACACATAATATCTCTTAATTAAAGAATAATTTCAAATGTCCACAACGCTGCTTTTCATGCAGACATGAAATGGCTCTTCTTGTCCCGAGAGACTTGAAGTGGTGTTTTTATCTGACTCTGGCAAAAGTGAGCGTGTGTTTTCATTATGTAGTGGGCCACAAGGTTGCTAATGGATTTAGAATTTTTGATTGGCATGACTGTTTGCTGCATGTATACAGTTTTAGTTGCTTTGAAAGCACGATGTTATTTGCCTACTTTACTTTACTGTTAATTATGAATTTGAATATTATAAATTAAAAACCATGATCTTTTAGGAGGTTATTCTGTTTTACAGTGCATCCGGAAAGTATTCACAGCGCTTCACTTTTTCCACATTTTACAGCCTTATTCCAAAATGGATTAAAATAATTATTTCTCTCAAAATTCTGCAAACAATACCCCATAATGACAACGTGAAAGAAGTTTGAAATCTTTGCAATTTTTTTTTTTTTTTTTTTTTAAATCACATACACACAAGTATTCACAGCCTTTGCTCAATACTTTGTTAAAGCACCTTTGGCACCAATTACAGCCTCAAGTCTTTTTGAGTACGATGCTACAAGCTTGGCACACCTATTTTTGGACAGTTTCTCCCATTCTTCTTTGCAGGACCTCTCAAGCTCCATCAGGTTGGATGGGGAGCGTCGGTGCACAGACATTTTCAGATCTCTCCAGAGATGTTCAATCAGGTTCAAGTCTGGGCTCTGGCTGGGCCACTCAAGGACATTCACAGAGTTGTCCCATAGCCACTCCTTTGTTATCTTGGCTGTGTGCTTAGGATCACTGTCCTGTTGGAAGATGAACCGTCGCCCCAGTCTGAGGTCCAGAGCACTCTGGAGCAGGTTTTCATCAAGGATGTCTCTGTACATTGCTGCATTCATCTTTCCCTCGATCCTGACTAGTCTCCCAGTTCCTGCTGCTGAAAAACATCCCCACAGCATGATGCTGCCACCACCATGCTTCACTGTAGGGATGGTATTGGCCAGGTGATGAGGGGTGCCTGGTTTCCTCCAGACATGATGCTTGCCATTCAGGCCAAAGAGTTCAATCTTTGTTTCATCAAATCATAGAATTTTGTTTCTCATGGTCTTTCAGGTGCCTTTTGGCAAACTCCAGACGGGCTGTCATGGGCCTTTTACTGAGGAGTGGCTTCCGTCTGGCCACTCTACCATACAGGCCTGATTTGTGGAGTGCTGTAGAGATGGTTGTTCTTCTGGAAGGTTCTCTTCTCTCCACAGAGAAATGCTGGAGCTCTGTCAGAGTGACCATCTGGTTCTTGGTCACCTCCCTGACTAAGGCCCTTCTCCCCCGATTGCTCAGTTGGGCTGGGCGGCCAGCTCTAGTCCTGGTGGTTCCAAACTTCTTCCGTTTATGGATGATGGAGGCCATCGTGATCATTGGGACCTTCAATGCAGTAGATTTTTTTCTGTACCCTTCCCCAGATCTGTGCCTCAATACAATCCTGTCTCGGAGGTCTACAGACAATTCATTGGACTTCATGGTTTGGTTTGCGCTCTGACATGCACTGTTAACTGTCAGACCTTATATAGACAGGTGTGTGCCTTTCCAAATCATGTCCAATCAACTGAATTTACCACAGGTAGACTCCAATCAAGTTGTAGAAACATCTCAAGGATGATCAGTGAAAACAGGATGCACCTGAGCTCAATTTTGAATGCCATGGCAAAGGCTGTGAATACTTATGTACATGTGATTTTTTTCACAATCAAAGATTTCAAACAAACTTCTTTCACATTGTCATTATATGGGGTATTGTTTGTAGAATTTGGAGGAAAATATTGAATAATCCATTTTGGAATAAGGCTGTAACATAACAAAATGTGGAAAAAGTGAAGTGCTGTGAATACTTTCCGGATGCACTGTATGCACTGGTAAGTTTATTTAATCTCTACATAAAATATAACTTAAAAAGGTACAGTTTGTCACCAGTTTTTCCTAAAACAATAACTGTTATTGAGGTTTAATAGATTGATTTACAAACACTAATACAACCTCATCAATTCACATCCTCCTGGAAATAACAGACATAAACGTAAAAACACTGTAACATTTATAGGTATGCATGGAGCTGCATGAGTGGTCAGAATTGGGGACTTGTTAGTCAGCATCTGAGTCTCTGAGTTTGTCCTGATGAGACCTGACAAACAAATGAGGGTCTCTGCATGGCAGGAAGCCACTTATGAAAAAAATAACAGCATCAGCTGCAGCAACTCTTCGACTGCACTTCTTAAAGCATATCCTTTTTGACAGGACTAAGGGTTTTTGTTTTTTGTCAAGGTCACGCATGCATTTTTACAGTATTGTGTTTTTAATACCAGCCATTGTTAGAAAGTATTTCATCTTACATACAGTCTCTCTGATGTAATGTCTCTTGCATCACAGGGAGAAGACATTCCTCTTACAGTAAACAGACTATAAGTTACATGTGGAAGGAATCATATACAGCTGTTTGTTGATGAAAATCCTGTTTTCTTTCTACAATATTTCTACTAACACTTTGTCATTTGTAATTATTCAATATTAAGAACAAGAATATTATGATAGAGAAGCAAAATGTGTTTCTTCTAGAAAATGCTTTAAAATGATCTTGTGGTGGGGGTGTGTTGGGGGTAACTACTAATGTCGTATAGTATTTTTAAGGTCACCCCAAAAGAAGAAAAAACAAACCATGAAAAGCTGTTTTATGTCACTATCCACAGTTCCGGAAATTCATGTTGTTCTCAAAGTCTTAAACACTGGCATCCTACATGTTCTCATGAGCCATTTTATAAACCACTGCCAAAAGAATGTCAAGAGTTTCCCAAGACAAGACTTCCTGTGCAGGTTGTCATGAATTTTATCCACTTTAAAACCAGAAAGAGAGGAAGAGGCCCCAGTAATCTTTCACTCTTTTCAGGTGTTTAATTTGTGGAAGTTACTATGGAGACTATCTGCAGTCTTACTGATGTAGCCTTTACTTAAAAGCTGTCATCAGGGGAAAGTCTTTTTATAAATTTGTCTCCAGCATACTCAGAGGGACACGCACAGCTCCCCTTACAGACTGCCTTAACTATTAGTCTAAACATAACATTTGTCAGCATGTCATTTCAGCACCTTGAAGCAATTGCTTTAAGTTTTTCTTACATGGCATTAGAAGCCAAGGGTGAGGAGCGAGTCCTTTTTTTCCAACAGGAGGATGTCTGTTCTTTATCAGGCTGTGCTCAGATAAAATATTAATAATAATAATAAAAACCTTTACTAGGAACCAAGTTACTGCATAGATAAAAGTTTGACTAATCTCTCAGGATTTCATTGTCTTTTAAAGGGATAGTTCAGCCAAAAATGAACATTCTGTCATTATCCTCACGTTCATTCCAACCCTATATCCTGGTCATTTTTAAGATGACTATATCTTAAAAATTATATAAATACCCTAAAAATAATCCAGGTAATTTATGCTTTATCTTGCAAGTTTTTGCAAATAATATTTTTGACTGTTTCTCACACAAAGCTATAATGTGGCTTCAGAAGACTTGTAGCATATATAATATAGCAACACGTATATGGATCAGTTTTAAGTTTTTGTTTTGTGTGTGTGTGTGTGTGTGTGTGTGTGTGTGTGTGTGTGTGTGTGTGTGTGTGTGTGTGTGTGTGTGTGTGTGTGTGTGTGCTCTAAAAGACAGTTTGAAGTAAGCAGAATAAATGAATGGTGCTGTTACAAAATCAGTTACGAGGCACCAAGCAACCCTGTAATTCCATTACATTCCAATATATTGCATATATTGGAAAACAAATGCAGTAAAATGTATTTAAAAAGTAAATATTTCTAAATCAAGAAGGTCCAGTTGTAGACCTCCTCTAAACCCTCACAAGCCATAAGAGAGGATAAAGACAATGTGCATTCCCACCCCTCCTCTGATAGCCAGTTGTTATGTCTCACATCCAGCTGTTGCCTTCATCTGCTCGCTGACATGGCTTTGAAACTAGACAGCAACATACACGCCTGACTTAATGTATTGCCATCCATTAGTCTAATATAACCTTAATACTGTTGTTTGTTATAGATATATAAGACATATAAAGCATACATATGTTTAGTAAATAAATTACCTTTGCCACTGTGTGGCATTTCTGTAATGCAGTCCACTCAAACAAACATTTGTAAAAAGCAATGTGAAATGTTAAAGCATTAAATTATAAATACACTGTTAAAAGTTATTAATATAATATAATGAATAGGCCTATAATATAATAAATACAATTAATTAATATAATAATAAATTATCTTGAGAAGCACAGCAATTTCATTCACTATGGTCTTTTATTGATGTTATGATATAGATATAAAAGACAGTTGAGAGTAGAAGTGTAAGATATTAAGAACATATCAGTAAAAGCCCAGCTCTGTCATCCAGTTTTCCATTTGACATTTCAGATTCAACAGTTCCGTGCACATATGCATAATTACCCCAGCAGTAATAGCAGTTCTGCATGAACCAAACACCATTTCCAACTGCATCAGCCATTTTCACTTTAAATTTTCTACTGATGGGCTGATTTCAAATCAAATGAGAGAAACACTCTCGACAAATGCAAATGCATATAAGATTAAAGCGCACTGGACACCCAAGGACTATAACCTTTTAGTGTTACAAAAGTCTCATGTTTTGAGTTTTGAATGAATTAACAAAATTGAAAAGAAAGTGCACGTTAATTTCGATTTAACGCAAGTTTTGAAGTGCAAATTTGTTCTGTATACTTATGTATGTTAATATATACTGTATACATTAATGATGGTTAATTGTTTTTGTTTGTTTGTTTGTTTTAAACTAAAACTGCTCCTGTTGCATAATCAGAGAGCCATAATGATTGTCTAATTATATTGGAACTAACACAGAACTAACACTTTCATAAAAAGTATAACATTTGGACCCTGACCATGAGTCAACTAAACAATCAATTGTAAAGTCTAATGTTATTTATTTATCAGCCTCAAATGCAATCAGATCATCTGTATGAATAATAATTAAGTCAACTAATTATCCAGAGGAGAAGGATTAACCTTTCTCTGACAAAGTCAGCATAATCAATATTCCAAACTTCCATAGATGAAATGGCTGCAGGTCATCAAGCAATGTTTATCTTTTTATTTACTGAGGTAGAAAAACATGGTTGGTTTTCAAAAACACTACATTTGTACATATCCTCCATATTGCAATGTCTCTTTCCATTTCCTTTGATGTATTAAAAGGAATTTATTTTGGGTAAAGATGTGACATCATTCAGTGCTGACCCTGGCATTCATACTTTGTTAAGGCCCATTGTGTGAGATGTTTTGATGGCTGTAGGTGGAAGCTAGAAAATCGCATGCAAGTTCCTCTGAAGACCGTGTTCGCTGGAGGTGACATCATGCAAAACAGTCTCACAGGTCATTCCCAGGTGATTCACATTCTAAACAACTGCCTCCTTTCTCTCTCTTTTCCAGGCACATGCGTCTTCTATCATATCAGCTTTAAGGAACTGTCACTATTTGCATTGTAATTTGACACATAAAAGAGGGGGTGGAAATGTATGATTCTTCTACAAGGTGTTTCAAGTATGGAAATCATGGGAATCTTCTGTATTTCATCTTTGGGGATCAAATTATATAGACTCGAAGATAGAGAGATAGCAATGCTAAGCCTGACAGTCACATTACAGGTTGACAGTGAAAATGGTTCCTTCGTGGTATGTCCTGTCATATAACAATGTTTCAGACCATTTCCAATGTAACAATCATATAGATGGATTCGTCTAAACTCAAGGCTACTTCTTTTAGATTTAATAGGCTTTGAATCTCTTTTAGTTTACTAAAGTATCCGGCTCAGTTTAATATATGGGATTCAGATGATCCTTAGATGTTTGCCTCATACATTAAGCAGCTCTTAAAGCGCACACAAGATTTTGAGTCCTCATCGGCTTAAATATGGATGGCATAATCTATAAATTCCTCAGCTTTGATCTGAATCTAAACGTGGAACATTTGGACAAATGGCATGTTATTTTGTCACAACAGTAATGTAACAACTGTAATGCAAATTAGTGAGTTGCAAAGTCAATATTATTGTCTCTTAAGAAAAAAAATGTCATACATTTCAATCATCACAAGTTACGCTATAGCAGGAATCTGGCGTGCTTCAAAAACGATTTTTTTTTAATTTAAGTTAAAGAATTAAGTGTTTGTGATAATTAATAAAATGGTCAAAAGATGCACAATAATAAGCCAATCATGCTAAACAAGTCCTAGCTAATAGCATTGTCCAAAACATGACAATTAATGTATTATTTGGTCAGCGTAGGAGTAACAATAGCATCTTTAATAACAGAGCATGTTTATGGGGCGTATTTGGCTGACTTCAGAAAGAAAACCCAAAACACATAAATATGTATAATTATCTCAATTATTCTCATGGACCTCTTTTTCATATAAAGGGTTTTTGAGGGGGAAAAAACAGCAAGGGAAAACAACAACATAATTAAGCCCCCCTACACCCCCCACCCAACCCCATCCCATCACCCCGCTCTGCCCCTGTCATATTTAGATCAGATTAGCTGTCCCTCTTTGCTGTCTGTTGTCTATCCTGCTTATAGTGTCCATTGTCTGACACCAATATTTAGCCTGGTGTGAGGTCTATATGGCATCAGGTCATCATGGACTTTGTTAGATATTGTTATTATACATTATGTGCAAAAATAAAAACTCATTTCTGACAGCAAAATTAGTTTGTGTTTTTAATATTAATAAATACCATAAGTAATAATATAATAAAATGTAAGTTTACATTTTTAACATTTGATTATGCATGGAAAGTAACTTATTTTGTACAGAACATGGTTTAGACGACGGTCTACCGTGCAGTGATAACATTTAGACTGGGCTGGTTGTGAATATCACACAGAAGGGCATCTTGATCTGTGCCCCTTTTGTCATGCATTGTGGCGGCCTGGAAGCTTTCAAGCAGCCGAGTTTTCATGATCAGATTATGAATTGTACTTAATCCTCCCCGATCTGCCGACGTCTTTCTTGGTTCAATATTACTAATGTACATTCTATTGGCTGCTTTTGACAGATGTCTAGATCTCCCTCAATCCGATTCCACATAATACTTTCACTGCCATTAAATCCACACTGGTGGCCTCTTTGGGATCCGTGCTATCTGCGGGACTGGCAGTGATAGCCTACTTGTACTGTCGGGCTGGAAGTGCTTGGACTGGGGCAGTGTTTGATATTCTCCGCTGTGATGCATGCGTTTGCGTCCGCGTCCTGCTTTTAGCAACGCTGTGATTTCCAGCATTTTGCGCAAATCGATATGAGAGAGACATAAATCTGCCAGCGTGTCAAGACGAATGTAAAAAATGGTTCAACATGCTCCCTTTCTTATGCGAATATTTCTCTTTAGTATAGCTTAAGAACCTGCTAGAGACATAAATTATAGGCTAATAATTGTTTATAAATAATCTATTATTAGCCTGTTATGGTTATTTAATCGTGTATTATTTAATAGAATTTAAATAACAAAAATTTTTGTAGCAAGTATTCAAGATTAAAACTCAAACCCTGAGCAGTAGCCTAAAAGGCTTCACATTTTATTTGATATTCATTTTTAATAGCTATTAATTCTAATAATATCAACCTTAATATTATATATCTTTTAACTCTTAACTTATAAAATATATTATTATTTATCCCTATATATTATTATTTCATATATTCCACACAAATATTATATGCGCTCAATAAAGCGTGCCTCCAGGCAATTGCATTTAGCCTACTCTGAGATGTTGAACGTAAATAGGCTACAAGCGAAATATATATTTTTTCTGGATATTTTAATAAATTTAGAATAAAGAGGAAAATAAAGAATTGTATTATTAAAAACTGATATAGCATGTTTAAATCATGAGAAGCGTGCCCTGTCAAAATACATAGGCTAGCCAATTACTGTTACAGTGTGCGGGGAAAAATAAGCAACATCATTTTTTCACAGCATAGTCAAACATAAAAATAAAATAAAATACAATATCTAAACAAATGAACACGCAAAATTAAGTAGAATTAGCCTATTACAAAATATTAAGTAGCTTGATTTAAACACTCTCGTGCGTATCATGAAATGAACTGGGGGTAAAAATGACTAAAAGCGCTTCTTAAATAAAACTTAGAAAAAATGATACGGGAACAAAGTCTCGAAGATTAATGCAAGATGAAGAGATGAAGATATCCCCAAAATCTCTACTTTCTCTAGAGGCAGGCATACATACTGTGATGAACGGGAGCCCCGTTTGGCTGCTGTCCTCCTGTTTTCACAAATGTCCCAAACAGTCGTTGACAAGTCGTCTTGTGCGGACACATAATTTGTGTCATGTGCAGGTGGCCGATTGTGTGATATCCGACAGGAGCATCTCAATGGTGAAGCCTCACTCCAATTAGGGTCCCCTTTAAGAATTTCATGTTAGCCAGACGTGCAATGCCACCAACCGCCTACATAAAAACAAAAACATGTAGCGCGTAGAAATATAGCCTATATTTTGTCCTCCCATTACAGCCTTAAGTTTAATGTAAATGAACTCAAAGAGCAATGACAGTGCAGAAGAAATGTGGGTTTTGGGTGACTGTTGTGTCTGCGTGTGAGGAGCCTGTGTCATGTAGTAAGTGCTATATTTCCCCCTGGTCAGAAAAGCAAAACATTAAGAGAAGGTGTTGTAACAATCGATTTTGGAATGAATTTGCTTGATGCGTGTTGTCGAAATGAAAGTCTAACTGCAACCTTTTTAGTAAAAAGCAGATTGGGTGTTATTGGTTTGTCACGAGCGCGAACTCTTCTGCCATCTAGCGATCAAGCGAACCGAGGACGCTTTGTTCGTGAAGTTATTTTAAATTACTCTACTGCCATCTAGCGTGATTATGTAGAACATCGTCTGGTGGACGTCTGAAAGTGCATCTAGCCCAGTGGTTTTCACACCTGTCCTGGAGGCACCCCAGCCCTGTACATTTTGTATGTCTCCCTTATCAGACGCACCCAGTTTAGTTCTTGCGGTCTCTACTAACGAGCTGATGAGTTGAATCAGGTGTGATAAATGAGGGAGACATACAAAATGTGCAGGGCTGGGGTGCCTCCAGGATCTAGCCACTGATCCACTGATCTAGCCTACTATTGTGATCTTCACAAGTCTATTCTCTGGAGTCCAGTCGGTAGGCTATATCATCTAGCCCGCGACAAAATGTGAACATTTTCAGCTGATTTGAAAAAAAATAAAAAAATAAAGAACTTAAACCTCCTGAACTCAAAACTGGAGTTTAATAGTTTTTATCACATTCTAACATTAGCCTACAATGTAGGCTACATGTGAGATTCAAGAGTTTTATTTGTCACATACACAGTTATATACAGAATATACAACCGGCAGTGAAATGTAAACAGGTCCGCTCCATGGACAGTGCAGATTCACAGTTAAAAACACAAGGAGGAGATTATAATAGAAATAGGATAAAAAGTACTATATATATATATATATAATATATCTGTAGAATAATAAATAATCAAGTCAGGGTAGAAGAAAAAAATAAAAATAAAGAAGTGGTTAACAAATGTATAAAGAGTATAATGTGCAAACAGGTTTATAACAGGTTGTTACACAGTAACAACGAGAACAGAACAGAAAGTGCAGTGCAATGACAGTATGTCGATGTTTATCCTGAAGTGAAGTCACGTAGTGTTAAGTGACTGAGTTCAGGAGTCTGATGGCCTGGGGGAAGAAGCTCCTCCTGAGTTTCTCAGTTTTGGCCATCAGGCTTCGGAAGCGCTTACCAGATGGCAGCAGCGTGAAATGGGGGTTTGCAGGGTGATTAGAGTCCTTGATGATCTTAGTAGCTCTACCTTTGCAGCGTTTGGTGTAGACGTCCTGCAGAGACGGGAGAGCTGACCCTGAGATACGCTCGGATAAGCGCACGACTCTTTGCAGGGCTTTGCAGTCATGACTGGTGCTGTTCCCATACCACGCTGTGATGCACTGAGTTAATACACTTTCTATCGCCCCTAAATAGAAAGTTTTCAGGATAGCTGGTGAAACCCTGAATTTCCTCAGCTGGCGCAGGTGGTATAGTCTTTGCCTGGCTTTTTTCACCTGTGTCTGAATGTGAGCAGTCCAGGTCAGGTCCTCTGAGATGTTTACACCCAGGTACTTGAAGCTGCTCACTCTCTCTACTGGTGACCCGCTGATCATGAGGGGGGAGTATGTCCGTTGCTGTCTCTTCCTGAAGTCCACAATCATTTCTTTGGTCTTGCCAACATTCAGAGAGAGACAGTTGTCCTGGCACCATGATGTTAGATGCTCCACCTCATCCAAGTATGCCGTCTCATTGTTGGAAATGAGGCCCAGGACAACAGTATCATCAGCAAATTTGATGATAGAGGTGGAGCTGTGTGTGGACAAACAGTCATGTGAGAGAAGATCATTTTGAAATTTGTAATTTAAAAAAATATATTTTTAATTCAGAATTTTTAGTCTTTATATCCACTTAAAAGGACTGGTTATTTAGTCACTGGGTGTTAAGGGGTAGGCAGGTGGTCTCCATTGATGCTGGTGGGCCTCTCTGATGATGTTTTGCTGGAAACAGGAGTCCCTAATGATATCTTGGAGGGGGAAGGGTTTCCGACAATGTGA
This sequence comes from Paracanthobrama guichenoti, assembly GCA_018749465.1. Taxonomy (NCBI): domain Eukaryota; kingdom Metazoa; phylum Chordata; class Actinopteri; order Cypriniformes; family Gobionidae; genus Paracanthobrama; species Paracanthobrama guichenoti. The sequence continues at coordinate 26,365,915 of CM031947.1, forward strand.
GCTTCTGCTGAATGTGTGGTGGTAGTGCTGTTAAAGGCTTTTAGATACTGGCCTTTTTCCAATATTATGTATCAGCAGCCTTCATCTTCCAGCATTTCTACAATACCACTGACTAAGTATTTGTCCGTTGATATAGAGTGAAGTGCACTTTTTTTGAGCTGGTTTGCTCAACCTGAAGGGACAGAATGTCAGCAGGTGTGTGATGCATCTGCACGCACAGTGGGGCAAAGACTTTTGGACCACAGCCTAGGGCAGCAAAACCTCTTTTCTCAAAGCATCAAGGACAGACTGAAATTCTGCAGGAAGCATTGGACAACAGAAGACTGGTGAAAAGTTATTTTCTCTGATGAAGCCCCTTCTGAGAAAAAAAGGTGAATGCTATTGCTACCACGAGTCCTGTGTCGTGCCAACAGTGAAACCTCCCGAGACCAGCCATGTGTGGCGTTGCTTTTAATCCAGGGGAGTGGGCTCTCTCAAAACTGCCCAAAAATTCTGCCATGAATAAAGAACCGTGTCAAAACATCCTGCATGAACAACTTCTCCAGGTGCAATTTGATGATGACCCATGCATGATGGAGCACCATATCACAAGACAAGATTGATAAAGGACATTACACTGAAATTTTGGATCGGTGACCAGGCAACTCCATGGATCTTAATCCCATTGAGAACCTGTGATCCATCCTCAAAAGGCCAGTGGACAAGCATAAATGTCAGTGGACAAACAACAAATTGTGATCAACTCCAAACACTAATAAGGCAAGAATGGATCACTATTCATTAGAATTTTGGCCCAGAAGCTGATATCCAGCATGCCAGAGCGAACTGCAGAGGTTGTGAAAAAGAAGGGTCAACACAAATATCAACTCTTGCATATATGAATGTTTCTGCCAATAAAAGCCATTAAAATTCATGAAATGTTTACCATTGTTTTCCAGTATATCATAACATTTTTTGAAAAATAACCTACAAATACTGAAGCAGCAACTATAGGCTATGCAAAACACAAAATTTGTCACTGCCGATACTTTTGGCTACGGCTGTACATTTAACACAGTTGTGAATGATCCATAACATACACGTCTTTTTTTCCAGATTTTCCTATTTATTTTTACATTTTAACGCTTTAAATTAAATGTGGACTTGGGATGGGTGTGACGATGATCTAAAGTTCAATTTCCATCCATCCTCCAAACCGCTTGTCCTCTGTAGGGGCGCAGAGAGCCTATCGGAGCATCTCGGGTCACAGATGTTGAACACCCTGGACAGATGGCCAGTCCATCACAGGTGAGCTAAATTTGTCAGGGAAAATTATTCTCATGTCAGCATATTAAAACCTATATTGTCAGATGAAAAAAAAAAAAAAAAAAAAAAAATCTTATTTGGGCAAAACAGAGTCTAGGAAAAGATGACTGGGAAGGAGAGTAAAATCATATTGAGTTGGCGGTGTCAGGAACAGTTGGGAGAAAAGGGGGTGAGGACTCAAACGCAGGAAAAAAGGGGGTTTATTTAAATAATAAAAAAACAAAAACAAAACACCCACAAGGGGGAAAACCAAACTTGAAATAAGCTAAACACAGGCGCAGGAACAGGTAGCATGGAAACAGAAGCCATCCAACATACCAACAATACAGAAGATAACGAACCAGCACAGCAAACACAAGAAGACTAAATAGATAACACACAAGACAGGAAATGAGGGACGACAGGTGGGGCAAATTCACCAATAATTAGATAACAAGAGGGGCGGGGTCAGGACAATAGACAGGAGACATGAGATAACCAAAACATGACAACCCAAAGCACATGGCTAGAAAATAACAAAACACATGTGCTCAACAAGACAGGACAGAAATGTGACAGGCGTTCTGTTGTAACAATGCACCTCTAACTTCCTCTTGTGGTGTACATTTGTATACTTTAGCTATAATTAGTGAGTATTGACTGAATGAGGAACCCATTTTCACTGTAACTGGTTGCAGGTTACTTTTGGTACTATTACAATCAGGATGGATGGTTTGGGCTTTATGATTTCTAAATAACTCTCATTTGCAAAACTTTTTTTCCTCAGTAGCCTGTGCATTACAGCATATTCAAGGAAAAATCTGTCTTTAATTAATTTCATGATGCAGTATATAGAATATTTATTTTTTTAATTCATAATGGCATCCAATATGCACTGCAATAACACTGACTTCTGAATTATAAATAAATAGTATGGCTATTGTGTGATTTTGATTCTATGCACACAACATTGGCGCAAAGAGGGACTTACCACTTATTTTATTTCAGTTACGAGATCGATACTTTCAAGGCCAATATCGCCACCAACCAATACCTAACTGATCTTTTAAATTATTTGTAAGAATAAAATAGGTTATTATAACCACTTAACATTATAGATTTGAAAGCCATGTCTTTTTTTTACTGCAAATTAGTAGATTGTTTTTGTTTGCACTGAAGAATTGTGCTAAAATTGTCCTACCTTTAGCTTCTCACTGGGGCAGTAACCTCAAAGGAAGGCACCGTGTTTTCCCGCACAATTAGGCTATTTTGAAAATGCAGTCTCATGTTGCAGATTTGGGGCTAATTTTATAATGTACCGTGGTCACCAAAAAGCTTCTGTAGAGAAATAAAAATGAAAACAGATACTTTTACTAATGTGCATCGATCCTTGGAATGAATTCCTGGCAACCGGCCGCTGAAGGAATTTTAAGGGCGGTTAACTGAGTTTGGCTTTGTTGAATAATTGCACACTGAATCTTATGTGTAGACAAAACAACAGTAAATGTGAAGAGAAGAAGAGTGAATGAAGAGAAAAGTGTAGGCTATGTAGACTATTAATAAGGCTCTTGGTTTAGATTCGTTTTTCATTTATGGTATGGAGATGTGTACTAACTACATTGCGAAAACTTTGGGAAAGTTAAAGGACAATACAATACGTGTTTTAAGGTAAAAACCGTAGCCTGCAGATAGTAGGCCTGTAGTTTTATGGATGGCTATGTTATCATGTTTAGTCTGCCTGCTACAGACCTTAGTCAGAATAGCACCATATTTAATTTCTGACAAGAATGAAAACTAGGCTGTGATAGAACCACAGTGTTCAATGGATTGAATTGTTCTTTCACAACATTGCTACCAATTGTTTAGCTGATAAAACATCTTTCAGAAAGAGAGAGAGAAAAATAAAACTTAGTTGACAAACTCAAAGCTGTGAAAATGACATGATCTAAGACAGTGTGTGCCATTCTAAAGGCCAAAGACTATCCCTCACAGCCTTGTTTTCATCCACCTGTCTTTGACTTTGAAAACCCTTGAATTAGGCCTATAGCAGTTGGTTTTATGCTGGAAATTGTTCTGGGACCTGGCAACCCTGAGCACGCTATTACTGCGCATGAGTTCCTGCTTCTAAACTGAAACTAGAGCGCAGTGTAAACGTTCAAAATGACAACATTGTTCTGAGTGACACTGTGATACTGGACCCAGAAGAAACACACGTTATATTCTGTTTCTCTTTGTTTCTTTAAAAGAAAAGAAAAAAGAAAGCTTTTTTTCTTCTTCCTGAAACACGTTCCTTGACAGTTACGATGTAGAGGATCGTTTTGTGTAACGTACACTGGATATTGTATTGATTTCCCTGACAACTGAAAGACGCCATCGGCTGAGATAAGAGATGGCGAGCCCGCGAAAGGTAAGTTTGTTTACATTCATACCCATTTAACTGCATTTTTCTTTATCATTTATGGACTTAAGTTTAAGGAGAAAAACAAAAACAAAAACCTTTCATTATTACTTTGACATCTAACTATACTGCGCATATGATGATGTTAAAGCCTGCGTGTTTTTAAGGTGCTAAAAGTCTTACATTTGGTTTTAAAACCCAACTGCAAATACCTTGTTAATAAATCAGCTATTACTTTCAAATTCATTGCAGATATTTACTGGAGTGAGACTTCAGATTGATCCAGCCACCACCGTTGCCACCAGGTCATTCCAAGAGAGTGAAGATGTTTATAGGAAGGGTATAGTTAGGCAATTGACATATGATGGAAGTAACCTAGTTAGTGATCTAAGACGAGAGGAGATATGTCTGAAGGACCAAGTTGCAGCAAGTCTGGGACAAGCTCAAAGTGACTCTTTAGTAGTTCAAACAGTTAAGGTTGATGACATTGTTATGAAATACATCCAAGAAAAGAAACTTAAGGAACTTAACACAATCGAAAATAGGAATGCAGTTTCCATAAAGCTGTACAAAAGTCATGTGACTTTTACGTCCAAGAATGGTAGGAACATTCACGCTCGATTTGCACGAGAACAGTTTATAACATTATATCAAAAGATTGCAAAAGGGCTGCAAACTAGGACATTAGTTTACAATCCAAAAATATTTGCAGTTTGCACTGCAGATTTTCCAGAACTCTTAATCAAAACAGACCAAAAGCAAATTGAACTAACTGGCAGCTTCATTTGCTTTGAAAGATTAGATAAATTTTTGAATGGGAGTGCACAGCACAGAATGGGAAGGTATCCACAGCACCAAGCCCCAAGAAAAACAAAAGATGATGACGCACCTTACAAGCAACCTGTGAAACAAGAAACATCAACAGACCAAGCCAAAAATGAAACCTGTCCAATTTGTTTGGATTTAATCAAGACAAATGATTGCAGTGTCTTAGATAAATGCAAGCACACATTTTGTAAAGACTGTTTGGCAAGGGCTTTCCAGCTGAAACCAGCCTGTCCGATATGTGGAGAGATATACGGTAATCTTACAGGGACGCAACCAAAAGGAGGAACCATGACTGTCTCAAGGGACAGCTCTTTTTTACCTGGATACGAAAAATATGGAACAATCATAATTAGCTACTATATACCAAGTGGACGTCAGGGGGTGAGTTTATGAATGCAATGAATGAAATGTAATGCATTCTTCTGCTTTGAGCTGTTCAATATGATAACAATCAGTTACACCTCAGAGTCTTTTGATTACCTCATACTCTGCAGAATGAACACCCAAACCCAGGCATGGCGTACCAGGGTGCGTCCCGCATAGCATACCTCCCTGATTCAACAGAAGGGTACAACGTACTTAAGCTTCTGCAGAGAGCGTTTGACCAGCGACTCACTTTCACCATTGGATGTTCATCTACCACTGGAAGGAACAATGTGGTGACCTGGAATGACATTCACCATAAGACGTCTCGTGATGGAGGGCCAACGCAGTAAGTCAACAGTTTGGGTTTTCTGGTGGTTACCTGGTCTCAGACAAACCCTTTTATTTTCAGCACTGTTTAAATCTAAAATTGTTGTAACAATGCTTTTGTCTTTTGTAGTTATGGTTACCCAGATCCAGACTACCTGAAACGAGTACAAGATGAACTGAAAGCAAAAGGAATTTACTGATTTTATGGACTTAACTTAGTAATGAATACAAACACTTTATGACTATAACCAGAAGTCATATTAAAAATTACAGCACTTTTTCTTTTCTTTTTACAGACACTCTCTTTGTTTGTAGGATGTAGCCTACTGTATTAATTGCCATGTTTTAATTTTGTAACATTCTAATCTCATAAAGCAGCATGTGAGAAACAGAGTAGTCACAGAGTAATCACATTCTCCTTTTAACTGTGAACCTTATAGTTTCATGTCAATACACAGAAATTAGATTTTAAAGGCACAGTATGTAATTTTCGCTGCTAGAGGTTGCTTATTCAAAACAATAACAAAGGCGTAGATTGATGATGCCATGAATGAGCGTGGAATCATGGGAGTTGTCGTCTTCACCTCCACAACTGATGGAAAGCAATCCAACGGGACTCGGATAGAAATCGTGTTCATGCCTGTTCCCGCTTCCTTCCTCCCTGATATTGAACTTTTTTACAGTTAAGTTTGATCATTTAAAAATCACATTATTTTATTTAATTCTAATCAAATAGCCGCAAGTGCTGAATTACTTCTCATACATGTCACTTTATTTGATAAATTAAAACTGGGGTAACGCAGTGCTGTTTTACTTCGTCAAATCAGTCCTACTAAAATACATTTGAGTGTGTTGAAACTTATGTTATTACTCTACTTGTTGCACATTGCACTAGATTGATACTAGAATTAATATTATGTTAATACAAACCTGATTCCAAAAAAGTTGGGACACTGTACAAATTGTGAATAAAAACCAAATGCAATGATGTGGAAGTTTCAAATTTCCATATTTTATTCAGAATACAACATAGATGACATATCAAATGTTTAAACTGAGAAAATGTATCATTTTAAGGGAAAAATAAGTTGATTTTAAATTTCATGGCATCAACACATCTCAAAAAAGTTGGGACAAGGCCGTGTTTACCACTGTGTGGCATCCCCTCTTCTTTTTATAACAGTCTGCAAACGTCTGGGGACTGAGGAGACAAGTTGCTCAAGTTTAGGAATAGGAATGTTGTCCCATTCTTGTCTAATACAGGCTTCTAGTTACTCAACTGTCTTAGGTCTTCTTTGTCACATCTTCCTCTTTATGATGCGCCAAATGTTTTCTATGGGTGAAAGATCTGAACTGCAGGCTGGCCATTTCAGTACCCGGATCCTTCTTCTACACAGCCATGATGTTGTAATTGATGCAGTATGTGGTCTGGCATTGTCATGTTGGAAAATGCAAGGTCTTCCCTGAAAGAGACGACGTCTGGGAGCATATGTTGTTCTAGAACTTGGATATACCTTTCAGCATTGATGGTGCCTTTCCAGATGTGTAAGCTGCCCATGCCACACACACTCATGCAACCCCATACCATCAGAGATGCAGGCTTCTGAACTGAGCGCTGATAACAACTTGGGTTGTCCTTGTCCTCTTTAGTCCTGATGACATGGCGTCCCAGTTTTCCAAAAAGAACTTCAAATTTTGATTGGTCTGACCACAGAACAGTTTTCCACTTTGCCACAGTTCATTTTAAATGAGCCTTGGCCCAGAGAAAACGCCTGCGCTTCTGGATCATGTTTAGATATGGCTTCTTTTTTGACCTATAGAGTTTTAGCTGGCAACGGCGAATGGCAGGGAGGACTGTGTTCACCGACAATGTTTTCTGGAAGTATTCCTGAGTCCATGTTGTGATTTCCATTACAGTAGCATTCCTGTATGTGATGCAGTGCCGTCTAAGGGCCCGAAGATCACGGCATCCAGTATGGTTTTCCGGCCTTGACCCTTACGCACAGAGATTGTTCCAGATTCTCTGAATCTTTGGATGATATTATGCACTGTAGATGATGATAACTTCAAACTCTTTGCAATTTTTCTCTGAGAAACTCCTTTCTGATATTGCTCCACTATTTTTGGCCGCAGCATTGGGGGAATTGGTGATCCTCTGCCCATCTTGACTTCTGAGAGACACTGCCACTCTGAGAGGCTCTTTTTATACCCAATCATGTTGCCAATTGACCTAATAAGTTGCAAATTGGTCCTCCAGCTGTTCCTTATATGTACATTTAACTTTTCCGGCCTCTTATTGCAAACTGTCCCAACTTTTTGGAATGTGTAGCTCTCATGAAATCCAAAATGAGCCAATATTTGGCATGACATTTCAAAATGTCTCACTTTCAACATTTGATATGCTATCTATATTCTATTGTGAATAAAAGTTTATGAGATTTGTAATTGATTGCATTCCTTTTTTAATTAACAATGTGTACAGTGTCCCAACGTTTTTGTAATCGGGTTTGTAAAAGCTGGATGACTTGTGTTCCTAAAAAGCATGCAATTAATTTTAATTTAATTGTTTACACTCATCTTCTTCTACTTCTTCCAGCGTGCGTGCAGTTGAGTTCTATTGACAACTATGCGTCGCTCCGTTGCTCTGATTGGTTGTAGTTCCATCCAATTGAGGTCTTTCCTAGTTTGGTTGAAACGCCCCATAATCACAGCCCAATGGAGCAGTATCAGACTCATATTCTGACTAGAACTGAGTATGACGACCTCAGGCTAATGCAATGTTTGAATGGTTCACCAAAAACAGAATGTTTGTGCATCAAACACAGTTTTTAATTTCATTTTGTCTGATCTCTATTCTGGACTTGCACACAAACTGCATTGCAATCATTTCCCCGAAATGTAATTTTATTTGTGTGGAAATATTACGAAGTCTGTTAACAGGACGTTAACAGGCCAGAGATGGGACACGCTGAAGATGCATAGGGAGAAAAGAAAATACCAGACATGGCAAGATCACTTGTTTGTGATGCTCGAAATATAGGAAGAAAAATCTAAATATTAAATTGGGGTGGGAGTTTATAAGAAAGTATCACTGAAGGAAACTGACTGTCTTCAGAATAGTTTCGATGCCATTTTTTTCCCCTCTTACCTCTGTATAGTGTTTGTAAGCGCAGCTGCTTTGTTTACAGTGGTACCCAAAGAAACGCTTCAAGCGCCATCTACTGTCACAGAGTTAATCTGCATTTTCATTAATTCCGTCTTTTTTTGTTTTGTGCAAAATTTCACAAAGCTAAAGTCAGTCAGACCATTCTGTATTTGCTCTGAGTCTTGAAATTATACAATTTAATTTAAATAAATAAAAACAACTGCTCATGCTACATGTGTGTAGTGTCTTTGTTTGGATCTTTCAATTAGCTACAATGTTTTTATTTAATTTTTTAAGGCCAGTTTTGCCTGTTATAGAGCAAATAAACAACAAATTGTTTTGCTTAAAGGAAAAAATCTGCAACCGGTATCAGAATTGGCCAATTTGTTTGTAAAAAAAAAAAAGGAAAAATCATGATTTGGTGCAATTATTACCATTTTCATTTCTCTACAAAACATGTTGTTTTTAAAGTAAAATCTTTATATTTATATATATATATATATATATATATATATATATATATATATATATATATATATATATATATATATATATATATATATATATATATATATAAATTGTATTTGTGGTGCTCCTAACTTTTAAAGATGGGAGAACAAGTGCTACCAAGTAAAGTTAATTTTGAGCCTATAACAATGATTAGTTATGTCGATAAAGGTATTCAAACAGTTGCTAACCTGTCTAATAAAAACACATCTTTGGTGTTTCCATGGTTTCTACAGAAGTAAAACCAAAACAAAAGGCTAATGCGAATATGACGTAATTGACAGGCGACGCAATGACACAGGGCGTTACACATTCATATAGGCACCCTATCAATCAGCCCCCTAGGTTAGTAGTCAGGGCACTGATCAGGGAGTCAGCCCATTGACTTATGTCCTGATCAGTGCCCTGACTACTGAACTAGGGAGCTGATTGAGATGCACCCATAATAAATACATAGACGCCATGGTGAATTGTCGTATTGGCCATTTTAGAACGTTGCTGCAATACATCAACGCGTCCGCCATATTGCTGAGGGCAAGACAATAGTAAACAAATGCAAGTAAACGGGTGAGCTGCGGTTTTTCTGGATAAAAACAAAAATTACGTTTACATTTATCAACCGATTTCATTGGTTTATGACATACGTGGTGTACAAAAAGTCCCATTCTCTAGTTATTTAAAATCTTGATAGTTAGACTTATAAAATATTGGCTTTTTAGTCTTGGATGATAATTGTGAAGACACCCATACTAAGATATAATTTAATTTTCACATTAAATGAAATAAAGTTTTCTTATTGTGGAAAAAGTATTTTCAGTCTTTATCCCGATTTTAGCTTTACTTGTGCTTAGAATTGTCCGCCATTGAGTAAATCAAACAAATCGGCAAATACAAATCACACTGGCAGGCTGCTTTCTCTATTTTTGTAGCACTAAATTTATAGATATTTACAGATTGATACTCCAAATATACAATGACAAGAAAACTAATGGATCCTTTATACAGATATATATGGATCTATTAAATATAAGATAAAGTGAGAAGTAAGAGTAAATTGTTTAGTGTATAGTCAATAAAAAATAGTCAATGGAATAAACAGTATACAGCAAATAAAATAACGAATAGTATAATTATATAATATAAAAATACAATAATATAATAATATATTGATAATAGCATATAGTTTGTATAATACTATAATAATAGCAATAGAATATGAAAGATCAATTACAGAATAGCCTATAGACAATTATAAAACATAAGTTAAAATAAAATAAATCATTGTGCATAGTACAATAATTTAACAGCATAACTATAATAGATTGATAATCGCAAGTGGTATAATATAATAACAACAATAATAATAGCAAATACAATGTAATATCAATTGCAGAATATTATAGGCAATAATAAAAATAGTAAATTAATATTGGTATAATAATAATAATTGCAAATACAATGTAATATCAATTACAGAATAATATAGACAATAATAAAAATAGTAAATTAAATAATGACTGGTATGTACAATAATATAATAGTATTGGTATAATAATAATTGTAACAAAAGGCTCTATATTATCCATCAATCATCTATAATCAGTCACCAAGGGTTAGAGCTAAAAACCCTTTGAAAAGAACTGTTTTGTAGAGCTTTTTTCTTGTGTCGCCCCTCTGTAATGTCAGAGTGTTAAGTTTGGCAATGTGGTGCATCCTCAGTTTGTGAAAGACAGGCACAACTAATGACAAGAGAGCAAAATGATGGTTGTCAATTCCAAACTGCGTTTCCTGAATGTGTTCCATGAGAAAAAACACATCTTCTGAACCAATATCAGCTCTGACAAATTGATTGATCAAAGACACTCTGACTGCTTTCCCAGAGTAAAATTTCTTAAGGGTCAAGATCAAGTTATCTGCATCTCCTGCACTGCATCAAACCATCCCATAATATCTGTCACCACTCAGATTAATGCAGGGTTCAGATTAACTGTACAACATGTGTAAACCTCCAATAAAATCATAAAGTCATTATTCCATCACAAATAAATCTATCAATCCAGTGGCTGTGTCTATAGTATTAAACAACATTATAATATTATTTTGAAATACATTTTTATATTATTATTATTTAAAATTATTATTGCCCTGGTTCAGTAATGAACTCTTGTAATAAAGTAGCAGTGGCTGGGACAGATTTTAAGCATCACATCAAGATGCAATTCAATCCTGTTTACATGAAATAAGCTGCTCCAGAGCAGGTTTAAGCTTACGGACTTGTTGCTATGACAACAAGTCCAGGATGAGCGTTGAAGAACCAAACAATCCAAGATCATGCCAAATCATTAACAATCAAATCCAGCTAACGGTGTTAGCGATGTACGAAGAACGGACCCCTGATAGACACAGTCTCATTCTGTGGTTCCACATTCCCTGAAGTGCTTGGAGAGACACTGCACCAGACCATGAGACGCCGTAAAATGCCCTGGAATTCCATCCCCCTAAAAAACACACACACACACACACACACACACACTTAAGGAATAGTTCACCCAAAAATTTTTATTTGCTGATAATGTATTCACCCTAAGGCTATCCAAGATGTATGTGTCATATACACATCTTGGCCTGATGACTACCAGCAAAGTTTCATATTTGGTTGAATTAGAGCTGCACAATTCTGGATAAATTTGTGATTTTTTTGCTGTAATCCTACTTATCAAAAGTTTAATAGAAATAGCCAAATAATCATTTAAGAATAAGATGGTGTTTGTAATTTTTTTTGTTTTTGTTTTTGTTTTTCACGATTAATCATGCAGCTCTTCCTTTAAATCACTAACTTACCTGATGCTCGGATTGAATTGAAGAGGAGCTCCAAGTGATCCTGGCTAAATCGAAGTACAGATGTACAGCTGAAATCGTAGCTGTTGAGGAATGATCAACTTGCCACTGTCACCTCTTCGTCTTTGGGAAACCTTCAATGTGTGAGAAAAGTTAGCTAGCAAATGTCTCGGTTACGTATGTAACCCTCGTTCCCTGAGGAGGGAACGGAGACGTAACGTCAGTGACTGATGAATGGGGGTTTCGTCTAGAAGCCTATCATCTTCGAGATCTTAGAAAACACCCAGTGGCAGTGCCAATGCAATGGGCATGCGGAATTTGCATGCATAACTCCGCCCTACTGCATGGGTATATAAGGAAGTACACTGGCACATCGCATTATGTTTACCTGCTGATGAGCCAAGACTGAACTCTGGCTGTTCCAGCGGTACAGCAGAGTGGCAGAGGGACGTTACGTCTCCGTTCCCTCCTCAGGGAACGAGGGTTACATACGTAACCGAGACGTTCCCTTTCGTTCAGTCACTCCGAGTAATGTCAGTGACGAATGGGGGTCCCAATATAATCCCACCACTGTCAGTAATGTCAGTAACAAATGGGGGTCCCAATATAATCCCACCACTCGGCTGTCTTCCAGTGCCCTGTGTAAGTGCGAGCTCCCTGTCGTAAGACTAGTACGGACGAAGGACTCCCACTTATCACAGGAATACCAAGGTACACTGGGAAGCATATTCCAGGAGGAACATGCACAAAGATGCCTACCCATTGGGAGGACTTGGTAATACACATATGAACCACTAAGGGCTGCATATGGAAAATTCTGGGAAACCAGCCGAAGGTGGACTTTTAACCCCAGGGGTGGCAAGGTTACCAAGGGAAAACACCTGCTCGAGGAGGCTTACGGTGGAAATACACATGTGGGGGGGGTAGCCCGGAGGGGGGACCATGCACACGGAGGCATCTGGCCTGACACGAGGGTCTGGGCGAGTGGGCAGACTTACTGGTGTCGGCGTCGACAGTGCTGGAGGAGCTCAGGGCTTCTGGGAAGCTCACCTGAGAAAATATTGCATGTATCCAGTCTGAGGAGTGGAATGGTGAGCAAGCGAAGATACCTGAGCCATTACCGGCCACTAGTAGAGGCGAGTACATAGTCGGATACAGGCTCCACTCGGAGATTGTAGAATCTGTCGGATGTGTTAGGTGTCGCCCAGCTCTGCAGATGTCTGTTAGCGAAGCGCCATGCGCTAAAGCCCAAGAGGAGGCCACGCTCCGAGTAGAGTGGGCCCTGACCCCAAGGGGGCATGGATGCCCCTGTGTCTGGTAAGCCAAAACAATGGCGTCCACTATCCAGTGGGACAACCTTTGCTTTGAGAGAGCCTTTCCCTTCAGCTTCCCACCATAACAGACAAAGAGCTGGTCTGAGGTCCTGAAACACTGCCTTCTGTCTATGTAGGCGCGGAGGACGCAAACTGGACAGAGCAGTGCCAAGGCTGGGTCTGCCTCCTCCAAGGGCAGCGCTTGCAGGTTCACCACCTGGTCTCTGAACGGTGTGGTGGGAACCATGGGCATATATCCAGGCCGGGGTCTCAGGATCACGTGAGAGTCGGCTGGCTCGAATTCCAGACACGCTTCGTCAACCGAAAATGCCTGCAGGAAAATCCCCTACCCTCTTGATGGAGGCCAAAACGACCAGGAGCGCTGTCTTCTTTGACATGAACTTAAGCTCGACTGATCGCAAAGGCTCGAAGGGAGGCCTCTGCAGAGCATCTAAAACTACTGAGAGGTCCCAAGATGGTACGAGGGGAGCGTGAGGAGGATGTAGTCTGACTTACCTTCTTGTTCTCCAAGAGGTCACATATACCTTGAGGGTGGAAGGAGACAGCCTTCGTTCCAACCCTTCCTGGAGAAATAAGAGCACGGACCCGATTGGGCATTTCCAGGGGTCTTCATAGCAAGAAGAGCACCAGGTAACGAAGAGGTTCCACTTCAACGCATAGGCGTGTCTAGTAGACTCTGCCCTAGTGGAAGTGATGGTAGCCACCACCGGAGGTGGTAGGGTACTCAAACCTGCCGCGTCCCATCTAAAGATCAGGATGCGGGTTCCATAGGGTGCCCCGTCTCTGAGAGGAGGTCCTTCCTCAGAGGAATTGGCCAGGGAGGGGCTGTCGCAAGGGGTGCCTGTTCTGGAAACCAGGTCCGGCCGTGCCAGTACGGGGCGACCAAAAGGACCTGCTCCTTGTCCTCCCTGATCTTGTACAGTGTTTGCGCGAGAAGGCTCACTGAGGGAAACGCATACTTGCGCAGGCCCCGCGGCCAGCTGTGCGCCAGTGCATCCGTGCCGAGCGTGCCCTCGGTCAGGGAATAATACAGGCAGCAGTGGGAAGAGTCGTGGGAGGCAAACAGGTCTATCTGCACATCGCCGAAATGTTCCCAAATCAGCTGAACCGTCTGGGAATGGAGTCACCATTCCCCCGGAAGTGGTTCAGGATTCCCAGGACATGGACAGCATGATGGGACCTCAGATGCTTCTGACTCCATAGGACGAGATGGCGGGCGAGTTGAGACATACGGTGGGAGCGCAGACCACCCTGATGGTTGATGTACGCTACTGTGGCCGTGTTGTCTGACCGGACTAGTACGTGTTGACCCTTGAGCAGCACTCGGAAGCGGTGCAGGGCGAACCGTACTGCCAGCAACTCGTGGCAATTGACATGCAGGCGGCGCTGGGGTCCTGTCGAGGAGCCCGTGGCAGCATGTCCATTGCACATGGCACCCCAGCCCATGGCAGAAGCATCTGTTGATACAACAATGTGCCTGGAATGTGCCAGATGCCATATGCCCCAGGAGCCTCTGAAATAATTTCAGTGGGGCCGCACTCTTGCTCTCGATTTTATTAAGGGAAGTCAGCAGTGACTGCGCGCACTCGCTCGTAAGCTGTGCGCACATGGCGACCGAGTCAATTTCCATACCGAGAAAAAAGATCCTCTGCACTGGGTTGCTGTCTGAGTGCACGGTGGGAGCGGTGCGCTAGAGGGGGGTGTGGGCATGAGTGTCGGAGCTTGGTTCCACACCGTCACCCTCTGGTCACCTGGCCACCAGCCAAAGTGCCGCCTCGTGTGGAGACCGCAGATTGGGGTGTGGCAGAGGGGACTCTCGCTCCGGTACGGAGTTCATTGAGTCTTGACCGCAGCACCGAGATGGTCATGTTCCCGCAGTGAGAACATGAGTCATCCACAAATGCTGCCTGAGTGTGCTGCAAGCCCAAACACGCTAGACAATGATTGTGCCCATCAGAGACCGGCCGCACCCAGAAGCACTCGGGCGAGACATCCTGAAAAGAACGTGCCACGTGTGAGCTCTTTAGTGAGAGGAAGCCTCGCAATCAATGCTGAAGCGCCCAGGGAAACGCACACCAGCTGGATGCAGACCACTGCACAGATCAGTAGGCAGAAAGTATGTGATCGCTGGAACGCGCTGTAACACCAACCGACTGGACAAAATTAACTCAGAAAGGCTTTGCGGAGTGAAGAGTAGGTACTCTTGGCTCTGAAGCAGAAACATAATGCGATGTGCCAGCGTACTTCCTTATATACCCATGCGGTGGGGCGGAGTTACGCATGCAAATTCCACATGCCCATGGCATTGGCACTACCATTGGGTGTTTTCTAAGATCTCGAAGATGATAGGCTTCTAGGCGAAACCCCCATTCGTCAGTCACTGAGTGACTGAACGAAAGGGAACTAATTTAACGTTAGTTAACTAATGTTAAGAGTCACAATATGTCAGTCGCCTACCCGATGCAAGTAACTTACTTGTCATAAAAGTCTGTTTTAAAAAAATATAGATGAATATTTCGATTTCAGGAAATGTACTTTATAATATAAAATATAAGCTAAAACTATAATATAAATCATGTCAACTTTCACAGCTAAGTTAACTAGCGACGTCACTAGCTATTTTATTCTGACTCCAGTGGCCAACTAATGTCACTATTACTAATTATATAATAATAATATAATGACCAAATACTTAACCACAAACAAATGTCCAGTCTTGATTGCGAAAGGTAATTCCCCTAGACGTTTCCAATTGTGCTGTGATTTGTACAGCCCTAAGCAGCACACGAAGCAGGCATTTTTATCAATTCCAGTTATTAGAGTTATGGGAAAGTTGCCCTCCGCAATATGGCGGCGCCGTTGACGTACGATCCAGCGGCCAATAGGGCGTCTCATGTATTTAGGTTTGCCAACTCTCACACATTCGGCGTGACACACGATTTCTCAGTCCCTCTCACTCTGCCCAAGTAAATCTCACGCCAAATTGCCAAACCTGCTTTTGATATGAAACAAAGTCTAAGCTTTTAAATTCTGTAAAGTTTTAATACGAAATTCAAACAATAAATACCGTTTTGGCGCACTTAATGTGGCATAACAGAGTTGCGACATGCTTTTATCTCCCGGCCGCCACGTGGTTCATGGAGCTCTCAGTTCTGAACAAACCAGCGCTGTCGATACATTTGAATAGACAACAGCTTCACTATACAGGTATTTGCAGCAATTTTTGGTAAACAGTACAGCATAGTTTGCATTGATTATTACGTCAACCACATTTTCAGTATAATTTTATTATGGAGAGTGATGGAGATGCAACATTGTTAACATTAATGTTAATGTTTTTCATGTATTTAGCCCTCAGGTATTCCTTACTAATTGCTCACACTCATCGGTGGTCAAATGTGACCATACACCTCAACTATTTTTCAATTAAATAAATGTTCTATATTTTACCTCAGTAATATTTAGAGGATATTTTTTGGTACTAAATACTATTTGTGCAATTATTATGATCCATTAATGACCACTTAACATATTTTTCGTCTAATATTTTTATTATTTATATTACTATTAGTGTAGTAATTAAGGTTAAAATAGAGAATTCCAATGCAAAGAGGCAAATTAGAGTCATTTTGTGGCTGGAAAATAATTATTTTCATTTGTAATGCCATTACCCACTAGGTACCTGTTTGGCTCTTTAATAAATATACATGTATCTAGTCTAGTTGCTCAAAAAGTATTGCAGATCATAACTGCTTACTTATTTTTAGGTTTTGCATTTGAATAAATATTTAGACATGATCAAACACTAGATTCATTTAAATGTGAAGTTTTAAAACATTAATAATTTACATCCTAATATTTTTAATGATACTTATATAAGCACACACAAGTGAATATTAATGAATGCGAGCAATTCAAGAAAAGTTTAAAATAGTGCTTAAAAAGGCAAACTTATTTTTCCTTATATGTACAGTAGGCTATATACATATGAACTGATACTCATTGAAATCGATATTTGTGCCAATCACCCCCCCAATCTCACTCCAACCTGAACTTAAAAGTTGGCAACCCTGTAACATGTAGGTGCAGCGTTACTTATAGTCAACAGAATATCTAAAGGTGACCATCAAAATAAAGTCTAAACGACTTACCTGTGCCAAACGTCCTGGCTTTCGGTCAGCTTGAGTCAATGATTGACCTGTCCTAACACTGATTTGCAGATATATGGCTAAATTAGTAACGTATAAGATTTTGTGTGAAAAACAACACTGGAATAATTTTGTGTGCTTCAGAGGACAGACACTTGAAATAAAATAAAGTCCTCTCTTCCACAACTTTATACTATTGTCATACACCGCTTCTTTCAGGCATTTTATGATAGTGAAACATTTGCATTGCATTTGAAAACTAACTGTGGGTCAAAGGTGAGTGAGGCTATAAGGCTGCACACTTCTGTGTATGAACTGGTATTCTGCAGTATTTAGAGGTTAACATCGGATTTCAATTAGAAGGAAAAAAAGACAAAATTGTGTAAATTATAGGCAAATTTGAATTTAATGAACATAAACAGATACATAAGCTACTATTTCCATAACTTGTAAAAAGCCAAAAAGCTTGATCTGTTCGCAAAATAAGGAAAAAGTAAAAACGTACTACAGAAAATATTTGGCCTCCGTGTTGCTGTGGCATTATTTACAATATATACACAGTATTTTCACATATGACAGTATTGTCAAATTTGCCATTAAATCCTTATCTATAAGGCACCAAATGCTAATAGCATGATCTCTTTTTACCAATTTGTGTGGAAAATGTACAAAACTATATAAAACAGAACTATGACATATGAACAGTCCATCACAATGAATGTAAAGTAATAAAATGAAATAATAATCTTTGAAACAGTTATGGTATACAGTTATGGGTACATGCATGTAAGAACTAACCCCCATTTTAATCTTTTAAAGAAACATTTTTATTAACTGATCAGATTGTGGATTTGAAGGAATACTCATTGTAATAAATCTGATTTACATCCCTTTTTTTAGTAATGACAAACTTGACAATGCATATTGATTATGTAAACTTTCACTTTAGATTAAATGTAATATTAAGCTGTTGCCATTCGATCAATTAAATCTACAATGGAATAAAATGGAATATATTGCAAGTGAATATCATGTGGATTTACCAGTATTTCAGAGTCCCATGGAAAAATACAAAATACTTTTCTGCACACAAAATGATCAATACTACATATTTAATGTGCCGTAGTTTTTTCTTTTTTTTCTTCTTCTTTTACAAAACCCATAATTCTGCCCATAAGTGAGAAAAGTGTTGTGGTGCTACATCTTGACTTTATGTAAAAGTTGCATTTCCTCAAATGATATTATTTTAATGTGAAAAATTTAATAAATTTTAACCAAATGTGTTGCCTTTATGCACATATTCCTAATATCTATATTGGGTGATTATCCTCAAAAAGATTTTGATTTTAACGACGGAAAGTAATGAAAACAACCACACAGGTGTCTAAATATCGCTATAAAGAATTGCAAAAATTTAACAGAACACTCACACATTTGAACCTTCTGTTAATACATTACAATGTAAAAACAACAAGCAGCAAACACTTATTCTGCCTTAAAACCACCTTACAAAAAGATTTATATTGAAAAGACAATTTACAATTGGGTGTCGATTTTGTCCTATATCAAAACATTCTGTAACCATACCAAGGAAAACAAGTGATTTGAAAATTTAAGGAAAGCAGCATGCATCTTATGTTTAGTTGTTGCTGCCGAATATATAAAGTTTTTACTTTAAGTTTTTTTTTTTTTTTATTTTTTTATGTTTTAATCTTTTTATATAGTTGGTATAGTTACTCACCAATGAAAATGTTACAGCAATGCTGTATATTTAAAATGATAAAAGTTAATGAAGTGGCAGGTTCGGTAATTCTGGGCAAATTCTAAACTGAGGCCTTTAGAAATTGTAAACTGACAGCTACTTTTAAGTAGCATGACATACAAGCTGTAGCACAGGGATTTTGTCAAAGCTCTCCATCAGCTGTTAATGCAGTCAACATCAGGAGTCGCTCGCTTGTGTTCAGCACTGTTAAACAATAAATAAGTCTGTCTTTGAAAGGCATTTAAGATTATATGGAAGTTTGAAATTATCATACATTAAGAAAAATAAAGTGCATATACAGTAGACACCTTTTGTATACACAAATTAATGTACTTTAACAAGTACAACTCTTAGTAAACAAGGTCAGATGGAGCATATCCACACAGGAATATTGTATTTTCTCCAGGAAAGTCTCAAAATACTGTACTACTTCAAAGTGTTTTCATTTTTTGTATCTTTACAAAAAATAAGTAGTCCATCAGTTGAACTGAGAGACATACCATGCTCTTTCAAAATGTACCTTGTATTTATAAACTTAGCAAAATGGTAATAGTTTGAATAGCCATTGTAAATATGCATGTATCCCAGGGGAACAGTATAAATAGAGTATTTTGAAGATTGTGAATATCCTTTTTGTTTGTTTGTTTGTTTGTTTGTTTGTGTTGTGTGTGTGTGTGTGTGTGTGTGTGTGTGTGTGTGTGTGTGTGTGTGTGTGTGTGTGTGTGTGTGTGTGTGTGTGTGTGTTTTGTGGTTACCAAAAAAAATACATGGTATTGGCCTCCTACGCTCAAATGTCCAGCTTTGGGAAAGAGGTCAAGGCAGCGGTATTGTGTTCAAACTTTTTCATCCAGTAGCCGTTTGATTGCCGATGACTCGCAGGATCTCCCTATGAATACCAGGGTCCTGTGTGTTTATACTCGTGTCACCTACCTGTCCGTCCTCATAACTAGTTGACAAGTGGTTTAAAAAAATAAATAAAAATAAACAGAGAAAAGGGAGAGTTTCGGTTCAATTTCAATTCAGTTCTTTGCCAATAACAAACTCATCAGATGTGCTGCTTTCTATGTTTTATGTAAAGGGATAGTTCACCCAAAATTTACCCTATAATTCACTCACCCTCAAGCCATCCTAGGTGTATAAGACATTCTTCTTTCAGATGAATACAATCGGAGTTACTTCCAAGCTTTATAATGTCAGTAAATGGAAGCCTAACATTTGAAGCCCAAAAAAAAAAAAAGTGTATCCATCCATCATAAAAGTGCTCCACACGGCTCCAGGGGGTTATTAAAGGCCTTCTGAAGTGAATCGATGGGTTTTTGTAAGAAAAATATCCATATTTAACACGTTAATACATATTTAATACGCACATACATATTTAACACGCTACACTTTCTTCTAAGTTGAATGAGGAAGGCAGTCCGCCGGAAGCTAGATATATACACTTTATAAAGTATTTTTGGGTGAACTATCCTTTTAATGCATTCAGTTTGGGACATTTTTACAGATACACATTTAGTAAAACAGATATATATGCTGAGATATATTTAAACGTACTTACACAAAGAAAAAACGTGTGCAGACATGATCTGTATTTGGAACTACCCAGATGTCACCATGCTTGTGCAGGTCTGGAGATGTAATAGCTGTTATATAAAAGAGAGATTATTACAAACTTGTTTTAATGGTTCCAGATGATGATGTAAATCTGTGTAAAGGCAGTAAGGTTAAACATGAACCTTCACATAAGGCTATGCATTTCAGGTTGCGGCTCTGCAGAAACTGCGGGTTCTGGCCTTTCTTCTGTGACTGAAAGCAACAGAAAAATGTGGACCAACAGGTTTCAGATACAAAGTATGTTTGATAAAGCCCTTGAAGAAGAAAGTCATTCAAGTTATGACAGCAAAGTTTTTCAGCAAAAGGAAAAACTAGCACTAAATACATTCAATACCTGCAAATGAATATTGGACTTGTTGGCAGCAGTTTCATCTTTTGAAGCAACTTTCTGCTGTTTTTTATTCATCCCTATGGGGAAAAAAACACAGTATGTCAAGCAATTACACATGTAACAAGTTTTTTAATAATACTTTTTTGTTTTGTATTATTGTGCATATATTAATGTAGAAAGTACAGGTGACATCAGTATCAAACAGCCTGGAAGAAGTTTTTGCTCATAAAAGTTTCAAGACCTGAGTAGCCAAAGGATATGCTTGATAATGGACTGAGATAGATTCCACTGCCATAGATAGCGCCATGGAGCTGCAAAAAAACAACAATGATTTAGTATGCAAACCATGTTTTACTTATTCTGAAGTGTGTCTGCTGAACTACCCAGTAACTTCATACGGTTTCCATACACCAGTGTTTTTCAATCCTGGTCCTAAGGACCCACCGCCCTGCATATTTTGTATATCTTTCTTATCTGACACACTTAGGGTCCGTCTCAGTCAGCTCCCTAGCTTCCAAGGTCGTGAAGCAGTATATTGTGTACAAGAATTCAGACACTGTTAGGGACAGTAATGACCCCGGCTCACTACACATTGGGACAATGACTCTACTTCTGGTGACATGACTCTTCATTGTACAACATCACTACTGATATTTAAGAACAACAGCAGAACTGATATCTTTCTGACATCTTTTAATGTTATTTAAAGCTTGTTACAAATAGATTATGTTCATTACCTAAAACATCTATCTCATGTCATTATGTGTGTGTTGGCTCACGTGATTTATTTTGTGTTTTAGAACTTCCGTTAAGAGAACATAGTGAGCGTCAATGCTCCCTGGTTTTCACAGTGCATTGTGGGACTTTTTAGGGATCAAAAGTTTCAGTGCACTGGAAGAATTCTGCGATTGAGACAGCCCTTAAAATGGCTGACTCCCTGATGGAGCTGATGATCTGAATAAGGTGTGTTAAATAATGCCGCGTTCACAATGCATGATTTTCAAAGTCACCAGATCACTGCTCTTTTCACACTGCATGACTATCTTGGGAAGCATTCAGTCACTGCTCTGTTCACACTGCACGATGGTTTGGCGACAGGGGGTTTCACACTGCATGGCTTTACAATAGGAAGAATCGCGGCAACTCTGTCTGGTCTGCAAACTACGTTTCACAACCAAACACACGAGAAGTGATTGGGAAATAACGCAAGATCACTCGTGATTAAGAACGGCGTTCTCGGACGAGACTGGGATTGTTATTAAAAATGACAAAATGACATTCCAAATTGTCTGTGTGCTGAAAAGGAGAAAAAGAAAAAAAAGATTATGGAGGAGGAAATGGTTGGGGAGGCGTGGGGAGCAAGGACTGTTCTGCAAAGAGAGTTGGAGGTAAATAAATCATTTTGCAATGTGCTGCTGTTGCGGCTGATCAAGCAAATATTTGTGCTTTGTTTCTGTTTGATATAATTGTAAATATATATCTATTAAACTAATAATATTCTGGTCTATAACTCCTCCCTGAACCTCCCGCTGCCCTGTATCTTGCGCTCTCATTGGCTGTAGGTCATTGCCAATGTAATTTTAAGTCCGATCACATTTCACACAGCAGGATTTTGAACCGCCGACAGGTCCATATATTTAGCATGCCAAATATCTCACGGGTGTCGGCGACCCATCGGTGATTCTCTTGGATAATTCACACTGCATGATTGTCACTCGCATGAACGAGCAACGATTTTGCCTCAGATTTTGGGCATTTGTCGTCGATTTCGCAAAACCTGTCGGTGAGTGAAAATCATGCCTAAAATCGTGCAGTGTAAACTCTGCTTAAGGGAGACATACAAAATGTGCAGAGCAGTGGCTCTCCAGGACCAGGATTTAAAAATACTGCCATACACAACTGACATTGCACCCCTTTTTTTCCCCCTAATAAATAAAGGGTTTAGAAATTTCACTCCTAAATTACTAAACTACTAAAATTTCACAAACTATTAAGTTCCTCCTTGCATACTGTATATTAAGATATGTTGTGGAGAAAAAAGTCAGTGTGCGTCTGCTCAGATTTTTAAAGGGTTAGTTCACCAACCAGTCATTTACTCAACCTCATTCATCTTCGGAACGCAAATGAAGATCTTTTTAAAATCTGAGATGGTTCTGTACTCTCCACTGACAGCAAAGCAACTACCAGTTTGACACTTCAAAAAGTTCATAAAGAGATCGTAAGACAAATCCATATGAATTGAGCATTTTAGTCCAATTTTTTTTGTAGAGATACGATTGCTTTATATATGATGATACTGAATTTAGGCTTTATATTAAATTTAGGCTTTTATTCACATATAAACATTAATCAGCGCACATAAACAGAAGTTCAACTGAACCTTTGGTTCTTGTGGAACCTGAAACATGCTGTGTAACTAAGAATGAACCTCATTGGTTCTTGTACGTTCTTGTACTACCACGATTAGTGGTAGTTGTGTAGGCTGTCAATGGAGGGACAGAGAGCTCTCAGATTTCATTAAAAAGATCATAATTTCTGTTCTGAAAATGAATGAAAGTCTTACAGGTTTGGAACGGCATGAGGGTGAGTAATTAATGACAGAATTATTTTAATTTTTGGGTGAACTGTCCCTTTAAGATGTTTACGTAATGCATTATGTAAATATACTATTACATTGTATATTTCTTCTATAAAACTACTGGCTTCATCCAAACTTCATCCCAGTTTAATTACATTAAAAAAAAAACATAGCAGTTTAATCATCTTTCCCCTCAACCCTTTTTATGATGGGCCTCTTTAAAATAAACAGGGTCATTTACTGTATCTGCATCCAAATTAATAGTGAGTACCTGAAGCCTTGTGTTTGATGCCACGACCAAACCATTCCTCAAAATGGAGTGCCAGTTTTCTATGTGTGATCCACTGAAAGTGATAGAAAGAGAAAGAGAGAGAGACAGTCAGTTTATCTTTTTTAAAACTGGAAAATCAACAACCACTGTTCTCAAGTCGGCAAAAAACTTCACACCTGTACAGTTATGGTTTTAATTAGATTTGTGAAAGACAGATTTGAAACCTATTCTATGACTCAAAAAATCTACAGGGCTGTTGAATGCTCAAATCTGATTGTATTGAATGTTCTAAGGTGTGCAATTATTTTCCGGGAAACGCAAGGCTAAAGTATTTACATGAATCACATGTCCATATCACGTTGCCAAATGATTTCAGTTATTTCAAATGTCCTTACAGCCTACAACAGTAAAAGAACCAAAACCAACAATAACACTGACCAAGCAAATAAATATAGTAGACAATAGGATAAAAACAACAAATTATTTCCATGTTTTTTGCCATACAATTAGGTTTTATTATGTACAGAAAGCAAATACTCTTTCTTCCGCTCTCTTTCCCCACTTAAAAAACATGCGCGCACTCGTACAGAAATGTCTTGTCAGCACTGATCTGACGATTTTATCAGTAAAATAGTTTAGCAACTTAAAAGCTACATGACATTTCTCACTAGCGAAGTAATAACGGCGCTGTTCTTGAAGCAGATAAACTTACAGTTTCGCTATTAGTAGAGACGCTGCTGCCGAACACTGTTGAGAGACGTACAGACTCAGGTAATTCACACACGCTTATTCTCTCTCTCTCTCTCTCTCTCTCTCTCTCTCTCTCTCTCTAATAACTGCATTAGTCTGCCATCAATGGCTGAAGCCTCCGTTACTAGCTCTAAAAGGATGTTTTGGAATTAGCAACGGAGGCATAGGATGATACACACAAGAGTGTTTTAAAGGTGCAGTGTGTAATATTTATGAGGATCTATTGACAGAAATGCAATATAATATACATAACTATGTTTTCAGTGGTGTATAAAGACCTTACATAATGAACCGTTTTGTTTTCATTTCTATCTACATACACCACGGGTCCCTTACAGCGAAGTCACCATTTTGTGCCGCTGTTTCTACAGTAGCCCTAAGCGGACAGACTGCTCTACAGAGCGCTAGCCCTCTGCTGTCTCAGACACCGACATATTTGTCCTGTGACGGTCACCGTAGCTTCTCTATGTGCTTCAAAAGGGAGGGGTGAGTGGTGGGCGGTTGCAATTCGCCACTGAAATTTACACAGTGCACCTTTAAGGACAAAAATCTGACATATGTCTTCAAACACAACAACATATGAACAATGTATTGAATGTATTGAAACCATAGTACAAGCGGAATAATTGACTGCGCTCCGTGGAATTATTAGAAAATAATGCACACCCGCTCCTCGTTGTGGTCGCATTACCACCTCAGGTGTGCATTATTTTCTAATAATTGAATGGCCCATCGTCAATTATTCCTTACATATAGTTTACTGCACAGCTGAATCACAACTAAAGTTACATCAGCTGGAACTGATTTCCTCTTATTACGCCAGTGAACTGCACTTCCAAATTTAGTATATTTAATATTAGCGGACAATCACAAAGCCATGAAGCATTTAAAGTGAGAAATGGTGTCTTTTCTGATACAGTAGGTCTTACAGTGCAAATCTGGCTTGTGGCTACAACATTTGTTCAGCACACCCACAGACTGCCTGATTCACACTGCACACAAAACTGCTAAGAGCTTGCCAAAAATGGCAAGCTCCAGCAAGACAGATATTGTAATATACTTTGGGACCAGATAAAACACATTTTCCTTAAGCCCTGTTGTGCCCTAATCATGAATTTATGAATGTGTAATGCTGTGGAAAAAAATAAATTCTGTCTCTTAGGTAATTCTTTAAAATGGAACTTACTGAAAAGCAAAGGTACTCCCAAAGAGGACTTTGGCAGCTCTAAAGTTGGATTCTTTGGCTGGCGGACTGCTGAGCAGGAGGAACTGATGGGGTGTGTGCATGAACTTCAGTTGCTGTTGTGATAGAAACAAGATATAAGAGCATATACTTGAGACGCTAAGCCTTAATCATCTTCTCTGCTTAAAACTTTGAAAAGTTTCACAGTGCCTGTGAATTTAAAATACTCTTCAAAAATACAGAAGATGGTTTCTAAAAGAGTCATGGTTCTCTCTTAGGGAGGTAATGCCAGTAAGTCTATGAAAGATTAATCATTATGCGTCTAGCCCAGATCATCTTAATCTAGACCAGAGAAGTTTTGACATTCTTGTGGCATTTACAGAAACGTTTAGAGAAATCATAACAAATGCTTAAGATAGATACAAGACTTACTCTAGTAACAGGAAGCTTCACTATGTGTGATCTGTTACTGGATATCACCCTGTAAAAAAATGGATTTATCAACCATATACCCCGTTAGGTTTGAAACCCTCCACTTCAGGACTGTAGATGCATTTAAATACTGTATATGATCATGTGTATGCCACATGATCATACTGACTGTCCAAGGTACTACAAAGATGGATGCATACACTCTCCATGACTATGTAATTAGAGCTTTTATGAGAGCTGACCGTCACATTTACACATCATTAAAATGCAGAAGTGGAGTAGATAATGATTAAAGTGTCATTCAGTCATACCACTGCAGTAGTGGGTGAGCCAAAGGATCGTGCTTGTCCATTTGTCTCTTTATCTCAAGATATGGAGCCTGTGCAGAAGAAATGGCAACAATTAAAATGTTAAAATGCTCCTCCATTAGGAATCAAAGCACTGGCTGATTTCTCTTTAGACTTATGCAATGGAGGATACAGGGATTTGTGATTTAAATAGTTAAATAAAATATTATGCAGAACACTTTTTAGCGTTTCCATAAACGTATATAAATATATTTTATATACACTCACCTAAAGGATTATTAGGAACACCTGTTCAATTTCTCATTAATGCAATTATCTAATCAACCAATCACATGGCAGTTGCTTCAATGCATTTAAGGGTGTGGTCCTGGTCAAGACAATCTCCTGAACTCCAAACTGAATGTCAGAATGGGAAAGAAAGGTGATTTAAGCAATTTTGAGCGTGGCATGGTTGTTGGTGCCAGACGGGCCGGTCTGAGTATTTCACAATCTGCTCAGTTACTGGGATTTTCACGCACAACCATTTCTAGGGTTTACAAAGAATGGTGTGAAAAGGGAAAAACATCCAGTATGCGGCAGTCCTGTGGGCAAAAATGCCTTGTTGATGCTAGAGGTCAGAGGAGAATGGGCCGACTGATTCAAGCTGATAGAAGAGCAACTTTGACTGAAATAACCACTCGTTACAACCGAGGTATGCAGCAAAGCATTTGTGAAGCCACAACACGCACAACCTTGAGGCGGATGGGCTACAACAACAGAAGACCCCACCAGGTACCACTCATCTCCACTACAGATAGGAAAAAGAGGCTACAATTTGCACAAGCTCCCCAAAATTGGACAGTTGAAGACTGGAAAAATGTTGCCTGTGATGAGTCTCGATTTCTGTTGAGACATTCAGATGGTAGAGTCAGAATTTGGCGTAAACAGAATGAGAACATGGATCCATCATGCCTTGTTACCACTGTGCAGGCTGGTGGTGGTGGTGTAATGGTGTGGGGGATGTTTTCTTGGCACACTTAGTGGCCCCTTAGTGCTAATTGGGCATCGTTTAAATGCCACGGCCTGAGCATTGTTTCTGACCATGTCCATCCCTTTATGACCACCATGTACCCATTCTCTGATGGCTACTTCCAGCAGGATAATGCACCATGTTACAAAGCTCGAATCATTTCAAATTGGTTTCTTGAACATCACAATGAGTTCACTGTACTAAAATGGCCTCCACAGTCACCAGATCTCAACCCAATAGAACATCTTTGGGATGTGGTGGAACGGGAGTTTCGTGCCCTGGATGTGCCTCCCACAAATCTCCATCAACTGCAAGATGCTATCCTATCAATATGGGCCAACATTTCTAAAGAATGCTTTCAGCACCTTGTTGAATCAATGCCACATAGAATTAAGGCAGTTCTGAAGGTGAAAGGGGGTCAAACACAGTATTAGTATGGTGTTCCTAATAATCCTTTAGGTGAGTGTACTGCATACATTTATAAAACATTATATTTTAATTTATTAAATTGTAAAATAAATAACTGGCTACACTTTATTTTTAAGGTTTACTTGTTAGAGTGTAATTATACATTTAAGTACTGAGTAATATTAATTAACTACACGTTTCTTTAGGGTTAGGGTTTGGTTTAGGGTTAGCTGCATGTAATATATCATGCATAATTTATAGTTATTGCTATAGCAACTACATGTAACGTGTAACAAGGACACAGTAAAACAAAGTGGTAACAAATTAGTATATTAAATTTATATATATAATATTTAAAATATAGTATACATAATATTATATATATTATATATTTTACATGTAATTAAAATCTATCGATTTTAATTGATTAACAGACTTAAAAACAATTTAACAACCTTAGAACAAACAAGCTCTTGTTGTAGATTTCTAGTTGATACCTGGGTCATTTCTCTGATAGATGTGATACTGTCGAGTGCTCTCATCACTCGGTCATAGTCCTTTTTCTGAAGAAAAACCCAAACACTCAATGTAATATTCCTTCATTAAAACCAGCATTATACAAAAGAGATGGGTTAAGCTAAAGCTAAATGCTAGTGTTTTAAGTACCCTGGGGTTGAAGGCAAGTGCTTGTGAGTCATTGGGATCCACCACAGAGGGATATGGCTCAAAAATTACAACTTTCCTCGGAGACTCCAGTGCAGATCGGCACATGGAGACCAGTAGGTCTACAACCTGTTGTCACAAACAGAGATTGTAAAGATATATGATTAGAAGCATGTTATATTCTGTACTGTATGAATTTTTTGTTTGTTTTTGTACCTGAGCACCAGTGGCAATCTCATCAGCAGCCTCATTCATGACCCCTAGAGTTTGGAAGGCGAATACACATAACTCTCTCTCACACACTGTGGGCTGCAGGACACATATAAACAAGCTCATTAGAACAGTAAATTATATTATTAATCCTGGATTGATATAATCACATGTAAATAAATAAATTGGCTACCTTAACTTTGACAACTATTATCCACAAAATAATATGGCACAAAAATATGAAAAAGAAAAGAAAAACAGCATAATATGCTATGTTTATTTATTTATAATATTATTTTTAAGTTAAAATCATCTTTATCTATTTTAAACATTAACAGAGGCTGTCTAATATGAAATATAGAAAAGAACACAGGCTGTGTTAAAATACACAACTTTTCAAGTTCAAGTTTTTTTTTTAGGATTGTAAGTTAAGACTTTTACTCAGCAAGGATGCATTAAATTGATAGAAAGTAAAAAAGTGACAAAAGATTTCT
The DNA here is from genome assembly GCA_018749465.1 of Paracanthobrama guichenoti. Classification (NCBI taxonomy): domain Eukaryota; kingdom Metazoa; phylum Chordata; class Actinopteri; order Cypriniformes; family Gobionidae; genus Paracanthobrama; species Paracanthobrama guichenoti. The sequence goes on from CM031947.1 coordinate 26,395,103, forward strand.
ACTTCAAATAAATGTCTTTTTTTAATCAAATAACTGCAGCCTTGATGAACATAAAGTAGACACTTTAGAAAATATTACAAAATCTTACCAACCCCAAATTTCTGAACAGTAGTCTATACTTTAAAATACAGGTGCCATAAATGATTCATTCACACCATTAACGGTGTTCACCCAAAAATGAAAATTCTCACCCTCTTGTCGTTCCAAACCCGAATGACCATTGTTCATCTTCGGAACACAAACTAAGATATTTTTGATGAAATCCGAGAGCTTTCCCACCCCACATAGACTGCAACATTATTACCACTTCCAAGGCCCAGAAAGGTAGTAAAGACATCGTTAGAATAGTCCATTCGACTACAGTGGTTCAAGCTTAATGTTATGAAGCGACTTTTTGTCACAAAAAAACAAACTTATTCTACAATTTCTTCTCTTCTGTGTCAGTCTCCTAAGATGTTCACGTTGTAAACAGTGCAGCACTTCTGGGTTCTAAAAAAAAATACGTTGCAGTCTATGTGGGGTAAGAAAACTCTAGGATTTCATTAAAAATATCTTAATTTGTGTTCCGAAGATGAACAAAGGTCTTACGGGTTTGGAACGACATGAGGGTGAGTAATTAATGACAGCAGTTTCATTTTTTGGTGAACTAATTCTTTAACCAATCCAAGATTGCTAGTAGAGCAAACAGACTCACTCTGAGCATTGGTCCATTTTGGAACACATGAGGTTCATCGCAGACCACACAGAACTCATTCAGTACAGGGATACGCTGTTCTGCATACTCCATAGTCTGCAATTATAAGTCAAGTCAACACCTATAGCAACCATTCAGTAATATATACTCCTCTATAACATTATGACAGCATTAGCGACTACCACAAGAAAAATATTTTCATCATGTTTTTGGAACATCTGGAATGACTTAAGTGAGTAAACAATTTTTGTTGCACATTCAATTTTGTTCATAAGAATACTAATGACTAGAAAATGTCAAACACTGCAATGCCCTCAAGCTCAGGATGCTTAGGAAAAATGATTTTGCATATATTTGCAAGTAAAATACTGTTAGACTGTAAAATACTGTTTGATTAATGAAATAAGGCAAAGGGGGAGGATTTTTTTTTTTTTTTACCTGAACAAGGAAGCCTCTGTCTCTGACTGGAATGGATTTGGCTCCGGTGTTTGGCTACTCGAAAAGACGAAAAAAATATATATATGTTTGAACTCCTCCTAATTTTTGTTAGCTAAATACACAAAGTTGTTTTCACTGCCTCAAGCCAAACATTACATTCTGGGACAAAATGTCAACTATTAAATGTATCTTTCTGCATCTATTTCTTTATAGATATTACTCTACTTGAATTCACAAAATCTCTAGCTAGTCGGAGCAATTCACTGTGAATGTATGTTCATGTATATAAATTCTGTTAAATAATTATTTCATATCCAAAACACTCGATCAGTTATCTATGACCAAAGCCAAACCAAACAGGCAAATCGTAACTTATTATGTAACCTCAAGGAAGTACGTTTCTTAAGATGCAATCCCAAGCATCATTACCTGAGGTGTGGAAGATAGTGATGGGGCCAGGATGCCAATTAGCCCTGAGGTAAGGGAGAGGCGTCTGCTCTCTGTGACAGGCTCTTTAAAGATGTCACTTTTCTTGTCGCCCATTTTGGTGCTGCTGGAGTAGGACCTGCTGAGCAGACGGTGGTGGTGCTTCAAGCCGTCCAGCTCTTCAGTCCGCACACTGCTCGAGCAGGAGCGGCCCAGGAGCCGGTGAGGCTTTAAAGCACCGCCATCGCTACTGCCAGCAGCATGTTCACAGCGAGGCTCTGCCGCACTCGACCGCGGCGACAGTTTATGAGGCCGCAGTGGCTGGCAGTCCTCTGGTTTCACAGCGGTCGAGCAGGGCCTCGGCAGCAGCCGGTGGGGCTGCTTGAGGGTCTGATGTTGCTCCATCCGCGGATCACTGGAAAGGGAGTGACCCAAAAGCTTGTGTGACTTGCCGACACAGCCGTCCATTTCTGGCTTCACTGTGCTGGAGCACGTTCGCCGTAACAGACGGTGGGATTTTGACACGCCATCCTGCTCGGGTTTGAGCTTCTTTTTGCTCTTCACACAGCCAGGAGGAGGGTAGCTGGGGGATCTGAGTTTGCACAAGCACAACACATTAATCACACTACGAGAATTAAGGAACACAAAAAGATGTTGTGCAATTACACTTGTGCAAATCCTGCACATTTCAGAATGCTTTATTGGCTGATTCACACTAATTTTATTTTTCATGTTGAGGTCTGCATAGTTCGCAGTGGGAATGCGCTTTTCTTGTGCTAATGAACTACAGTAGGTCATGCCTGATTTAATGAGATACAAAGAATTAAGCAATGCTGACAAATTGCTTTACAGTTTTTCTGCATCATCTGTTTTAAATTAAAATTTCTGTTTCATTGTATTATTTATCATTTAAAAAACAAACAAAAGGTAAGGTATTCAGGTAAGATATCCTCTTTATGACTCAAAAGGTAAACTGCTAAACCCACTGCCATATTCTTAAAATCAATTTCCTGAATATTACAGTCCAGTTCAAAACTGCTTGCCACCTTGAAGTCTTTCCAATTCAATGAAACATCAGATTTATGTGAACTGTTTCTACAGTTTGATAACCATTCATTAGCCGTTTTTCCACTGTCGGTCCAGTAGCCCTGCAGCACCACCCTAACATCCGCCCTCAACATGCCTCCATAGAACGACATCACACAACCACACCATTTCATCAGCTGACTGAAAACTAGCTAAATTCACAAAATGAAATGAGAGAAGTGAATGTTTGGTCTTTACTTAAAGACTTAAGATTCCAACATCGATATTTGACTGTTACAGTGACAGCAATTTATTAATTTGTGTCAGGAGTGAGTACACATCAATCATGCTGAATCAAACTGGTTTACCATTTCACATAAAAAGAGAACGCATACCTATTTAGTTGTACCTGCTTCCATTTATTTGCGCTCATAGGAATGCAAAAAACAACACCATTAAGGCTTTTAAGTTCAAAGGCTTACACCATTTAGAAAACAAATGAAAAAATATCATGTTTACATCACATTTCTTTAGAAATTGTGCGCATTTCTAATAAATTCCACAAAATGATGCGATCTGAGGAGGTTTGAGCGATCTCTTCACTATTCTGTTATCCTTTCAGCCAGAGCAACAGGGGAAGCTCACAAGAAGAAAACAGGAGTTATACGAGTTAACCGAAGTGCATGTTTTTTTATTATGACATATGCGGATTTATTAGTCCGGTATCAACAAAGGCACATGGAAAAAACAGATAAAACATGAACCCAAATAAATACATGACTATAATCATATATGCATTCTTTAAGCAGTCTCTGGTATTTTCCATAAACACGTGTATTTATTAACACTCGCTGGTGTCTGAAAGTGAGTTTTGATTCTGAAAATTGTTTAAAATTTCTTAAATGTTGAGGTTAGCTGGTAGCCTGATATAATAACATGGGAAATGAGCAGCGGTGTTGACCATCTAACTTTTTAAAAACACTCCTCAAGCCCTAGTTGGCCCACTTTGGACCAATGTATTCCGTGGGCCAAAAACCCCTGCCCAATGTCCCCAGAGGAAGCCCAATGAGGCAGTGGAAATGTCACTGGCCCTGGCACTCACAAGCAAGCTTGCTTTTGGCCCGACAGTGGAAACCACTATTGACCATTATGTCTCAGAACTCAGAACTCAAAAATCATGAAGCTGACACACTCGCTGGCACAATAGTTAATGCTGGTCCTGAACACATTAATTTAGCCTATTCATATCAAATGTGAAACACATGGATAAATGATCACCAAATTCAAAATGTGCTGATTGGCAAACAAAGTTTCTCCAGCATAAAAGAGGGCAAAAACATTTCTCCATTGAGGGTTATTCAAAAGAAGCTTTGTATTCAGATCACAATTACTTTTTGCTTGACATATTTTTTCTAATATTTCATTACAGTAATAACAGGATCGAACAGAACAGCTCACAAACAAGTTAAGGTCAAGGCTGTCTAATGTTAGCAATAAAAATAAAAACAAAAACAGAGACATGAGACATGAGACTCATAATTCAATATTTCAAAACTGTTCTGCAATGGCAAAATAATGGCATGTACAAAGCAATAACATCAATACGTAAGAACATAACATTTCTAGAGTTTTTGAGCTGTAAACATGAACATTTTAATGTGTGAGGTTAATAAAAAAGTATTAACATTCATCTGAACCAACCAGATTTCTTAGTTAACAGCCCTTTAGTCTTGGGTTTAAAAGGGCTTCAAATAGGAATTCTAAATTTAGGATTGTCCAAAATTGGTGTTGCTGAGTGACTTTCTTCTTACCTGCGTAACGTTGAAAAAATGTGCAGGGGAGACTTCACCTTCTTCTCATTTTGCTTTTTGCTGTGTGGGCTGATGAGTTTATCTTTGCTCTGATACTTCCACTGCTGTGTGACAAAAGTTTGCATTATCCTGCCAAGAGACAGCACACAAAGTTCAACGGACCTAGAAAACCCAATATTACACTAGAAAACATTTTCTAGAAGTTTCTTACTTTTTCAACTGATGTCCAAGTCCAAATCTGTCTTTTGTAGACACTTGAAACACATCAACAGTGGGAACTGGAAATGGGACATGAAATTCTCCATGAGAAAAATAAAACAGTATTGCAAAAAAAAAAGTATCACATAATGTAACCGTTTGCTACAGACATTTGATTTAGCCATCAAAGTGTTTCAGAGGTTTTTAAAAACACTGGAACAGAAGGTCACTCTGAAATGAGCCACTTATGATGAGTAATATCTTGGCAGGGGAACAAGAGCAGTCATTATAGCCATGTCCAAGTAACTTCTCTCTCTTTCTCTTGCAATCTGAACTGAAGTAGCCATGTTCTTGAGGCAAGCAATTTTGAACAAATCTACAATCAACAGAGACAGCTCAGTGTAAGGACACTCACACTCTCACTGAAAAGAACAATTTACATTGTATTTATGCAAAAGAAACAACTGAAAAACCCCATCTAACAACGTAAGTGTGCCAAACTAGTCTATTGTTGTTAACAGCACAATGATTTGCATAATCTTCTTAAAGGGGTGTTAACCATTTACGGTTAGAGTAATTCAAATCAGTGTTTCTCAACATTTCATTACCCTTGCAGCCCCATCTATAAGGCTCAAGTACCCCTTTATTTTCCTTATATTGTACTGCATATCATTTAGCATCATTACAAATGTCCAGCTTTTCATTCAATGCTGTGGGTGAATATTAGATTATATAATTTGAAACACTCGATAGGATGCAAATAGAAAAGTTGAAATGTCAAGTCTGATCTGAATGAAATGTCAACCTGATCTGAAGTTTTATACTGCCGAATAACAGACGGAGCCATTTCGTCAATTCCGAAAGCCGGTGCAATACCATCCATTACTAAAACATTTGCACTACATGATGATTTATTATTGTAAAGATGAAAAAAATGAAGACAGCATTATTACAGCAATGGCAAAAGTTTAACAAAAACACCAATATAGTCACGTTTTTCACAGGACTCGAAGTGCGTCAAAAAGCAGTCAACTTATCGTTAAAGCAGCTTTCACGCAATCTATCACATAGTGTGTGAGGTTATTAATGTACAATATATTCAAAAGTCTTCTTTATTTCAGTGCGGGAAGGGCTGGGCTCATGTTTGTGCTTCAAGCTTACAAGCTGATAGTCACATTACATGTACGACACTTGAATGACATTTTCTCGCCAGAATACATGTTGTTCCCCCAAATATTACATGGCGTTCACAAATCATCCAGTCTTTCGATGAAGGCGGTTGCTATAAAAAAAAAAGCAAAAAACTTTGCTATTGTCAGTAATTTGAGAATAGTATTGTGACACTGACATGTCAACTCCGAATTTGCTTTGTAAAATGTAAATGCTGAACTAATTAATTTGTGCATGGCTGTACTAACAAGAAAAACATAAGTAAAGCCACATGCATGCAAGACAACAGAAAACTGATGTCTAAACTTAAAAAGCCTATGTCAATGATGCCAAACAGCTCATCATATAACTGGATTTTAGACTTGACAAATATTTGTTAAACGTGGCACTGCGGTTTGACATTAGACTATATGTCATGTCATATAATACATGAACAAATGCCCTTTGCATTGCACATGGCATATTCAGAAAAACATTTCATAGCACAGGACAAGTTTTATGATCATTTTAAAACGTTTAATGCATGTAATACATAGGCCTACATTAAATCCATAACATTCAGGAACACTGAATAAACGAAATTTCATCGAAAGACTGTGATTTATGAAGTAGGCAAGTAATATTTGTGGGAGCAGCATGTATTTTGATGAGAAAATGACACCTCCGGCCGTTGTGTTGGGTCGTTTTTTCCAGTCACAGACACTGTACGGACAAAGTTTTTCTATATATCTTGCTCTGTCGAGTGTTTTCCCCCACACCGACTCTGCCCCACACCACGCCACGCCACGCCAGCTATGACACGACACCGACCAAGTCTATACAACGACCCCTGGCAGTTCTAGTGTTCATTTTTTTTTATTTAATTAATTCTATTTTTAACGGTATATTTTTATCTGATAAATCAGGACTTCTGTTTTATAAGTCTAACAATGTTAAATCAAAATCTAAGTACCCCTGGTTGGGAATCACAGCAGTAGATGCTTAAGATAAGTTTATAGCAAAGTTTGCTTTTTGTGTATGTATTGCACGCATGTGTGTGTGTGTGTGTGTGTGTGTGTGTTCCAGCATTTCCATACATTGTTATACTAAATGGTTTTTGTTTTGTTTTTTGAAAATGTACAAACAATGTTTCTTTAAGGGTTAGGTTTAGGGGTAGGCTAAGGATTTCAGTATAAAATGTAAAGTTTGCACAGTATGAGCGTCCTCATAAAACACAAAAGCCCAACTCTGTCTGTCTGTGTCTGTCTGTGTTCTAACCTGGTCCATTCAGATATTGTGTGAGGGAGCAGTGAAGCCGCACAATAACAGGTTCACTCCGGATCACATCCCAGGCAAGTGCAATCTCCTCCTGTGAACAAATTCTGCATTTCAGTTTCACATAGTATAACAGAAACACAAATATATAAATATATAAATAAAAACTCAATGGTCATCGTCATTCATCTTTATCAAACACCGAACAACAACACTTACATCGAGGAAAGTGACATCAATGTGTAGGTCGATGTCCACATCATCAATTGCACCATATTCCCTGTATTTTGAAGGAAATAAAAAATCTTAGACAAAATAAATTATGCTAATGTGATTTATCTTTGTTTACAGCTGCTTTTATAGTACACATTTATTAAGACTAGTAAATTACAATATATTACTCAGCGGAATATGTTTTTGACAGTCAAGCACAAAGCTTTTAGGGATTTGAAGGGAATTCACAACAAATTTAGACATAATCAAGCAGTTCCCCTTGTTTATACAGACAGCTTACAAAACATTTTGCTCGAAAATTGATGCGAACTGTCATTTGCACATTATTTTTTAAATTGGTTGGGAGTTGGGACAAAGAAAGCAAAATAAGACATGACTGTCTTTTTATTCACCAGGAACTGCACATTTTCTAAACATAATTTCGAAGCAATTTGGCTATTAGTTACCATACAATAGCCTGTGTGTCCTCTGTGACACAAGTGGAAAAAAGAAAGTCATCTCAGATGAAGAGCAAGTAATTACAATAAATTAAAAATAACTTTGTTTTCTTGGGAATAAAGCCATTTAATTTAAAACCAGATTAATTTATTGGTATGCAGGTACACTTGATGTTGAAGGAGTGCAGTTTGATGCTCCAGCTTTGCTGCCGTTTCGCTCAAATCATTTATTTCTCATAAAACCACTGTGATGAGTTTGTTGCGTTGCTCTGGGCTAACTGTTACCATAGTTACACCTCACTCCCAAATGCAGCCGCTGTGTCTCAAAAGCAGGAGGTTTGAGAAAATAATAATCCCCTTTGATCTGTCAAGGGGAAACAGCTTACATACAGCATATAAACACACACTCATGTTTAGATTATACATTTTCTAAGGTAAAAGAAATTCAGAGCAACTTTAAGGAATCATTTAAGAAGTGTTATACTGTTTACCAAACACATTGTAATTATTCTTCTTTGAATAGGCAAGCCAAAGCATTTAGTGGGACGTGTCCTGGAATTATTAAAGGGCATATTGCAGGTTAATTTTTTTTCTAAAAGAATATATAACCCTTGTATGAAAATACCATATGAAAAGTTAATGCAGGATTTAAAATGTTTTAAAAAGACACGAGGGCACAAATTTAGTAGATAAAGCGCCTGCACTATTGATTCTGAAGGTCTCAAGGCAGATTTCTATGACCCTGGCAACACATGATGGCTGAAATATGATTGGATGAAAGCTCTAACATAAACAAACACTACTGGAAGCAGTGCAACCAGGATTAAAGCTATTAAATTGAGAGAATATACTATTGGGAACAATTTAACACATATTCATGGAAATAAAAATAAAAATGTAAGTGATTTCAGTGAAAGATTTCAGTGATTCTGATAGTGTTTAGGCCAGCAGAGAAGGCCTTGCTGGCCCTGACGGCCTACCACTGTATATAAGCTAACACTGGTCTCTCACGAGAGACGTACCTGCCCTGTTCAGGCACAGTGAACAGGGAACAGAATTCCCTGTTCTCCTCACACAACAACTCAATTTGTCTCCTCTAATCATTGCTCTGTCTAATCCTGGCCTGCCCCTAATTGTTGTCTGTCATAATTGTATGGCCGTGGTCCGTGATATGAGTATGAATAAACATTTACAATTTCCACAGCATCCGAAATGTAAAACATCTAAAAAAAATTTTTTTTTAAAAAGTGTATGTACATTTATAACACTAATACTTTGTATCATATTACTTTTGCATCAAATTACAAAAAACAAGTTACTGCTGCTGTGAGGGTGTTTCTAACACAGCGTCTATGGGAGTGATGGTAAAAATGAACATCTTTCTCTCTTTTCACTGCCGTTATCAATCTCACTCTATTTTTTCCCTCTTTTTGAAAGTTGTGAAAACACTATTGTGGAGTTTTTCTTTTGCTATTTAAGCAAAAAAAAATATATGTAATGCATTCACCGCTATAAAGTTAACCCAACTATGATGACTTCCATTCTGAGAAACCTGGAAATGTGAAAAGGGTCTATTGTTGAAATTGACCGCACTCCCTCCTGTTACGTGACTTCCGTTTTTGGCATTTTCTGATCTGAATTCTCACAAACATGACTCCAAAAGCCTTAGTAGCTTATTTATAAGTATATTTTAAAGAAAATCTAGTTTGTAAATTATTTTTCTATACATTGACTCACTGGGGACTCGCTCTAACCTGCAACATGCCCTTTAAAGGGGCCTCACTGAACCCCCTCAGAGACTGCTGCAAAACCGGCCTAGGTCATTTTTTCCAAGCAGAACACTGAATAAATTCTCAAAATGGTTTTCTGTCCATGACTCAGGGCAAATGCATCACAAAGATCACTCACTAGACAGAATATAAACCACACACTTCTGCTGCTATGAATAGAGTCTTTTATGCTTTTCTTTCATTTGATGGTCTGCTGTTATCAAAAGCAGCTTGACAAGATAAACTTTCAAGGACGAAGCTTTTAATAGCTGTCGCCGCATGAAACGCCATTCAGATTGGCAGATTTTGTGGGGTGAATCACGTTCTTGTTGACAATCTGTCACAAGTTCTTTTTTCACAAAAACGAACATATACATGTTTTGCTGTTGTCCACAGCATTCTTAAAAGCACCAGTTTCAAATCTGTTATATTTTACTATAAATTTGCTGATAGCAGACCAGATTAGGGAAAAGAAAGCCTATCCGTCAGGATAAACACCACCGCAATCATTACACAATTACAGCCCTGTAATCAAACAGAATCCGCTCAGACTCTCACAGACTGTCCTTCAGTTGATCACAGAGCATTTCCCCAAATGACAGATTGGAGAAATGGCCACCTGAGGGTTATGGGACCTGGCTCAGGCAGAGGACATCCTTGAGTGGGTTAACTGTGCCAGAATATTAAAGAACGATAGCTCAAGGTGTCGTTTCCCGTAAAGCATTTCTCTGGAGGAAGAAAGGAGCTCAGGAAGGAATTCACCATTTCAATAGTTTTTTTCTGAGCTGATAAAATGTTTGCACTTTTACTGACATAATGCTACTTTATACCATTTTTTTTTCTTCATAGTTTAATTAGCAAAAGTTTCAAGTGCTCACATCAACATCAAGAAAAAATAAATGTCAGTTACCTGAGAGATACTGCATGATGGCCATATAAGTCCCTCACGGCTGCCAAATCAGCCTCCAGCTGGGGGTGTTTGTGGAGCTCTCCATCATAATTTACCTGTCCACAATAACTCAAAGGTCAAACGGTTGATACACAGATCCCAGGGTTACAGACAGGAGCACCAGAGTATTTATTCAAAAATTAAGAAACACCACTTCTCCGCTCATGATCATTTCAACCTTGAGGCTTCAGAGGAGCATTTCTATTGGTTTAAGCAGTGGGTTTTTAATCAGTATAAGATCCAGAACACTTCAAACAAGCTTCTAGACATCAATCACTGTTGATGACTGTGGCTCTGCACTCACTTAACAATCAATACACGTCATACACTTTAGATTACTCTATTATAAGATCAGCCTCTATAGACTGTGTCCAAAATCAACTGTCTGGCTTTCTTGTGAAAGATAATTTTCCATATCAGCGTCTTTAGACTATTTGATTTTATCTGATTGGTTTTATTTTCCTTGGTTTATTACCTTTTTTCTAATGCATCAATGAACTGATTAAAAGGACCTCATTTCTCAAGAGATCCAAGGGTAATCATAATATTTATTCAAGAAGTTGATGGATATGCTGCAAAAAAAGTTAACAGGATTAACAGGAATGGTGATACTTAAAGGCAATATATGAATGACAGGTTTAGATTAGCTGTCCTTAACTACTGGAGTATCTTAAACTTGGGAGTATTGTTTTATTTGAATACTTTGTATAATAAACTAGAAAAGAAGAAAGATAACTCATAAGATAAGTAATTTGTAAGTTGATTTATAAGAAAAGTGTAAACACTGTTTACACTGTGGCACTTTCAAAGTATCGATCAGTTTGTTTGAGCATCAACTTGCCTTATCAAAGCAACACTGGCTCAACCAATTGCGTGAGATTGGGGGTGGGACTATCTGTTTTTCCAACCAATGGAAGACGGAGGTATTGTGTAGGCAAACCTGCCATTATTAAACCTCAAAAAACATTATTTTTGCAATTCCATTTAGCATTGCATTGGAAACGGCATTGGTGGCTAATTGTTGCTTAATTTCCAAGAAACCTATGACCTATTATGTACATTGATCATGCTTTAGTTTGGTGGATATAAATGATTAATGACGTTCAGTCTTTTTAGATATTCTGTACAACAGAGATCAAGAAAATTCACCAGCTGTTCTGAAGTTCAGAGAGATTCTGCCAGCATGTGGCATGGAAGAATCTCCCAAAGGCTTTGAGATCATCAGAACAGCAAAGGCTTGCAAAATCGCCACATTATAGTGAGCAAGAGCCAGCGAGCATTCACAGGCATTAGTGCATGAATCTTCATCACCTCCGGACTGGTCCTCACAGGGCACAAAGCTCACTCACTCACCAGATTTATGGATTTGCTCCAGTGGATATTCACATGATTAATTTAAGCAAAAGCCATGTGTGCAAACATTCATTCTCATGATGAAATCTTCTCAGAAGAGTGAGGAACTAATCATTAAAAGTTAAAGAGAGTTATAAAGTTTTTTTATATGAGCTGCAAAGTACTTTAAGTAAATTTACCATGAAATGAAAAGTCTTAAGCCCCAGGTGCTGCAGGTTTGATGCTGGTTTTATAGATGTAAGACCTTAGGAAGTTTAGTTGCAGTGACCACGTGAAGTTGAGGGTCAGATGGTGAACAGGACCTTATCTCAAACTCTGAAACTTTCACCATTATCTTTTTAACAACTTTTACCTAAAGGTCAGAAGTTCTACCTAATTTCCACATGCTTTAAATAAAATTTTGCACCAATAAGTGTCATTTTAAAAAAGCCATTTAATATTAGACTTAAAGGGAATTCAGTAAGAATGATTTTTTTTGCCTTTTGATGGCATACATTTTTTTTAAATATTACAATTTAAAATAACTGTTCTATTTTTAAAAATGTAATTTATTCCTGTTATGGCAAAGCCACATTTTCAGCATTCCTCCAGTCTTCAATGTCACTCGGTCTTTCAGAATTCATTTTAAAGCTGCAGTCCGTAACTTTTTGCGCTCTAGCGGTTAAACAGAACTGCATGGGTCTTGTGGAAGAACATTGCAGCCGGAGCTACTTCTCTCTGTCTATGGTGAGTCACGCAGGGACTGTGCTCCTCCGCTGCGGTTCCTACCAGACCGGTCTGAAATAGTCCCAATATAAACACTTATTATAAGTGTACCTTAATGATTCACGGTAAGACAAAAACACGGTTTGGAAAATGGATTAATGTTGTACATTCTCATTATATAATTTTTGTGAATCTTGAACACAAAAAAGTTAAGGACAACAGCTTTAATATGATGATTTGGTGCTCAAGAAGCATTTCTTATATATTGAAAACAGTTGTGCTGCTTAATATTTTTGAGGAAACAAAAAAATTCCTTTTATTTCAGGATTCTTGAATAGAATATTCAAAAGAGAAGTTTTAAAATGTATTTTAAAAGAAATATTTTGTGGCATTATTGATGTCTTTTCAATCACTTTCTGTTAAATTTAATGCACCCTTGCTAAATAAAAGTATTAATCTCTTTCCCCAAAAAACAAGTATGCTAGTGAAAGAAGGCACGTTTGTGCTGAATTGGGATTGTGGGTGGATAAGACCACACATATTCCACAGATAGAAATGTTAAGTACATAAAATGTAGTGACTCTGTAGCTGAACTTACCTGTCCAACATAGTAGAACTCCTCAGAATCATTGTCACCCTCTGAATCCTCCTCTATAGGATAATGGCACTGGAGAGGTTTCAAAAACACGAAAGGGCATTAGTCACAATACAAAACAATTCATTGTTGTTTCAGATCGTATGATGTTGTTCCTGACATTTGAAATGAATGTAAGGTAAAAAAATACACAGTCTTACCGAGTTTTTGTCGGTTTGAAGTTTTGATTTAATAGACAGACAGCTGGTGGCATCATTGTTTATGCGTATTTCTAAAGACAGAGTGAATGCAGATGTGTGAGTATGACATGATATTGTGAAATAAAATGTCAGATGGAACAATAAGCAATCTTCAGTTTTTATTTCTGTGACAGTCCTGATCATGTCCTGAATATGCAACCTTCATCACACTCTTTCTAACCATTGTTTGGTGCAGATCGTATTATGTGCATGGTGACAGCAAAACAATCGTTTCAACTAAATTACTGTCCAACAGTATCCCTGTTCAACCTGGTATAACACACTGGTATAACACACTGCCACATTAAAGTGTTAAGAGAACCGTGAGGTCTTGACCACTATAGTGGTACTTGCATTTTTCGACACATCTGAGTAAAATGGATTGTTTATGCAGAGGTCCGAGTCAGAAAACATTTTAAAACTGACAAAGTGTGCAGAGATCAGCAAAACGTACAGGATCATTAGTTGTACTGTGTCTGAAAAGGTCAAGACTTAAATGTGTGGACAGGAAAAAATATTAGGTGTACATGATAAGCTTCTATTAAGCATCTAACTAACTGCTGGAGGAAATCAGTGAAGATCGCTGCTGTTTCGCCAATTTGTTTTGGCACATATGTCTTGGTTGGTCCTAAAAATAGGAGCAGAAGACATGCAGTACAATTCCAGGATCATTTATTTCCAGGATTACTGCCAGTGTAATCAAAGAGCTCAAAAAACGGAGAGGGACTTGCTAACACTATGCAAATACTGCAATGATGTGATCTTTAGATAATTATCCTAAACAAAATGTACCTCTGCATTACCAAGTTTAGTTTTTTTTTGTGGACATATTGCTCTGTTCAACAGTTTGGAGACAAGAAGATTTTTTTTTAATAAAACTTTTGAATAACTAATTTATTCTATCAAAAATAGATTTTTATTTTATTTTTTATTTTTTTAAATGGAGATTAACAACAGTTATTTTACATGTGTAATATATTTCACAATATTACTGTTTTTACTATATTTTTATCAAATAAAAATATCTGGGTGAAAAAAATCTAGTCTAGGTCAGAATCTAGTCAAGGGATAATTTAAGAAATAAATTGATGAAAAATACAACTAGAATTGCTTGACATACTGTTACAGTGTCTTTTGTAACTAGTAGTGAGCTGTTACTCTGTTACTCTAAAAATTGGATAAATGAATAAAGCAGTAGTGACACGTAACCTGGCAAGTATCTTCATTCACCAACTTGCAACACAGACCGCCTTGCTAAAACACACATATATGGAAGATGCGGAATGGAAAAAATAACTCAAAAAAATAAATAAAAGAGGACTTGAATAAGTCCATTAATGGCATGTTTGAGTCATGCTCTTAACAAACTGTTTTATTTCCTCTTTCCATATTTTGAATAATAAATGTGTATTTTAATTTGCTTGTTACACAATGGAGCCAAACTTATTGTAATAATTATTTGACGTAGCCTACTTTTACACTCAGTATTATGCCTTGGCATCCTTAAATTTTTGCTGAAGGTACGCTATTACGTCGCGTGCAGAGTGATGCTAACATTTAAGCTAGCACTATCAAAGAGTCTAAAGAGGAAAGTCGACAGTGAAAATGGGGCATACAAAGAAGAATGGAAAGACAACTATGCGTTCATCCTACCTGGTTTTGTGAATGCAAAGCCGGTGTGTCTTATCTGCAATGAAGTTGTGGCTGTTTGTAAAGAATATAATATCAGATGGCACCACGAGACGAAGCATGGCACTGGTTGTCTTGTCAATATTTTTGATAAAAAAGGAAGCTGAATTTGGTTTGTTATTGTTCACATGTTGGTGCTGAGGCCCCGCGTTATAAGCAAACGTTTCAATGGTTCACTGTTCGTTTTATCATACCACACATTTCATGATGGCTATTTTAGAGGCATGTCTAGCGATCCATTCCACAGACTCTTTTGAATGTCGTTCAGAACTTTTCAAATTAATAGCTCTCACATCATCCCAAAATAAAACATTGCTGCAAAAACATTCTCGTACTTTTTTTGAAGGCAAAGTCATTAAAGACAAATTGATTCTGAGTAACTGTTATTGTAATTTATCTTGTTCGCACCGCTCGCTCCAAGCTCAAAACCTAAGTCTTTCCGCATGGGGGTCAGACGCTCTAACAATGAGGCTAAAGGCTGCAATCTCTTGCATAAACCACCAAAAGTCTCTCTTGACATGAAGGGAGTTTCCTGCACATGCTTCCTGCACAGGCAAAGCTCTCATTAGCTGGCCTTCATTACACTATCATGACAGATATATTTCAGAATAAGCCATTATCAAAACAATCTGGCTGCGGGCGCGGCCCAGACATTATTGCTGGTGGCCCAATTTTGGCCCGCGGGCCGCCTGTTGCCGATCATTGCCATATGGTGATCATTCAATACCATGTTATATATCAAAGTATCATGGTGTTACCATCTGACCCCATAACTGTACGACGCTACTGCCATAGTACTTTTTTTGTACTGATTTTTAGGTGGTGTAGGTGGTGGAATCATGGGCACTAGTTCAGGATTGGAGCAAAAATATTCGGCCAACAGGGCCTTGACCAAAGTTGAAAACCACTGAAATATTCCTGTGAAGTACACTCTGAATCTGGAAGGCTGCTGGTTTCCCTTCCCCTTAGGTGTGACTTTAAAATGTCTGTTCATTCAACATTTCCTTGGTTTGCTTTAGCTGCAGTTCTTTTATGATTCACTATTAGATGATAATGTCTCTTACCTGTTGCAATTCTATGGAAAATCACTGGTATTGGATCTCTGGTGACTAACACTTCATCTTCGTTTTCAGAGTTAGACACATATGTGTTATCTGAAATGACAAAGACAAGCATGTGCTATTGAAACACCAAAAAAGAAAGAAGATCTGAAGAAGAACTAATAATGTAATCAACCCACAAATGAGTGTTAACAAAAACCAATCCAGATTATACATAATTAATAGAAACACTCCAAATGAGAGTGAACTGAGATATGTGCTAATTCTACAGTTTCTGGACAATCCACTATTTTCGGGTTAACGCATCCCATGGCATTCTTTGGCAATGTTGCCTAAATCTGCCTAAATCTGCCAAGCAAATTCCTCATTCTTATGCAAAGCTTACTGTCTACCACTATGCTGTGAATCAGGCTAGAAAAAGTCCTTCAAAAAGGGAGGTCTGCATCTTTTAAGACTTAGATTTAGGGGACAACTCTTGTGTGTTGAATCAAAACATCAAAGGTCAATCTTAGACTTAGAGCAATGCCACAGGCTTCACAACAATTTGTGTTTAGGGGTAACTCCCGTTTACCATTTTAAAAAATGTAACCGAATTTGAAAGTGCACTGGGCAACTGCTCAAAACCAGTAAGCTAAAAGTAAAAATCCAGTGTAATCACTATACCCATAAAACCCACTGAGCTTTAACATTGTGTTGTGTCATTATGGCTGATAAGAGAATGAAAACAAACACTGTTGCTCACTTAATTGTATTGTGCCATTATAATTATGTGATGGAAAAGAGTCTGCAGCTGCAGAAAAGTTGCAGAGAATTATGCAGTTCAGCTGTATTACTACTGGTATATTTTTATCAGTGATGTCAGTCATTTTACAGAGTAGACCCAGTCATATTTCCTATCAGCTCAGTAGAGTAAATTACATTTAAAAAAATAAAGAAATACTGTGGACTACCATATTGCTAGTGTTGTGTGTGCTTGGCAGTGTTTTATGCAGTTGTTTGTGTCCTGAATGTTCTATTAGTGTGTTCTGAATGGTTCCACATTGGTCCAAATAGAGTCCACGCCTTCTCTATGGCCCTGTTTATACCTGGTATTAAGATGTATTTTGGGTGATCAGATCACAAGTGGATGACGCTAAATACAAGTCTTTCGACCACTTCCAGAGGTAGTCGAAAACACATTCGACCGGATTGCTTTTGTATTGTAGATGCTCATGTGGTCGAATGCGCTCAAACAGCCACAAAAGACAGCCTACAAAAAAAAAAAAAAGAAGCCTACTGTCCTAATGCGTAAATATTAAGGGAAGCGCACTAGCAAGATCATGGGATATAAACTTAGTCGGCTGAAAACCAAAGTTTGGTTTGAAGATGAAAAACGTACAAAGTGCAATGTTCTCACACCATTCCTGATTTCTAACGCACTCACTGTGTTTTGTTGGGGGGATATTAGAGCAGAAACGAAAGCTGCTGCTCTCTGTATGGTTTTCTGTCATCTCCGGTCGCATTCATATGTAAATTATGTAAGCTTATTTTGTCCATTAGATTGAACGATCAGATGAAGCCCATACATTTACCCGCCTATAGAACCTCCCCTCAAAGAGCTTCTACATTAGGACAGAAGTGGTCGAAAGTGGACAAAAGAGACAGATTAAACCACCAAGTGTAAACAGGTATGTCTCCCTCGTCTACCTGTGATCCAATCGAACAATATGCATCTTAATACCAGGTGTAAACAGGGCCTATGATATTCTGGTCCCTAGATTTAGCCTATGTCCATCCTTCATTGAAAGTCTATGTCATTTCTTGCAACAATCTGCCCAATTTGAAGAATTATTCATCTAAAAGCACAGATGCTCCAGCATGAGTTACAAGGCAAGTTTGAATATCCCTAGGGAAAGTATGACAGAAATAAATCCCTAATATATCCCTAAGAAAGCAGTAGTAATAGTGTTTATTATTGTGTTATGATGTTGGTGTTATGATTATTGGTCCTTACTGTAACAGATATAAAGTCACTCTCTATCTCAATGGTATGGGATGACACGTGAGAGTTTGGGGGTATAATTTATGTATTTATCAAATAATCCATTACTTTGTTTGTGCAATACCTGGATAATCATCAGAGACATGAACAGAGTAGGTCACCCTGCAAAAAAACAAAAATATTAACATTAGACAGGATATATGTAATACTGGTTCTCAGACATATACTGCATGGTAGCTGACACATCACACTTAATCAACATTCAGAAACAGTTTGAAAATTAAGTTCACATTAGGGCTGGAATGACACAATTGATTATGCACCGTTTATGTTCATCCCTAATCCCCTGTCACTTTTCACACAAAGCAAAACAAAACTTTAGAGAGGCTAATGGAGGAGGCTGATGGCTAGAATGACAGTGCTGCTTAATATGAGGCTGTACATTTTCAGGTCTAACAACCGCATTTAGCGACAGCATCAAAAACTGACAGCGTGTTAAATAAAGTCAAGTCATCAGATATTTTAAACAACCAACAAGAGCCAGAGCGGTTCCGTTCATTCCGCACAGGTTTGCCAAGAAAGTGGTTGTGATTCCTGAAAATGTGCAGGTGTCAGTTTGATTATAGAATGGGGTTGTCATGCTTGTTAAAAACAAAACTCTGTATGAACGCAACCATATTAAGCAGCGCTGACACACTAGTCATTAGCATTGCAAGACTAGCAATACTAAAGTTTTGTTTTGTGTGAAACATGACAGGGCATTAGGGATAAACATAAACAGTGCGTAATCAACATAATCAATTACGTTGACGCGTCGTTCCAACCCTAGTTCACATAATGTGACAGACACCTAATGGAGCAATACTAAAGACACAGTAAAGTCCAGATGTTTTTTGTTCTTTTCCTTCTTTTTTTTTTATCTCAGTGTAATAAAGTCACCATTCATTTATTGTACCCGACTCAGTAATACTGCCACAGATTCTACAAATAACTGAAAAGTACAAAGTCTGACAAAACACTACATTTTTTCAAAAATCATTGGAGACCACCAGTGAAAATGCACATTTTTGGCACTTTCTGTTTTAAGATTTATTTAATACATTGTTTTTATAAAAAATTATATTATTAGCAAGAAATACAGTGAAACTTTGCAATGAAAATTAACATATATTTTTGTCTTAAAATATGGTCATTGGCCACATTTACCATGCAATATTAACAGGTGAAATTCACAGGAATTTCACGCGAGGACGTGGAAAAATATCCCTGCACAGGTTTTGCGATGGGTTTAAGTTTGTCATGAGGATTTACTGCATTTACCAACAGAATGCTGCTTGGTTTGAAAGTGACTTCTGCATGAGCTTGGCTTTATACAGGACTACACTGTTGACAAATAGACAACGGGCTGTAATTTCATCCTGTTTTTGCTTTAATGACAGCAGCACTCAAGCTGCATGAACTCCACAAGTTTTAAAATTTTTACGAAATTTGGGTTTACAATAGATTTTGAGAGGTCTGCGATGTTGGGATCCCACTCCACATGTCCAATGCTCACAGAAACGCAATTCTAATATTCTAATACACCACCCGTCTACTTGATATCTCACACTCTAAACTGTTCACATAAAGGCTTATGAATATATTTAAACAAATAGTCAGCTACAAAAAAAAAAAAACAAAGGTACCTGACAGATATTAGCAGAGGGAATATATAAATTCCAAGTGACAAAAGGGATTTTGCAAACACTTTACAGAAGAGACTATCAGGTCCTAGAATGTCCTGAATACAGCTAAATATAAACACTAAAGTAAGAGGTAATTAAGGAAAGTGTGGTCTCCATTTCACGCAATCCAAGAAAATAAGGTTGCAAAGAACAGCACTGACAACAGAACACCGTCTCGTGTGAAGTATCTTGAATTAATGTGGAGATTTAGTGTCTTGCTAAAAAGCCTTATAGTAATCAGCCTAAAACTACCAAAATCATATTAATTACCTTGATATAGGCTGATCTGGCAACAGTGAAAATATAATAAATCACACGCAGGTGACCTTTATATGCTTATGATTTTTCACGCCATTGCACAATGTGAGAAAATATATTAAGGAATTAATGGAGTCAATGACCTTAAAAATACCATTAAAAATCATGGCAAATAACTTATATATGACTTATTAAAAAAAAACACAACCATACTGTATGTAAACTCTGACTACTACTGAAATAGAAAGCGGTTCTAGCCCACAAGTAATTATGTGATGACAACACAGAGAAGAGAGATTGATTCAGTGGAAGTGAAACCCCTCCTGGGGTCTCACACAAGATGGTGCCACTCACAGAACTCATTATTCACATCGACACCTGGTATTGTTTAAAAATAACTTGGATTGTGTTATGCATGATACACTTTTTTTGTTTGTTTTTAGTCACATGAACACATTTTTCTCAAGCACACCAAACATCTGCAAAATGCCAATGACTATGCAAAAATGCATCAGCGCAGACATAAATTTCTGCAACAGAACTTCTGCAAAAATAAAAATGTTTTGTCAAGTAAACAAAAAAGTGTGGTAAAATCTAAATATTTAATCAAGTAAAGAAAAAAAAAACTTATTTTACATTTACAACTGAAACAACCAACCCAGGCTTATTGGAAACATTTTTTTTAACACAGTCATATGTCCAGCAAATTGCGTTAAAAGAGTGTTCAGTTTTATCCAAAACAAAAACATGAATCTGGTAACATCTTATTAAGTTGTTGATGCATTTGTTGTATGCATCGCGGCAGATCGGAAAAGAAATACATATGGACCAAACATCAAAATGTATTCATTTACAAATCATGCACTATGGTAAGTGTGTTTTGAGGTCATAATATAGTATTGTGCAAGTAAGTGTACAAAAATAAGTCAAAAATAATATTTCCTTGAAAAGTGATAAAAGTTGTTTTATTGCCACTGGTGTTTAACTTGGCAAGAAACTGCAATGAAGTGTTTTTTTGTTTGTTTGTTTTGCAAACATGTACTGTAGGTAGAGGCCCGTTTTTCCAGGTTGGAAAAACCTAAGTAGGCTACTTTGGGTTACACCAATGAAAGTACATTTTAAGGGTCTGTTACGAGGGTGTGGTAAAGCGAAGTCTGCAGCGAGGGAACGAGTACAGAGACGAGCTACAATAAGGAAGTTAACACTTTTTTTTTTAAGTTTACACGTTTGGACTGTGTTTTTGAGATTGTGTTTTAATGTGCAAGGCTGAGCGCCCGAATTTCTGTTATTTTTGGAAACTCAGACTTTCTCGACCACCCTGACTTCTTCGTAATTTATTTTTTGAACTGTTTACAGGGTCTAAATAGTGCTTTAAGGTAATAAGTGTCCATTTCTAATGTCAAATGTACAGATTTTCAGAGAACAGACCACCATTTATCTAAATCCAAAATGACAAGGTAATTACAGCTAGCATCTGGTTTCTCCTACCCTGGTTGGCTTGATTCTGGGGTAAAGAAAGATGAAAGAACAGCATTATAAATCGCTGACAAATGGGGTCACATGCCAAGACAGAAGCTTCTACACCTGAAACTTGTTCTTCAAGAGAGATACAAAGCATTACTGTGTATATGAAATGCATAGACTTCAGTGAAAGCAAACAACCTATACATGTGGATGGTCCAACACAGAAGAGCAAAACCCTACAGGCAGGTCTAAGCAGTGCATCTACTGTATCATAATTTTTCAACTGCCTGTCACACTGAGAGAATCTTTCCCTTGTGGTTTGCATATGCAAGTAGTAGCTACTGCCATAAGATAATAACTGCAACTAGACATTTGTGATGAAATCAGGTAGGATTGCACAAGTAATCGAAATTAATCGGATTAGTGCGAAGGCTACAATTTTTTCGCCAAAGACGAAACGGGAGTTTCAAGCATTAAAAAAATAAATGTGTAATATAATTTTAAATTTAGTTTTCTCCTGTACATTAGCATGTGTCTTAATTTTATATTTTTCTGAGCAAAAATAAATGACTATCATAATTTTTTTACCATGATTTACAGAAGACACCCACTAAAATGTCATTCAGTGTAACCACTTATGTATCAGAAAATCTTATTAGGCATATTTAAAACAGGAATCATTTGATGACATATTAAAAGAATCCATTTAAGAATCACAGTTTCGCCACAAATACTACTCACAAATATATCACATTCCAAAAATGACCCCTTTCAGCTATATTTATGAATAATTTTTGTTTGCCCACATAAATTACGTTTTTGGGTGGAGAATCCACTCAATGTTCTTCTTTAAACTTGTGACATACCGTAGTGAGGGGGAACTCTCTGTTCAGAAATACTGGTAATCTATTATTCTGACAATCCTGAATACCGTTCTCTTTTCCTTGCTAAAGGCCGTTTCACACCAAGTATGATAATGATAAAGATATAGT
Organism: Paracanthobrama guichenoti; assembly: GCA_018749465.1. Taxonomy (NCBI): domain Eukaryota; kingdom Metazoa; phylum Chordata; class Actinopteri; order Cypriniformes; family Gobionidae; genus Paracanthobrama; species Paracanthobrama guichenoti. Next base: position 26,417,570 of record CM031947.1, read on the forward strand.
TAAAACAAAAATAATTCTAAGATATAGTTAAAAACAAATCAGTCTAAATATAAAAGAATAACAGAGTCCACACCACAACTATAACGATAACGCCACAGAGAAACAATATCGTGGAATCACTTTTTTCCAGCTAATGAACCAATTGATAACCAATCAGAATCCATTCCGTTTTAAAAAGCTCCAGATGGCAAAACTACAGTACATGCTTTGAATGAACAGTGTTATCGTATGGACGTGTTGATATAGTAACCATTATAATTATAATAATAGTTATTGTTCTTGGTGTGAATGTGTTTTAAGAGTGCTGCCCAAGCTACTGGGTCTGCATTTACTTTTTGGCTTTTTGGCATTTTATACTGCCTTTCAACTCTCTCTGTTCGGGGCATCTAAAATTAATCAATAACACAAATTAAACAATAGAAAAATGCATTCAAATATTAATATTTATTAAGTTTAACACATATTTGTCCATGCTAAACATTCCTCATTTAGCCTATCTGTAATATAAATAAGATGCTAAAATTGTTATTTATACAGTAATACTGTCGTTCAGTATAATGGATGACACTTTGGTGTAACAGAGAATTTGCATTACACTGAATGAAAAAAACATTACCCTGAATGACGAAACTTCTATATTGCTGGCCACCTATATCAAACAGTGAGCTTGACCAGTAAAGTTAATTACAATTATTCACAACATCTACCTATTTTTTTTTAAACTTTAACAATATAAGTGTTTCCATTCAGTCGGTCACTCTCAACGCCACGTCGGAGTACCGACGAATAGGAATCTCGCTCGCGAGAGCCAATCTACTTCGAGTGTAACTAAAACGAGCCAATGCACATTGGCATGCAATGACTGCACCAGGTGCTCATGCCACGCTGTGCGGGTATAAATGAGACACAGGTGATTGCATCAAATTAGCATTTTGCTTCGGAGCCGAGTGGTAGATGGTGACGCCAGCTATCACTCCTTACCTCGCAGTGACTGAAGCGGAGCCACCTTTCGGAAGCGATCTCTTCAGTCGGTGTTGGTGTGATGGCACTGCAGCGGGTCGTGTGGTTTCGATCATCTCTCTTTGTTGTTCGTTAGAACGATCACAAGGGCTGTTCTCACAGCTGGTTCGGTGCGCTAGGTGGAGAGCGCTAAAAAGCCGTTCCCACGGCTGGTAAGAGCGCCCTTGTGAGAGAGAGCGCGCACGTCAGGCTGCACAACCCCCTGACTGTGTCGCCGCGACCCCTCCCCCTGCGTGCTTCAGCACCAAGGAGAGTGTCCTTCTGAAAGAGCTTGCACAGATAGAGCTTGCGTCTTTTTCAAGATGACATTCTATCTGTGTGTTTCTGGATGCGGTGGTTTCCTGTCACCGAGGGATGGTCATCAGCGCTGTATCTCGTGTTTGGGCGTTCAGCACGCTGAGGCAGCGCTGGTGGCTTAATCATGTTCTCACTGCGGGAACATGACCATCTCGGAGTTGCGATCGCGGCTCCGTCTCGCAAGTGCCTCTGCCTCGATCTAACCCTCCTCAGAGAGTTACTTCAGGCAGTAGCCCGGCTGATTTGAGGGTTACGGTGAGCGCGTTTCCCCCAGGGAACCAACCCCCGGGGAACCCTCATCCCTCTCACACTCCGCAGCCAGTAGAGCTGCCATTGGAACGCGGTGGGCCGTCCACAAGATGTGCATCATCCGTATCCTTTGGGGCTCCCCTTGAGGACCAGATGTCCATCGCTGCATCGGAGGGAGGGTCAGAACTCTCTGGAGAGGATGTGTCGGCGCAGGGGGCTCCTCCAGGTAGACCCGCTGTGCCCGATACTGATCTGGAGATGATGGCTATGCTTGCCCGGGCCGCCGAGAGAGTCGGGCTCGTGTGGAACCCTCCACTGTGTCAAGGCTGGATGATTGGTTTCTCGGGGTGGCCCGTGCTGGTTCTCAGCGCCCCACCCCGGTTCCTTTTTTCCCGGAGGTGCACGAGGAGCTCACGAGGTCGTGGACGGCACCTTTTACTGCCCGAAACCGGCCTAGTGGATCCTCCTCCCTCACTACCCTCGATGGCGGACCTGCAAAGGGATACACGCAGGTTCCTCCCGTGGAACGGGCCGTTGCTATGCAACTGTGCCCTAACTCCACTTCCAGGGAGAACCTGTGTCTTCCCTCCAAGGCCTGTAGGTACTCGTCCGATCTGATCGGGAAGGCCTGCCAGGCTTGTGGAGAGGCAGGCTCCGCCTTACACGCTATGGCGTTGTTGCAGGTCCATCAGGCCCAGGCACTGAAGGCCCTGCACGAGGGTGGTCACGATCCCGCAGTTCTTCAGGAACTGAGAACCGCAACGGACCTCGTGCTTCGTGCAACGAAGGTTACGGCGCGGGCCGTGGGTCGTGCGATGTCCACCATGGTGGTCCAGGAACGCCATCTCTGGCTGTGTCTGGCGGACATGAGGGAGACCAACAAAGTCAGGTTCCTTAACTCCCCCGTCTCCCAGACTGGCCTTTTCGGCGACGCGATCCAGAACTTCGCCCAGCAGTTCTCGGCCGCACAGAAGCAGACTGAGGCGATCAGTCACATCCTGCCACGGCGGTCAGCTGCTGTCTCCACCCCGCCGCCGGCAGCGCCTCAGCCTGCTCGTCGCCGAGGGCGGCCGCCTGCGTATGCCTCCGCTCCCGCGCCGCAGCAGCAGCCTCCACCCAAGCAGGCCGCCCCGCCCATCCAGGGGCCTGCCAAGAGGGGTGGCAAGCCCATGGGCAAGCGGCCCTGAGACGGGCGACCTGGAGATGAGGAGGACTGCTCTTCTGGAGACGGTGACCGCACCGCTCCATCCCCCGGAGGAGGGCCGGGAGGAGAATCTTGTGTTCCGTTTTGTTTCTGTTCCCAAATTCTCAATAAAAGAGCAGTTTCTTCCATCTCCAGGTCCTCAGGGGGCTCGGAGAGTTGTGGCCGGTCAAACGCCGGACCACACTCATCCTCCCCCTTCGCCAGTGGGCAGCAGTGGACAACCCCCTCACGTTCCTGCTGCCCACCTGTGGAATCAGGTAAGTGTGGCACGGCACACTCTCACCTCGCTGCGGGCCGCCTCCACGAGACAGCCGCCCCAGCCCGGTACCTGCATTCCACCTCGCTGCCCCACGGTGGGTACGCCGGTGGTCCCTATGGTCCCGCTTGTACGGTCCCTGGGAGCCTGGCTAGCACTCCCCGCTCCGTCTCGCTGGCTCATTCGGACCATCAGGCTCGGCTACGCGATTCAGTTCGCCCGGCGCCCCCCCAGGTTCAAGGGCGTCCGCTTCACTTCGGTGAATGCCGCAGATGCCCATGTCCTGCGTGCGGAGATCGCTGTCCTGCTGGCAAAGGACACGATAGAGCCGGTCCCTCCAGCCGATATGAAGACCGGCTTCTACAGCCCGTACTTCATTGTACCCAAGAAAACCGGTGGGTTACGGCCAATCTTGGACCTGCGAGTCCTGAATCGGAGCCTCCACAAGCTACCATTCAAGATGCTCACGCAGAAGCGCATTTTCGAATGCATCTGTCCCCAAGATTGGTTTGCAGCGATCGACCTGAAGGACGCGTACTTTCATGTCTCGATCCTTCCTTGACACAGGCCATTTCTGCGCTTTGCGTTCGAGGGTCGAGCATATCAGTACAAAGTCCTGCCCTTCGGGCTGGCCCTGTCCCCCCGTGTCTTCACAAAAGTCACAGAGGGGGCCCTCGTGCCCATGAGTGAACGGGGCGTTCGCATCCTCAACTATCTCGACGACTGGCTCATTCTAGCACAGTCCAGGGATCAGTTGTGCAAACACAGGGACCTGGTGCTCAGACACCTCAGCCAGTTGGGTCTTCGGGTCAACAGGGAAAAGAGCAAACTCACCCCCGTGCAGGGGATCTCTTTTCTCGGTATGGAGTTGGATTGGTCGAGCGGACAGCGCGCCTCACAGAGGAGCGTGTCCAGTCGATGCTGAACTGCCTGAACACGTTTCAAGGCAGGATGGCGGTTCCACTGAAACAGTTTCAGAGGCTCCTGGGGCATATGGCAGCCGCGGCAGCAGTAACACCGCTCGGCCTGCTTCATATGAGACCGCTTCATCATTGGCTACACGGCCGAGTCCCGAGATGGGCGTGGCAACGCGGCACTCACCGGGTGAGCATCACACCGGCCTGTCGCCAGTCCTTCAGTCCGTGGTCAGACCCCTCGTTCCTTCGGGCTGGAGTGCCCCTGGAACAGGTGTCCAGGCATGCTGTGGTTTTCACGGATGCCTCCGCCATGGGCTGGGGAGCCACGTACAACGGGCATGCAGTGTCAGGGGTTTGGACGGGCCCGCACCTGCATTGGCACATCAATTGCCTCGAGTTGCTAGCAGTACATCTTGCTCTGAGCCGCCTCAAAGGGCGGTTACGGGGCAAAGATGTACTGGTCCGCACGGACAACACTGCGACTAACCCCAGGTGGTTCAGCTGATCTGGAGACAGTTCGGGGTGGCACAGGTCGACCTGTTTGCTTCCCCAGAAACGTTCCACTGCCAGTGGTTCTATTCGCTGACCGAGGGTACACTCGGCACAGATGCCCTGGCGCACAGCTGGCCCCAGGGGCTGCGCAAATATGCGTTTCCCCCAGTGAGCCTACTTGCACAGACACTGTGCAAGGTCAGGGAGGACGAGGAGCAGGTCCTGTTGGTGGCGCCGTACTGGCCCAACCGGACCTGGTTCCCAGAACTTATGCTCCTCGCGACAGCCCCTCCTTGGCCGATTCCTCTGAGGAAGGACCTTCTGACTCAGAGACGGGGCACCCTGTGGCATCCGCGTCCAGACCTGTGGAAGCTTCATGTCTGGCCCCCTGGACGGGACGCGGAGGTTCTAGGTGACTTACCCAAGAGGTAGTTAACACCATCACTTCGGCACGTGCACCGGTGCTCCCTATGAGCCGGAGGAGGCAGACCCAGCCCTAGCTTTGCTCTGTCCCGTCCGTGCTCTGCGGATCTACGTGGATTGAACTCAAAGCTTCAGAACCTCAGATCAGCTCTTTGTCTGTCACAGAGGCCAGCAGAAGGTCTCCAAGCAAAGGAAGGCCCACTGGATAGTGGATGCCTTGGCTTACCAAGCTCAAGGTGTGCCCTGTCCACTCAGGGTGCGAGCACACTCTACTAGAAGTGTTGCATCCTCCTGGGCGCTGGCACGTGGCGCCTCACTGTCAGACATCTGTAGAGCTGCGGGCTGGGCGACACCCAACACGTTCGCTAGATTCTATAGCCTACATGTAGAGACGGTCTCCTCCTGTGTTCTCACCTCAAACGGGTAGAAGCACTGAGAGGCCCCGGCTCTTGTCAGCTTGCTGCGCTCCGGTGCTCTTATTCTCCAGAAGCAAACTCTGTGAGTCCTCCATCACCCTCAGTGCCGGACATCGGGCATCAGGCCCCTTGCCGCTGAATCCTTGAGAACCGGTAATTGGCTGGGGTTATATGAGTGACCCTGCGGGGATCCCATATTTTCTTCCACGGTCGCTCCTACGGGAAGCCGGTGTCTTTCCCCTGGGAGAGCCTTCCCGTCACCGGGACTGAGCCCCCTCCTCCCTTGCGGGCTACGGCTCAGCATTGTACTCCACATAACTCCTCCGGGGTACGATGTGGGTTCCGCAGCGGCCCCTTTTCTAGGGCACGCTTTCCCAGTGTCATCCAATAATCACTGAGCAGGGTCTTGCGGAACAGCAGTGATGGACTTCCTGGTGTGAGTCTTCCCCGTCTCTTCAGGTAAGAGAGCTCAGGCGGCTCACACTGGGCACTGGAAGGGGGCAGAGGCCATGGCACTTTGGTAGGGATTCCTATTCATCCTTCAGGGAACGAGGGTTACATACGTAACCGAGACGTTTCACATTTCACTGAATGACATGTGATTTTGTAACTTAGGCTACCACACCATGAAAAGATGGAATCAAATATTTAAGAGCAATGAATTCACTTTTCTGCAGCACCACATGGTCAGGGTTCCTTTTGATGATGTCACAGACTGTCGAATCTGTTTTTTTATATGATTTCAGAATGGCTTCTTAATCCTGTTACACTGAATGATCTGGTTATTTATAAAAAATTAAATAAAAAATAACATATAGTCCTTTTAATATAACACAGCCAACACTTATTTGAAAATGCCAAGAAAACAAATAGAAATTTTTACTTGGTATTTTATATGTTTATTTAAATATGTAAATGAAAATAAATAAATAAATCAGTCCAGACCATTACACTGAATGACAATTTTACACTTTGGAACATTATTTCCCCCATATGTTGACATTTTATCTTAACAAAAGTTATTTGAAATATTAAAGTAGACACTTGCACTTAACATGTTTTTTTATGTACATAAAATGACTTGTCAATTTAATTTAATGCGGACAACATTTAACATTTAATATTTTTATATATTTGTAACATTTTATCAGGAAATGATATTCTCTTCATCCATCAACTGGATGGAAACGGTGCTTTATTCACAAATGTTTTATGCGATATTGCAATTTTGCGCATAAGTTACATTTGCAACTTTGGATGGAAACATAGCTACTGAATGAAGCAGACAGTATATTATTTTATAGTATTCGATGATAATGATGATAAAGGCTGTCGATTAGCATTGCGGTAAAAATATACTTTGTTATTATGAAAATACCCGAGACGGCTTGAAGAACTCAAATACACCATATACTGTGGCAGTCGTCTGTTTATTGTCTTCATGCTTAATTAGTCAAAGCATTTCTATCTTCTTTTTATTCAGCTACAGCAATAGTTGGATGCCTTTGTCCACATTAGGGATTTCCTGAAACGTCATAAGTTATATTACTTCTGCCCTTCGGTATCCAGTATGAATGAAACAGACATGTTAAGCACTCAATGCTCACTTAATGCTCACACCATCCCATTTTGGTTAAAAAAATTGGAAAAATAATACTTCTCTGTAAAGAAATGTATATGATAATCCATGTTTGTACAGAAGTGTACAAGAGTTTAGTTTTTTTCACAGTGGATGCATAAGAGGTTCATATTTCATATTAAAGACATGGGCTTTTTTATTTTGCATACCTCCTAAAAAAATTTAATAAAAAAAAGTTTAAAAAATATTGGTCAGATTTGTATTATAATAATTATTTTATAAATGTTCTAATGATGTATAGTCATAGGCTGCCTGCTTGTTAACAGGTAACCCTGCAGTTTTTCGTAAAATAAGTTCTGTAAAATATTATTATTATAATTATGTTATATTAATTCTTAAATGCTATTTTTTTAGATAATGAATGTGTTATTATAATAGTAATATTTCTTATTTTGTTTAATATTTTTATTTCGCAATAATAATAATAACCGTATATGTCCTACAGTGTTTTTCTACTTTACCACAGTAAAGAATGTGAATATAATAGGCCTAATTAAAATTCCATGATTTAAAATTCCATGTCCAGTGGAATAACTAATGGGATATTGTTAAATTCACTGATAATCTGGTGACCAGATCTCAAAACAGAATGCAACAAAGCTTACATTTGTGGGCTTATTGTACCTCTCTCATTTGGCACAAATCCAAATGTTTCCGTGGCTGTGATGTAACGCATATAAATGCTAACTTATTTATTATTTATTTTGTAAACAAAGCTTTGTGCTTCAATCTTGTCATAATATTCATATAAAACAGCATTCACATACAAAAAAAAAAAAAAAAAAAAAGGTTTTGGCATATCACTGCCAGTGCTTAAAAACCATTACAAAAACCCAACGTAGTGTGAGCATGGCAAACTACTTTTTAACATTTACCATGTTAGCCAGATCTCAAAATATTAAGGAACTTCCTCATCTACTCCCTAAATTAATAGTTCACATCTTTTTGATGCAGTATACCAAATGACCCAAAGTTTATTTCCAGTGGTCGGCCAGTATCCGGATCTAATGCAACAACATTTGTTTGAATTAGAGCTTGTCACAATTTAGCACTCATGGTAATTATGCAAATTCAGTTATACCAAGATGATGAAATTCAAACATAATTTGTGTTGATCTCGGCCATGATGGATTATTCATGAGAAACTACTGCATCTCTGGGATTATGGGCTTGTCTGTTCTTTTCACTGCATGAAATATCGTATACCTACTTAGTCAAACAAAAGTGATCTCTGTGCAAATATCCATCTTTGAATAGTTTGTTGTATCAAATATCGGGGTTATCTGGCATATCAGATATTACAGCTACCTTATTTTCTGTGAAGAAAATACAAAAAAGGTGCAAAAAATGAGGCCGTCTACATTACAAGGAAACACGGATCCATCAGTGAAAGATGTTGAGTGCAGGTTGCAGCTCTACAAACAGGAAATGTGCTACTTCCTCTATGAGGCAAGGTGCAATGATTTTTCATAGAGAGCCTGTCGGCTCATTTCCTGCTTGTAATGCAAGGCACCTCCTCTAAGAACAAGAGTGACATTTGCAAACCAGTTCAAACATAAAAAAAAAAAAAAAAGAGAAAATGACAAGGAACTCTGTGTTCTTAATTCAGGACACATAAACGGATTACATTTTTCCTTTGCAGCCAAATGAGCAGTGTTACTTATTTATTGCATGTGTACAAATAAATAAATAAAGGTGAATGTATGCAATAAAAGTTGTAAAAAATAAATAATATTTTTAAGAATTGCCAAATACATGAACATGCATTAAGAGTTTGCATTTGGTGTTGTAAAAAAAACAACAACTATAATTCAACCAACCACTTTTAACCAACAGTAATTGAAACTTGAAGACCTTATTTAAAGCCAACTGTATTGAGCAGACGAGCTCCACCACTTGGCTTTCATAAATCTTTCCAGGACCTTATCGGTACTGGTAATGCTTCAGTGAGCCAAAAGTGCTTTCCTGGACAACTGATTTTTTAATTAGCATATTTATCATAAAATTTGCATTACTATAGGGAGGCAAGCACTATACCAGTGCTTGTTTCTAAGGTCTGGTAGCTTTGGAGGTATTACTCATCTAAATGGCCTCGAGATAAAATTTCCGTTTGGCATCTCATCTGACTTCATTGTTAAATGAGGTTGCAAGCCTCACTTTGCCAAAGAAAAACTGCTGTCCATCTCTCATTTCAATCTGGTGGAAGTCTAAATAATATGTTGGTGTAGCTGAAGGTTTGTTGTAAGCAGGTCAATAGACTGGACAGACTGCCCTTTTGAGAATTAGAGCAATGGTGTTCATCTCATGTTTGTGCATTGTGCACTAGACACTAGAGTGGGTAAGATGACGCCCACTTGACGTCAAGCTTCCACAGACTAACCCACAACCACCCCTAACTGAAAGTATCATGAACTTCCGCAAACAGATTCGAAGCTACAATAAAGTAGTTAGTTAAGAGATAAACTTTTGCTCATAAAATCAAACATTTTCAAAAACAAGCTTTTCTTGTTTTGTCTTATGTCAAGACTGGTCAAGTAAATCAAGTAAATGACATCCTACAACACACAATCAGTTCTATATAGTTGTCCAAACAAGACAGCAAGCTACTATCAAATATCTCCATATTTAAACTTGACATCAAAAGACCACTTATCAAATCTTCACAGCTTTCAGCTAAATCATTACACAAAAAGCCCTGGAGAGTGACATGTAAATAAACCAACCACACTGGCATTCATGATCAGTGGAGCGATGAGTATATGGTATATTCAGATTCTTAGACTTGTCACTGTGAACGAGAAAGATCATCTCCAAAAGACAGTGTCTTTGTGCTCCAGGTTGTTTTCTAGCATACAATAAGGCGTTTATTCTTTTTATATGAGGAATAGCAGCTAAAAATAGCTGCCTATTCATCACTGTGAAAGTGATTTGTCAATGTCTAATATGTCAATGACAGAGTACAGGTAATTAATTATATGTAAATGCAATCTATTGTTAATCACAGTGCAGCTAAGAGACCGCATGCTTCTAAAGGTGGTACATATTTATCAACGCACAGGATTTCACAAGCACTGCTGACCACTATAAAATTGACCAGAGACAATGGAAATTAGGTTATTGTCCTTATTGATGGGGTATAGAGGGGAAAAGAGAACATGTATGAACATCTATGAACTGACTACAACATGCTCAGTCTAATTTAGGCCTTGCTCATTAGGACCGAGACACCTATTCAAGGCTTAGTTCAACTTAGTTCAAGTTGTCATACTTTGCACACCCTCATGTTGTTCTAAACCTGTACTTTCTTCAGTATAGCACAAATGAGATGTTAGACAGGATGACAGCTTCACTCTCCTCACTTTCATAGTATCTTTTTGTCAGAAAATGAAAGTGAATAGATAGAGTTATTCCACCTAACAGCTTTTTTTTAATTTTCCACAGAAACAAGAAAGTTAGGACCTGAACAACATAAGAGTGATAAACTTAAGACAGGATGTAATTTTTTTTTTCGTAAACAGAGTAGGCTACTGTAGAGTATACTAAAATATACAACTCAAAATATAAACCCAGCAGGCGTGTGAGTGTACAGCAGTTGTTTACATTGATAGCACAGCTGCCCGTGATATATTTACCTTTTAGGTCCTTTTGAGTAGGTGAACGTGAAGGTGGAGTCGGAGAATCTAAAGTCTGAAACAAACAGACAACCAACATGACACAAACTTGGGGTGTGTGAACAATAAAACACACTAAACCACAAAAAAGTCCCTTTCAACAAGTGTAGTCTCCATAGCAACATCAACGGGGAATGTCCACCGACTATGAATATACGAGAATTAAACTGATAGCTAATAAATGTGTGATGGCCAACAATAGTAACGTGTGGGCTGATTGAAAAAAATAATTCACATCACAAAGCAACACCTGAGAGCCATGTTAATGCTTTTTTTTATGATGATGATAAAAGCAGAATATGTGGTAATAACAATGGCAGCTCACGTTTTGCTAGGCCCTCGGTTGCAGTTGATTATTGCATAATTTATAATGTCCAGGAAAGATTAAATTGCGGACGCTGGAGCACATTAGCCACATGCGTGTTTTTGAACATATGTGGCTTTTGTGTGAAGGAGGAAATAAAGCGGTGAGACTGACAGCCTGTCAATTGTGTTGAGTAAATCTATAGCAATTGTTAAAGGAAGACACTACTCTTAATAAAAGACAATGGAAACTCACCAGAAAACAGGCAGTCTTTCTCTGCCTTACACCTTTGAATTACGATGTCGACGTCTTTTTGAATCCTCTCTTGCCTTGAACACATCCCCATGAAATAACATACACTAGAATGGCTTCTCTAACTAGTATTCGGCGAAACCAACGAATCCTTTCCGCTTGCAGGCACGGTGGATGTGGGGAACAGTAGAAATACGTGCTTGGAGGTCTGCTGTAACAATCCCAGGTGTGTCACGCCAACCGACACCGTTTCATCTCGTCTAACAATAGCCTCGATCGCATGAGCACAGCGGACAGCTCTTCCTCGCGACAGCTTTCATAAAGATATCACTTCTACACCGGAAGCATCTCTCAGTCGTCCTCCTCATAACTCTGCTGAACCCAACAATGGCGATGTCTAAAGCCAAACCGATGAGCGCAAAAAGATATCGCAAGTCTTAAAGTAAAACCAAGGCGGGCGTGAGCGTCAGACCGTTACTGAAGAGCTGAAGTTGTACAAGGGGGAAATCAGTGTGGGAATCCTGTGATTGCATCCACGAGATGAACCCGGTGGGATCGGGAATCACAACAAGGCGGATGATGTCATGGACGTGTTTTTCTCCCCACGCGCACACTCTGCTACTGTCCAAGCACTCTGGGTCTGCTCAGCATTACAGGCTTCAGATTGAGAAGAAACATTGTATTTGGCCAGGGAATAAAAAATGTTATTTTTAGGCTACTAAAAAACAATTAATCAGCATACTTTCTAATTGTAGCAACATCAGAACAACGGCAACAGTGCAAGTTTGATGTTTATTCTATACAACAGTTCAATAAACGTAATAAATCAAGCAACTGTATCAGCATCAGACTTTGTGTGTCACCCCAGCCAGGTGTCACATTTATCAGCCAACAGACTAAAAGCCGGATTTGAGAATGGAATGGTGTAAATGAGTAGAGTGGAGCGACAAACACTGTATATTCTGCCTTCTGGCTGAAGCTCCACTCCGGGTTTTGCATTTCACACCTCGTAGAGCGACGAGAGAAACCCTGTTCAGCGCAATTTGCCCTGGCTACAGCATGTAGTTCGATGACGCACTGGATTAAATCCAATACGTAGTGGACGTGTGAATTTTTTTTAAAGAAAAAAGTAATACAAGGTAGGCTATCAATATAGCTAATAATCATATTACAACATATTACTAACACTCTCTTTCTAAAAGATGATTCACAGATCCCTGTTGCTATTAATCATATTGAAGTTCTCTACAGAGTCAGAATCTAGATAAATGTGAACTGCTTGCCTTGAAGTCTCTTCCCTTTATAATATCCCTGTTAATCTCATGTATACGTTACTTGGGTATAAGTATTCGCAAAGATGGCAATATTAGGTAGGCTAATCTTTGATCTAGTAGTTGCTAATGCTAAGATTTATTTTATTTTATTCCTGGCTCCAGAGGGATTGCTTTAAGAGGAAGGACACTCCTTGCCAAAACTGAGGGTATTTCCAGACTAACCTACCCTGCTCTCTCCTTGTATGTGGACAAGTCTATCCGTGTTGAGGTCGAAAGAATGCTTTTTACTTCCTTTGGAAACACAGGAGACACTATATATATATATATATATATATATATATATATATATATATATATATATATATATATATATATATATATATATATAAATCATCTGTCGTTATAAACAGCTATGATCATGGGGTCTACATTTTCTTGACTTCTCTTCCTCAACATTTAAAATAAATTGGTTGAGACAATTTGTGAATGGTCCCGATTCCTTATGGAATGCTATTTCCAATTATGTTGGGAATAGTCAGTGGTTTCCTATTTTTTTGTTGGTAGGCCTATGTAATTATAATATCTCTAAACTACCTATTGAATGATCAAACTTCCACAAACAAGTGCTGCTGGCCTGGCACATAAATTCTAAACACAATTTCAATCCCACTGTTATTTTATCTGGAATAACCATAATATATATTTTTAAAAATAAATCTATAATTTTATTCTTTTGAATATTCTTTCTTAGCTTCTAAATAATAATGTTCATTTACTTTCTTATTCTGAGTTAACAAAATATTGTATTCCTGCACCCCACGTGACTTTGCCATATGCCACTTTGCCATTCCAAATGGAGCTATTGCACTTTTTAAAAAACTCAGTTGAGTCTTTACCCTCCTTTATTTCCAGAAATGACAACCTTGGCATTTGAATCATTGGAGAAAGCCAACTTGTCAACTTGAATCACATGTGCTTCATAAAACAATCATATAATGGCCTTATTGAACACTTTCAAGCGTTTAACAGTCTCATTTGCAGATTCTATAATTGAATGTGCCGCTCCATAAGTAAATCCTACCTATCACAAAAGTGTCTGTGTGACCTCTCATATAAAACAACTTTGTTTGATAGCAGATCACATTTTTGCTGGGAGACCCACATCATTTGAGTTGACTCCTTGCTGAACATTTATTTATTTATAACCGATAACTCCAATATAAAAGTCATGTTGAATATTAGTAAACAAGCCGTCGATTTATTATGTGACGAGCTGTTTCCACATTGTCCACAATGACTCTGGCATGCACTATCACCTCAACCACAATGTTTAAACATTGCATTTTTCTATAGAACAACAAAGCTCTTACCCACTATGTGAAATGAGTCATGCAATCAATATGAACAGATCACAACATACTTCATCACCCTTCTCTCGCTGTGCTTACACCCATCGTTCTTCTCACATTGACATTATGAATCCTGAACAGTTTCATTCCAGGCTGTATATACAATTTCTACACGTTTCTCTCATGCAGAAAAATGTGTCACTATAACAAAATGTTTGAACATGTATTATTATACATGTATTATTAAGTAGAAATAACATGCTATATGATAATATGATAATCTGATGCCATTATTGTACCATGGTAGTGCCACAGTACTTTTTTGTGAGTGGGATTTACATTGATTTACATGATTGTTTTTTGTTTTTTTTCTTCTAAATTAGCATCAAACATTTGCATTCATGAAACTCAGATTCTGTTCACACCAGAAAGGAAAAGCTGTAGAGGGGCACGGTTTAGGCCACAGTAGCCCGTCCAGCCTGAAGATGGATGGCTGTGTTAGTGGCACTTTGATTAACAGCTCCATCCGGACTTTGGCTGGTGGCTCACCAGTCTGGAGCCGTTCCAAGGAGACCCCACTAGCCCAGCTGTGCTGAAGCAGGCAAGGCCTCGGCTGATGACTGCAGTGGCAGGAAAATCCATCTTCCTGCATTGAGCCTCAAATGTATTTCCCCCTTCTGCATACGCTGTGTGATTGAGGATTTAGTGCATGTTCTGATGAATACAAACACAAACACTCATCATTTTCTCTTTCACCTAAATGGCAGCTCATCTCAATGCTGTGTTGATGGAGTCAGTGCTGCTGATGTGCAATGCAGAACTTTGCTAATGATTCTTCTCTGCACTGCCATCAACACACCATTCAGTGCTCCTTTCGATGATTTCACCATTATGAGGGTGATAAAGGAGCCCTGGTGAATTTCAATGCAACATATTTTGGAGGGGAATTCTACTGATAGAGCCCTCCAGGAAGCACTGTGTTAAAATAAACACATACACAAGATAAGTGTATGTGTTTACTGCCAGCTGACTGATAAGAGGAGAACTTGAAAAAAAAATGAAAAAAGGACGAATGAAGCAAGTGGATAGAGAAGAGAGCAGTATTTGAGTCGACGCCTTGCTGAACTCATGTTCACTTCATTAATCCTAATTTCACAGTGAGTCAAACAGTTGATGACTGTGAGAGTACATATGCACTCTGATGCTCTTTATTATCAGGTCTGCATGCTAGATAAAGTGTTTAAGAGGCTGGATGCATCCGATCCTCCAATAGTCATCTTTCTTCACCACCATCAAAAGTTTTGGGATGGATACGTTGAGACTCAAGTTTGTCCTCAGGACTCAATCATTCAGCAGAATATTTTAAATTTTTGGAAGTCACTCCTGCTTCAAAAGACTTGCCTAATAAATTTATATTTGACACATATTTAATGTATTTGCCCTTATCAACAGCGCCCAGGAAATTGGCTTTTTATATGAAATACTGTAATCTTTTCATTTAATAACCTTTTTGTTTAGTTTTTTCCAGGAAACTTTATTACCCTGGTATGTAATGGGAATTATGATCAGTAATGAGTATCCTCTTTCTGTCGGGAAGGTGTGTGTGTGTGTGCGTGTGTGTGCATGTGTGTGTGTGTGTGTGTGTGTGTGTGTGTGTGTGTGTGTGTGTGTGTGTGTGCGTGTGTGTGTGTGTGTGGTCCTGTAAATCTTACCTTATGATGCTTTTTGAAAATGTAAAAATGTTTTGGGGTAGGGTTAGGGGATAAAATATACAGTTTGTACAGTATAAAAATCATTATGTCTATGCAAAGTCTCCATAAAACATGGAAACCCAATGTGTGTGTGCTTGCATATATGGTTTATGAGGACACAAATGTGTATAATGCATAATGTGTATAATGTGTGTTGGATTTACATGATTTAATTGTGTACATCGGTCCCACATGAATCAATTAAGTTAAACAAACATAATTTGTTCATGTAACTTTAACATCATGGAATGAATACATTTTAAGTGACCCAATTAAGTAGTCTCAAAGTGAATTTTATATGGCTCTCTGACATGATTCAGGCATTCAATTTCACATATTAATTTATCCACTTCAATTTCATATACTTTAATGTTACACAACTGAATTATAATACTGCACTAGCTAATTGACAAACTTTAAGATAGTAATTGCACACATTAGCATCTTAAATGCTGCGCATTAAAAGCTCCTTCAGCAAAGCAGTTATGTTATTAGCTGTATCAATCCACAGCCTAAGCAAATGCACCACTCTTCTCCACAATGGTAACCTAATTTAATTTAATTAATAATACATTTATAATTTGTAATTTAAATTGTTCTAATAATTCCAACATAATTAAATATTAAACACTATTAAACACAATCAAATCTCCCCATTTCTCATCTTGCTCAAAAATACATAAAATAACACTTTTACTCTTTCTTGATTTACCCATTTGCAAAGCATGCTGGGAACTAACAAGCCCCGCCCAGTTTCAGTTAATGCAGCAAGATTCAAGATTCAAGATTCAAGAGTTTTATTTGTCACATACACAGTTATATACAGAATATACAACCGGCAGTGAAATGTAAACAGGTCCGCTCCATGGACAGTGCAAATTCACAGTTAAAAACACAAGGAAGAAATTATAATAGAAATAGGATATAGGAAAAAAAAGTACTATCTATATATATATATATATATATATATATATATATATATATATATATATATATATATATATATGTCTATATCTGTAGATAAATAATCAAGTCAAGAGAAAAAAAGGTAACAAATAAGGATAAAGTGGAATAAAATAATTGAAGTAGACTGTGCAGTGAGTAAACTGTAGACTTATAAATATGTGGTTAACAAATGTATAAGAGTATAATGTGCAAACAGGTTTATAACAGGCTGTTACACAGTAACAACGAGAACAGAAAGTGCAGTGCAATGTCAGTGTATCGATGTTTATCCTGGACGTGAAGTCACGTGATGTTAAGTTCAGGAGTCTGATGGCCTGGGGGAAAAGCTCCTCCTGAGTTTCTCAGTTTTGGCCATCAGGCTTCGGAAGCGCTTACCAGATGGCAGCAGCGTGAAATGAGAGTTTGCAGGGTGATTAGAGTCCTTGATGATCTTAGTAGCTCTACCTTTGCAGCGTTTGGTGTAGACGTCCTGCAGAGACGGAGAGCTGACCCTGAGATACACTTGGATAAGCGCCACGACTCTTTGCAGGGCTTTGCAGTCATGACTGGTGCTGTTCCCATACCACGCTGTGATGCACTGAGTTAAAACACTTTCTATCGCCCCTAAATAGAAAGTTTTCAGGATAGCTGGTGAAACCCTGAATTTCCTCAGCTGGCGCAGGTGGTACAGTCTTTGCCTGGCTTTTTTCACCTGTGTCTGAATGTGAGCAGTCCAGGTCAGGTCCTCGGAGATGTTTACACCCAGGTACTTGAAGCTGCTCACAATCAGCACAAATCATTCATGTGATCTCAACACAAACGGATTAAGAAAACTTCAGTTTGACTTATATTTAAGTGGATTGAACACAATCAAATTAAGTTAGGACAAAATGTGTAGCAATTGTGTTGCTTTAGCTCATTTTAATTAAGCAATTTGAACAAGCAGTAAAAATCCTTTTTTTTTTTTTTTTATTTTTAATTCAAAAACAACATTAGCAATCTGGGACTTGAAAAATTAAAAGTCTAAGGATGAAGGGGTTGGTGGAAAATTGCCACCCTTTATCCAAAATCAATATGTTGAATGAGCATTTAGATCCCAGATGTGCAATGATGTCACAGTTAGGTGGGCAAAGAGCCACTCCTCACCCAGAGATACATTTATTTGCTTGAGATGGTCTCATTTCCCCTCCCTCCTTCCCTGCAGCCTGACTCTGGATTGAGACCAGCATTCCAAATATCCATGACTGCAAGTGATGTAATCCATTAGTTTAGCTTGCAGGAACCACCGATCTGTGACACACAGTGAGGAGACAGAGACATTGATCCTCTGGACGATTCCTGATGGAGTTTGTGATACTGTATACAATGTAAGCTTAAACTGTAAATGAGTTTTAAATGACTCGTCGCATTATTTTGATTTAAGATTTTCCTACTTTTCCTACCTCAAGAAGTCTTGATTCACGTTTAAAGTTCATGATAATCTATAAATCAGCTTGACCTTTTAGAGGTCCTTTTAGAGTCTTTATTGTTTTGTTTTAGTGAAAGGTATTGATGTTTCTGTTCATTTCCAAGTTCAAATAACAACAATTTAGACAGCTTTGGAAAGTCTATGCTATTTTGTGCAAATGCATCTGTCTCTTATGGCAAATACTAATGGTCAATTGCCTGTTTTAGGCAATTGTGCCTTTAAATAGTCAGTTTTCCTATTTAAACAATAATTTTGTGCATTGTTGGGTCTATGCATTTCAAGATAATAATTCCAATGTTTGCTTTTTTTTTTTGTTCATATTTCATATGCTAAACAATTTAACTAATACTATTTTGGGTCACCACTGTCAGTTGGTCGTGAAGCAAAACCAGTTGAAAAACCACTGCCCTAGAAACCCTCTTTTAGTGTTACTGATATAAGAATTCTGTATTTGAGTGACATTGCCTACTTACAAATACACCTTAAAAGTCCACAAAATTCAGTTTTGCTACACTAAAGTTATTTAAGTTGATGAATTACAGAAATGCAATTAAAAATAATAAACATTAGATGTCAGCAGCACTGTATATTGTCTAAAAAACAACTTCCTTGATTTGCTTCTGAATATAAAAACTGTCTCTATTTGAGGTTCTGAGGACCAAAGAGGGCACACATCAAGAAAGAGCAAGAGATTTTAGGAAAGTTAATTTGCTGAATGACAGAAAAGTCTTTCTTTGAAAAGGGAACAAAGGAGATTGAGTAGGGGCACAGGACTCCCAAGGGGGAGGCATGAAGTCAACTTCAAAATGTTAGATTACTTTAAAGGGTGAGACAGTGAGATGGAAAATTTCAAAGGCTGTTTCCCTCTGGATTATTTCATGTTTAGCAGTGGGAAAAATGTTAGTTTTAGAAGTTTATTTAAATCGGCATTGTTAATCCTTTTGATCTTTCATTAAAAAAACAAAAACAAAAAAAAAATTCACAAAATTACAACCTTTCATTGAAGTAAAACTATTTAAAATGGGGGGAAATCTTATTAATAAATAAATGTTTTTTTTCTAGTTCACAATGGCCACAATTATTGGCACCCAATTATTGCAACATCCTTTTCCCAAGATAACAGCTCTGAGTCTTCTTCTAATGCCTGATGAGTTTGAAGAACACCTGACATTCCTCTATACAGAATCTCTCCAGCTCCATGTTGGTGCGTCTTCTCTTCAGTTTACCCCACTCATTTTCTATAGGGTTCAGGTCAGGAAACTGGGTTGGTCATGGCAAAAGCTTCATTTTGTGCTCAGTGACACATTTGTGTGTTGGTTTTGATGTTTGTTTTGGATCTGATGGAAGATCCAACCACGGCCCATTATAAGATTTCTAGCAGAACCGGTCAGGTTTAGATTTTTACAGATTTGTACTTGATATTACTGAATAAAGCAACAACAACAACAACAAAAACTCCCCTGACTCCCTGGGGCCTATACCATGAAGCCAGTTTAGCTGGCTAGCCAGATATGTTTAAGCTTAGTTTGTGCTAATCCTGGATTTTAGGTACCATTAAAGTGGTTTGGCTTTTAGCAGTGTTCATCTCCATAAATAGCCTATAAGGTTGTACAAATAAGCTTTAAAATCAATAAATAGAGATATAAAAAATTCTACATGTGAGCTTGAATGTTCAATTGTCTCTATAAATCAACTAAACTATCTTCATAACTTTTACTTGCATTGACGTAGTAAGATTTGTCCTCTTTCATAGACAGCTCTTTTCTTCTTGCTGTGTTTGTTTAAATTCAAATTATTTTTCAATCATGTAATATTCTGCAGAAGAGAGAAATTAATCTCACTGCTTAACTCGTGAGAAGTGAATCTCGGTTTCACTGATCCACAGCATGTGATCGGCTGTTCACTACTGATGTCACAGCTAAACTCCTAAACTCATCAAAGCCTGAGTTGATAGAGAAAGCTGATGATCAGCATCATGGGACCAACAAAGCATGAATTGATTGGTTTGGATTTGTCAACTCAAAACTAATCCTGTAACCTTGAGTTTGTTAAACTACCATCATGGTACAGGCCCCGGGTCCGTCGCATCAATCTTCCCTCGTGAAGTGCGTCGGAAATAGAACGTGCGATCAGTTTAATGTTGGGAATTTGTTGTGTCGCGTCACAATGTAGAAAGGACTGCTGTAGTTTATTAGGGTGCTTGTCTGCTCACGCCGATGAGGATGGCCGAATTCACATGACACAGTGTCAAAAAGACCGAAGCCCTGTGATGCAGGGAAGATAGGGATAAGGGATAAAGACAAAGAAGTGATGTAATGAATGAACAGTTTATCTAATTGCATAGTAGTAAAATACTAATGTTCGCTAATTAATTGCACAAATTTTTACCTTAAACTTTATGCACGCACAAGCAGCTTCTCCAGAGGTTACAGACAGTGTGAATTTGTAAAAAAAAAAAAAAAAATCATGTCAGTTTTTATAAACACGTGTAATATTACTTTTTAATAGCCTAATGTTTTTACTCTACAGTTGTGCAGTTTGAAGGGGATATATGGCATTTTTAAACGTATTTGCCAAAATTTATGACATTTATATACAGATTTATTTAAAATAGCAATATTTCATGTAAAATTCACATTAAATATCTAAATTTCTCAGTTTAATTCATGGTGAAAACATTAATGTGCATAGTAGAAGATTGCTGCCATCTACTGGAAAACAAACACTTTTGCTAGTTCTCAATGAATAATTTGTGCATGAATGCTAGACACTCTTGCTATTTCTGTTTAGGCTGTAATGTGGCATAGGTGCTATATTTGTATAGTTTAACTTGTTTAAGTTTTGTATAGTTAACAGCCTTTAAGAAAGAAATATATGTATATATTTTGAAATAGCAGGAGGTTGATACACCATTCTTTACTAGAGAAACTACACTTTGACCTGATATAACTCATACAATAGCAGGAGGTTGATACACCATTCTTTACTAGAGAAACTACACTTTGACCTGATATAACTCATACAACATTATCTACAACGCTAGAAGTACTACACAAAATATTATCTTGTTATTTTTTTTCTTTTTACTTTCTTACCATTTTCTGCTGTAGCTTCAGGAGAGATAGCAACACAGACTGGAAAACCTCCATGCGGGATCGTAAAGGAAGCCAGAGGAAACTGAAACATATGACTCCTATCTTATCCGTGATTCGTGGAACTGGTAGTGTTACAACTCTCCCGTGTTACAACTATACCCGGTCTCCCCTACACTTAAAATACTTAATTACTTTTTAAGTATAGCCTGCATCTAAATCAAAAGATTGAGTACAAGTATAGGCAAAATATACTTTTGTACTTTTGTAAATATACAAATATACTAAGTCAAGTAAGTGTAATTTTAAGTATATTTCTAAGAAGTAGGCAAAGTAGACAAAGTATACTTCCTTATTTTTGTAGTTTAAAAAAGTACACTAATAGCACACTTGAGTACACTTCTTTTTGTAAGGGCATGCTAAGTCAACCTAACAAAAAATTCTTTCTTTCAAGCACTTTTATATGTGGAATAATGTTTGTACATTAAGATTAAGATTAACATTACATTTTTAGAAAGCCACTATATAAACAAAAGTGTAAGACGTGTAAGATTGCATTGAAAATCTAATTTAGATTTAGAAATAAAAAGAAAGCTTTAGGATTAAAGATTTAAGGATTAGCCTACTATCCTCATAAACACATTTGTGACATAACCATAATACAACGAAAGATTGTATTAAAAATTGCATTTTGTCTGGTGGTCTTTTGGAGCCCATTCAATGTTTACATTCAATGAGCCTACTCAACTTTTTCCATTCTAGGGGTCCTGTTAAAAGAGTTTGTACACACCCACACAGCTGCCATTTCATCTCTTTGTCTGATGCATGGAAACGCCACATATAACGCATAATGCATATATTTTAAGTCGTGCACAAACAAGATATTGTATATATTTTTAGTGTTTTGTGTTTTCAGCTTCATATTTCACACTTTCTTCTGCTGACTGGCAATTCACCCTGGTTTTGTGGCTTTTGATCACATGGAGAACAGGAAATAAGAGAGAACTGAAACTTGTGACATTTCAACAAGTGTCATCTTATTTGTAATTTGTAAATACATATTGCCTTAGGCTATGCAAATCTGCAATAGTTTTTCCGAACATACTGGCTATATTGCTTCTCTCAGAGGACTGTATAGTGTCTTTAACTGACAAAATTTGGAAAAAAATAAATAAAAATAAAATGTGTAGCCACTATAAGCTAGATAACTAGCTAACATTGTTACAAATGTAAATCTTTCCTGTCAGAGACATTGTTAGCATTAGGATCCTATGGAAGGTAATGTTATTTGTAGTCCATACTGCACTGCTCTCCTCGTCATCTCACTAATACGCGTGGTTGGGCAGACTCTTGACACCTAGTAGTATATTAGAGGATAAATATTTTGCGCAGTATTTGTTTACACAATTTTTTTTCAATAGTTACATCAACCTGTGTATTGTGGTAGCCCTGCATACTCTGTCTGCTGGCAAATCGGCTATACAACTCAAGACAGTCGCAACAGCTGCAGTTTTCATGTTTAGATCATTTTGTAATAGTGGAATCATGGAAAGACATTTACAGAGAACAGAGGTGTGTTATGAGGAGATTGATGTCTGCCAGCGGTTATTGAACTCTTGGCAGGTGGATTGAGGTGACGGCAGTTCCCAGGAGACTGTGGCCACCATCTTGACTGGAAAGAGATGCAAACAATCCCCTATTCACAGAGTCCCTGTGCACTAAGATGTAAAATAAGTGAAACATATGTTGCATGTATGAAATAATGTTGCAAATGCTCCCATGAGTCTTATTTAGTGGCATTAAATTTCGATTTTAGCCCTCTGATTTGAACGCTCCGTTTGAAGGGACGTGTCTGCTGTGAGACATCGGTGTAAACACCCACTGTTATGATTGGCTAACATCTTTGCACATGAAATAGCTAGTATTACATGTGGAACTCTCTCAAAAACTTTTAGCACATTTTTACTACTACAACACTCAAGGTTAACTAATCATGAAAAGTGTTGATTAAAGCATTATATTTAGATCATGGCATAAAAGTTTGCAGCAATGAGCATTGTAGCCAATCACATGTTGAGAGCATGAATACAGCTATCTCATTTGCAACGAGTTCTAAGCACTAACAAACGCTTTCATCATAAATAACAGTGCAAACACAATGTAAATAAGAGATTAATTGATTATTACGGGGGATCCAGAACACTTGCGCTGTTTGATTGACAGCTCCAGCGATTCATTTTTTTTATCACTTTCTATATATAATTAATTTGTTTACATAACAGATTATTTTCATCCTACTAAGAGAAACAGGTGAAGTTGACCATTTAGTTAATGGTTTGATTTACTGACACATAGACAAAGAACATCTGACTGTACATGAATCATTATCAGAAATCACTGGTCACAGATCAGTTACTTGCATGTTGTTGCATTTTTATCAAGTCCATATTGTAAGTCTGTTTGCAAAGCCTTCACCGAAATTACAACTGATTTACCAATGAATCCACAGTGAAATGTACCAAATACAAATAAATAATGCTCAACTGAAACATTCATGCGGTTTAAATAACCAAATTTCTAGCATTAGGATCCTTTAATGTTATTTGTAGTCCAGTGATCCTGTATCGTTCTTCCCTCCTCGTCATCTCACTAACACGCCAGTGGGCGGGGCCAAATTTGCAATGATGAAGTAGGTGTCGATTTTTTTTCTGCAGAGGCAGTCTTTCACCTATCTATAATAGATAGGCACATTCCACGGGTCATTTTCTGAGTAAATCACATTTCAAAGTATATTCAAATAGACAATGGTTGCTTTAAAGGGGTTAAGTCAGTACATTATACAACAGATATAACAGGACATTTGTATAGACTGCTTTAGTTTATGATAATGTTATGTAAATGAAAGTGTGTTTAGCATCAAACACCACTTCAGTCTGTTGTGCCTCTCATTAAGACGCAGTTTTCATTAATATCGATATACAAGAACTGAACAACAAACAATAACAGTTATCAAAGTATCTGCATATAACAAATAGAAACAAAGATTATTAAACTGCTAGTTCACCCCAAATAGGTTGATTAGTATAAAATAAGATTAGCAGCCCTGACAGGCTATATTGGTGCATGAGTAAAACGGATATCACATTTACAAAAAAATCTGATGTCTTTATTCACAAGGGCAGAAAGTCTGACAACAGAGAAAAATCATGATTTTTTTCATATACACTTTAGTTAATACACTTGTGCTTAATACTCAGTGAAATTAAATTACAACAATATCAGTGGGAACCTCAATATTTACACAGTCAATTCAAGTAAAATATAACAACAAAAATAAATGTTAATCAAGCAGACAACATTTTTGAAAGTCTCAGATGTGAGTAAACATGAAAATATTCACAGCTGAAAGAATATGATCAAACATAACCTAAAGACCTGAAATGTCATGATTTAAAAAAATCAATATTTCAGTCAAATTAAAGTGTACTAAGGTGACTTTTCATTGTATGATTATATTTTGTATGAACAGATTTGTGAATTAGTAAAAAAAAAAAAAAAAAAAAAAAAAAAAAAAATTCCATTCAAGTATTTAAGGTGAATTGTAAACACTGAGGCTCTGGCAAAACAACTTGTGCTTCAACCAATGGTGTGAGTTTGGGGTGGGACTTCCTGTTTTTCTGTACAAAGGCCTGGTAGATGTGGGTGATAGGAAACCTGTTTGAAATTTTTGCAATTCTATTTCCTAGTACCGCTGAAATTACACCCTTCACCTTTAAAATAACTTAATAAATCAATAACAACCCCGCCCCAACCTAAAAAACAAAACAAAACATCAAGAGAACAATAAAAAAAAAAAAAACTTGTAAATTACTATGATAACAGAGGAAAAAATCAATTCCACAAATCCATTATAAGTCATAAACCAGTTCAAACAAAAGCTCTATATACGTTGACTTAATCCATCAGATTAGGCAGAGTGAACAAACTCTTCAGTGGTTTGCATTATCACCATATAATCATAGCTGTAACGTATAAAACAATTTTCGCAATATTGGAATCAAAATATATTATACAAGGGATGCAGTTATTAACATAATTCATACAATTAGGCTTTAAATGTCTTAAAAGTCATAAAGCACAAAGACTGTGAGATAAAAAGTTCAAAGTCATACTAAAATATCTTAAGCCCGCATAAATCCACCGCAAATCTGCAGAAGCCTTGGTTTGTATAAAAATCAATGTGCAACAAATTCTTCATCATAGAGATCCTGTAACAAACACATATAAAAGCAATGCAAAGTCTATGTATGTACAATTAGAGTCCACCACAGTTTGGCATCTCACAAACGTGCAACACGTGCAGATAGATCAGACGTCATACTGAAGTCCTGGGTTTTCTTATGACTAACTGAACAGGACCCTCAGAGACCGTTTTAATGATATTCCAGGCATCATAGTGCATAAGGCCTTGCAAAGACCTGCCGTTGATGGCTAGAAGTTCATCTCCGACATCAATGACCCGGGACTGCTCAGCAGCTCCTCCTGAGTGGTGACAGAAAACACACAATCTGAATTTACGAATTTCCCCTTTTCATTTTTTGTGCTCAGGGATGGGCTAAGCTTTCTCTTGATGCACAGATTACACCTTCTGTCTCCCCCTAGTGGACATCTTTAAATGTTTGTGTAGAGCACTCACCATGGAAAATGCGTTTTATGTAGAGAGGTCGATCTCCATGGGCAGATGCTTTGCCTCCATCTAGACTGAACCCTAGACCAGCTGTAGTCTTCTGTAACTCCACACTCAAAGCCCCGTCTGGCCCCACTTCCACACCTACAACACACCAAGCAGCCAATTAGGAACATAAATAGTTATTTTTCTGGGGATTATTATTATGAAATTTACAAAACCACAGACACTCACTTGTTTTATGTTCCCTGATGCTGACTCTATGGCCAGGAGAAGGGCAGACTACAGTCTGAAGAGGAAGTTCTTGTCTAGTTGATGTTGACTCAGTGTTCTTGCATTTCTGGATGATCACTAATGCTTGTCTCGGCAATCTGGTCTGATGAAGGCAGGACAGCGCCTCTCCGTGTGTGATCCCACTCAAGCTGGTCCCGTTTATTGACAAAACCCTATCTCCTCTGTGAATTGTACCTTCCACTCCTGCCACCCCTCGAGTGAAAACCCGATGGACCTGCAGGGGAAAAAAAGTAGTAATATTTCAGTCAATTTAGTTTAGATGGTAAATTAGTTTAATAATCTTAGTTGAATCTATATAATACTACTGGTTCATTTAAATACCACAAGGGGGTGACAATGTATAATAAAAAATAAAAAACAAATTAAACAAACAAAATGTTTGCATTTTTGCTTTGAGGAAAAGAGCTTACAGTAATAGATTTCTGCTCAAGATCTACTCCTCCAGCGATGCTGAAACCCAGTCCAGATCCCTGCTCTTTGGTTAAGATCACAAAGTAAATGTCATCTTTAACCTAGAACATTGATGAAAGACTGGTTAACCTTTTTGAAATTAAAAGAAATATGTGAAGCTAAGAATAGGGCCCATAAAAACAATGACTGAAAATACACTGACAAAATAAAGTAAAATAAGTGCATTATCTTTTTCATCCCTTAAAAAGAAACTTCAGAATGCCAACGTATTTATGCTTAAAATATCAGCTTTTTAAACTGAAATGAAGCCTGAAGACTTGATAAATTACCTCTGAAAGAGTGTTTGTTTCCTGTATGAGACTTGTCACATCCACTTTGGTTGTGAGGGAACACAGAAGATCTTGCACTTTATTTTGGTCCAAAGGAGAAGATTCAAGGTCTTTCAAACTGTCACAGGAGACAAAACAATATCAGCTTTAAATGTTTGTCTTAGCCAGGAATGTGTTAAAACGCTATCAACTAATGGCTGTTAAAAATATTGATTGTGGTTTTCATGAGGAACATTTATGCAGAAATCAATTACAGTGTCATACAACACAACACTGAAAAAATGATTATATGTGGTGAAATACACAACCCTGACACTAAAAAATAAGAACAAATAAATAAACTAGATACATCTACTTTTTTGTTGAGGACTAGTAAACCATTGTAATCCATCTCCTATCAACTTTACACATATTCATTACATTGCACATTATAACCAGGTCTTCACTCACCTTTTAGACCAACATGAGAGCCCTGTGACCTGGCCTTCATGTTGCTCTCCATTACTGGTTGAACCAAGAACCCCAGTGTCAACACTGCTCACCCTGGTCATCATAGTGCACTGCAGGCTGTGTGATGCAGTGTCTATGGATCTGCGAGGGTGGATTTCCAGCTCCGTCTTAAAGATCACATTTCCAGGGTCACTGGTAAAATCCTCAGTACACAGTTTGTCCAGTTCAGGCATGCTCAGAGCCCTTATTTCTCTCAATTTGGAGCGTGACAGGCCTCCATGGGCACGGGCATTGCGGGAGCGTAGTACTGGTGGCATGTTCTGGTTCGGAGAGGCCTTAATTCTTACCTTCTCCTTCATAACAGCTTCTGTGCTTTGGTTCAAAGGAGTTGATTCAGAGTTGGTGGAACTGGAAGACAAATTCTGTGGATATGCTGGAGATAGAGTTGAGCTTAAATTGTCTACACATGAGCTGAAACTCCTCCTCAAAGAACGACTGTCACTGGACTGACTGCTAACCGATCCAGCATACCCAGACAACCTCCGGGTTAGAGGTGGCTTGGAGTTAATAGCATAAAACGGAATGTCTATACACTTTATGACAGAGCGATCAAAGCTGGCCAGATTCTCAAAGGACTGGATTCTTTGTCGCACAGAGAAGGGGTTTGGGTCAAGAGACCCACTGGTGTCTGTAGAGCAGCTCCTGCGTTCTAGTCCCCTTAGGTACAGTTTGGATTTGCTTGCCTTGAGACTAGAGGCAGCATCTTTATTATTTGAGTTCCTAAGGAGACTTTCTTCCTGGCCATTGCAATACACTTCCTCAGCAGTTTCTTTTTCTTTATTACCACCACTATGCTGCAAACAACTAGATGAAGAATTAGTTGATTCTAATGGGATTGTGTGCCTTTCAAGAGAGGGGGCAGAATTTGATTCCTCATGGTCGACTTGATTAACCGGTACTGAGGCCAAGCTTAAATGACTTGCATTCATGACTTCCTTACGTGTGAGCACAGGTGTAGACGTTGAAGAGGATGAAAGTCGTACCTCAATGAAAGTCCTTTGAGTACTGACAACAGTGACCTCCGATTTCGAGACTTGCTCCTTTAGATCCAAGACTTGCTCCTTCTTGGAAGGCTTGAGTTCTTCTTTGGTTGTGTTGAGGGGATTTACCTTCACAGTTGGCTGATTTTCATCAGTTTTACAAGAAGAAACCCTGATCTTCTCAGAAGGTCTGGTGGATTTAGGGCTACCAGTTGGTGTGGTTCTTTTAGAGTGGAGTTTAGGAGACTGACTTGGGGAGCTGAGAGCTTTTTTCTGCACTGGACTTTCTGCCCTGGGTGATCTAGGTTCAGCCTGCTCTTGGTCTTTGGATTTACCTTTAATACTTAGACCTTTGAGTTTAGAAGAGGTGTTTGACTTTTTATCATCAACTTTGAGTCTACTTCTCAGCAGGGGTGAAACAGGGGTGTCATTGGGGTTTTTAGTTCCCAAAGATCTGACATAAGTGGTGGGTTTACTCTGGTTCTGGGAGATGGATGATTTCAAGTCATGTATGGGACGAACTGTCTCTTTCTCCTTGTCTTTTGGAGCAAGCGTAGAGGAGACCTGCCCACTAGTTTTGCCACTAGTATAATTTGATGCCTTGGGCTCTGACACAGTCGATATCAGTGGCACTTTTCCAGTGTTAAGTTTCTCTGCGAATAGAGATGCATCTGAGAGCAACTTAGCAGTTCTCTCTTGACTTCTCGGTGTAACATGGTGGTTGCTTTGAGGGGAAGTGACACCTGTTGGTGTCTGGCAGATTTGAACAGGCTTTGAAATGGTTTCACATTTTTCATCAGTGTTGCAGTTAGTTAGTATTCTCTGAGATGCACACATTGCCTCCTGTTGTTTGGGAGCATGTCCACTATCCCCATTTAAATGAACATCATCTAAAACTTGAGGGCAAAGCGTGTCTGGTAACTTATGGAGAGAATGATTATTCTCTTGTGAATCCTTGTCTTGCGCTGAGAGTGATGGAGGATTGTGGTGATCCTTACTAGCAAATGTCTTGTCAACAGTCTGGCTACTGTCAATGCTATTTCTTTCTTGCAGAGTACTACCCTCTGATTGGCTGAATGTGGGCTGACTGACAGTGCTGAAACAGAGCTCAACCTCCTCTTCATCTGAGTCAGTGCCCTGAGGACCCTCACAGTGACCTTGAGGCATTTCTATTTTGACAGCACTGTCTGCAGAGTCACTCTCAGAGTCACTATCCTCCACCAGACTGTACATACTTAGATTCTCTCCATGTCCTTTCTCTAGAGGGACAACATCCTCTCCCAGATTACTAAAGTTTCTTGAGTAACTATTTAAAAATGTCTTTCCTACAGGAAAATGGCAAGCATTGTTCCCCACAACTAGTGCAGAGGAATCCAGGTTTGGTTGTGATGGCGCTGCAGTCTCTCTGTCGTCTACTTTTCTGGACTCTTCTGTTGCAATTGTGTCTGTGAATCCCAAGACATTTTGGTCTTTTTCTGTGCTTTCTGATGAGTTCAGTTCAGCTATTACATCATCAATATGAGTGACAGGCATGCTGTTGTTGTGGATTGCTAATGCCTGTTTTGCATTAGTTTCTGATAAAAGATTTTCTTGAGCCACAACTGAAGTTTTGTCCATATGATTCCTTTCCTCTGGAGGAGGTCTAGGTTCCTCCAATTTATATGAGCCCTCGCAGCCAGAGGACATAATCAAGCTAGAAAGTCGATCTACAGCTGCGAATGTGGACAAAAATACAACATGTTTAGAGATTACAAAAAAATATATATATTTTCAACACAGGTGAACATATGACAATTCTGATTTTCAAATAATGGAAAGATTCATAATTCCAACCAATCAATAATAGGCAGTTAAAAACCTTGGCAGAACAGTAAAAGAGAATCACTGGATATGACTCTACATCAAGATAAGTCCTACCATATAAGTGCACCACTGAGGTCTGCAAGACAAGTTACAAATTGCCTGTTTTATAAATCAACATTCCACTGGAAAAATACTCTGACTAACCCTTTTCCTGTCTCCTTCAAATATGCGTATAGAATTACATTAAAAGAAACCCATAGCAATACCCTTGCAATACATTCCATAGTCTGATATTTCACAGATTCAAAACTTGTTCTGATTCCATTGTTCATTAGTACTGTTCAAACCAGCAAAACAGAACCAAACCCTGTGGGAAACTTTGGACTACTATGAAACAATATCTCTGAGAGAAAAAAAGGTGAGTCTCACTCTAAGAATACCCAGGGATTGGTGGGAGACAAAGACAAAGACAATGTGCAGAGATTTTTTTATTGTTTCCAATGATGTAACACTGGCATCCTGGAGGCATATCTTCTAAGACTTTATTCAGTTTTACCTGAAGCACACACCTTTAAATTAAAAAGACAAATGTAAAATATGCAACATCTCCTGAAATGCACTCAAAAGGTATTTCACTGGACATAACTGAAAAACATAGACTTTATGGTGCACTCAACATGTGCATGTTATTCTAAATATCACACATAGTGCTGATACATGCTCATGTTTACATAAATGTATATGAACATATGCTGTATATGATGAATATGATCAATCATATATAAAAATGAGATGACGGCAGGTATAGACAGACAAGGACAGACATATGACGTTAATACACTATATTTCACTTGTTCCTTGAGGCTATTGCTCTGCAAGATGATATTCAAAAGTAGTAAGGGTAGGGAATGTTTAGAACAAAATTTTATTTTATGAATGTGTTACTTCTTTCATTTTAAATTTTAATGTGGTAGTCAGAGCAATAACACCAAATCTAGATACTAATTGACTAACAGCCTCTAGGAAGCATTAGCGCTGTTACTCTACACATCTATAGCGGCTACGGTAGTAAAGTAATCAATAGTCACCATTGACAAATAGCCAGCAGTCTGCATTTCCCTTTGAGTTGGTGAAGGGTACTGCCAGAAAGGGGAGGCCTGTAGTACTCCTATCTCTTTAAAGCAGCATGGGAAAAGACAGACTGATCTCTTTATTGCAGTGGCAAATCTACCTGCCCTAACGGTCTCTTGTGAAGGATATACAAGACCTGTTTATTCTGCTAAATTGTGATATATTGTTTATATAATTGGGAATCAGCTTTGATTCTGCTATAGCACCACAGCAGCAAGGGAGGAGGGGATATGGACAATACTTTAACAAGCCATCTAGAGCATTATGACACTATACGTAACACAGAACTGACCACTATTCTTGAATATAGCAAATTCATATGTTGATTTTTATTGGTTATGCAAATTGGGACCTGTGTGAGTACAGTTTGCCAGTGTAGCGTACAGAAGATGTTTGATCAGATTAGGGAAAACGGCTTGTGAGGTTATACGGTTATGTTTTAAGGAGCTGTTTATTCAAAAATTAAATCCCTCATGCTGTTTCAAACCCCTTATAACTTAATTTTTTCAAAAGAACAATATATAATTTATATTCAATTACAATGAACAGTGGCAACAAGTATGCAAAAGCACCATAAAAGCAGTCCATACCACCTGTAAACTATTAGAAGTTATTTATTTATGAGAGAAATAATATTAGACCAGTGCTGTCATGGTTAAGTTGTGTTCTTTTTAAGGTTTAAACATCAGTCGCCATTCATTGTAATTGCATGGAAAAAATAGTGTTCCACTAAAAAAAGAAAATCATGTGGGTTTGGGACAACTTAAGGGAGAGTTCATTTTGGCGTAAACCATCCTTTTGAAGGGATAATTCTTAATTTGGAACATTTAAATGAGCAGACATACATTGGAAAAATCCATCACCAAAACTATAATCAACTTGTCATCAGTTAACTCCAGGAAGAGATAGATATGCTGGCAACTCACCTGAGACTGGCTTCTTAATCTCTAAATTCAATGTGATTGGCAGGTTGTGCATGAGGTCACAGATCTCCTGATAGGTGGATGTACACACAGGGGTGTCACCAATTGTTACAATCTCATCACCAACGCTCATTTTCCCTGAGGCTTCCTGAAGAAATAGATAGGAAAGAAATGGGTGAAATATATTCCGCAGATTTATTCTAGAGATATTTCATCTAAGCCTCCAAGCACAAACGGCTGTGTGTATTTGGACACCTGCCTGACACCAAGTATCATCTCAACAGTAGGTATGGGAATTATAAAGAATTGAATGGTTATATTAAAAATAAATAAATAAATAAAAACAAATTAATGCTAGTTACTGTCCAAATGATAAGATAATTTCAATGGTAAATTGGCATTTTTCTTTTAAAAAGTGCTTAGATGCAGTATATGATATATATAAAAAAAGCATCACAATCAATCAAAGCATCACAATTTCAAACCAACCCTTTCCGCAACACCTCCTGGTCTTAGCCCTGTGATCAGCACCTTGAGTGGAGCGGACTTAATCTCCAGATCCAGACCAAAAGACTCGGTCTCACTACGCTGGAGCACTATTGTCTCAATTGTGCAGACCCCTGCTAGCTCACTGGATTCCCCCTTCTTGCAGTGCAGCATCCTGCAGGGCGGCCGTGTGCTATTGTGTGTAACCTGGACAGGGGTTGCTGGGAGTAAAGGTGGTTCTTCACCCTTGGCCTTTTGTGAAGGGCTGGGGCACTCAATGCTCATCATGCTCTTGACACGAGTCACGGCTTTGTGCTCCAGCTTGGGTGAGCGTTTAACCTCCTGCCCTTCTCGATGGGGCTCTTTTTTTATGCCCAGGTTTGTTCCTCCGGCTGCCTCCATACAGCGAACGGGCATGAAGGGAGATTCGGCACCAGGCGGGCCGCTAGGTCCTTCCTCAGATTCAAGCGAGCTGCCGTAGATTGGAGTGGCTGGCTCGCTGCCGATCTGTCTGTGGCTCTCGCTGCTATCCTGGCTTTCATCATCGACTTCAAGAGATGATGTGGCTATTACAATACCAGAGT
Organism: Paracanthobrama guichenoti; assembly: GCA_018749465.1. Classification (NCBI taxonomy): domain Eukaryota; kingdom Metazoa; phylum Chordata; class Actinopteri; order Cypriniformes; family Gobionidae; genus Paracanthobrama; species Paracanthobrama guichenoti. The sequence goes on from CM031947.1 coordinate 26,450,727, forward strand.
CTTCCTCTTGGTGGTGATGGTGGCCGCCCTCTGAGACCCCACAGAGGCGTCGACGGAAGGGGCCACTGTCTTCTTCAAGAACGGTCTCGTCGTCACTGGGCTCATCCTCATAGCAGATGACCCGGCGCTGACGGAGAAGTGGGCTACGAACAGAACTCGGGCTGCTTCCCACGCTGGCCTGTTGGGCCGTGTCTACGATGTGACCAGCCCCGCCAGAAGCTTTACAACATTCTGGGGTAGTGGGACTACTATCTGAACCTCTACAGGAACCATCCCGAAAGACTGTTATGACAGAAAAACACACTGTTTTAGTGACAAACCGTGACTGATCTTTTTATCAGCATTACACTTTAGATTCAGTGGTGTTACCATGCGACTGAGCTGCTGCCGTTTCCTCCATGGATGTATTACAGCTCCTGCTACAGTGCAGCATGTCATCATCGCTGGATCCCATCGCCATGGTCTCAGAGAGGGAAGATTGGCTGGGTACATCATGAACTGAGAAATACTGAGAGAGCTCTGCCTCTGAACTCAATGAGCCTTGCTGCCAGAGTCAGATGAAGACACAAAGTCAAATCTTTCTCAAGATCAACAACATTCAGTATTCTTCAACCAATGGCCCCAAAAAGTATTTGGACTATTAAATCAAACTTAAAAATGTTTCAATGTCACTGCATTAGATACAAAATGCTTTCCTCAGAAGCAACTTGTGTTTTTGTGGAATGTTTCGCTTGAAAAGGTTTGGTATTTTGTTATATAATGCAAAGACATTTTCATCACATTTTCAAGTAAACAAAGAAAAGTTTTATGGATTTGATAAACTCCAAGTCTAATATTTCTGACAAGTTGAGTCCTCTGTAGACTAAAGCTTCTAGTTTACCCTGCTGGCTGGCTCTAGGAATCTCTTCATGGTCCAGCTGAGAGCAGGATTACCCTCACCCTGCTTGACTTTAACAGTGGGAGATGGACTCTTGGATGGCAGACCTGCGAACGAGAGCACAAAGGAAAATTATAGTCGTATTTCTTCAACTTGGAGAAGAGCTGTGCTTCTTGCTGTGGTACAAATCACTTTTTTCCAGTTACCAGAGACTACAACTGAGTCAGAATTTCAAAGCAAATATTTGGAACCTTAATATGAAGTCCAAATCAAAGGCAAAGCCGAGCTTTTCAGAATTTGACTAGTACTTTTTTTTTTTTACACCATCAAAAGTGGCTGCAGTCAAATCCAGACAAAGGCACTTTACCAAGTGTGTGGGAAGAATGACTATCTCTGTGTGTGGAGCGAGTGATCACTTCATCCATCTCCTGTTCAGACACCTAAGGGGGAGAGATGAAGAGTCATTGAATCTCATGGACTATGCAAAAATTGCCATATCCTGAGTTTAAGCCTTGATTAAATACCAAGTATAATATCTTAATCTGATGTTTCAGATGAGGCAAATAACAAAATATCCTTTCTGACCACCAGGCGGCACTGTGATTTAAGCAATATAAACTGCCTAAATGTAGCTTCATAATTCTGCTTTATTAAAATAAATGTACTAAATGTAACCTCATGTAACCATACTTAGTCATGTCCATGAAAACATTACCTTACAATCAATGTAGCCTCTTAAATAATAATACAAATACAATGATTATAATATAAATTATAAATTCATACATAAAAAAAATAAATAAATAAATAAAAAACTCACTAAGACATGTATGATTCTGTTTCTGGCATGTCACATTAAAGAATATGGATTACAATTAAATAAATGTAAACCATTTAGCCTAGATGTTTTGATACTACACTCTGCTTAAGGCAGATCCATATTTGCCTTTATACAACTCTGCTAGAAAAGGCCTGCCTGACTCGAGATGAGATCAGGTTTTGCCAGATATATTTCAGTTGAATTTTATTGTTGACTTCAATACAAGTCTTTCTCAATTCTACAAAACTGATCAAATCTAACATGATAAAAGAAACACATACATCTTGAGTGCAAAAAAACCCAGACACTTCACGCCACATGCACCTGTTTGGCAAAAACCTGGTCGTCTTTAACAACAAATCCACCCTAGGAGCACTTTTACAGCTCCGAATCGGAGTCATGAGCCTCTACAGTCTACAGGAAGATATTAAAAAAAACCCACTACAATCATAAAAACCCATCTGCATATACAGGCTACATGCAGACACATACATAAAATATGTTATTTTATATGTTAATAGTTAAGTAATTAATGACCTTTGTGAGAAAGGCTTCTGACCTTGTGCCACACACAATGAGTGTTAAGCTAGTCCTAACACTGCTCCGCTCACGCTGGCTCTCATTTATCAGGTTGAGCGAACAGTCAGCATATTCTAACCACCAAAACCTCCCGCTGTACCCCACCCCAGAGCACATTTCTCAACATCTTGATTCATTAGGTGGATGAACACCAAGTCGTGCTTGCAGAAGGGGGAGAGGAATGTTGTTTACTTTTTGTCGGGCTTCAATGATTCATACTAGGAGCAAATTACAGCTTAACAGGTGTATGGTGCTTTTGATTTCCACTTGCAGCAGTCTAGCAAAGGAAGAGGCCCTTGTGACTACATCATCAAACTGATGTTTGAGGTGTATTTATTTAGAAATGAAACCAGGTTCTAAAAAACTAGGGGTGTTTTCATTATTAATATTTCTATTTCTATTGACAAAATATTTAGGCAGCGGCTATTTGCACTTTGTGTAAACCAAGTGTAAATAGCAACTAGATTATATTTACACTCAGTGAAAAGGCATATTTTCTTAAAGATAATTGCTATTTACACTAAGCGCAAAATAGCGATAGCTGCTATTTTCACCAAGTGTAAATAGCAAATAGATTCTATTTACACTAAGTGAAAATAACATATTTTCTTAGCGATAGATGATAATTACACTAAGTGCAAATAGCTGTAGATGCTATTAACTAAGTGAAAATAGTGATATATTTACACCATATAAAAGTAGCAGTTCATTGCAATATAAATAGTAATTACATGTAATTTATACTTCATTATATACATACTATTTGCACCTCAGTACTGCTGTACATTAACAGGATACAATAATAATATAGAGTGTAAATTATTATATTTATTTAAATTATTAAATGGATGCTGCCTTAAAGGGACAATAAAAGCTCCCCTACACCTACCCCTACCCAATAAATGCTTTTATTATTATTAAACAAAAGGCAGATTCGAACCTGAGTTGATCGCGTCAAAACAAAGATCCATTAGCCATGCGTTTTACTGAAGACTTTAAGGTACTAGTGTTTTTTTTTGTAAATGTTTTTTGGCACAGCCAGGCATTGCTAGGCGGAGCTAGTGCGAATAGCACTTACCAACAAGGCACGCTATTTGCACTTGGTGTAAATAGACACTCCGAAACATTTATTTACATTTTGTTTTTCATTGGAGTATTGATCCTAAAGAATTTGCACCCTCTGAACTAAACTATTAACTACAGTGGTTTTGCAAACTCAGTTGTTAATGACAGTGTTTTGTATATACAGTAATTTCTATTTTGAGGCTAAATAAGACACTATGGTGGGGCTCCACATGTGTCTGTGTTTGACTCTTACTTTAGGGTTTGGATGTCGGCTGATGATGAGGCTGACCGGGCCGGGTCCACATTCACTCAGGATAGCATAGGCTTCACTCAACGCAGCGTGTCTCAGGCTCACAGAATCCACCTCCAGAAGCTGGTCTCCTCGACTGATACACAAATACACACATTAGCCACCATTATAATTGAGTGGATAAACATTAGACTGATTTATTTATTTTTTTCACAAGGAAAGTGGTTTCCACCAAAAAATGAAAGCATCACAACTGTTTCCAACATTGATAATAATAATAATAAATGTTTCTTAAGCACCAAATCAGAATGATTTCTGAAGGGTCATGTGACACTGAAGACTGGAGTAATGATACTGAAAATTCAGCTAAGCTTCATAAGAGACTTTTTTCGAAAACAAAATAAATCTTACCTAAATTGGCAAATTTAACATGTATGCATTCAGTCTGGACTTAATTGTACCACAGGGGAATATCTGATATTTTCTGGAAGCTGGTTCCAGCTGTGGGTGGGATAATAACTTAACGCTGTCTCACTATGTTTGGAGTAAACCCTAGGTATTTTAAGCCCACTCAATCCTAATGATTTAAGAGCTTTATTAGGTTTATATTCAATAAGCATATCCAAAACATATTTAGGTCCTAGACCATTGAACGATAGAGTATAAAATAAACCATATGATAACGGAGATTACCATTGATGTATGCAGTCCAAAGGTATTTTAAGTGTCAACTGTCAACCCATTTGCATTTGTTGTAAAAATAGACATGTCTGAAAGTGTATTGCAGCCTTATCTTTCCCTTCAGACAGCTGCAACCACTTTCACAACTAGATCCAACATTCAGGACCACAATCTCCTGCCATAAAGACCCCCATTCATGGGTTTCTGGCTCTTATTGCACATTCTTTTTCAGTCTGTGAGGTGTTTCATCTAAACAGGAATAAGCGCACACACACAAACTCTAGCGAATCACAAACAAACATGCAGACAGCAAAGCCCAAATGAGGTTTATTGGATGTTTTACACATTAGAAAAAAGAATATGCTGCAAACACGTGTACAGACACATCGTGGGCTCTGTAGGGAAAATGAAGATCTATGCGATTGTTTTCCCTAGTGGGGTCTCATTCCTGCCGCTCCCTTCCTTAATTAACTGTAAGCGAAGAATTTAAGATGATTGCTCAAACGGGTCCGGTGTCTGCTAACTCAGACAAACCAACACCATTCACTCTTAACTACATGAAACGTTTAGGACATTTCACTGCATTAGCCATGAAGGAGTCATTTTATTATTTTTTTCTCAGAAATGTATTAACATATTTTTTTTCTTAGAAAAGTACCTGAACTAAAAAGGCACATTTGCTTTGAGCCAATTTTTCCACTGATTAACCGCTGTTAAACATTGACAAGCAGAATTTTAATTTACCATTGAGCTACTGAACTGAACACTATATAACCAAAAGACTACCTGAGTCTGCCATCCATTTTGGCAACAGAACCTGGCGCCAAGCTGTGGATGTAGATCCCAGGAGCACTGTTTTCCAGTGTTAGACAGCAGGCACCGATACCCAGCCCCACACCTGGCTCTAAAACACACACAAAACAACATTGCCAAATTCTTTTATTTCACTTCATGCAGGATTTCTAAAGACTTATTTCTAGTGTTTATCCTGGTTAAAAGGTATTAAAGATATTCTGACATAACAGGTGGGAAGGTTTTAAGGGTTCCTCAGATCCAAAAACTGAGCTGAGGTAAAATTGCCTACTGAACCTTAAGGAAATAAAGCCTGGAGTCTTTCATTTAAAATACTTATATTTCCCTACACACTGCAATAATATAATTCATGTCAGAGAAATATGTGGTGTCCCTGAACTGAATAAGTTAACAAAACTCGTTTGGAGCCGTTTGGAGGGTCTATTTATTAGAATGACGATCCAAGAATAAGAGTTTTCATTTTGGCAGGACTGTTTATTTGGACACATTATGACTCCATGACATTCATCCTGACGCACAGGTGCATGTCTGTTATATTTCCTTGGAATAAAAAAAAATATTATGTGTCAATTTCAAATGGCAAGTGTTGCAATAACTTCAAAGCTGATTACTTATGATTATAAAGCTGAAAATTAATATGGACCTAATGTTTTCTTCTCAAGACTATTCTGGCCAGTACAATAAAAAGTAAAAATACAAAATGAGCAAAACATTTATATACACCAGCGTTCAAAAGTCTGGGGTCAGTTTTTTTTGTTGTTTTTTATACCAACCAAGGCTGTTTTCTATTTTCATATATTTTAAAACAGCAAATCTGAACTTTCAGCATCATTACTCCGTTCAGTGTCTCATGATCCTTCAGAAATCATTCTAATATGATATGATTTGCTGCTCAAGAAACATTTCTTATTATTATCAGAGATGAAAACCATTGTGCTGCTTAATATTTTTTTTCAGGGTTGTTTTAATGAATATAAAGTTCAAAAGAACTGAATTTATTTGAAATGCAAATCTTATGTAACATTATAAATATCTTTACTGTAATTTTTGATGAATTTAATTTCTCTTTGCTGAAAAAACCCCCCTCAAACTTACTGATCTCAAACTTTTGAAACGTTTAAAAGATCTGCAACTCGCAGCATTTGTTTTTATCAAAAAGATATGATTGTACCTTTGTTTAATGTAACCTCCATGATAATACGATCTTTGGGACCAGGACCCCTGCGAGAGTCCCCATCTTCAAAGCTAGTAGGGACTGGAGTTCCTCCACTGGCATTTGAGTTTGGAGAGCTAGATCTGCTGAGCAGTGTTGGTGTGGGACAGGGTGTAAGACTGGGGCTTCTCAGACGGGTCCTCACCGTTAGGGTTACTACCCCCTTCTTCAGTTGCTGAAAAAAGGAAAACACCATCCATTAATGCTGGATGAGATTAACACCTTAGAATTCCTAGGAATTTCCTTTTTCCAATGACGGTAAAAATAGTTCAAAGAAATGGGCTTGAAATTAACAGTCTGGAGCTAATTCTTCTCTGGGGATTCATGCACTGCTGCAGGTGTTTCTGAGGGTGACTGAGCAGTTTACCTTGAAGGTCTGAATGGCCTGCTGGTGCGTGAGGCCTTGGAGAGACTCTCCATTCACCTCCAATATCTCATCACCTGAAAGGTAGAGAAAGAAATGTTCACCAAACCTCAAGATAAAAGCCAAAGGCAACGAAAATCCTCATGCCATGTGGTTGAGTTCCACCTGCTTTGATGACAATTGTTCTAAGTGCATTAGAGCTACTGTTTCATGATCAGGAGTGTCCGTCTACCTTCTTTCAGCCTCCCGTCTGCTGCAGCTGCTCCATTGGAGAAAATGGTCTTGACGAATATACCCATCCTCCCCCGGGCTGAATCCTGTCCGCCGACAATACTGAAGCCGAGACCCTAGACACATTCACAGACACATCTCTATGAGCCTGGATTTACAATAGTACAGGTGGTGATGTGGTATCTGGTATATGACATGGTCCTTGCACAGAGGTTTCATTGTCCACCTCTATATCCCGTTCATTACAATTCAAATCAGAGAGTGAATCACCCCTAAATAAATAAAGACCAACAAGATCAAAGCAGTTTATATGTAAAATGGCATATATGTGAACGCTCATGGTGACAGCATGTATTGTCCTGGGTGCAGGGCCTGCCTCACCTTGCCCTGTCCTTTCATCAGGACAATGTTGGAGATTATGGATGGCTGTGCCAGTCGCCATGGAGACTCCACTTGAACAGTGCTCAGGGAACGAGCCGATTTCTTCACGATTTGATATTCCTGAAGAGGATGATAAAAGAGGTTATGAATAAACAATGAGATGATAAAATAAGCTTTATTTTTATTGTGTTTAACTGTGAGAAAATAAGCAGCTAATGTCAGTCATTCATTCCTATGAAATGCTTTGTAAAGGTTTTTTCTCACTTCTAAGTCACTTTGGATAAAAGCAACAGCAGCTAAGAGAAAATAAATGTAAATGCTATTGTGCTAATGTTATTGTAAAGAAAAACAAACAAACAGACTATTATGTTAAATATACTATCCACCTTATTCCTGACGGGCCTGCGTTTTGAATTATGGGTGGAACTTTCAGTTTGGGGAACATCCATTCAAAAAGACTGAAACGAATAATTAAGAAAGGTTGCCCTACAAATAAAGCTCATCCATCAGTTTGACTGAATGAGCTGTCAGTTTTCCTTGATGTTTTATTTTCAGACATCATGAGAATAACGTAACGCTTGGTATTTTAACGTGACATGTTATAACAAGAAAATCTATGGCAAGAGCTCTTTTCAGTTGCTGCATTCTTTTCCTCATGATTATTTTATTTTTTCCCTTTGCATTCCACTGCAACAGTATGAAAAAGGACAACATATACTGCACATTTGTGGTCTGCTCTCCAGATTTAATTTATGATATATCCCATTAATAATTCACTGGAATGCACAAAGAATCTCTCGTTTTTCTCCTCAAATCCTCAAGTCTCTTTCCAGGTTTGTTTTCACAGGTAAATACAATGTCTGTCAAAATGATGGAAATCACTTTGAAATATTATCACGCAATGCAGAAGTTAATAAACATTTTTGATTAAGGCAACGTATGTTACATAATACAGATATATACACTCACCTAAAGGATTATTAGGAACACCTGTTAAATTTCTCATTAATGCAATTATCTAATCAACCAATCACATGGCAGTTGCTTCAATGCATTTAGGGGTGTGGTCCTGGTCAAGACAATCTCCTGAACTCCAAACTGAATGTCAGAATGGGAAAGAAAGGTGATTTACGCAATTTTGAGCGTGGCATGGTTGTTGGTGCCAGACGGGCCGGTCTGAGTATTTCACAATCTGCTCAGTTACTGGGATTTTCACACACAACCATTTCTAGGGTTTACAAAGAATGGTGTGAAAAGGAAAAACATCCAGTATGCGGCAGTCCTGTGGGGCTAAACTGCCTTGTTGATGCTAGAGGTCAGAGGAGAATGGGCCGACTGATTCAAGCTGATAGAAGAGCAACTTTGACTGAAATAACCACTCGTTACAACCGAGGTATGCAGCAAAGCATTTGTGAAGCCACAACACGCACAACCTTGAGGCGGATGGGCTACAACAGCAGAAGACCCCACGGGTACCACTCATCTCCACTACAAATAGGAAAAAGAGGCTACAATTTGCACAAGCTCACCAAAATTGGACAGTTGAAGACTGGAAAAATGTTGCCTGGTCTGATGAGTCTCGAATTCTGTTGAGACATTCAGATGGTAGAGTCAGAATTTGGCGTAAACAGAATGAGAACATGGATCCATCATGCCTTGTTACCACTGTGCAGGCTGGTGGTGGTGGTGTAATGGTGTGGGGGATGTTTTCTTGGCATACTTTAGGCCCCTTAGTGCCAATTGGGCATCGTTTAAATGCCACGGCCTACCTGAGCATTGTTTCTGACCATGTCCATCCCTTTATGACCACCATGTACCCATTCTCTGATGGCTACTTCCAGCAGGATAATGCACCATGTCACAAAGCTCAAATCATTTCAAATTGGTTTCTTGAACATGACAGTGAGTTCACTGTACAAAAATGGCCCCCACAGTCACCAGATCTCAACCCAATAGAGCATCTTTGGGATGTGGTGGAATGGCAGCTTCGTGCCCTGGATGTGCATCCCACAAATCTCCATCAACTGCAAGATGCTATCCTATCAATATGGGCCAACATTTCTAAAGAATGCTTTCAGCACCTTGTTGAATCAATGCCACGTAGAATTAAGGCAGTTCTGAAGGCGAAAGGGGGTCAAACACAGTATTAGTATGGTGTTCCTAATAATCCTTTATGTGAGTGTATATTACTACAGTGATATTTAACCCGTCCGTTATTGCTGTGGAAAGAATCACGTTTTTTGGGGTTATTCATGGTCTGTTGGAAGTACCTTGTTGATGCTTTTACTCTTTTAAATGTCTTTTTAATGTTCAATGGTTGAAGGGTAAGAAGAATTATGTCATCTCATTGTACCCTGTTTAAAAAAAACAACTTATTATTACGCATTATTGGAAGTGAGCCCTCCGCTGACTGTTTACAGCTTTTGATTGTTAACGGAAGTTACTTACATAATTCACGCAAAGCATCATGGGGCATAGGAATAAGGTGGATACTATATTTAGGCTCTCTGGAATACTTTATTCTGATTGGTCAAGAGAGGAATTCTGTGAATATTATACTTTTCAATAATGACACTAAACCGTATATTTGACTGTTGTCCATTGTTTTTCCCCTCACATAATTTATGATGTATATTAAATATATTGAATTATATTTTACAATATCTGATCATCCTTATTAGGTTTATTTTACAATAATTTAATGAAAATAAAAATGCACATTGTCCCTTACTTGTGTAAAGGCAAAGACTGCCAAGTACTAATATAACAAAAAAATTAAGCTCTGAGGTAAGGTTTAAACTATTCACACATCTTTCAATTTACTTTTGACAAGCATTGTAATTAGCACCGCTAAGGGAAACCTTCCACCCACATGTAAAGACTGGGTGAGCTGTATTTGAAGTGGCCATGCCACATCATACTTTTTGTTTTGGACCATCACAGAGCATGGAACTGGAACTATGTACCGTAGACTGTGAGGCATACCAAGATTCCAAGAACAACAGTTTGAATAAATCAAAACGAATGAGCTGAATGCTGCAGCGACCTGTCGGATTCCAACTGTATCCAGCTGCTGTGGGAGGGAATGTTTGCGTCCTCCTCGCACTGGCTTTTCTGCCACGTCACTTCCTGTATCACCATTTTCCACGATAAGCTCATCATCTTCGCCAACAGACTCCAGACGGCTCCCTCCACCTGATCATAATGACATCAAGACATTAACTTGAAATACCACACACTCAATTCAGTCATTTATATTCACAGTGGGAGAAACTGATCTCCCTATGTCTGAATGTCTCTGCTGATTAATATAATTTTTAAAAAAATCTAAGTGAACAATTTCAGTACACCCTGATCTGGTACCCAGAATCTATCATAAAGAAATTATAAATGGTGGATACGCCCTTGGCCATAATCCAATGCAGTTTAATCTCATTACAAATTTTTCATGCTCAGCAGTGTTGAGACTTAAAACAACTAGACATGTTTGACCTTGGGATCTGCTACGGAACTTCATCGGTGTGGGGCTTCGGCAACATCCCTTGGGACTCTCAATCCTGCCACGTTCCTCCAGTCTGTCAAGATCTGCAAACTGAAAGACAGGAGGCAGAAGGAATTAGGGGACATGCCTTGAACAGAGAGATACACAAGACATCAGACTGGCTCTGAATGAGAAACATTGGAGAAAGCAAATGGAGTAAGTTTCCTGTGACATATCCTCACAAAACCTTAAGCCATAAACGTTTGATTGTCCATCACTGTTCAGGACTGTAGGGAATGTTTCACACTCATGCTGGTGAATGCTTTCTTATTTTCACAGAGGTAGATAAAATCTCATGTGTACATGGAAGCCAATGTATTCAGGAGAATTCCACAAGCCCCTTCTCAAATGATCAAGTATGAATCAATGAATGTGTTAACGAAACAACACAACTTTGCAAAACTAATTTAATTTAAATTAAATTATAATAATTTACCACCCATTGTTTTGATTTCTGCTTGTAGTTTAATTTAAACAAATAAAACAAGCTTTCCTATACCATTAAACTTTCTATTCAAAGAATACGGATTTTTAAAAAATGTATCACGGTTTCAACAAAAACACTAAGTAGCTCAACTGTTTTCAGCATTGATAATAATAATAAATCTTCTTGAGCATCCACTCAGCATATCAGAATGATTTCTGAAGGATCATGTGACTGAAGACTGAAGTAATGATGCCGAAAATTCGGCTTTGACATCACAGGAATAAATTACATTTTAAAATATATAATATATACGACTATTCACCTTGACGTCACAACAGTAACAGACGTTCTTCCGGGTGGTTCTTCCTATGGCAACGCTAGTAAATTGCTTGGAAGGGAGACCCACCGTCGGCACTCGGCAGTAGCCTAATCTAATTTCTAATTTCAACTGGTAAATTGATTCAAAAACAGACGTGGTGGAAATTCAGACACAGCTAACATGATCACTGAGGGACTAATTAACTAATTCAGGAGATGGCAATATATGAAATGCCTAACCTTGGTCTAGAAGATGTTGTCTGCTATCATAATTTTTAAAAGAGACTCAGCCTATCATTGAGTACTTAGTTAATTTAGTGACTGTTGCTGTTTGACTTACAATATGTTAGGCTATGGTAGATGGTCTATTTTGCTGTTATCTAACTAAAAAGGCTATGATCGTTTTCTGTTACTCGAATCGGATGGCACAGATGTGAGCTTTTGCCGAGGAAAAGGATAGCGCGCTGTAGACTAGCGCTACTCAGCTAGGCATTCACTCAAACTAAACTCGTGGTGATGATGAAACCCAATGTGGTACACGCATCAATCATCCATCAGCAGTAGCCTACAACTGTTTTGCTTTTCCTATTTCTTCCATTGACATTTGATCAGTAGCCTACATGACACTAGAAGTTCTGTCTCTTCCTTGTATAATACTTTTACTTCAGGCAGTGACAGGCAATGAGTTTGATCTTCAAACGAGACCTTAAATTTACTAATATTAATCTAGAATTTCCCCAGCTGAAGATAATTATGCTCTGCTATGATTTTGTATATGGACAGTTTTGAGAATACACAAAGTATTGAAGAGCTGAAGAGGAAATTGATAAAATCCTACACCTTTTGCTGTATATCTGGCAGCGCAACCCTAAACACAACACGTTTTCGTCATAGCTTCAACTTTGATCGACAACAATGTTTTTAACTATGTAACCGTTTACAGTAGCCGGCTGGATCTCTTCATTGGTCAGTAGAAGCCGCTCGCCACCCGGAAGTATCTCGGTGCCTATTGTTTACAAACATTCTGAAATGCTGTATAGAAAATTAATAATTTTAAAATTGTAATAATATTTAAAATATTACTGTTTTTACAGTACAGCCTTAATGAGTATAAGAGACTATTTTCTAAAGCTTGAATGGTCGTGCACATTGATGTTTTGGCAGCCCAACATGTGCAAACCTAATAATAATAATAACTGATGCATTTTTTTTTTTATTAGCATGAGACGATTGTGTCTATCTCTGGTTTTATATGGTAACCACTAATTGTGCTAAATAAGGTGTTAGCTTGACTTGTCAAAGCACTTTGCAGTAGAAAATTCTGGGTCAAATTCAAAAGGTTCTGCATGCTTAAATGATAACTAATAACTATAAACCTAAAATGCAATTAAGTTATGTTAATTAACTCCAATTATATAGTCAACGTTACATGTGCAGAAATCTTTGTTAGCTACGACTGCAGATATTTGACCCAGGAAAAATTCTGCATAACACTGATATAAAATTAAATATTTTTAGTGCATTTATTTTTTTGTAATAGATGTCAATGTCATTTTGAAGTCAGAAAACCTCTTGTGTTATTGCACCACTTTAATACTGCACCTCCTTGGCTGTTTGAAAAACAAACAAACAAAAAAAGTTTATCACACAGCTTCCGTGTCCTAAAACAAGTTTAAACAGCAACATGTAGGGGAAGAGCCACTGCTCTCTTTTCAGGCATGCAGACAGGAAGCCCTTCCCTCCGTTGTCAGAAATGAGATCTGTCTCCTGCATGAACAAGCTAGGCTACGCTGTTGCAGGTGAGCCCGTGGGCTTCCTCAAACCCCACACCTCCGTGCCTCACAGGACTCAACGTGACAGTCACAGCTGCGTTCTTCTTCCAGATCTTTCCCTTGCCTATTTTGTTGAAAATGTATTTCCCTTTCCCTTTGTCTCAAAACCACTGAGCCTGACACTTCAGAACAGATCTGGAGACACACCCAACACTGTCAGCACTGGACACCCACTTAATAGCAACCGCTCATCGCCCTCTTCTGCTATGGCAGGGTGCTGAAAGGGAGTGTGAGAACAGTTTGGACAGGTGTTTGGATTTGGAATGGAAGACTAAAAGGGGAAAGCAAACATATGGCAAACTGAAAAATTAATTGGCCTAATTACACTCCCCATTTCATTTTTTGTACTTAATAACTTAATGATAGGGCTCTCACACTTTTAGACCAATGAATTTCCATGGCTTTGCCTTTTCCAGGCATTCTTTATTATTGAATAAGGATGTTTAAAACCCTGTTTATCAAGATTACGCTCACAAAAAGACATTTCTAGCTGGTGAAATACTTAAAAAGCAGGCCATACTGATGAGAGCCATACATGTGTGAATGCTGCTGAGCTCTAGCACAATCAAAAGCAAAAGATGAGCAGTGTATTTAATTTATGGATATTTTATTCGATTTGTCAGCTAATTACTGAATGTAAATGAGGCACTTTGTTATTAAAAAAAGAAAAAAAGTTTAAATTTGTCATTTACTTCCAAAAAAAGCAACACACAGTGACTACAACAACAAAGAAGTGCGGATGTTGAAGTTTCTGTAAATTTTCACAATCAGAATTTCCCATGGCTTTTCCAGGCCTGGAAATCACAAAATTTCTTCTACATTTTCCAATGTGATCCCTGTAATAAACAAACTAAATAGAAAACCACAATGTGTAGCTTCAAAATCATAGGAACTATGAAAAATAACATCTGCAAAGAAAGTTATAATAAAAACAAACATAGCACATGACAGGAAGTCCTTCTGATAAGTACCAGGTCAATAAATCATGGGAAATGGAAACAAGAGCAAAGAACCATACTGTTTATTCATCCTTCAGTCCCCATCACTCTCTAAGAGCTCCCACTCTGTCATTCATTAGAGACTAAAGCCTGGAGGGAAAGAACAGCTCACTAGAGACTAGAGAACACAGGATGAGAGGGAACTACAGGCTCCTTAAAACTCATCATGTCCCATAAGCCTTTATTTACAAGTGTTCATCTTTGCAATGGCGATGGGAATCCTATTGATGTTTAACTAGGCTAAGATGGTCTTTGTCTAGCGACACAAAGATTCTCAGTTGGGCTGGGCAATATGGAAAAAAAAAAAAAAATATCTCTGTATTTTTTGGCTTTTTCTGTTTGGATAAAAAGATTTAATATCCTGCCCAATGTTGTCTGACAAACAATGTTCATATTAAAGGTGATAAAAATAAAAACAATGATTTTTTTAAAGCAGAAAAAAAAACACAGATTAAATGTTAACTGGTAAGAGGAACACCCATCACTCATCTAAGCCTAGTAATTATATTAGCCTACATTTGATTATCCCATTAAAAGTTGCTTTACAGTTACTGCCATCATAAAAATACACTTACTTTTCACAAAATTCTACATATGGCACATTTAATGTCCAACAACAAATATTTTAGCAAAATGTATGTTTTAGTCAGAATTATTGCGCCCCGTCTGTTTGGCGCACATGTGCGCTGCGGTGCTCGTTCACTGAAGTCTGTGAAGTTTAGCGGACTCTCGCTTGCATAAGGCTCGTCCACTCCTGACAGCAAAATGGAAATAATTGCATGACTTATTTACAAATGGAGGTTATACCTGTGAAAGATATGCACTGAGGAAAGCACCACCTCCCAAACGCATTAAACAGTAAAAGTATCTGTCAGAGGATCTGACAGGCCAAGCCGCTTTAAATCTATACACACTAACTATATCTATCTATCTGCCCATCTATAAATCCATCCATCCATCCTGTGTACATTTAGTGCTATGAATGGAACTATATACAGTATCTGTTACTGTGTTGTTTGCTATTTTTAAGCCTAAACATTGTTACTATGAATAAATTATTGATAGGCACTAGAAGATCACAAAATAACATCTGTCAAAAGTTTTCTCTTCTACAGTAAAACAAATCCAAGCCTTACTGCCCCAGATTCATGGCTATGTTCAGCAGGAGCCATGGAATGCTAATGTAATTAGACAGCAGGCAGGACGGTTGCTCTTTTTAATTTTTTTTATCCCGAAAGCAAGAACGTGTATGCAGTATAGACGCAGTGGGGGGCGGTGGTGAATGACCCACTTTACTGCACCGCAGAACATCTCAACCAGAGCAACATGGGCACTGCTCTCCAAAACAGCTGCACAAGAGTTTAATCCCAACACATTGAGTTGTGTGGTCCTGTCAGTGTGTCATTGAAATGGTTAATGGCTGGCATTAGCTGTGTTGTCATCACTGATCAACAAACCAGCGCAATGTCTCATTTCGTATGATTAAACATTAACGCTGCGTGGCATTAGTGATTTGATGCATGCCTGCTTGCGCAGAACAAATGAATAATTTGTTATCTGTGATGAAACAAACAAATGGCTGCTTGGTAAGCAGTGGCACTAATATTTTTCTGGCAAAACAACAGATAAAACCTCAGGAACACAAATGGGGCCCTGGCACACTGATAAAAGAAGCAAACAGATAAAGCAACTGTGCTGTCCTTAAAAGGAAAAGCTGTATTTTAAAATCACAACATGCTGCGGGTATTTCGATTTTCCTGAAAAATAGTCTTATCAAACAAACCATGGAAGTGCGTTTCACTTTTCAATCAAACACCAGGGCGGCAGTGAAAGTTTAACGGTGAACAACTACACAAACTCACACTAACAAACAAAGATTATGATAAAGCATTGAACATTTATCCACAAAGCAAACCTAATCATAAACACTCTCTTCTATCAAAAACAGAAAACAGACTGTTCTAGGGGCAGCTGAGGCAGCACCAGATGAAAGTGGCAGATAATCAGGCTGATAGGCGGCAAGCGTACGTACCAAGTCCTGGGTGGGCAGTGAAAGGCTGCTGGCCCTCACGTCCTCCATGTCCGGCTCCATATTCTCCTTCTCCTCTCCAGGGGAAGGAGAGGCGTCCGGACCAGAGCACGTGCTCACTAGGTCGGGCAAGCTTGTGGACGGGTACTTGTGGAAGTCCACTTCGGATTCATCCTGGGAAAGGAAGGAAGAGCAGCTGGAGAGAGCATGTTGCGTGTCGTTGAGCAGCCTGCAAGTATTTTTATCTTTATCTCAGAAAGCCGAGCCCATCAGTGCTTCACTCTTCAATTTTTTAGCTGCTACAAGCATCTGCCTGTGACATCTTTATGTGCTTGAATGGCTGACACACTTTATATGAACACCACATCAAAAACAGCTTATGGTTTTTGTGTGAAGACACTTCCCTGTACAGTGACACACACTTGATATACAGTAGTATACATACATTAATATGCAATAGTATGAGGCCGATTTGTTTGCAAACTCAAACTCACCCTGCTGGCCACCACCAGCTGCACGAGTCCAGCAGTGGAGCGCAGGATGGCTACAGCCTCCTGGTGTGAGAGTCCAACAAGGGAGTGACCGTTTATCATAAGTAACTCATCGCCTGCCTTCAGACGCCCATCTCTGAAATAAAAAAGCTGGATCAGGACATCCCCTTATATAAAAAACAAGCAGCATACACTCCTGATGTCACGTTGCAGCTATTAAAGAGAAATGTTGATTGGATGTTAATGAAAGTTAATCAGGAATTGATTGGATCACTACAAGTGGTTTCTTTATGACAGTAGCTTGCAAATAGTGTCAAGCAGAGACCATGACAACCTGTGATGAATTCCTGATGAAAGGGCAGGGGTTTTCAAACTGGGGTCTGTTGTTATTGTTGACTAAAAAAATTATAAAATACTGAAATAAAGATAAAAATATATATAAATATTAAATGAAAAGCAAACAAGAATTAACTGAAGCACTATAATGAATTTATACATAAACTAAATATTAAAATTAGATATTAGTAGGTAAAATGTTGTGGGAGAAAACACTGCTCTAATGAATCAATCACAGGAATGTGCATTAAGAAAGTAAATACCTAAAAATGTATTTGAACCAAGAGAATACAGAACATATTTCAAACTAATTTCATACATCCTTGAAGCCCATTTGTCGTGGCATGAAAGCAGGAATTATCTACTCTTGGTGCTTCAAAACTTTCTAAAATCATTTCTGGATCATCCAAATGGTCTATAAGTTGCAAATATCTAAATGATGCAATAACCAGTGCGTTCAGAGCAAAAGGAAACCCGTTTCATTATGCTTTTATCAATAAAAAGAGTTGATATCCCCAAAGCAGTGTTAATTTTATTGATGAATAATTAGTGTCAACATTTTTTTTTTTTTGATAAAAACTGTAATGATTATCTATTGACCTTTTCGTCAACAAAATGTTAGGGAGGGACAATTCGCAAAGAGATTTAATCACAGTTAATCTCTTTGTGTGGTAGAGAGGTTAGATGTGTTACTAACATATAATTGCTGTATGTCTTATAAAATGTTTAAAAATGTCAGTTGGATCTGTGAGAAAGAGAAAAACAGACAAATGGATACATTTTACACTTGATGTCAAGGAAAACAAGACCATTTGTAAACCGTGTGAAGCAACGTAACAATCTCCGGGAAAACACAAAGAAATTTACAATACAATACAGGGCTCGACAATGACGACTGCACAATGGCCCAGGACAGTGGAAGGAATCAACTGACAAAATCTTTATCATGAATTTGCACGTGATTTGCCAATTTAAACATTAAAGCAATTTTAAACTATTCAAGTGCAAGAAGAAACGAAAGATAACTCAATAAGGTATGGTTTTCTGTGCGCACACATCCGAAGCACAGAAAGCTGCCTCTCTGACAGCGTATGACTGCTGAATTGAGTTTCCTTTCACTTCTTATTGCACTTAAAAGGACATATACACACACACACACACACACACAAAAAATATCAAACTGCCCGTTTTGGCGAGTATTCATTTAAACACAGTTGGTTATGTCTTAAGTGAAAGTAAACATTTACGGTAAAAAGTAAATCGGATGTATATCATTTGAGCTGTGCATTAGTTCTTAAAGTGACAGTACAGTAGCCTAATAAACCTGATGCTGCCCCTAATGTTAATTCAAACAACAAAAGACAAAGAGAAAATCACTCGCTGCTCTTGACTGAGTAACTTTAGTAGCTTTAATAAGAATTTATACAAGGAAGAATCAATTTAGACCTACCTGACAAACTTAAAGAACTGTTTATTTCATTTGTATCTTTGTTCTAATGTATTTATTTGTTCTTATTTTATTGTTCTTATCTTATGTAGATTTAGTCGACTAAAATCTTATGGTATTTATCCCTGGTTTCACTGACAAGGTTTAAGTCTAGTCCCAGACTAAAATGCATATTTGAGCTGTTTTAAGGCATGTTTATAAAAGCTATTTACTGTAAATATCTAAGGCCTAACCATGGTTTAATCTAAGCCCTGTCTGTGCCTTAGTTGACTAAAACTAGACTAAAACTATTCAGATTACTAAAATGAAATGGACAAAAAATGAACAGTGCCACAAAGACATCTCTGTCTCTGCTACATTCTTCCATTTCCAAATGTCCTCAGACATGTTTGGATCTTTCAAGCCTGACCACTCAACTGAGGCTTCATTGCAATGAACAGTGTGCATTGAAGAGAGAAAGATTCAAAATCTGAAAGCCTCTCACTGGTCAAAATCCTCAGGGCTTCAGTCACAGATGAAGGAATCTGAGGTTATCTCAGTGTTAGCCGTTATATAAGAGCAGGAAACTTCATAACTACCCATATCATGCTGCACTGATAGCCCTGAATCTGACCACCAAAAATAAAAACTCGGAAAGCAGCCAGCTTGACCAATATGCATGATTCATGTCTAAAGGTTTCTCAGAAATGGCCCCCATTAAAACTGTGTGTGAGCATGGGAGGAAATGTAGATCTGTTAAATTATAACAATAAACCCTAGTGCTGGTCATACCAAAAATAGCCCGCTCTGACTGTAGGCGCTGTGGTGGAGCTGCGTATGTATGTTCTAACAAATCTGCAAAAACTCATGAATTTGTATATCCATAATCAATTAATTTTTCAGGTCCCAAAGCAAAGCCACAAGGGCTCATTTTCCCTGAACACATCTATTTAACTTAGCACATCACCTGGGGCTAATTCAAATGTTTTGAAGCAAAAAGGGTTAATTTCAGCTTTTGGCTCATTACCATCAGTTTGTTGTGCTTCCTTTAAACTTTGCCAAAGTGTGCATTAATGAATCACAAAGGGAAGCAAGTCAGCAAATTCTCCAACATGTTACAGCTTAAAACACACAGTTTAAGGGCCAATTCACATGTAGACAGAGGGAAAGATTTCTGCAGTATTAAAAAAGTGTTTGTATAAAGTCAAGGGATATATCATGTTAGAATCCTATGCTGGCTCTGTCTAGCTTTGCAAAATGACAGCTATTTATTTACATAGCCCAGGATACTGCAAATCAAGGAGCCAGTGATATGGTATTTCACCTATATCTGGGTTATGATATGATAATATCAAACATTTTTGGTTTAGTGTATATTTATTCATTCAATCATTTCCTCTCTCTCGCTCTCTCAAAAAAAAAAAAAAAAAAAGTTGCGAATTTAACTTGTACATAATTTGAATATCGCATAAATAAACATTTGTGAACAAAGTCAGAATCAGAAAGAGAATCGACGAGAACAAACTTCCTGATAAACTGCCACTAAATATTACTAAGAACAATGGAAATTACTGCAGTAGGAGAAGCCACTGTATATAATAATTTCATATATAATAAATTACTTGCATTTCAGAGCGTGCAGACGAAACACAATAAACATGTTATCTATCTTGCTTTCGGTGGCAAATGCTGGGAGGGAATTATACCAAACCACTTTGACAACAGACTTTGCTCAGGCATTTCACAACCAAAACAACATTTTAGATGCTGTGCAACAAGACCGGTCTACTGGTCCAGTTATGTCGTTCCATCGCAGTCACATGTCTTTTTTTGATGCGCATCGAGGAATTTATTTGGTAAACGTGTTCCATTGTAGTTTATGCGCATGTTTTCTCATCAGATAAAAAGTTTATCCAACTCAATTGAAGTTTTTTATGCACATTTTTAGAATGTATGCACATTTTGGCTTTTTATGCAATATCTTAAAAATAGGTGGATGGAAACATAGCTATTGACTCTTTTTTTCATAAAAACATTTATGTAAATAAATACTAAAAGTGACTATTCTTTGGCATGTGAATATCACAATATCATGTGAATATCACCCCTACACATTGTTAAATTAGACAGTAGACATGTCCTACGCATGTTCCTACGCAACAGGACAGCAAAACTGAGCAAACAAATGCAAGCAATACAGAGCTCTACAACTACCACAACTACTGAAGCTGATACTTTGTGAACATGGTCATTATCGTACATATGGCAGCGTGACTAGATATTTTCTGTGCATCCATATAAGGGTGTGACAATGGCTTTGAAGATAAATGAGTATCGCAGAGGGCACTCAAGACTCTCTGGCACTTGCATATGTATGAGATGTTGATTGAGCAGTATCACCACAGCACCTTCTGTTGCCACGGCAGCAACTGAAAACCTTTGCTAATGAAAGCCGTTTACCTCTGTGCAGCTCCTCCCTCCTCCACGTGGGCCACGATGATACCGTGAGGAGAGCGTTTGGACCCTCGCCCGCCCGTGATCTGGATACCCAGTCCGTCTTGACCCTTCACCATGTGCATCTTCCAGATCCGGCTGCCCTCACAGGGCTGTAGATGAGAAGAGGGAGATATTTATCCATAATGACGGAACAATCAGGAGTGTGCTTTATTACAGAACACTATATATAACGAAACTCCAGCTGTTTTGTGGGTTTTAACTTACATTACAGTTCTCAAACTGTTTCCCATTTCATGTTTAAAAAAAACTAACTACTAATAATAACAGACTGCTCAGCAAATTATGAAAGATTATGCTTTATATAATTTTAGTAAATTTATAGACTATTTCCTCAAATAATATTTTTTTTTGCAAAGTTAAGTGAAAGAACTTAAGCATTACCCCCTTCTTTTATCCAGACTTACTTCCTCCTTTGTAAAGGCCATAAATCAGAAGAAGGGAAACTTTAAGAGCACCTGTTTCTGACAGTTTCAAGAGCTGCTTCTCTCACTGTCTGAGCTGCACTTCATCAATCACTTTGCTCATTAATGATGAATTCAAATATGAATTCAGGTTCATCAAATAACAGAACAGAATTTTAAGTGACAATATTTTGGATTTGATGTGTTAGAACTAAAATATATTTACAATAGAATGCTCACTTTGTTCTCACATCCTGTCTGTTCTTGCATTCACTTTTTGTGATTTTTGTCTATTATGATGACTAAACAAAAAAAAAAAAGTTATTATTCTCTGCTTTTGAATGAAAAAGCTATGGGGTTAAATGGACCTGATCCTGTTTCTCAACTCCAGTGGTAGGAAAAACAGACGTCCTAACTGTACTTCAAGTACAATATAGTTCATTACATACA
Organism: Paracanthobrama guichenoti; assembly: GCA_018749465.1. Taxonomy (NCBI): domain Eukaryota; kingdom Metazoa; phylum Chordata; class Actinopteri; order Cypriniformes; family Gobionidae; genus Paracanthobrama; species Paracanthobrama guichenoti. Next base: position 26,472,767 of record CM031947.1, read on the forward strand.
ATAATGTCATGACATTCAGTGTTTATTTTCTTCAGTTAGCCTTCAAATGCATGAATTCATTTCAGTCACTGAGCCATTTATAGCTATTGTGCCTGACACTAAAGCGTTTCTAACAGTAACACTAACACAAAAGCCCATGAATTTTCAAACACAATTTTAAAGACGGGTCAGGAAATCAGCCTAAAAATATATATTTAAAAACTATATATATTCAGAGCATTCCCTTAGCATATTAATTTGATCTTATATATCATTTCATATTGTTAATTCTATCAACAGAGTTGTAATTTTGTAATTCTGTTTTATATCTGTATGTATAAAGCTAATAGAAAATCTTTAAATGTTGAAATATTTTATCCCATCACCACCAGAAACAATTGCCAACATCAGAAGGCTTGTAAAGACTTTTACATTGTTGCAAAAGATTTCCATTTTTTTAAATAAATGTTGTTCTTTTGTCCTTTCTATTCATCAAAGAATCCTGAAAAAAAATTGCCATTGCCATTGCATGACTGCTTTCAACATTGATAATAATAAGAAATGTTTCTTAAGCACCAAATCAGATCACATTAGTATGTTTTCTGAAGGAACATGTAACGTTGGAGACTGGAGTAATGATGCTGAAAATTCAGCTTTACCATCACAGGAATACATTACATTTTCAAAATAAATTAAGAATGAAAACAGTTATTTTAGATTGTAACAATATTTCACAATATTGCTGTTTTAGTGTATTTTAGATCAAATAAATGCAGTCTTGCTGAGCACTTTTATTAAAGTCCCCCAGTAGTCAATCATTTTATCATTTAAAACTCATCTTTGAGCACCAAGATTACATATTTAAGAATTTAAAAAAAATTCTTCATGCCTTAAAAGAGCTTGAATGTAACTCTACACCCTTGCTTCATTTAGTACACACGGAACCATGAATATGCAAATTAGCCTCACCTCCACTCACTCACACCAGCTCAGAGATCCACTCTGTCAACTTTTACTCAACTTACTCTGGCAAACGCTGCACAATGGTATCACTCTTTACAGCGTCGGACACATAACGTTAATTAATATGATTAGCCTTTTGCTTGACTACGTTATCAAACAGCTAGTAATATGTTGTAATGTTCCACAAACCATGTTCCCATTCGCCGTCTTTGCCGTCTAAAAATCACTATCCTTAGAAACGGTTTGAACATCATAGAACGTCAGTGGAGAAAGGCATATAGTTCATCATAACATCGTAATATACATCATATACGTAATTCACCCGCTATATTGCTAAGATTACCCAATATTTCATATCAACAGAAAAATAAACCGGGATAACCTGGCTTCTCTTGAGACTCTCCTGCTTCAGAGTATAGTTAAAGGGATAGTTCACCCAAAAATGTAAATTCTGTCATCATTTACTCACCCTCAAGTTGTTCCAAATCTGTATGAGTTTCTTTGTTCTGCTGAACACAAAGGAAGATATTTGGAAGAATGCTTGTAACCAAGCAGATCTCAGCAGCCATTGACTACCATAGTATTTTTGGCTGCCGAAATAAATTCATACAGGTTTGGAACAACTTGAGCATGACTAAATGATGACAGAATTTGAATTTTTGGGTGAACCATCCCTTTAATGATATGCTAAAGCCTGCATGCACATTGACGTGATTGGATACAAGGTAGTTTGTGTCGTAAGAAACACCAGCGATGTGGAGTACGATAATTTACCGGGTTTCTACTGATACAAAGCTCAATGCTAATCGCTGAAGTAACCCTTTAAGAACATAAAAAGAATCCTACTGACCCAAAACTTTTGAACAGTATGTCTGATTATAGCCTAGATAGAGGGTGCTGGAGGTTGAGTAACCTGCTTGGAAGAGCTCATCATTTTTGCAATTCCGCTCGGTGCCTCTTGTGGCGCAGATACATACTTCACCTTTAACACTCATTCTCAACATGACAGTTGGGTTAGCACACACCTCTGAACTACAAACATGCTGCCACCTGTTCAAATTTCCTTTGAAATCTGTCTATAAGAGGGGCATGTTCTCAAGGAAAGCCTGTTGGCGGGGTGAATCACCGACACAAGATATTTCACTGAGATGGTCTGCTGCCTCGCTTCTCACGTTCTCACGCTTTTCCTGTTCACTGTCAAAATAAGCTTGCACATCCTCCCTCTGACATGTTCCTACGCAACACGCTTGCACAGACACATTAATGCTACTAATTACTCGCATGGTAATCTCACTTTATGTCTAGGAAATTTATTTTATCACATTTTGGAAAAGTGTATTTGAGAGGTTTGTCCATAATGTTACACATATAGATTGTGTTTCCGTCAACTGGGTTGTGAAGTCAGTCATAACTGATTAGTCATCAGTGTGTATACAACTACAAAGATTTTTCAGATAAAAACTATGACTTATTCTTTGATATTGTGGTTGGTGAGATGCAACATAATGGTGTCATACACATTCTGGTTAAGATATTACATTGCTCCAAGATAAGGTGACTAATTCCAGTGGCTCACTGTCAACTTTAAAATTATTTTTCACTTGCTTGTAAAACAGTTATTATATAACACAATTCTAATGATTTAGATAATCCACTGAAAATAGTGAAAATGTGCAGATTTTCTCTTAAAAGCTAATTCTACCTAAATCGACCCTTAGAAATAAACTTTCATTTATGTAACCTAATGTAGTCTGGTTGATTTAGTCATATTAAATAATATTTTTGACTTTAATAATAAGGATACAGCGATATTTAAATTCTGGCAAATACCAAAAATGACCATTAATAAAGTTGTCAAAATAAAAACATCTAAATTGATCTAAAATCAATTTCCATGAATTGTTTACATTTACAATTACATTGTTATTAATTTTTTTCTTTTTTTTTTTAATATTTAGAAAGTTAGTCTAAATGAGTATGCACAGTTGAATATCCAATAACAACCAATACCAATACAATATATATATTTTATATATATAATATATATATATATATATATATATATATATATATATATATATATATATATATATATATATATATATATATATATATATATATATATATATTTATATATATATATATATATTTTTTTTTTTTTTTTTTTAATAAACTATAGAATTCTGCCAAAAACCAATATGGTACCAATATATTGAGCATCCCTATTAAAAATATAACTCGCCTCAAGCCCTTCAAAGAGCATTTATTTGCTAAATCTGGATTTTTTAAAAATATCATTTTAAATGGAAGTTAAGGACACAGTTATACAATTAAGCATATTGATTCAGTCTGTTGTCCTTTCATGTGGCTTTTCCGAAAATGGCTTGTTGCAGAATCTCATGGAAACCGCACCTTGTCGGTCTTTGAAATCCTGTGTGATTGTTCAAAATCAGACACATACAGCTTTTGGGGATGATCCCTCCAAGCAGTTCTTCCAACCACTGGCACATGGTTAGATCTAGAGGAACCCTTATGGTTATTTTGAGTGAGCCACTCAGTTTAAGGTCACAAGACATACATGCTCCAAAGAACACTAGCGGTCCCAATGGAGAATCAAATCGGAAACATGTGCAGTTAGCCGCACTGTGGGGTCCAAACTTCTAATTACATGATGAGCATCAACCAACTACTCATTCATCCTCAAAGCAAAGTCAATGGCAAATGTTTGAATTTGTGCACTTAAAGGGCGTTTCCAAAGATTTTAAAGTGTCCTCTTTTCTGTTTGTTTGCTTGTTATTTTAGCACATTTTTAATTAACTTTTCTTCAGACACAACACACTTCAGACAGCCTGGCTTTATAAAAGAGAATGTATTAAAATATGGACTTTTTATTACAGAGACTATTTTATAATATATACTATGGATTTATAATAGAATACATATTTATATATTTTAATTTAATATTTTTAATCCATAATACATTCTAATATTTTTCATATTTCTATAATATATAATTTTATAATATTTAATATTTATATAATATTTTTCAAAGCCCTAGTGGATTCATGCATTCATTCAATTCAGAACTTCAGAATAACCAGTTCTAACGACTTTTATTAAAACTCATTCTCACTGTTATATTACCTTACAGGAAGGTTCACTGCTTATTGACTCAGTTTTGTAGCTTTCAGACAGGCGTGAGTGGAATCGGCTGGGTAGGGTGGCTGTGCTCCCCACTTTCATGTGATTGGGTATCACCTCTGAGAAGCCAATGACCGGACTATCATCGGTCGGTGTGTCCTGAGGGGTGCTGCTCTCTGGGGACGTGACCTCTGCCTCCATGGAGCTGTAGCCATTCTCATGCTCAAAATCCCGGCTATCTTTACTGTCTTTGCTGTCACGGGTGAACGATGAGCGGGAAATGACGCCAAATTTGCGGGTTCGTTTTCCATTCTGCCCATTGTGTGTGGGGCTGCCAACAGGCTCTTTGGAGGCATTGCGCCGGTGCTCAGAGGCGTCCACGCAGTTGCCCCCACTGCTGCCATTGCATGGAGGGAGAGGAGCTTTGCGTTTGATTCTTCGCAACATGATCAGGTAGATGGAGCCTCCATTCCAGCACTGGTCCGCCAAGTAACTGTGGAGGGATAAGAAAAAAATGAACAAAACTGCTAAAACACATGTTGATCACAATGTAAATGAACCCGTTTGGTAACAAAATAAACATTTTCTCACATCATTACTAGGGATTACAGAGGTATCCATCAAATCAAACATTTACAATCACATTAAATACACTAGTCAAATACTTGTTTACAGATCACACCCAAATGACCCATTTTCTTTTGTGGAACACCAAAGGTGATTTTTCTTTTTTTTTTTTTTTAATAACATCTTGTTCAGTCTTTTACATGTAATGAAAGCAAATGAAGACTGGGGCTGCAAAGTCAAAAAATAAATAATTAAAAACAACTTTGCACTTAATTGTTGAATGTTGCAATGCCTCTCGGTGCAATGCCTAGTGCAACACTACAGTAATGGCTGCTGAACATTCAGCTTTTTCCATCACAGGAATATATTAAATATATTCAGATAGAAAAGTGTTCTTTTAAACTGTAATAATATTTCACAACATTACTGTTTTTACTGTATTTTTGAATGACAGGGTATATCATAAATAGGGTCATATAATACAATCATGTAAGTTTAGAATAACATGAGGGAGCGTAAATGAAAGAATGTTATTTTTTGTGTGTGTGTGTGTGTGTGTATTATGCCTTTAAAAGGGCAAACAAAGGAGCTTCTAAATATGTCATAATTAATGGTTATGGGATTATCTTGGAGTTTTTGAAAAAGGAAGGGCACTGATACAAAAAAAGTAAGTAATAAGTGCAGAGCATGTTTTGCACCATGTCTAGACAAGTCCAAAGACAGATGTATGACAGAAGAAACTGATATACAGCACCTCAGGGACATGTCCTGAGACACTCTGCATTATCTGATGCAACTTAGAAGTTTAACTACTAGCTGTAGAAAACGCTTTCACAAGTTTATTATATATGACCTCCATTTTAGCTCTTCTCTCACATGATTCTCATAAAGAGTGCTTAGATTGACATATTTAGCTGTACATTTTTGACAATCTCAGCTGGTTGAGACTTGAAATGTCATTATACATTAACAAGTTAAAATGATCATAGTTAATCATTTGTGCTTCTTGTTTTGTAAAGTTTGGTTTTAATGATGGCATTTAAAAGGTGACCTCAAAGCATGACGGATTTATAGATCTTGAATAAAGCTTTTAAAACGCTTGATCTTATTCTAATATCCTTAAAGGGATAGTTTGCCCAGTAATGAAGATTCTGTCATCATTTACTCACCCCTCATGTCGTTCCTCAATATTTTCTATCTTCTGTGGAGCACAAAAGAAGACATTTTAAGAAATGTCCATAAAAAGGAAATCTTCTTTTATGTTCCACAGAAGAAAGGCATACATATTTGGAACAACATGGCGGTAAATAAATTACGTCAGAATTTAATTTTGGGGTGAACTATCCCATTATTAAAACAAATAAAGATGCAGACAAACTTTAGAACAACCATCTACTCTTTAGAATTGTAATAGGTCAAAAGAGCACACACCTTGAGTTTAACTGATGTTAGAGTCCCACGTTCAAATGAATGAGCAATGTCCTTCAATAATATGGTAACACTACATCCAGTGGCGCACACAGGTCTGATTAACTGTGGCTGAGTGATATGTTTCCCCAGTTTTCCTAGCTTTCAGCTGTACAAAGAAATGGGGGAGTGGACTTTCTATGACAATGTGCCCCTGACTAGCCATACTGACAGTGCTGATGTAACACACCAACAAAGCATTTGCTTACATCCCCTAAACAGCAAGCCAGACAATGGAGGAGATACTAATGAAAAGAAACGAAAGAGAGAGGTGTTCTAGAGAGAAAGAGTGAAAGAGAGTGATTAAATGTGTCATGAATGGAATATCAATAAATATATGCTAATGATTTCAATTTTGCCAATTGTCATCATCAGCAGTAGGCCAATATTCAGGCTCAACACCCAAACACACCAAATTTTCTGTGCGCTGATTTGCAGCAAAAGGGAAAAAAAAAAAAAAAGATTATGGAGGAGGAAATGGTTGGGGAGGCGTGGGGAGCAAGGATTGTTCTGCAAAGAGAGTTGGAGGTAAATAAATCATTTTGCAATGTGTTGCGGCTGGTCAAGCAAATATTTGTGCTTTGTTTCTGTTTCATATAATTGTAAATACATCTATTAAAATACTGATATCCTGGTCTATAACTCCTCCCCGAACTTCCCGCTGCCTTGTATCTTGCTCTCTCATTGGCTGTAGGTCACCGTCAGAACACATTTCACACAGCAGAATTTTGAATCCAGATATTTAGCATGCCAAATATCTCACAAGCACCGGCGACTTGTCTGCAGTTCTCTCATTTGTCTGCGAGTGAAAATCGGGTCTAAAATCTTACAGTGTGTACTCGGCTATAGACATAGAGGAAATCGCAAAAATTATTCTAATGACAGTCTTTAATCATGTTTGATTGTTTGCATCTTTATCCAGTGCCATGCCATCAGTAAAATAACATGCTACAGTATATGCTACAGTCATTCATCCCTTTAAAGAATGTATGTTTCATGACATACCTCACTTAAAGTGGTAGTCATGTATAGTTTCAGCTCAAATCATCTGTCAAAATGATGCATTCTTCACTCTGGCCAGCTGCTAATGACAGAGCGAGGTCAGCAGAGTCTGTTGTTTAGATGATTACAGAGCCTGGATGTGCAAACATACCATATGAATTTATCATCAAGATAAGCAAGAGCTGTTTTCAAATAAACAACATGCATGCTAGCTTGAGGTCTGATCCTCTTTGGAGATCAGGATCAATGAGGTATGCAAATTCACTCACATCAGATCTCCTGGAACAAAAACATGCTGAAAAGACTGAAAGGACTGAAAGTACTGGCAAGTTAAAAATACAACAAAGTGAGGAATTTTCAGGAAATGACAAGTCAGTGAAGATCGAGGCAGAGTATTTATGCAGTATTTGACAGCGTGCTTGCTTGTAAGGTTCAGACGTTTTAAGGTAAGAAAGCACATCTGTGGAATTTGCTGGTTTGACAGCAGCTGTGGTCTCGTTTTTTGTTCAGTTGGAGAGAACGGACTTTTCTTTCTTTCTAGTGTTCCTTTTTTTGTAGCGTCTTTTTCCCTCAGTCATCTTGCTGATAATGAAAAGTGTCTGACCTATTTCTGTCATGATGTGTTTTCCTTGAGCTTTCCTTTTCGATAAGAACAAAGTTTGTAATGTTGTGGGACTCGAGACAAAAATCATCCCACATGAAAATCAACGGAAAAAGGAGAAAATATCTCGACATAACTCAACTGAATCTATCTTGGCACAAATCTGTCACAAGTAAAATCCAAATCTGCTTTCCTAGATTCTAGTGATGGTCCCAATCCCAGTGGCAGACTGGAAAAGTTACACTGCATTCCAAATGATGCAGATGACACTTCGTCTGGATAGGCTGCATAAAAAAAGCATTGGGTGCTGAAACGCCAATATCTTAGCCCATAAACCTTTGAAAAAACTACTGATGATTTCTTTCCAGATAACATTTGGACAACTGGCATGCATGTCCCAACACCTAACTGGATTTACATTGTGCCAATAGAGGGGAAAAAGATTAAGTTTGTTGTCTTTAGAATATTTTAAGTCTAAAGATGGAAGTAGTATATAAAATGGAAGTAGTGACAGTAATGTTAACAAATCTTATGCATTTAGAAAATAGACAGGGTGAATTCATTTAATGCAGGCTTACAGTTCACCTAAAAATGAAAATCCCATCATCATCTATTCATCCTCATGTTATTCCAAAGGACCAAAATGAATAATAGGTGTGAAGAAACACGCTTAAATATAACCTGACATGTCATATAGGATTTGTGAGCTACAGCGAAGAACTTTTTCAGTAAATAAAGGCATAAATTCCAGCTATATTGTAAGGCTTCAAATGTATGAGCAGACTTGACTTTCAATAGATAGAAAAAAAAAAAAATTAAAATATTTAATATCCAAGATATTCTTCAAAATGTCACACTTAGTGTTTCACAGACGAATGTCAAGGGAGTTTGGAACAACATCAGGGTAAATAATGACAATTTTCATTTTTGGGTGAACTTTCCCTTTAATGAAAGGAAATTAAAGAAATTAAAATGAATATACTTTTTAACCTAAATTGCTCAACTTGGGCTGCTCTGCGACGTGCCAATGACTGTGCAATCACGTCGAAAACGACACTCTAGACGTAGGCAGAAGTAGTACCACCCCAAGCGAATGTGCGAGGACGAATACAAATGCCCTTTACCAAAAAACTCTCCACCTTCAACTTAAAAATTGTCCGACATCAATGTTTTACCTTTTTTTTTTTTTTTTTTTTTTTTGCTAAAGGGCATTTGTATTAGTCTTCACATGTGCGCTTTGTAAACACGGGGGCGGTACTTCCGCCTACCTCTAGTGTGATGTTTTCATCGTGATCACGCAATCACTGGCACGTCGCAGCGCAAGATGAGCAATTTAGGTTATTATTATTTTTAGATGGTCGATGGTTTCGCTAGATAAGACCCTAGTCCTCAGCTGGGATCGTGCAGAGCCTCTGAAGCCCTTAGAAGCACTTTGAAACTGCTTTGATTTGGACCTTCAACCAGTTGGCTGCAACTGAAAACCATTATGTGAAGAAAAATCCTGGAATGTTTTCCTCAAAAAACTTAATTTCTTTTCGAGTGAAGAAAGAAAGACATGAACATCTTGGATGAGATGGGAGTGAGTAAAATATCAGGAAATTTTCCTTTTGAAGTGAACTAATCCTTTAAGTCTGGTGAGTGAGTCTGTGGTTCTAAATGTGATGTCATGATGTAGGTTCAGTCCATGTCATTACTTAATCTTGACAGTTCAACTCATGCTTTGCCAACCCACACATGCGGGATCATGAGCAGAGGGCAACATAAACATTACATTACCACACAATAAAGTGATATAACAAGACCCTGTAATGGCGCTCATCAACCTCATATCAATCAAAAGCCATAAACTCCTTTCATTCAGGCCACTGATCAAACATTTAACCAACTACCATCTGCATCTCTGAGCCAGAGTGATGGATGTAAACCACACAGCAAAATGCAGGGAACAAAAAAAGTTATCAGGGGAGGTAACGAAGGGAAAAAGGAACATGGATGCATGCAGAGGTTGAAGAGAAAAAAAAAAAAAAAAAACCTTGTTCAGCCGTGCTTTGCTATCTCAGCAGGTGTGTGCCATGCACTAATGGAGCGCTGTCAGACGATCGGCCACATCAGCGTCCCACCAAAGCAAAGCATTCATTATTACAACTGAGAGAAACAACTTAAGTGAAAAATGAGATAAAAACCTGCCATTCTAAAGACCTGTCATGCAAATCAGCATCTGATAAAGACCAAATAAGAAGAAAAACAAGCCATGATCTCAGCTCTGGCACAAAGACAAGGAATTTAAGCTGCTGTAAAAGCTAATGGGTCTCAGAAAAACCCAGCAACAGGCCTGCATTGCCTCTTTCAGTCTAAACCACAGTTGCAGTAGGGAAATCCATCTATTCCAGCCAAACACAACTTAAGCAGAACGGTGACGAACACGGATTGGCTGAAACGGTCTTGAAGCCCGCGTTTCTCTGAGCAACGTGAAATGATTTGTTATCGTAGAGTGGAGGATGCCCAAAACCTTTCCCATGCAGTACTGGCTAAATAATTCAGAACTATGTCTCCTTCCAAAGCACTACGTTTGCTTTTCTGAAATTTTGGATTTATCACACTCCTCAAAGTGGCGCCTATGTGTGGATTATTGTATCGTAGGTGCAGACGTCAGGTTGGGTAGACGCTCATTTATATCCACAGCTGAAACCTCCTGGAAAGTCTTTTCCCATGGCTTCGAGCCAAGAGACTACAGATGTGCATAAAAGTTTGCACCTGGATATCATATGTTGCAACAGATCCTGCATACTCACAAGAATAAACTGACACTGTGACAGGCCAAGTAAGGAAATCCCATTTCTTGGGTTTGATTTCGATAGTTTTCCACCTTATTTGCCATAACCATAAGGACTTGCACAGAAATACAATTGAGGGGTTAGGAGTAAAATATTTTGTTACATTATGACATTGGATTACAGGGGCACAAGAGGAATGCAGAGAACCCTGATCAGAATCAAAATCACAAAGAGCTTTATTGCCAGGTGTGCATGCACACACAAGGAATTTATTTACTTTTTTGGTAATGAAGCTTCCAGTGAACACACACAAATAAATAAACAACAAGACACATGATAATAAAATTAAAAATATAGCTGCAGCGATGATGGGCACAAGTCCCAGCACCACCACGACCCCGGTGTTTTTATGGCAACTGTGCTCGGCAGGCAATGTGCATATAAAGTGTGTAAATGTAAAAGGACTATGTCAAATTCATTTGAATACGCCACATTTACTGCAGGCAGCTGGTGCCACTATGACTGTGAACCACAGCAGCCACATTCATGAAATCATTTAAATTTAGATGAATTTCATGTCATAGGAAGTTATAAGTCACTTTCAAATTAGTGACTTATCAAGTCTAGAATTATTCTAAGGTATTAAGGTATTTTTATATTTTAATTAACCCAATTATTAAACACATGATCTGCCTCCTACAACGAACACACAGCTGACGTTTCATCAAAATCAGTTAATTTATGCAGAAGTTATAACACTTCCTGTTTCCCTTTTTTCTCCATAAATTCAGCCAAACCGTTCGAGAAATCCTTTCGCAATTTAGCATCCCCAGCGTCTTGACTTCATGCGGACCCAGTTTGGTGGTGATCGGATGAATCTCCTAGGAGAAGTATATCAAAATTCCAGAGCATGCATTTTTCAAACAACCCATAATAGCCGACTTCCTGTTGGGTTGATGTATGACTATGAGCGCAAAAGTTATTTGGCCACAGTAAGTTTGGTTACTGTAAGTGAAAAGGGGTGTGCTACAGAGCCCCTCGAATACAATCATTTAAAAAGCTTGTCCGTTATAGATGACGAAGTAGTATGTCCCAAAGCTTGCATACTCTTCTGCTACACACTCAAAAGTATGTACTTTTTCTTCACAAAAAGAGTACATACTTTTAGGTCATAGTACAAGTAGGCGAATTGGGATGCAGCATATGTCTTTGCACACCAGAAACACTGCTGCTGCTAGGTGACATACAGTGAAGGCCTATACTTCATGTTAAACATAAATATATAGCCTACTGATACAGCAAAGACATCGTCGGTAATATTGACGGCAAAATATGCTACAGAATATTTAGTTCTGTATTGACAGGTGCAATATTTCAAAATCGATATTTTTATTACAATTATGCCTATATCTGCATTTATGTCAACCTAGAGACTTTCAAACATCAAAATGTAATTTATTAATATGTATTTGTGTCAAAATGACATATAAACATGTTTTCCTATTCTATTTTGCCTGGAAACGCTTCCAACACGCTTGTGTGTTGTGTGAAAAATAGCATCGGTTCTATTTCTAGCATGCATCTATTTCGGCGCAGCTCGAGCCACACCTGAGACGCACGCGCATGTCACGCAAGCAGTGTGCAAGTTCTAATCTGTTAACATGGGAGCCGAAATAAAAACGGACATGCCACGCAGCCAGTGTGTAGCCGGCCTAAAGCCCAATTTATACTTCTGTGTCGAGTGTACGCCGTAGCTACGTCGTAGGCTGTGTGTAGCACGTGTAGCCTACGACGTACCCTGACGTGCACAAAATGTAACAACGCGAAGATTCTACGCAGACCGCAAGTGCTGTGATTGGTCTGCCAGAACCCCTCCCTCAGTGATCCCTCTGCATGTGTAACTGCACGTCAACACAAACAAGGATGCAGAAGTATAAATAAAATCAAGGTGTAGCCCACAGTGTAGAGGCTACAGCGCAGGTCCGACGCAGAAGTATAAATCAGCCTTAAGAGTCGTTTGCTATTCAAATCAACAATGGAGTTTAAAAAATACGAGTGATTGACCGACAACGAGGTTCAGTCTTTATTAAGTTTATTTGCGGAGGACAAAATCCAGTGGGAACTGTAAAGTCGACGTGCGCAGTCCTACGTCACCGGACTAATCTTCACGGTACTTTAGACCATGATGGAAACACAGACAGCAGCAGGTCTAGGGGAAAAAACGAGTTCCTGGGACAAATTGTTACGGGTAATTTTTGTGGAAACAGGGCTTTTGAGTGTGTTAAGGGCCCCAAAAGTGCCTGATAAATCAAAAAAAATAATCTGTTGTAAATATAAATAAATCTATATATATATATATATATCTTACCTTAGGAAAACAATAAGGCCCCTTAAGGCTTGGGCCCTAAAAGTGAAAAAGTATAATGAGAAGTCAGACTAGACCATGAACAACATCAGGACAGCACAGAGTAGAAGCACTATAAAGCAAAGGCTCCATGACAGGATGATGTTTTTAGTTTTAAAGCAGATGCACTTAGAGTTCCTGCCAAGTGGAACAAATTCCATCAGTCTGCTGGAGAGAAGGGAGAAAATGTTTGTCATAATATGTATAATGAAAATAAAATCATATGTAATACAACAAATAGATATTAGGTGACCTTATAAAAAGTGTAGGTGCAAATTTATATAAACTGATTTCTGGTTTATGCACTTCTGATATCAATGATTATTATGCAATGCATAAATTATATAAGCGTTTCTATCCAGATGCTGAAAGAAGCTTCAACACTCCATTTCATATTATTTTTATGCATTTGTAAGGTCTGATGAAGGTCAGGGTCCAGACAAAAACTCTGATTTATGTATTTGAGATCTATTTAATCCTCCAAAAGTCTTTTGGAAACTCTTCAAGTAAACACATTAGAAACAATCTAAGGTCAGAAAGGTCTGATTCAGCATAAGAATCCTCAAGACCAAAATACTGACATTTCTCAAATACTATTTTAAAAGCATTTGCCCAACTGCATCTACATCAGTGGCTCTTGACTGGTTTTGCTTCAGGTCCCAGATTTTACACTGAAGTCTGGATGTAAAAAAAAAAAAAAAAAAAAGAAAAGAAAAAAGAAAAGAAAAGGGGGACCAACACAAGAAACCGTCAGAGCATCATGTGATTAACGTGAAGGGAACAACATGTGAATGAACAGTCACATTAATAACAAGCTCTAGAAAAATAGGATTAAGATTAGGCTGCAATTGCCGCACGAAACAGATGTCACAAAAGCTAATAATATTTAAAAATATATATATTATAGATTGACAAACAACAAATCTTATTCTACAAGCTTAGATGTGTGTGAAGAAAGTTCATGCAGTATCATTTGATTCATGTAATAAATCCCATTAGGTCATATAGTGGGCCCTAAAATTATTTGGACACTCAAATCACTCATAAAACCGTCTGAATGCATTATATAACAAAACTTCAACAACAAAAAAAGCTCTTTTCTGAGTACTAACTTTTCTGAGACAATATTAAATTACTTTTACACAACTGGTCTAATGGAGATTTTTAGTGGATGTATAAACTTAAGTTCACACAGGTGTCCTATAAGACATATTGTTTTAAAAAGAAAACCTGCACAGACAGGTGGTTTAGGTGTCCAAATACTTAATGGTTACTGTAAATGCAACTTTAAATTGTTTGCTTGAAGAAGGACCACAGTAAAGCATGAATTCAAGTTCTAGTCTGTATAATCCTTGTATGTTGCTATACAAAATTGTTGTCATAAAATATGCCACAAATATTAAACTGTTATTCATGTCATTCATGAACATTGTAAACTTCTCTCATTAAGTATGACCCCAAAGTTTGCTGCATTCACAATAATCTTGTAAATACTTGGAAATTTCTTCCCTCTTGCCTCATCCATGTTACTGAAAATAGGTCTTTACTAAGAATCCAAAAGCCAATGCTGGCCAGAAAAATGAAGAAAATCATGCTCTTGCTGGACTAATTAACTAATGATTTGGATTACAAAAAGAGCTCAAAATTAATCCAACTTGTGGGGGAAAACCAAGGAAACAGAAACACTTAGAAAAAAATCCTGATTTGAGCATCCACCTGTTGATGTCATATTTTATGCTTCCACATTAAAAGAAATACAATTCCTGATTCAATTTAAACAAGGGTACTAACTCACTTCCCAGGTTACAACTGAAGGCAATACGGCAGCTATTCGCAGATACTGTAGTAAAGACATTCCACAATGTGGTGGAAAGCTGAAGTAATAACCTCAGTCAGCAATCTCCACATGAACAAGCCTAGAGAGGGGAAATAGAGCCCACCACAAGCGGCTCTGCATTTGAACACTCTCAGATGGAGAGACAGATGTCAGGACAGCACAGAGCTTCTCATTTCTTCTATGTGTGCAGTGTTGCTTTTTTGTGAGTGTGTGCTTTAGTTTGTGGGTAGACTGGTTTACAAAAAAGTTTACCATGTTGGTAGCTCAGATATATACAGTTTCTGTTACCTTGATTTAAATTAAACTCCCCATTTTCTATCTGTTATAGAAAACTCTCAATCTACAATTATACAGGGTCAGTCTTTTGTCAAACGTCTTCAAAAGCCCAGAAATGTACACAACCATTTAAGCTGTAAACATTTCAAAAATGAAGTCTGTTATGCTCACCAAAGCTTCATTTATTTGAATAAAAATACTGTAAAAACAGTAATATTGTAAAATATAATTACAGCCATTACTCCAATCTTCAGTGTCACATGATTCTTCAGAAAAACATTTCTTATTATCATCAGTGTTAAAGAGTTTTACTGCTTAATATTTTTTGTGGAAACTGGAGAAATATTTCTTTTGGGGACGCACCAAAATTTTTGGCCCAAACAGCTATTTTCGGTTTTGGGCCGAAATCAGTGACTGAAACAGATGTTTGAGTAGTGATTCTATGATGGCACGTCTATTTCGCACACACAACATGGATAAGCTAAAACAGCTTTGTGGACACTAGCTCTGGATTGACAATATCAATTTCTCGATTTTAATTGGTAATTATATGGTTTCTTAAATGCTAAATCTTTTAGTCCATTCTGTTTTCTGTTGATGCGTGAACAAAACTTGACTTAACTTTTGTAGCATGTTTGCCATCCAGTAGTCACAAAAAAGCTTTGTGCTTCCTTACTTTTAATATGAGGCAAAGACTGAAATTCTTTGATTTTTAAATTCTTTTTAAATTCTGATGATTTTATATTACGAAATAAAAAATAAATGTTGTTTGTCGTCAAAGACGCTTGTAGGCTATGAAATGTCACTTACCGTTAAAGTTACCTCAAGAAAACTATTCAGTGCCCATAAACTTATTCGTTAGCTAGAAAAAATAACTCTAGAGAAGAGCATTTTGCTAAATATATGCACTGTATTACATATTAATTATATTTTTAGTAAGGTCTTCATTATTTAATGTATGTTTGAATAAATCTGTCATGAAAACAAGTTATTACAGAGGACAAACAATTCTGTTCATTAAACTTGTATGTGCAGTATAATTTTTGTACAACTCTTGTTGATTATTAAATGTTTGACTGATTAATTGATTATTAATTTATTATCTATTTTCGGTTTAAGTGCATCCTGAATTTTTGGTTTCGGTCCAGAATTTAAATTTTTGGTGCAGCCCTCTTTTTTTTTTTAAATGAAAGTTAAATGAAAGTTCAACCAAAATCTTTAAATAAAAATATTTTGAAAGATTTTAAATGTATTTAATGTCACTTTAATCAATTTAATGCATCAAATGGTGAATAATAGTATTCATTTCTTTTCTTTTTGTAATTTATTGACCCCAAACTTTTGAACGGTAGTGTAAAAAAGACACTGAAACAGGGAAACATATCCCCTCACTAAGATTATCACAGAAACAGATGGTCATCCACTTCTAAACCAGTTAGCATGGCGGAAGCCACAACAAAATTGTTTGTTTGTTGACAGAGACAGCAGTCAAACAACCCAAACATGACCCATTGCTTTAAATAGAGCTTAGCTACCACAAAACCTGTTCCAATTGGCTGCTCAAATCTATTACTCCCTTTGGGGGCTCAAAGGAATTCGGGGATACACTCATCTCCAAATCCTGACAGTGTTCTCCGAAAGCATTGGGATTCTGCCTTTCAATGCAGAGCAAACATAATTCATAATGAATGTCAAAAGAGAAGAAAAAGCATTATTATTTAAAAGAATATGGCATTTACAACATCCCCATTCCCTTCTGTAAATATTACTGAAGTCTCAGGATGCAGAATTGCAGTAACACATTTTGTGGAGGGAATATTCAGTGCAAAAAGTTGACCAAAGCACTTTTTGTTCATTCATAAATTCGAGCCTGTGTCAAGCCAGTTTCAGAAAGCAATTTAAGACATGTGAGGACATAGAGCATCCCTCTTTATGCAGTGCTGTGGGGAGCTTATGTGACTCAGAGATAAGTAGATTTATAGTCTCCATTTACCCAGCGCTTCCTCAGAAATAGAACACTTCCATTCACAGAGCAGCACTTGCAGTAGCTGACCTCCCTTTGGTTTCATCCACCATGAGACCAACAGGCTACACGAAGATAATAACAGTAAAACAAATATAACGGTGAACAAATAACAAAATATTTATTAGCCTATTACTTTCTGCTAGTAATGAGATGTACTGTACAGGATCTGAATGAATGCTATACTGGCTGAGATTAAACCAGATATAATGGGCAAAGGTATAGGCTATATTTAACCTGCATATCCATTTCTGAGGACGTGGTGTCAGACCAGGGACCCGCAGATATTTGTCAAAGCATGAAAACCTATTGAATGTTGTTGAAAACTGATATTCACCACTTAAATATCATTAACAATAGCCTAATTATATGATACCTAGCTGTCAGCCTATGCAACAAAACGTTTCCTACTGAAACTTGCTATAGCAAGATCATCTGTAAGATTTACAGGCACAACACAGCCATATGCCTATGATAATGCGTAGCCTATTTTGTAGCCTACCTGAAACGTTCACTTGTACCCCTTCATCATCATTCTCGCGGTGAGGTCAGTTCCCGACAGCTGGCACGCGCTGTTTGGGCTCCTGTGAGTTCAATAATCATAGCAATCATCCGTATAAAGTCCCTGAGCGACTTGGCTGTATGTTCATGAAAATGCTTCTAACAGCTCCAGCGACTCGCCCCTTTCATGTGATCTACTCAGAGCTTGATTAAAGTCCATGACTGTTTTTCCCCACAGGACAGCCTGTCGATACGGACAGTGTCCGTGCCTCTGAGAGTGTCAAATGAAAATACAGCTCGGTTCGGCGCTCGCAAACTTTGCATGCGGGTCTGGGATCCATTATCCAACGCGTCGCATCTCAGCGGTTGTGAGATTGTTTGGATTGTCCCGCCCCTTCTTCAAACTCACATCAGAAGACGCTCGGTGAACCTCAGATACTGACACATGAAGGGATACCACAATCCTAGTCAACTCCCTACTTAAACAGCGTTTGGATGGCCCCATAATTAGGGACGGTTCCGATTCATTAATTATTCGGATTCCATTCAAAAACTTATTTTATTAGATAAAATCATTTCACTGTCAGAAAAAAAGGTACATTGCTGTCACTGGGGCGGTACCCTAAGGTAAAAAACCGAAAAGGTAAGTACCTTTAAGGTACTAATACACACTCTTAAAGTACTGATATGTACCTTTTTTAAGGTACTAATACACACTCTTAAAGTACTGATATGTACCTTTTAAGGTACTAATACACACTCTTAAAGTACTGATATGTACCTTTTAAGGTACTAATACACACTCTTAAAGTACTGATATGTACCTTTTAAGGTACTAATACACACTCTTAAAGTACTGATATGTACCTTTTAAGGTACTAATACATACTCTTAAAGTACTAAAATGTACCATTTAGAGGTGAGTAAGGTACAAAGATGTACCTTTTCACTTTTTGTACCTTACCTTTTTTTTTTTTTTTCTGAGAGTGAATAAATTTTATTAGAATAGCCTACTCATTCATTCATTTTTATAAATTATCACTGACTACAACAAAGCTCATTACGTGTAGCCTATATATTTAATCACGTTATACAAACAAGTAGGTAAGATTTAAAGCTGATTGTGTTCTCACGAGCATAAAGTTCAACATAACAAGGATATAATAAATATTAACCTTCGGTTCAATGGTTCGTAACCGCTTTGAATGATTCAGAAGTGTTTGCTATTCAGTAAAAGAACCGGTTTATTAGGCTATAACAGGCTTTCGCTATGGAATCGGAGTGGTGGCGCTGTAGATTCAGTAACAGCGTATTTATTTAGGACAATATTACACAGTAAAAAAGAAAAGTTGCTGCCTTAAAGTATCATCTTGGATGTGCGAGTCATTTCAACTGAATCTGTATCTTGTATAACATAAAAAAGTTCACTTATTTTGTTAAAGCAATGTAAAAACATATGTTGCCATAACTTATTGCTCATATAATTTTTTACAGTGTATGGTGCTGCTATGCTGCATTATAGATGCAAGAACCAGTAAAGTCACCATGGAATCAAAACTGACCATTCGTTTTGTGGAATATTGCAGTACTAGCTATTTATTATATATGATTTATCCGTGCACATCATTATGTTTTTGAAAATGAATATGCCCTTGTAGGCCCAAAATAACTTCCCCTCCCTCTTGCAACAGCATTTCTTCGATTCTAATTGACATTTGTTTCTTGCTCGAGAAGCCGTTTCACTGACATATACATCACAATCGGATTGAAACTTCAGTCTCATGCTGACTTTAAAGAGTACATAACACACAGTTTCTGCCTATTTTATGTTAATCTTGAGTACCTATAGAGCAGTACTGCATCCTTCATATCTCCGAAGAGTCTTTAATTTCATCATATTTATAAAGACAGACACTGTACCAACTCTTTCCGAAAACAGCCGAGCTCATGCAGGCGTGCAGTGGGCTGAGCTAAACACACACACACACACACACACACACACACACACACACACACACACACACACACACACACACACACACACACACACACACACACACACACACACACACACAAAATACTTCATGGCATTATCCCCGGATAACTTTCGATTCACTATACGTTTGTGTTGTTGACGTTTGTAATGAGGTATGCAGATATGGGAAGAAGGAGCCGGTATCCGGCAAGTGTTTAACAAACTTTAATAAATAAATAAACAAACTGAAAGTAAAAATGGCAGTCTCCTCACGGACGACTGGCACACACACATAATAAAACGTAAAGAAAACACAACATAAAATCCAGGCCTGGTTCTCTCTCGTCCTTTACTGTTGTCGCTCCTTCTTTTATGCGTCTGAGCTCCTCCGTGAGACACGAGACCGGTGCAGCGCACAGCTGGTGCTCATTATCATCACGCCACCGGCGTCGCCCCGTTCTCACGGTCCCTTGGCCTCGCCACATACCCCCATGGCTCCTCACAGGCTGAGCCACCACACCCACCGCACACACCCCACCTCGACCCAGGAGCACGGCAGTGAGCTCGCCATCCCACCGTGTCTTCCATCGCTCCAGCACCATCGCCTCGAGCAGCCACTCGCGATCTTCCACGCTGCCCGACCTCATCAGCACCGTGATCCCCCTCAGCAGCGAGGGCTCTCCGACAGTTTGTCCCTCCTTCCTCCCGGGTTTCGGCACCAATGTAACGAGGTATGTAGATATAGGAAGGAGGCGCTCATTCTCACGGTCCCTCTGCATTGCTGCTTGCCACAACATTATATGCACTTATGCGCCGATTGCCAACAAAACACAGATGTTTGATCCAGTTTCACTCACCGCCTGCGGTTTCGACTCATGACCGGGGAACAAACAAACACACTTGCAGAACTCCGTTGCTGCTCCAGAAAAACAAACTGCATCCACTGTTTCCTTAATGCTGAGTTATTTGGGAAGCTGAACAAGGTAATCTTGCCCTCACAACCAAAAACACACTTCTCTAGTGACATTGTTGATTTTGTGGTCTAAAAACAAAATGACAGCGCTGCCGACGGCTTCTGTAACCTGAACAGGGGTGTAGCACCAAATGTTGGGCCCAAATGTTGTTTACATTTCACTGCCAGTTGTATATTCTGTATATAACTGTGTATGTGACAAATAAAACTCTTGAATCTTGAATCTGGTCACAGAACCAAGGGGTGGGCCCCTAACAACGGTCATTTTGTCATTTTAATATTATGGATTATCAATATATATTTGTGGGCCCCCCACCTATTACCCACTGTCCGATGCCCCTGAACCTGAATGAAGCACGTTGATGGGCTCTTGCTCTCGGGGTGTGTAGGCGTGGCACAGAAATATGAAATACTTTGTCATACATCCAACTCGTTTTATGAAATTTTGGCCATGTTTAGCATGAGAATCCAACTCTTTAACAATGTAAATAAGTTAGAATGCATGAGATAGCATTAGACCCCCACCTTTAAAAGGAAACTATAGTAAAAAATCATTTGGGTCCGAAAAAATTATCTAAATGAGAACAATAGGATGACAATACTTCCTTGGTACTGGGACATAGGGACATGCAAATAGAAAAAACACCAGCAAATGAAGAAAAAATCTTCATCAGTTTGACAACACATGTGCTGCAAATACTCATAAAACCAAAAACAGAAACGCACTGCAAATAGAACAAAGCTCAACACGCTGCAACTGAAGAAAACACATGCAAATAGAAATAACACCAGCAAATTAAGAAAACATCTTCATCAGTTTGACAACACGTGTGACAAATACTCATAACGCAACCAAATACAGAAGCGCGCTACAAATAGCACAGACCACAATGGAAATATTTCAAGGGGACCCCAACAAGTGATGAACCTGGCTGCTGTCAGTGATGTTGTCGATGACCTGAAAGGTGTGGGTTTGTTTACTTTCACAAGTTCATACTTATAAATAATCAGATAGAATAAAATGTATGTGTATTTGGCGTGCTGACTGAGGGGCTCCGAGCTCAGAATTTTGGCCCAAACCCAGAGTACCATGTGCATGTTGCCATGTGTTTTCTTCAGTTGCGGTGTTGACCACCGTACCTGCCTATAGTTTTATCGAAAGATATAGGCCCTGACATGCAACAGTCTTCGGGCTGCTGGTCACTTAAAACATGATTGCAAAGTTGAGTTTCACTGATCATGTTAAAAAGGATAAATGAAGGAGATCAGTGAAAAGATTTAAGATTTAAGGTTTTTGAGATTTACAGTTGCATTTTACTTTTATTTTGGAGTGTTGTTTGGAAATAACGTATTGCAGTAGACAGTTTCATTTCACTTGGCCTGTGCAATGCTGCATACTTTACTGATACGGAAAGTAGGCTATTATACAAAGAATTTGAGTCTTGTGTAGTTTGTCATATCATAGCTCATAAGGAAAAAACGTTTTCTTGGTGACAGATGTGACCTTGAGCAGTGTCAGTCATTTAACTTGAAACTACGTCATGTTTAAGTCACTAGTTGTATGTTTTAATCATCTATTCAGACAGATTTCAGACAGAGAATCAGCCTCACTGTGCTGTCCTCCCTCCTGGCAGGATCATAATATTCCAACAAAACAGATGGAAAATGCGCTTGATCACTGCATCATTTACTGCTGAGGGGAAAGATTGTCTTCACTAGGTTATGAATAAATAAAACAAACAAATAAATAAATATCATAAATCGTAACAGAATGCACTGGCTGGTTTGGGCACTGGCTTCTAAAGCCTGTTTTCATTATGAAAGACATCCGGCGACAGGCAGCAGTCTGGCACACATTCTTTACATAACTCTGAGGGGTTTGTGGGGAAATGTCCCAAAGACAGTAGCATCATTCACAGCACCCTAGCCTTCCACAATATTCACAGACTTGAAATGGACACGTCATATCTTCTGCTGTAGCTGTTCTTACCATTAGATACACTGATACACAAAAGTAAAAGTGACCATCTCTCACAATCATATTCATACAAATGTCAAATATCTGGTTGCTGCCTAGTGCTCAGTTTATTTTACAAATAAAAATAGTTTAATAATGATTACATTTTGTTCATCACATTTCATATTTATTTCAGTAGTGCAAGTAAAAGGATTTTTGTATGGAATAACTAGAAAGTTTTGTACTACTGCCCTCTAGTGGACAAAGCCACAACTGAACAGCCTTTTTTTTTCACCGCACATAATATGTCCTGAGAAATCATACCTAGACTCAGTAAACAACAGCAATAAAAGAGTCATTGGAGGAGTCTATCCTAATAAGCCTGTCTGAAAACTAACTCAGGAAACTAAAATAAGAAATGCACCAAAAAGTGTTAAAATTAAAAATGGTTTTATATCAAATTAAAACATGAAAGAGTTTGAGGAACAGAATCCCTGTGTTTTACCTTAAATTGGACGTGTGTGACTTCCTAATATATTCACTTACTTACAATTCAATTTTGTAATTCCACAAACTGAGCTAGGATCTTAAAATTGTAAACAGGCACCGTCATGTGCGTGCACATGGCCTTGTGTGTTCACAGATCAACCTTACTCAATAAACCACCACTTTCCACAAAATAGCCACAATGTGCATGGTTGAACATTACAGAGCCAGACAGGGTGGAATGTAATTTCTGGGGCTTCAAAATGGTTAGTCCCACAAACCAGACGGTATTACCTGAATATCCGGATTGAACAGAGCTAATCCTCAACCCCATCTGTGACCAGGGAAATCTGGGGGTTTCACGAGAGTCTGCGTTATTCTCATGGCACAGGGCTTATGCACAGTACATGAATGATTTGATTTTGAACCCATGGCATAAAAACATTTTTCCAATGAAGCAATTGCAATTTGAGACTGATAAAATTCTATAGTCATCATGACTATATTCTGTCCATACCATTAGGCTGACTTGATGCCTAATGGTAAAATCATGATTTCTGAGCAACATGTTTCATCTCAAGACTGAACAATTCCACACTGTAAAAATGTTTTAGTTAACAGAAAAAAATACTGTAAAAATGCAACAGTTAAAACCTGATAACTGGTAAGTTACCTTTGTAAAATGAAATTGTAAATGGATTAACGCCACATTATATGATATATTTATAGGTTATGGTTATCATATATTTATGGTTTTGGAAGTAAAACTATGAATCACCATGTAAATTACAGGGAAAGGGACATTTCCAGAAACCCCTACATGACGCATCTCATATGATTATATTTTATAATCTTCTTATTTTTGTTATCAGTGATGTCATTGTGTTATAATTCATGATATTTAATGTTTACTGCGTTTTTTAGTATTAGTTACTCTGATGGTGTTTTGTCTTTGTATGACCCTGTGCAAGTTAATATACAACTATTGGCCATTTTTTATCATGTGACGTTCTATTGTAACACCAGTAGAAAAAACGGTCACTATTAAGACCTAGTCTGGCCAACCAGCATTTTGTCAAGGGGTAGTCACTCACTCTTACTTTTCAGATCTACTTTTTATGTAACTGTTATTATGATCAGTGTCATAATGTATACATATTGTCCAAGCAGTTTATGCAACTGGCCACAGTATTAATATGGTGGTTATTATATAACATTGAAATATACAGTTGAGGGATTCTGTAATGCAGCAAACATTGTTACATTGTTACATTGTTTTTTGTTCGGCAACCACAGCTGTCTAAATTTGGCTGGATATTATATACACTGTAATTTTTTGAATATTTAATATTTTACATTTTAAAATTTTAGGCATTTTCCAATGCATATTTTATTCACACCCTCCTCCAGTTATAATTAAGAGAATGAATGAGAACAAAACATCTGATCTGATGATTACAAGCTATTTTCAATCAAGGAACATTCTTGTATTGTTTTAACTAGGCCACAGTGCCTGATTTGAGGTTCTCATATCCATTACTGTGGGAAAATGGCACCAATCTTTTCACAAAAGACGAAAGAGCCAAAGCTTTCTTTTGCTTAAGAGAAAAGTGCAAACTCAGACATAGTTAATGCCAGGGAAAGATGGCAGTCTTTCTCTCATTCATCCAAGCGGCAAGTTAACAACCACAAAGAGCTGGCTAGCCAATTCAGGACTCTGAGAATCAATTTAAAGCAAACAGACTAAAATGCTTTGATCTTTATACTGACAGGAACTAGGCAGACTTACAAGCTGAAATGTGTAATGTTTCATCGTGGTTTTGATAGGACAGATGGAGAGTCTAATACAGTTAATCACTTTGACACAGTGTATGTCTGTAAAAACAGTTGTGCAGGGAAAATGAACGGTTCATAATTCACTCTGTGCGGTCCTTTATTTCTTCACACCTCTGTTCTAGACTCCCAAATACTTGTGGATCCCAAAATCTCTGGAAAAATCCTTTATATTAATTTAAGATTAAAATGGAAGTGCCAATCAGCTGAGTCTAGCTTTCAAGGCAAACAGCTCTTTTCTTTGTCGCAGTGAATCTAAGTAAAGTGTATTATTCTTAACCTTGTTTCTCCAATATTCTCTCATTGAGCATGTGGAGAACACTTTGCATGGGCCGGTTGGATCAGTGCCACTGATCTATTTTCCATGCTCCCCACAGACAGATGCTGGTCCAGGCTGTTAAGGGAAGGGGGGGGAGATACAGCGGGACCAAAATTACAAGAAGACACATTAAACCGACAAGGCTTTTTGTGGTGAGCTGCATTCATGCCCAGAAATTTTGCATTGAAATCATTAACATGAAAAGCACTTGATGAAAAATAAAGTTTCCATCATGTGTCTCTTTTTGTGTTTGTGTGTTTGAAAGCTTTGGTCCATTGCTTTTTGAACCGTGTCCAACCATAATCTCTCCACTCACACTAGACCTTCTACTGCAACAGTTCTCAGTGTTTGAACCCTTACAGATTCAGGCCTTATCTGAGAGAGGAAATAACAGTAATGCAGTAATGAGCGAACATAACCCTGAGGCAGACTCATAAAACTCACTTAAACTGAAATTTAACCAAAGGTTTGTGTGAGTAAAGGAAGGAAACAGCTAATGGATGGCTAGACCTCTAGAAAATTAGTCTGCGGTGTCTTCAGTGGCAGTCTGAGGAAGATTTGACTAGCATGACTTTCCAAGTTGGTTGATGCAAGTTTGTGCTGGTCAAGTTAGTTTAGAAGGGTACACCAGCCAATGAAATCAACATCGCCTGCTGTTTAAAAGTTTGGGGTCAACACTTTTTTATTATTATTATTATTTAGCAAGGATGGATTAAATTGATTAAAAGAGACGAATACATTTATAACGTGACAAAAGATTTCTATTTCAAATACATGCTGTTCTGTGGCGAGGTGGGTGAGCGAGAGACGTGGAAGGAGCGAGTCCTTCACTGGTGTCGCTCGTCCATTTCTTACTTACTACCATCAAAGAATCCTAAAAAAAATGTATCATGGTATGGCAATTAGGGCAGGGCTGAGAGCTGTGGGAACAGAACGAGGCCGGTGGCGCGAGTGCTAATGAGTGTCACCAGCGTGCCGCACTGGTCTAGAGTCCCATAGCGGAGCTCCGGAAGGATAAAAGGAGGAGTGACAACAGTGAAGGACGAGAGAGAACCAGACCTGGGGGCGTATTATAGAAACATCTTAACTTTAGAATCCTATCTTATCTGTTTGGTAACCATGGTAATTTCAGTTAGGACCACATTTAGGACAAAAGCTATTACAGAATGACATTTCTTAAATGCATAATCTTATCTTAACTATGGATAGGAAACGGGTATTACAGAAGCGTCCTAACTCGACAAAAAATCTATCGACAGCCGTCTGTCAGAGCCAAAAAGCTGTCTTAACTTTAGGACAACCCCACTAGTGTCCTAACTTCAAACCTTTTTGAAATCTAGTGGTAAAAATCACAGTGCAAAAAGCCTTTTTCGAGATTGGTGTTACATTTATTGATTATACAAGACAAAAAGCAGTGACGTTTGATGGTGGAGATACTTTTGGAGAACTCAGAGGATGTGCTGCACTTTGATGATAAAATACTCCTAAATAATTACAGACTCCCACAACACATGATTTTGCAGTAAGTTGACGAATTGCAACCAACATTACAGAGGCCAACGAGTCGTCAGGGGGCATCACCAATTTATAAAACAGGCTTTAACTTTTCAATGGAGCTTATCAGTTTGAATCTCTGCGCACTGAAATTAAAAGCATGCCATTGTTTCTCCGTTTTGATTTTAGGTTTACCTCAGAAGAAGTTTGCGCGTTGTTGGTTGCTTGGTAACAGACCTGACAGTTGATTACCGAACTCAATGGAGCGGTTTAAGATTTCCTAACTACAGATGAGATTTTGTAAGATAGAATAAGAATCCTAAATCAAGTTAAGACTTGCTTCTGTAATACGAAATTGTGAAAAATGCTAAATTAACTCATCATATCTTAAGTTAAGAAAAAAGTTTAATAAAACGTTTCTGTAATACGCCCCCTGGCTTTATGTTGTGTTTTATTATGTTTATATGGGGCAGTCTTCTGTGAGGGGCTGGCGCTTTACTTTCATTTTGTAGTGTTGATTTATTTTGATAGTAAAGTTTAAACTGAACGTTCGCCAGTTCCCGCCTCCTTCCCTGAACTTTACACATTGCTACACATGGGTTTTACAAAAATATTCAGCAGCATAACTGTTTTCAACATTGAAAATTGAACACTGAAAATTCAGCTTTACCGCCACAGGAATAAATTAAATTTTCGAAATATATTCAAATAGAAATCCTAAACTTTAAATTGTAATAACATACTGTATTTTTGATAACATATTTGAAAAATGTCATCTGATCAACTATCACCATAGATGACAAACATGCAAGCACAAGTGTCTTAAATCTGAAATTTCCTGCCAAATCCACTCATCACATATGTACTTAAATAAAGTACAGAGGTCTTTAACCCTGCTCCTGGGGACCCACTGTTGGGGTTGAGTTTAATTCAACCCTAATTAAAGACAGGTTAAGCTAATCAAGATCTTCAGGATCACTTGTTGAACATACACAGGCAGGTTTGCTGAAGCAGGTTGGAAAGAAACTTTGCAGGACAGGGTTGAAGTAAAGTATATTTGATCATTTTATTTAAAAAAAAATCCTTAGCAGAATGTTACTTCATTTGAGGAAGTCACCTCACCATCCAGTTTTGTCACAAATCTCATAGACCTGTTTTTATAACAGTAATCTCCGAGACAGACTTGCTCTCTAATTTTAGTTCCACACTTAAAGTCCCTGTCTGCATGAACAGAGTTAGATTTTTTTAACTGGAAAGTAAGCAAAAGGTAAGACATTTCAAATCTCCTGGATATATATATATTGGCATAACAAAAATCTAAAAATAAAGAACCACAAGCATTTGTTTTGCAGGTCTTACAGAGAGTAAGAAGCTTATACCAACAGGAAACAGACTGATCTCTCATATCAGAATAACAAGAAGAAAAATACAGCCGTTGTTTCTCTTCCAGAGACGTCTTGACATCAACAGCTTTTCTTTAGCTTGAGAAAATAATACGTCTATTCTTGGTCAAAACCACGTGCCACTCCCAGGAACCTCCTCCCTTTCTGTATCCAGCTGTCCATCCGTACAGGAATCAGTTATCCCAAACCAGATTCTGTGTGAACACTGCAAAACTTCCTATCATTTATCAGTCACACAATACACCTAATTATAGAGCTTAAGTTACAGGGATGTAGTCAACCCTGACAGACCACAACATTCACAGGACATTCAAAGGAAGTAGTCTTCAACTCTGGTATATATAGGACTGTATAGGATATGAGACAGTGACATAATCACTCTAGAAATACGAAGAATATGCTAATAGCACTGGATGTTTTTTTGTTTTTTTTGGACATGTAGCCAATTGTAGCAAATTTGTGCACTATTTTAGCTTCCAGTTAAACCAATTAAAATCTTTATGCCAGTTCTTCTGGTCTCATTTTTTTCAGAACCCTAAGATGTGGTCACAGAGCTTTAAGCTTTAAAGGGATAGTTCAAGCACAAATTTAAATTCTCTCATGTTTACTAACCTGTATGACTTTCTTCTGTGCAGAAAAAAAGATGATCTTTTTTAAAACTGAAATGGAAGTCAGTGGTCACCAGAAATGGTTACCAACATTCTAATTTCTAAATATTAAAACATGTAAACCTCTCTCCCCTGATCTCAAGAGGCGCTCTAGTGGCTGATGCAAGTGGCTGCGTCCTTGTTAGCAGGTTATATTTGGGGAGTAAGGTTTAGGGGGGGGTGAGTGTAACGGACGTAGGCCAGTAAGAGCTGTGGGTGTAAACCTCCCTCCCCTGATCTCAAGTGGCACGCTAGTGGCTGTGGTCTTTAGCGTCCTTGTTAGCGTGCCCGCCTTCCATGGCAGAGACCCGCTCAGAGCAGGTCGAGCAGGACTGGTTACAGTTGGACAGAAAAAATAATTTAGCTGCAATGGTATTATTGTAACGGGTGTATAAATCACAATGACAGAGATTACTACAGAAAAACTTTAATTTCAATTAAACTAGGAAAACACTGGAGATTGCAAGGAAACAAACAGAATATAAAAATAAGAGTCCATAATCATGACAATTATATTCTCATTCGGTACAAAAAGCTTTGCAAACTGAATTACAAATCTGGAAATAACAACATTAGCAGCTAGTCACCTCTTCTTAGGGGACCACAGTGCTTTTGAAAATGAAGAAAAATTGTGCAAAACATTCCAACGTGTTTTTTAAAATCATTGGCGATGTGGAGCTCAAAAGTACTGGTAATATGACACATTTTGCAAGGTTCTGTTTGCCAAGAAAGGAAAAGGTGAAAAAAAGCATGGTACAGCAACATGGTGAACTTCACAGTGCAGGTCCATCCTTTGTTTTGGTTAGACACAGACATTTGGTGGTCTAAGTGAAAGCTGAGCGTGTCAGCCGGTCCAGATGGAGGCCAAAAACGGACAGACACGAGACTGTCCACACCACGGACACATGCAGCCGTCTGTCAGAGCTGTCAACATGAGGAAACAAACAAGGAAAAGACCCACTGGCCATGACCCAAGTACCATGCTCTGGGGCAAAACTAGTCAATCCCGGGACACATGCTGACACGCTGTATATAGACACAGGAACACTAACACACAGGAGACCCTGTTCTCTCTGACCAGCTGTAAATCACTCTGATACCTAAATAAGAAGCTGCCACCTAGTCAGATGAGTAGCTATTCAGAAAATGGTGTGATACACTATACAGTTATTAACATGAAATCCCACTGACTAAACTTGTAGAATGTAGAAATATTTTCCTAATATTTAAAAAATGTAACAATTTAACAACATTTTCATGTTCTCAGTTCTCTGATGTTGGTTAATGGTCACATGATATGCAGGTAAACAAATAAATAATACATTTTTTTGGTGTTTTATTTTTAGTATTTCTTTTTAATCACAAACTGTAGTATGGGAAACCCTGACTTAAACTGAGATTTTTTTTGGTTTTCTTTTTTTTTGGGTCAGCTAGGAGGTTGTAAGTTTATAGACATTAACAACTTGATGTCAACTCTTCAGCATAAAATTCATGACATTCGCCACAGATTTACAGTAAGTATGGCATGTACATTGCTGTCACTGTCTTTCAAACAAGTTCAGTCCCAAACAGGCAATGTCATCTGTGGTTCATTTCAGTTCAGATTTTTTGGACTTTTTGACATGATTACAATGGAAGCCTAGCAGGTCCATTTCCCACTGGTTTTTACAGATTGAGGAGAAATTTTAAATTATGAGGGTACAGCACATATATTGTCAATGGATGTAAATAACCTGAAGTGCTTATTTAAAATGTCCAAGCACACTCAAATTACTTTACATGATGATAAGACGAAAGAGGAATGCTTTCAGTGCACACTTTTTCACAATTAATGAAATACAGAGAGATTCAAAGCTAAGATAAATTCATTAAATCAACAGCATGGGCTTGAATATCTGAGAAATTCAGCTATGCTTACTTATTTTGTTAACCAAAAAAACTATTTAAGATGCAAAACTATTATATGCTGATTGTAAACAAATTCAGACATCTTACCTGGCTCCAGTGACGTCGACCCCAACCATCAGCTGTCCGTTTAGTGACAGCAGCTCATCTCGCAGCTTAATATCTCCACAACGGGCTGCTGGACTGTTCTTTTTCACTTCAGTCACCCAAATACACCCGACATCCAACACAGGGCCTTTATCGCCCTTCCTGCGCCTCCTTCTGACCCCTTTCTTTTTCCCCTCGGGGTCTCCAAAAATCGGAATATTTCCAAAGCTGAGTCCGAACTCCGGCCCATCTTCCTGAGACTTGTTTAGGTAGACCGCCCTCACTTCAGCATCAATTTCCTCTCTAAATGGGCCACTACTATACGAAGGACTCTCAACTTCAGCAAAGTTTAGCTGGATGTATTCCACAAGCTTGCAGATGGCAGCCTGGCAAACATCGCCTGTGCTCATCCGAGGCTCATTGCCCTCGTCTTGGTCTTTTTCTCGAGCCCTGAGCCAGTTCTCCAGAAGGGGGAGATGGCTCAGGGCATTTTCTTGGGTGATAGGCATCCTAGCTGCTGCTGCTGGGCCTGCCTGGGCCGCCCCTGCATGTTGAGTCAAGGCTCTCCAGTGGTGGCTGTAATCAGATGCATTAAAATGGCTTCACATTCCTATCAAAATGACACAGTAACCTCACAGACTTCAGATCCAGAACGCTGACTTGTGATACTCTTAGACCACCGAGGTCCATGATGTCATCCGCAGAAACAAAAGGAAAGCACGGAGATTGAGGAAGAAGGGCACGTTTATTCTTTGAGGGGTAACAAGAGAACGTGTGCCATTAGCTGGTCGTCTTGGTGCGTGCCAAATCTGATTTCCAATACCATTAAAGTGGAAAATAGCAGATCGTTGGGAGTCGAGATCTGTCCTGACTCACAGGCGCCACAGACGTCCACCTAATCAGAAAGAAAATAAATAGAATTGCCATTACAAAGAAAGTCAGCAGGCATGAACTCATGTTAAAGCGCTGCAGTCATGGCTCATTTGCTGCTCAACCTCAGTACGCACAAGAACAGAAATTGGCGTAAGTATGGCAACAAAGAAAGCTCCCTATATACCAGCCGTTTCATTTGACTGACAGAATTCATGAACTGGAAAAGGTTCCAATAATAGTCTTATGGGCTTTTTACATATGTGTCATTTGGCTGTTTGTACAGACATTCAGTTGGGGTAAAAGCAATGCGGTTGACATTATTCGATGCACAGTGAGCAAACAGAAAGGAAAAGAAAACTTCCTTTCAGTTCTTATTCACCTTAACCTCATGGAATGTAACCTGACAATAAATGTTGAAACTGCCAGCCAGATGTTGTGATGGTGTATAGCTCGAACTCTTGGATTTGCAGACCACATTTTTGGCATATTTAAGTATATGCTGTAGACAAAGACCACAATCAAATTGCTACTCTGGGGTTTTGCTCAAAATAACATGACTTTGGCCTCTGTGAGCATCACACAAACTACTAGGGCTCCCATATGAGATCAAAATCCTTCTGTGATATAAGATAATGGAGCACTTATGTGTAACAATATATAAACTTTGCATTAATATCCATTACTAGGTGAATTTTTTTTATTAAACTGTGAGAAGATTACTTAGCGCAGCTATATAAACAAGAGGGGGATGTATAACCAACTGTCAGCTGAAGTCATATAGATCAGACCAGAAAAGTGACAGCTAATACCAGAGGACAGAACCCCTTTCAAGAGTTTAACCTCAATAAGTCATGTGCAATTTATAAATGGCAACGCTAAAACATTTCTATCAACAGCTAGGCATGCAATATGCAATCATGTCATTGATAATATGAGTAATGAAAGAAAAATTACCGTATTGCATATGAAAACATGCTTACAGTGAAGCTTTGTCTCTCCACAGGAATGACACACTTATTTATATGTTAAGAGATTATTATACACACTACAACAGTTCCTCACAATTTACTACATTACAATAAAATAAAACTCAAAAAGTTATCGACCCTTAAGGCACATTTATCACAGCCTTCCTCCTACCTTTTTACATTTTTGAGATTTTCTTCTTTACTCCATTCGCCGCGGTGAGCTGTCACAGTGACACAGAAGGTCTGCACACCCCAGACTCACCCTCCGAAAAGACCCACATGTAATAGGATTAGTCTCACCCCTCCCCTGTGCCACTTACACACACAATGACCTCCCATTTCTCTTTGGTTGAGTCGCTGAATGGGCCAGTTCAAGTGTTTATATTTCTGCCATCATGTCATTCATGATTATTGATGTTTTTGTTCCTCACATAAGAACGAATCGTTTAACAAGGCAAATGCAGATATATAAAACACTGGCACGCATTCTATGAGATTTTAGCAGGAAAAACTTTAAGGATTAAAGTTTAGCCTACTCTTTCTTCTACTCAGCATATACTCTTCCATTACCGAAAAGGAAAATTCTACAATATTCTTTAAAAACAATTTAAAATAACTATTTTCTATTTTAATATTCTTTAAAATATAATTTATTCCAGTGATGGTAAAGCAGAATTTTCAGCAGCCCTTAGTCTGGTACTCAAGAAACATTTCTTTTAATAAATTAAAAGGGATAGTTCACCCAAAAATGAAAATTATCCCATGATTTACTCACCCTCAAGTAAGTAAATCACCCTCAAATCTTCTTTCAGACGAACACAATCGGAGTTATATTAAAAAATATCATTGCTCTTTCAAGCTTTATAATGGGAGTGAATGGAGGTTTTGAAGTCCAAAATATGTGAGGGTTTTGAGTCCATACAACTCCAAGGGGTTAAGAAGAAGCAAAGTGATGGTTTTTATAAGAAAAATATCCTGGCTGGACAACAAACTCAAGCTCCTCTGACATTTCTCTTTAAAAATTCTTGTTTCAGACTTCTAATTCATGACGAGGGTGAGTGGGTGTGTGTGTGTGTGTGTGTGTGTGTGTGTGTGTGTGTGTGTGTGTGTGTGTGTGTGTGTGTGTGTGTGTGTGTGTTGCTACTTCCTCCAGTCCGGCGACAGTAAACAGTAAACAAGTGTCCGTAAACATTCTTAAACCAGTGGCACTGAGAAGAGCTTCTGCCAATGATAACATCCCCATGAACAGCCTCATGATAAAGAAAGCTGTTGTTTCCTATTGAATTAACCCATATTGAAAGCACAAGAAAAGGGATTCAAACTAATAAGGACACTTTTTTGATATTCATTACATGGGAATTATGTAGTCTGCTTTATCCACTGCAGAAACACAATAGCAAATGTATTGCATTTGATAGTGTGACGAGGAAACCATATGTCACTGGTAAAAACCAAGAAAGAAGGCGATCAATGTTGGATGATTATGGCTGTAAAACCATGAACTCCGCATGTTTGGAATAAAGAAGCCTTTCATATTAAAACAAACAAGACTTAGTATCATGAAAATCTGTCAAGCATTGCTTTTAAAAAAAAAACAACGTAAAAAGGATTAATGTCACTATTAGCCATATAAGACTGTGCTTGGGTCTTTCAGATTAATTAAAAAGTAACTTTTTTTAGTTTCAATTATACTAGAACAATACACTTCTCCGGCTTAGCCAAATAATGACTTAATGGAAGCTGAACCGCCTGGGCTCAGAGCTCTGTAAATACTCTCAAAATAAAAAGAAAGAAATGAGAGAATATTTCAAAGAGAAACACCAATCCAGCACCGAACTCCAGAGTCCAGCAGCATTTGTCACCCTGTTAGGGTGGTCTTTCAACTCCTCTTTGTTTTATCCATTAGGATCACATTACAGAGCTCTCTCGTCATTTAATGGAACTGTTTATCATGGCCGTGGATGTTTTCATCCTGAAACTTTCCTTCACTTCGCATACACACACTTGACATACAAATCAAGCAAGCTCACGCTGTGAAGCGATTCCTGAAAAAGAGGAATATTTCGAAAAATGAACGCTGTGGTCGGAGAACACTGACTGACAAATAATAAAGTTGGATGCCAACTGTGGAAACATGAATTAAGTTGAGTTTTCTAAAGAAGGGCCGTACTGCCACTAATCACAGAGGTCTTGCTGAGAGCAGCCGTAAACGGGTTCTGCCCTCAGGCCCACTTCAGTGCTTTATAATCTATAGCCATCGATTATGTGGTGGACTTCATCTCTTCTTTGATCTGACAAATGTGATTCTTTACAACCTAAGTAATGGCTATCATTATTGACAAATATTTGAGTTGCCAAAATAAATAGATTTTGCTCAAACAACATACATCTAGAGCTATTTTGTAATGCTAAACAGTATATTTTGTTAGTTAATGAGGCTCTAGAAGTACAGGATACAGTGTAGTTGTGTGATTGTACTCTAGTTCACACACGCCAGTGACGCCACTGTCAGATCGCCAACAAAGACTGGTTAATAGAGCAACAAATCTCAGCTTCAAAGTGGCTACAAGAAACTGGGTCAACAACCAGCGGCATCAGACCACATTTAAACCACTCCTTTTAATAGTCCTTATTTGAGAAGACGTAGCACACTGACTGTGAAGCATGTTGAGTCCAAAGGAAATCCCCCCCACCCCCAATGCTGTTTGTTCTTAATGTGAATGCAGATGGACAACACTGTGGGAAATCTGCTCAGGGTATGGAGCTCTAATCCTGGACAGTGGATGGAAGGGTTACCCCAGGACTGACCAAAATGTAGGGGGAGGGCTGCAGGTGGAAAGGAGGCAGAAATGACTTGAAGCTGTATCCACTGACAAAAACTGATGTAGGATTTGTAGGTCTGTGGTCCAAGTCTTTAAAACAAATTTCCCTCAGAAATTGCTAGTAAGTCTCACAAACAATTGTAAAGAAGTGGCAAGTAATACATTGAACTAAATGTGAAATTTTGATGTAGGAAGACTGAAATAGTATTTTCTTGTAAAACATACTCCAATAATCTGTCTTTGCCTTCCACTGTCAATTACGCTCACTCTTGTTGCGTGTCCTCAATCTGGCAACCTGAGTGAGCGTCAAGTCTGAGGAGGAGGGGGTGGGAGAAACAACCCTCTGCAATATTTAGAGTTTGGACTGCAGTACTCATTTCAACCACTAGCTGTCATTATTACATACTGCACCTTTAATGCTCTGCCATGACGCTTTAAGCATGACGTTGACTAGTCTCCCGTAGCCAGACCTTCAGACTGATGACAGAAGGTCTGTGCTGTTCGAAATCACCCTCTATACCCTCATTCACTATTCCCTACATTACTCCACTATTATAGTCCACTTGAAGGAGTGAATGTAAACGAGTGAGTGAATTCGGACATTGAGTGTGCCGGAAGGGCTGTCGCTTTTGCATAGTTTGTGCTGTTAATAATTGAAACGTATATCAAACTGGCAGTTCCAGTAGTAATATAAAATTTTTTCTTGAACTCTTGCCATTGAAGCTAGCATGTATAAACTGTAATTAAATAATTTAAGAAAAAATTAAAAAGGAATTTATACCTGTATGATATTACGCTGGACCAGCGCGGCTTGGAAAATGGATGATTGATTTAGCTGCGGGCGGCATCTTTTGGTCAGACATGGGAATTCATTCACCGTGTGACTCTCAGAGTGCATGTATTCTCTAGCCGCTGAGCGTACATCGGTTGTACACTCGTTATTGCGGTGCATTATGGGATTGAATGAGTTCACTCAATAACGTCCCCTATGGTTTCGGACAACACTACAAATGGCTGCCCCCTCAAATAGTGCCTTATTTAAGGGTATAGGGGGTGATGTCGACTCGACTTTCTTCACATAAATGTCAACTTCAAAAAATCTGAAATCGTTCAACCCCTATTATTAAAAGTGAGCTACTTACAGACACTTTTGACCATGGATTTATAGAATAGCTAATGCAGCTTTAATTGCTTTATGGAACTCAGTCACAATTAGTGAACATTTCATTATTTATTTTCTTCAGCAGCCAACTGCTTCACAACAGCTTTTCTCAATGACCTTTCAATTCCAGCATGTAAAGTCATGGACTGAATAGAGGTCTACAATGTAAAGTGAGGAGACTAAAGAGAGAATCAGAAGAGAAGCCAGAAAAAGTTACAGAGAAAGAGAAACAGCAGTTTAGTATACAGATAGACTTTCAGTCTGTTCTATAGCTTTTTTTTTTTCAAATTGAATTTGGTATTTGGCAAATATCATCTGATTTATTTATTCTCATTGAATCAGTAATGCAAAGCATTTGCTGTACTCCATACAGATTATTGCCCATATTTTGACCAGAAAACAAAACACAACTGTATTATGATTATAGACCATTTAATAAACAACATAGCCAAAAAATAGATGGACACAAAACACACAGGAGTTATTCAGATGAGGATGATTTAACCAAGCTGACAACAGATGAAAGAATGAAATTTAATTCCGTCTGTTTACGAAAGCAAAATGTGTTTTATCAGTCTCATTAAATCGGTTACAGTAGCACATTAAAATGCTGCACTTGGGTTAAACAAGCCACACTTCTATGACCTCCCTCTAAGGTCTTTAAAGTCAAATATCTAAAACAATGACAACCTTATTTATTTTAATACCTTGTATTTGGAGGACCTATACAGATCACAAGGTTAGTTGTTTAACCGCTACACTTTCCCCATCCCAATTGATGTTATTTAAATGACAACAGAGCAAACAGAATATTTGAACAAGACGAATGTCATTGTCTGATGAGTGCTGGTGTATGTGTTTATCAACCTTTGTTTCCCTTTCTCTACTAGTCAACACATCCCTTCTTCCTCCTGGAGGCCATATGGCTACAGATTATTGAACCCCCATTCTAACTCATCCTAAACACCTCATGGCTACAATCACACTGTGTTTGGTTGAGAAAACACATGTGTGTTATTGTTAAATTTTACATAATACTGTTTAAAGGTTTGGGGTCAATAACATTTTGTAATTGAAAGGTGTAACATTTTAATATCAAGAATGCCTTGTGTTTTTTGGGGGAGTTCTAGGTACTAACTGTTATCATTTGCCACTGTTAAAAAAACGAATACTGCTGCACCTGAATACAGTTATGCATGAGGAATGTCAGAGATTATGCTCTGGTAATGTCTGTGTTCATTGGTTATACTCATGGTTTAACATGAGGCAGCAGCCTCTGGAGCCGTTCAGTCTGGAACCTTCCACACACCTGCCAGTTCATTCAGTCCCGTCAGCGGACACATGGAGAAAGCCTGCTACAAAACAAGGCATGTTCTTCACATCTCACGAGTCAATAAGCACTTTGTGGTTTACATCTCCAAATAGCCCTTCAACCTCTAACACAAACATCTTTGGATTTTTCCAGAAAGACTTGACAGGTGTTTTCAAAACAGCAGCCTTTGGCAGTCGTTTAGAAGGGTACGGTTACAGTAACCTACAGAAAGAGTTTGACTTCGAGAAGATCATCATATCCTATTGAAATGCTTCAGTAACTGCTTTTTTATGTAAACATACAGGAACGTTTTCTCTGCTTGCCAAAATACTATTTTTAGTTGGAAAAAAGCAAAAACTGTATAGCAAAACTATAGTGCCCTATTGATATTTGTAGTCTATCTAAGCATACGGTTGTTGTGGCAATTAGGGCAGGGCCGAGAGCCGTGGGAACAGATGTGGACAAAGTACACAACTACTGGTCATATATTACTCTGTTACTTACTTGTAAAAACAGTTTTTACTTAAAGCTGCAGTCCGTAACTTTTTGCACTCTAGCGGTTAACAAACAGAACTGCATGGGTCTTGTGGAAGAACATTGCAGCCGGAGCTACTTCTCTCTGTTTATGTCTATGGCGAGTCACGCAGGGACTGTGCTCCTCCGCAGTGGTTCCTACCAGACCGGTCTGAAATAGTCCCAATATAAACACTTATTATAAGTGTACCTTAATGATTCACGGTAAGACAAAAACACGTTCATGTTGTACATTCTCATTATATCATTTTTGTGAATCTTGAACACAAAAAAAGTGATGGACAGCAGCTTTAAAGGTGCAGTGTGTATTTATGAGGATCTATTGACAGAAATGCAATATAATATAC
Organism: Paracanthobrama guichenoti; assembly: GCA_018749465.1. Lineage (NCBI taxonomy): Eukaryota > Metazoa > Chordata > Actinopteri > Cypriniformes > Gobionidae > Paracanthobrama > Paracanthobrama guichenoti. Next base: position 26,511,399 of record CM031947.1, read on the forward strand.
ATACAACTATGTTTTAAGTGGTGTATAAAGGCCTTACATAATGAACCGTTATGTTTTTTCCTTAAAATTAGCCATTTCTATTCAATCAACTGTGTTTACTTAAATACTGGCGTCTGAGAGCATATGTCTGCTCTTTTCTTTCTCCTAGACGTTTATATTTTTAAACGCTTTATGAGACATGCAGAAAGTGTATGCCAACTTATGTCCCAACGGGTAGATCAGCATGTTACAATTCAAATGTGCGCATCTAACACGCAGGACATCATTCTGGGGTGTGTTTCCCGTACAACGACGCAACTCACTGCTTAACTACCATAGTACGATGCATCGTTCAAGCATGTTGGTTAATGATGTCACGCAGGTGGTGGAGTAATAACTGCTTTTAATGAATTAGTTTGAGATCGAATTCATGGTAGATTTTTTTGCTATAAATTATGGACATGGTATCTGAGGAGTAATTCTCATTTTTCTCAGTTAATTTGCTTTATTTCCAGATTCAATCATAGGCTCATTCTTACGTACTAGGGTGTGTACGTACATGCGCACTCTTCAAAAAAGGTCCTTAAATCTAAGACATAACTGACATTTGTATGTATTCGAAATAAAAGATATGATCATACTGAATGTCAGCTTGCTTATTTTGCTCAAGATAAGGATTTATTAAGTCCACGTCATACAAATAAGAAACTGATTCTAACCACAGGAGAGCAGTCCAACCACATAAGTTTGCGATGCTGTTTGCGAATGTTTGTTGGAACTATGGTTTCGGGAAACACTGACTCGTTGAACTATGTTGATAACAATGGACCATAGTTGGCTAACAATGCTTTTGGGAAATGCACTGGATCGTCCTTCCCTAACATTTTCGTTTCAGTTATATTTGTTGACAAATTTGATATAGTTATATAGTTTAAATAGTTTTGTCATTCAAAACTGGGTTTATTTAGTTGTCTCGTTTTCGTCACTGAAAACTATTCGTCAACAAAATTAACACTGCTTCATACTGAAACTTTGAAAATTGAAAATTGTACAGACAATTTCCATTTCAAGCTTTCACCAGAAATGACATACCTCAATATACTGATGGACAGAGAGTTTTTGAAGGCTGTGACATGGTTTGTTTTAGGCAAACAAAACTAATCTTTAATCTTTTCAGAAAACTGAAAGTACGCTGTGTATCAACACTGTGCCGAGGAACCGCCTTCTTCTATTTTGCCATCAACTGATCAGTGTTCAAAAAATGCTGGGAAATCATTGAAGTGATTACTGAGACTGTCTGCAAAAAAATTACAGACTTTCAAAGCTGCTACATAGAAATGATTTTCAACTTCGAGGACCTTGATAGAAATGTAGTGGAGTGAAAAGTATATTTGTCTTTCAAATGTAGTGAAGTTAAAGTCATACATTTCCATAAAAAACAATACTCAAGTAGAGTACAGATACTCAAAAAGTGTACTTAAGTACAGTACTCAAGTAAATGTACTTAGTTACTGTCCACCTCTGAGTGTGAACGAAACTAGGCCGGTGGCATGAGTGCTAATGAGTATCACCTGCGTGCTTTCCGGAGTCTCACAAAGGAGGTCCAGAAGGATAAAAGGTGGAGTGACAACAGTGAAGGACGAGAGAGAACCAGGCCTGTGACATCTATGTTGTGTTTTATGTTTATATGTGGCAGTCATCCGTGGGGGGCTTCACTTTCATTTTGTTGTTTGCTTATTTGGTGATTAAAGTTAGCCTATGTTCAAGGAAAGTTTCCAAAAATCCAGGAAAGTTTTTGGAAACTTTGCATCCCTAGCAGTCAAAGAGCACTCGCCGCTGTGGGAAATCCGCAGTGCCATCAAGCATCCATAGCGGCAGACTCTGCTCACCACCGCCCTGCTTGCCACAGTTGTCAAGGTGTAGTGAGGTCACCTCTGGGGAATGATACTCTAAGCAAAATTCAAACAAAGTTAAACAGTTTTTGCACTGCTTAAAGCAATAGCACAAACAAACCTGCCAATGAATGTATTCAAATGTTGTCTAACACTTACAGGGCAAAAGAAGTGAACTAAAACCAAAGGGGGCATTTTCCAGCCGAAAGTGTGAGAAGGCTGTGGGGGCTGGGCAGAGTGTCAGTGTAATATACGCATGTCAGAGGTGAGACACTGTAGGAGTGAGACCGCCTCATTCAGATTCATTCATGCACTCTCCGTTCTCATTGAGGACAATGAATTGCACTTACAGGGGGCTCTCATATGTAAATGAAACCCTACACAGGGTACAATTCATCAAGTACCCATACTTGCCATAAAGACCAATATAGTGATGGCTATCCACAAATGAATGGTTGTTTTCAACGCGATTTACAATGATGCCAATACGGACAGAAATAGGGCAGTAATGAATGGAAGGATTTTCAATTGAAGCTTTAAATCTGATTATTTTTGGGCTCTTCATTGTTAATACATCTGATTTTAAGATTTTTTCATTTAGTTTAATGTTGTTTCTTAGTCTTCCATCAGTTTTAATTTTCAAATATTTATAAATAATTTTTTGCACTTAAATATTAAACGTATTTAAAAAAGAAAAGAAAATGTGCTCATTTGCTGGTTCAAGAAAAGGTAACATTGGAAACCAGTTTTTAGCATTTCATCAGCAATAGGGCACAAACCCTCTATGTGTCGCCATATTTCAGGTCTGTAATAAGGTAATATCATTGTCAGAGTCAGACAAGGATTTATCAGTAAAATTTTATTAGGCGGTCATTACTAAATCTTCTCAAGGCATTCTCAGGGAAAATGAGTTAACCACTGCATAACAGAGCATTTGAAAGCTATACAACCATTTAAGCTGGGTTACTCCCAAATGAGCTCTGTTGTAAACGTCTTTTCACAAGTCAAGAGCTGAACAGAGTCTAGACAAGACAAAGTAAGGGTCATCACCATGCTTTCCAGAGAAATCTTGGAAAAGTATTAGTGGGTGCACTTACACAAGATGTGACATAATAATAATGCGAAACCCTTCTGATGTCAGTAGAAGTCAACAGTTGTGAGTTTACATCTTGCAATTCTTGCATTTTTTCCTCAGAATCGGTTAATATAAAGTCACAATTGTGTGTTATTTAAGTCAGAATTGCATGATTTAAAGTCAGGATTGTGTGTTATAAAGTCAGTATTGCATGATATAAAGTCAGAATTGTGTGTTATAAAATCAGAATTGTGTGATATAAAGTTGCAATTGCAAGTTATAAAGTGCTATAAAGTCAGAAATGTGTGATATAAAGTCAGAATTGTGTGATATAAAGTTGCAATTGTGTGATATAAAGTTGCAATTGCAAGTTATAAAGTCAGAATTGTGTGTTATAAAGTCAGTATTGCAAGTTATAAAGTCAGTATTGTGTGTTATAAAGTCAGAATTGTGTGTTATAAAGTCAGAATTGTGTGTTATAAAGTCAGTATTGCAAGTTATAAAGTCAGGATCGTGAGATATAAACTCGAAATTCTGAGAAAAAAAGTTAGTCTTGTACTTTATAACTGAAGAAAAAATTTGCGAGATAAAAAGTCAGAATTGTGAGATAAAAAGTTGCAATTATCTTTTAATTTTTAATTTTGTGAAGAGCATAGAAAGTCAGTGGAGAAAAGCCCCACCCAGCACGATGACGGGATTGGTTACGAGCGATTTCAAATCACAATTTTGAGACTGTCTTTGGTACACTGCAGTTTTAAGGAGAATATATTCAGCAATGGTGTTGAAACTGTTGACTGATAAGTTAAGCATTAAAAACACCACATAGACATTTAAACAACATTAAAAACTTTACAATATATTCTGATTAATACATGTCATTTAATCAGATTAATGTGTTTTCATGACACTAATATAAATTTGCAGTCAGGGCGTCTAGCAACTCTCCGTTGGCTTGCGAGCTGGAAAAACCAAACTCTGGTCAGGCCAATCACATCGTGTATAGAGTGGATGGGCAGGCTTAACTTAAGAAGGTGAAGCCGAGCTAGTTGGTAGATTAAACTTTTGTCGTATCCGGTATAAAACTCCGAACCGCTCCGAACACATCTTCCTTTTTTTAAGAATGACTTCAGTGCTGTTCCTTGTTCTTTTCTCAAAGAAAAGCTTAATCTAACAAAAGTTGATCTGGTTGGTCGTAGCACTATCCTATTGCGTGCAGAGGGAATTTGAAGGACAACCGTTTATGCCGCTCCTTGGATTGAGCCCTGCCAATGGTGTGTTCCCAGACCCAACATCTCGATGTGGGTCTGGCTTGTCAGGCTAGAATAGGCTACTTCTGTTTACCAAATGCAAGTAAAAACGTTGCTAAAACTTTGCCACTTTTGAAGGTGAAAGTTTAGAAGATGTTCAAACTAAAAATTCACAATCATGCTGAAAGAAAAAATGACAGTTGCAATGCCAGTACTGCTGTAAGTGTTTAATCTTTGTGCAAAACACATACCTGGTAATGTTAATGGTCCACTGTATTTTCATATACACATATCTGACATCTTTAGAATTTACTGCACCCAGACACAGAAAGATAAATATTTAAATTTCATACCAGCAAGGATCTATTCAAATGTGTCTCTATTCATCTCTGAACTTTGACCATCCTTAACAACTTGTTAGCTTCATTAAACAGATAACAAAACTAGCAAAATATACAGTATGTAAAGCACCGAATATCAACCATACAAAAACAAAGGTTTGTATGTTCTACATCATATCCAGAAGCTGCCATTTTTTCTATGAAACTGGCCATCCTTCCTTACTCTTTGCCTAACGGTGCAGCATGAGATGTAGAGATGTAATCCCCCAGATGAGAATTTGATCTAGAGGGGGCGGGTTGGTTCAGTGCTGTGGTCTCCCCTCTGGATGAGCCATGCATTGCTGTCGGGCGGGGTGCCAGATGCTGTCCAGCTTAACCCAAAAACAACAACTGTACCACAACCCACTGACACTCCCCTGCTCTAAGTCTCACCATTCTCTCTAGATGCACCATTACGGTCTCTTATTTTAGACTACACACTGCTGTTCATTTTTTCCAGGACACACTCTCCACTTCAATGCTGTAACACTAAAGGTTTTTGATGGTGAGTTCATATAAGAGAAGCATTAAGAAGAAAAAGACGGCATTAAGACTTGGTCTTTTCATGATCTGTATAGCTACCATGAAGTGATCAAATGGAGAAACCAACCAGGAGTGCTTTTCATAAAAGCATGGTTAGCCAACTATGGTCGCAAGTTCTGTTGAAACTTGTGACCATAGATGGCTTTGGGAAACGCACCCCAGATCAGCAGAATTTTGATTCAGTGTGGACAACTATATTTAGTGTGTACACAATGTACAAAATGATTACTGTTATATGAATTTAAAACTATAAAAATAAAAAAGGATCCCATGTCAGTGAGTTTTTAGCCAGTAACCTTTAAGATGGATGATGAATAAATGGCTTCAAATTTACCATATCATATTGCAGATTGGTTGTGATACTGAACACTTTTGGCTTGTATTTTTTTCACTTTTCATATGACTCGTATAATGGATCAGAACATGACTGGGAACTTGGGAATATGACATGAAAATATGAATATGTGTTGACAATCAGCTAACAAATCATTCCAAAGAAATTAATCTGGCCAATGAGTGCAACTGCTCAATCTGGTTCAGACGTTTCAGCTTACTTCTTGTTTCTTACCTTACATGGTACTTCTGAAAGTGCATATGGCATCTTATATATACACAATGAGAGACAAGTCATTGTGTACATTAGATCATTGGATATTTATTCTTTTCGGGATAGGAACAATGGTACAATGGTAATGGGAGGTCTATTTGCTGACTGCCATTACTGACAACAGTGTGTAATTCTCCCACCACAGCAGAAACAGACACAAACAAAGGAGGAGACTAAAGGCCCCTTTACACCAAGAACGATAACCATATTAGCGTCCACTCCAACACACAATATTGTTCTATACACGCTGCAGTTATGTCGTCTGCCACTTTAAATGCTAAAGCTCCCTTAAACAGAATGGATTCTGAAACACCCGCCAACCCGCCAAATGCGGGTGGATTTCAGCAGTGGCATGTAACAGTTGTTCCCACTAGCTACTTTGGCAGGTTGAATTTTATATTCATTTAAATAAATATATGCACAGCAGGTTTCAGAGTGAAGCAAGATGCTTTAATTAATTACATGAGTGCAGGTTACATGTTTCTTCCGGCGTCTCAGAGCAGCTCTGTTCACAGTAAATGCTCCTCCACACAAATTCAGTTTCAATAATGGGCATTTGGGAATGAATATAAAGTCTGATACGCTTTGTGTTTCATAGTGAAGTGTTGCACTGTTTTCATTTACATGCGTGGAGTGTGTCTCCAGTTAACAAACTCTATCTCTCCATATGCTGTGAGTTGGGTTGCTTATAATATTCATCTTGGAATGCAATGTGCGCCATTTTACCAGATTTGAAACTAAACTTATGTTATAAACTTCTGCCAACACAGGAGAATACAGTTCCTAAATATGTGAATTGTTGTTCATCGCAATTTCAAAATAAAAGTCTAAACCCTCGCTCTGAGTTTGCATCTTTTGATGTCCTCATGTTCTTGTTCAAGAAATTACAGTGGCTGTAGCATTTTTATTGTAAAGAAGTGGCCAAATATTAAAGATTAAATGGATATTTTAATTAAATGTTGTTTGCCCAAAATTAGAGTTATTTTAACCCTTCTCCGGTCTTTGGGGTCTTTTCTGACCCCAAAGGACGTTTGCTCAAATAAAAAAAATAGTTCCCTTTGTCCAAATGGCATGAGACTTTGTACCATTGTCAACACTCTCTAGATCTACAAATAAAAAAAAAATTGGATTGATATCTGTTTTTATGTTCGTGTGACAAAAAAGGCACACTCAGGGTCTTGACCCCGCTTAGAAAATGGACAAAATTCATCCTCAAAAACAGCTGCAAACAGTGGCACACTTCCAACAGTGCATAAATATCCACAATGCAAAATGATCATGTTCACACACACACACAGGAATACATTTGTTATTGCTTGTTATTGCTGTTCAGTTCATTGCATTTTGATGTTCATGTTGTGTATTTTTACTCAATATGTAATATAACTGTTCATTTCTGTTCATTTTTGTTCTGTTACAGTTAGTAACTGAAGTGTAGATTAAATTTGTAGAATTATAAGAAAATTTTGAAATAAATGATAAACTCTAAAGACTCCAACTTTTCTCTTGTTCAGGTTTGACTCTAATCATAATGTAACATCATTAAAAAAAAAAAAAAACATTTCAGTACAAAAAGTCTTTTTGTTTTAAACTGTATTTTCCAAAATATTTTTCATTTATTTATATAAACTTAAAAATTATTATAAATACTCCAAAAACTGCACCGATGTTAAGTAAAAACATTAATAAACAGAGTAAAATTATATTTGTTCTAAAAAACAACAACAACAATTGTTTTGTTACAAAATTACATTTTGTTGCCTGGGGTCTGTGGAGACCCCAAAGACCCTGAGTGTAATTCCCAAACGAAGACCGTAGAAGGGTTAAAATTTGATCATGCTGTAAACAAGTGTAACAACAACAATCACCAGGCCGTTGGCACCCTCTGCAGGCATATATTATTATAATACGTAATGTCCATAAGTTGATTGTTTACATCAGGCACTCAACCCTGGTCCTGGAGGCCCACTGTCCTGCAGAGTTTAGCTCCAACCCTAATCAAGCACACCTGAACCAGCTAATCAAGCTCTTCAGGATTACTGGAAAGCTACAGGCAGGTGAGTTTGATCAAGGTTGGAGCTAAACTCTGCAGGACAGTGTGCCTCGAGGACCAGGGTTGAGAACCCCTGGTTTACATTATGTATATTACATTATATATTTTAACAGTGTTGTTCAATAAAACCAAATGATTACTTGGTGTTGATACTTTATGTGAACCAATTACTATTGCCTCATTGTTATTATACACTCACCTAAAGGAATATTAGGAACACCTGTTCAATTTCTCATTAATGCAATTATCTAATCAACCAATCACATGGCAGTTGCTTCAATGCATTTAGGGGTGTGGTCCTGGTCAAGACAATCTCCTGAACTCCAAACGGAATGTCAGAATGGGAAAGAAAGGTGATTTAAGCAATTTTGAGTGTGGCATGGTTGTTGGTGCCAGGCGGGCCGGTCTGAGTATTTCACAATCTGCTCAGTTACTGGGATTTTCACGCACAACCATTTCTAGGGTTTTACAAAGAATGGTGTGAAAAGGGAAAAACATCCAGTATGCGGCAGTCCTGTGGGCGAAAATGCCTTGTTGATGCTAGAGGTCAGAGGAGAATGGGCCGACTGATTCAAGCTGATAGAAGAGCAACTTTGACTGAAATAACCACTCGTTACAACCGAGGTATGCAGCAAAGCATATGTGAAGCCACAACACGCACAACCTTGAGGCGGATGGGCTACAACAGCAGAAGACCCCACCGGTACCACTCATCTCCACTACAAATAGGAAAAAGAGGCTACAATTTGCACGAGCTCACCAAAATTGGACAGTTGAAGACTGGAAAAATGTTGCCTGGTCTGATGAGTCTCGATTTCTGTTGAGACATTCAGATGGTAGAATCAGAATTGGTTATTAAATTAATTTTAAGCCCTGACTGTTTTTATCAGTCATCAGCTGAAAATCGTTGTAAAAGTGATTCCAATAATATTGTTTCTCTGTGCCATTATCATTATAGTTGTGGTGTGGACTCAGCACTGTTTTTTTTGTTTACAGGGTTATAAAACAATTAATATTACTAAGTTCAACTGCGTGATATGAATTGTCATGTGATGTCAACATGGTGGCACACATGGGGGCGACCCACTCCATGCAAAATAAAAAATAAAATAAAAATTCTTAAGACTGATATGACCAGGCATTGCATGTAAATGTACATCATTTTAACATTATTTCTTAAGTGCAATGTTTTTTTTTTTTTTTTTTTTTTACTTAGCTAAAATAAATGAATACATAAAAATACTGTGTGCTCAGATTAACAAAAACCGACTGTTAACTGACTCTTTGGCATATTCACAAATGTAAATTACTTGATTGAGAGGGGGTGATTAGTTTATCATAATAATCGATACAGTTGCATGCTCTTCTTTGATAGTAATAACCCAGTATGAATAAATCAGGATAGATATCTGTTAGTCAACATTTTTCTCCATTGATGTCTTGGCACGACCAGCCACAAGGCAAAAATGCGACAGAAGTTCAGGGAAGGGAGACTCAGTGAGTTCAGAGAAGCATAGAAACTATATAAACTAAAACTTACCATCCGTGCAACTGCATTCAAAAGTGTAAGCAGACTGTATTTCCATGACCAGAGGAAATGTTCATCCAAATCAATGAAATCCGCTGCGATTCACAAGTCGAGTCCTCCTGAAACAACTGCAGTGATCTGAGAAAAGTACCGCATGTACATTTAACAGCTGACCTGTTTTCGTCTGTGTTATTGTGAAAAAAAAAAACAATCTCCTCCCTTTTGGTCAACTTTGACAAGTCTTTCACAAAGGATGCAGCAGTAACAGTAAGGGCTCAGTTTTAACACATGCACGCGATTCGCCGTGAGGAGTGACGCAGGGAGTGGGCGGAGCAACATCGCTGCTGCTGTTTAATTAGCTGTGGCTGGAATGGAGCTGTCTATAAACACAGAGCAGTTGTTAAATGTCTTGTCGTAGATTTATCTTTTTAGAGCAGTCTTAATCATTAAAAGATTGCAAGTGGAATTCTGTCTCACTGATTCTGTTCAAGTAAAAGCCTATATAGGCTTAGTAGCCTACATTTTTGATGCTATATTCTATTTTACAGGTTAAAGTATGAATCATAACCTTTGGGAATCCCCAGGTGAGTTTTGTCCGGGCATGGCAAATCAAATCATAAAAGTCTTTTTTGAAAGACTTAAGACTCTTAACTCCTTTTCGGACCAGACTTGCCCTGCCTTTAACCATCTCATTCAGTATCACACGCCTAGAAACTTAATACACAAAATACTTTGTTAAAAGCAGCATAACTTTTGTGAGGAATGTATCGAGTGATTTCTTTTTCAATGCTTAAAGGAATTTCAAACAGGAACAAGAAAAAAATGTCTCAGAACATAGACTCGCTAATATTTTCGTTTGCTTTCAAACACAATTGCATGTGAACATTTTTTGTTTATGATTCCAATGGTGATTAGAAATGTTATGATTAACACAGGGCTGTTGATTTGTTAGCTTTAATTCTGCTTGATTACAATAGTTTCGTATCACCCCAAAATGAACACTAATCTATTTATTCACCCAGTTTTTTGCACCTGCAAAACAACATGTGGGTGAGCAAATGGTGACAGAACTTTAAGTTTTAGCTGAACTGATTTTGAGTCCCTTCAAATGTAATATGGCACTTAATACAATTTATGGAGATGGAGAATAAAACCATAAAAACAGTTGTGCTCAAACCTTGGCTTTTTCTACAGAACTACTATTCAGAAGGCTGCAGAAATTGCACTCTTTAACTGCAGAAGTCCATATAGAAACAATGGACTCACAGGCATTCTTGGGCCCAGGTGGTTTTGATTTGGGAGGCGCTTATGTGCCTTTAGGTCATTTATTATTTCAAGGGAAGTGAAATTAACTATTGAAGACAATGTTGCACTTTCAGACTGCTGGACACCCACAGATTGACCACTGGTCATGCCAAGTTAGGGAGAGACATTTTGGCACGTGAAGGATAAATTTCATCATAAAGGAAAATTACTGAAATGGAATAGACATTAATGCAATCGAAAACTGAACAGGCATACACTGCATTTACAGAGTACCCATGATTTTATTTCTGCATTTTGTTATACCTCCAAATTTTAGCATGTTGAATTACCAATCATTTCAACACAAAGCAATCACAGTTCATGCTGTGTACATATTCCTCTAGTAGCAACTAGTCCTCTGAGTTATGTCTGCATGAGCTTTCCACATTTCAATTCTTCAACACAAATTTACTCCATCTCTGCCAAATTAGAAAGTGTTGGCTTGAAGCAGTATTCAGGTCTTACCTAAAAATATTCAATTGGATTAATGCCTCAGCTCAGTCGGAACCATTCCAGAATTATAAGTGTATTTAAAACATTCCATCATACTTTTTTCTGAGTGCTTTTAGTTATCATCCTGCTGGAACATGAATCTTCAATCAAACCCAGAATATGTTGCTGCCACCATCAAGTCTTATGGTATGGTGTATGGTTTTACCAGAGTGTTTGTGTTTTTGGTTTGTGGTAAACACGGTGCTTTGCTTTTAGACTCCCATTTGGTCTATTGATCAGACCACAGTGTTCTTCCCAAACATTTTTGGGATTTTGTTGTATGCTTTCTAATAAACTCTACCTGCGATTGAAAGTTTGCCCTTCTACACACTTGGGTTAGTTCACCCAAAAATGAAAATTCAAATTCTGTCATTGATTACTCACCTTCATGTTTTTGATGAAAACTGAGAGTTCTCTGACCCCTGTAGTCACATGAACTATTTTAACAGTGCTTTACTACCTTAACTGAATTAAATTGCTGGGTTACACTTTATTTTAAGGTGTCATTGTTACAGTGTAATTAACTATTCAATAACTGATTAATAATAATTAACAACGTACTTATTATAGGGTTAGGGTTTGGATGAGGGTTAGTTGCATGTAATTATTTTATTACTATGGTAAATACATGTAACATATGTAACAATGACACTGTAAAATAAAGGTTTACCAACGGCAATCTGTGTGGGGTCAGAGAGCTCTCGGGTTTCATCAAAAATATCTTAATTTGTGTTCTGAAGATGAACGAAGGTCTTACAGGTTTGGAACGACGTGAGGATGAGTAATATTTTTGGGTGAACTGTCCCTTTAACAAAAACATCTTTGCCCATTCTGTCCCTTGATATTTATTAACTTTAGAAACTTTTTTTTATTATTACAACGCATCATCACCACGTATGTTTGTTTATTTATTGCCTTAATGATTGCAAATAATGTTCAGTGTCTTTGTAACAACATGCCTCTTTTGTTGCTTTTTAAACTTTTTTAAACGTATTTTGGTGGTTTTAATATTTATGTATGTATTGATTTATTTATAAATAGATCAATATTTATTGTAAATAGATTATATAAATTAGCGTTCAGTGTCTTGGTAGCAACATGCAATACATTTCTAGTGGACGTGTCTTTTACATTCTGATCTGTTGTTAGTTATGAAACTAACAGTGATTAGTCAGTGAGATTAATTGTGCAGCTGAACACACAAGTATAAGGTCTTCATGAGATCTTTGCCAAAAATAGATAATGATTTATGAATATTTATTTTGTTGGTAGGTTACAGCAGATTAAAGATTACCATGTATCTAATCCTCACAACACATATTTCACAACATTGCCTAGATTCCTATCTCAGACCTCTGAGATGCAAACAGCAGCCAGTATCACATTTGCGGCTGACTTAATTCAGCATTGGTTTAGCAATTCTTGCAAGTCTATAAATCAGATGGACCACATTTTAATGAAGTTATGAATCAATTTTCTGAGAAATGTACCAAGTATAACAGAATCATGTCCGCTAACAGGGTGAACTGTGTTTTAAATCAGCAGAGTCTGATTTTTATTCACTGGAAAAGTCCACATAATTTCACACTTCCAAGCCTCAACATTTCCAAGTGAGTTTATGCATGTCAAGAGCTTTCCCTTTAAGGAAAAGACAGAATTTTACGTAACTATGAGTCATCATTGACAATGCCAGAGAAACATGTTTCAACCATATTGAAGGATGAAGGTGTTATGCTCGCTTCTGACCCTTTGGCCGAGCATTTTCTGTCAGCGTTAAGAGGTGAGCTCAGCTGAAATGTTGCGCAGGCAGACACGGCACAACCTTCCACCACAGCTGCAGAAACCAGACCAGACAGGCACAAGAATAGACCAGACTCAACGTTATAACTTGTTTGTTTACAAACATCAACTGTTATGGGAAAAGTACCTCTCAGAGACGTATTGACCAAAGAACCCTGACGTAAGAGAAACCCTGCTCACGAAATCACGTGGAACAAATCGGTCTACTCAACAGGGTAAACACAAACTCATTCTCAATAAGCGTTTCGGCTGTGGGTTTTTATTTTTATGGTATTATAGAATTATTGTATTATATAATTCATGCAAATAGATGTGCTATGGAATAAAATGAAAGAAAACGGTCAGCAAGCCAACATACCACGACTTAAATAGCTGAAATGCTCATTAGCGGTTGTATAAAGTGGTTATATAAAGACTGTTACTCAGAGAATATGCACAGCCCAACTGTAGTCTGACATGCTGGATGAAGCATCTACAGTTGAAAACAGTTCAAAAGTTTGGGGTCAGTTTTTAAAGAAATTAATACTTTTATTCAGCAAACTTTCTATACATCAAAGAATCCTGAAATGAATGGCAACACTTTAGTTTAGGGTCCAATTCTCATTATTAACTAGTTGCTTATTAGCATGCATATAGGATATTGACTGTTTATTACTACTTGTAAAGCACATATTAATGCCTTATTCTGCATGGCCATATTCTACATCCCTTTATCCAACCAAATACCTAAACTTAACAACTAATAAGCAATAATTAGGAGTTTATTGAGGCTAAACTAAAGTGCGACCAAAAAAATGTATCATGGTTTGATAAGCAATGATTCTTGAGCACCAAATCAGCATATTAGATATGATTTCTGAAGGATCATGTGACACTGAAGGCTGGAGTAAAGATGCTGAAGCTTTGCCGTCACAGGAATAAAATTACATTTTAAAATATATTAACATAGAAAAAGAGTTATTTTAAATTGTAATAATATTTCACAATATTACTGTTTTTACTGTATTCTTGATCAAATAAATGTAGCTTAGGAGAATATGTGAAAATTAAAAAAAAAAAAAAAAAAAAAGACTGTAATGACCGCCAAACTTTTGAATGGTAGTTCATGTCAGTCAGAACACACAGAAGAAAACTAAATATTGTTTTGGTACAAAAAAAAAAAAAAATTTGAAATTGAAAATTTCATTTATGTGAAAGACATGTACACATTTGACATTTCTGAACTGGCCTCCTATATGTGAGAAATAAAACAAAAAAGCCAGGCAACTAATCGGACGCAGCAAAAGCATGCGTTTCTCCATCACAAAATAAATAACAGATGATGTTTGAGGCACTTTCAAGACCATAGTTTATTTCATTGTAATAAGAAAGTATATACATTGGGGTCCCTTTATAGTGAGTCCTAAAGCTACACACATGATCTTAATTTTCTTCCACTCTGAGATACTTTTCAGACACGTGATAATCCCATAGGCAGACTCTTCCAAACAATTGGTGGATTTCCCAGACCATTGCTACATACAATTAACTATTGTGAAGCAAGCATTTAGCATCATTGTGAAAAAAAAAGAATAAAACAAAAGCATGTTGATTTAAATTATTGCTATAAAACTGAATAAAAATCAGCATAACATGACAAACATTAGAAGATGGTATTTGAATGAAGGCTCTCAACAGATTTTCATAGTGTAAAAACAAAATTAAGACATACTTGTGCTAGCTGTTACATGCCAGGCAAAATGAACAGGTTTGATACAGAGTTTGCAGCATGTGCATGTGGTAAGCAGCATGATTACATAAGAAACTATATACAGATTAAACTAGACTGTGACAAAATGCAATGTCAATCAGCTAATGATAATAAAATACTATCAAAAATATGACTCAAGAAAATGGAGGAATCTGCTCTTACATATAAAAGTCACATTTTAAAACCTCTCTCTTTCTATATATATTTATTTATTTTTAATCTTATGTTTGTTTAAGGTGTATGACTACATGAAGTGAAAATCTTTTAACATTCAAAGCAGTTTCCATAAAACCTCTCTTAAAACCTTGCGGACTTGCGCTAACCTCTACATAAATCAATCATCTTAAAATATTTAAAGAAAGTTTATTTTCCAGAAGGACACAGATTCCTTAATTAAACTTGTGGATCTCAAATTAGTTTCTGGTATAGGCATATACAAAGGGTATGAAGACTGCTGAGCAACAAATGCTTTCTGAATCTAGCTCCATTAAATGCCACGTCACAAAGAGCTACAGTACATCCTGCACCTTGAGAGCTATGCATCCGGTAACCAATCTCAGGCACATAAAAGTACATTTGAAAGTAACAAGAGAAAGCTAATGAGGAATCACAACAATAAATGTGTGAAGAGGTAGAGTTTGAAGCATTCGTGGGGTGTTTATGGACCAAACGGAAGGAATCGCAATGGTACAGCTGTCATAAATTGCTGAAAATCCACCCAGTAAAAACTAGACAGGTTCTCTAACAGCCTGAACTTTGCTTCTCCTCTCTACATTTGTATTTATTAGCCATTAAAACACTGCTTTTTTGTTTCAGTAGTGTATGAAGCTGCTAGCACTAGCACACTTGCCACAAACTGGTAATCTGTAATCACAATAGGATTTAGTCCTTGATAACCTTTTTGGTTTCTTTTTAGGCCCCATTATTAGTATGAAAACAAATTGACAACAAATTGAATTAAAAAATATGATACACTGCAGTGTACTTTATTTTCTTGAGCATCTGCTGAGTCGTACCATACGCAGATACTGCTTCAGCGTACATGGCTTGACACGATGAATCAATTCCAATTAAATGTACGAAACTGAAGACAAAACACTGTAAAATCTGTTAGGTACTGTTAGGCTGTTTTATGCAGCAATGCAAAATGTAAATGTTCCAACAGTCTACGGTGAGAAAGTACCCAATTGCATTCAAATAAACAAACGATTAAAGAGGACAAAATTCCCTTTTCAAACAAAAGAGAGAAACCCAATGATAGATCTTGTAGAGAGAGTAGGAAGGAAGGGAGATATATACAAGGAAAGAAAACCAAGACTCCATTTTGATACACCAGGTCAACCACTTCTCAAACCTGATTTAACCAGTCCAACCGTTTTATTTTCCATCGCACGTCCATCAGAACTGAACCTGCTTCATTTGGTGAAGGCGGCCACCACAGCCCACAGCAACTCATTGGTGTTGTTCTTCATGCTCTCGCCCTCAGGCTCCAGGTCGAGCAGCTGCCGTACTCTCTTCATGGCCAGATCGTACTGGTCATCCAGAAGCGGGGCAAATGCGTTCTCTAGAACATCAGAGGAATGGGCGAGGAATATAAGGGCCAGAATGCGCTTGTCCATTCGGTGAGGGTCGTTCACCCACTTGTCCAGCACGGCCTCCTGCACCTTCTTAATAAGGCGCTGCTTAATATTATTATTGGTAAGGGGGTGAGTAGTCATGTCGAACAAAAGAAAGTTTTGTTTCTCTGTGGTGAGGACACCCTTCTCTACGAGGTTCTTGGCCAGGCGCTCTCGGACGTTACGCAGCTGATAGTGAAGCTTCAGTGGGTTCCATGTCTCACCTGCAAAAGACAAGCACTTTCAGCATCGACTAACACTCACATTATTTGACAAGGACAGAGATTAATCTAATCTATCGGATTCAATACGGCTACTGAAATACTTACAATCCGTGAGCGTAGTATTATAGTATAGTTTTCTTTCCCAAATATGTGATATATGCTGATCTCTTTTCTTTTTTCCTTTTAAATTGCTATGGCTATAACTTACAAATACCAAAAAGTATCAAGAAAATAATAAAAACTGACAGAAAAAGTACCGTGGCAGCCGTTAAAAAGTCTGGCACAAGAGGTACAGCTCCCATAAGGGCTGTATATTTGGGACAGAGATGGAACAAATCAGGCCTGTTTGCACCTTGTGCAGTTTATTGCCAAAATGTATTACATTTATTTTAGGAATTAGGAATATTTAGGAATGTATTAAACCAGAAATGTAAATAAAGAAGATTTCATCACTACTTGGACAACAGCAGCACAAGGTGAGGTCAGAAGAAAGATATAAGTGCGTTACTTGAATGGACCCCTCATTTTTTTAATGGCACAGTATACATAATTAACTTATAACTTCTATAATAATAAATCAAGGGTTGCAACAATTCTAATTCTAGTCAATATTAGTAAGCTGTTATTTCATTACGGCCAATAACCGATGAACAGTTAATATAACAATTCTACATTATTATGCCTAATTAAATAAATTAAACACTAAGACATTTTTTTATTTAAATCCACGCGCATTTAGGCATAACTTTAAATGTACAGTATGAAAAAAAGATTGATTACATTTAACAGTGTCATTCAATTTATTAGTGCTTTTAATGATTAACTTGACTTTAAGTGAGCATTAAGCCACGTTTTCCAGGAACGTTCCTCAGGAACTAGGGACTTTTACCCCTTTTCCACCAACGCAGTTTGGATAACCATCGGTTATTTGTCTTTCAACACCCAAAGCACCAGATCCGAACCAGGAAAAGTGGTTCTTAATTAGCACCAAAACACTGCTGGTGTAGAAGTAAGAAAAGCTTGTGTCAGGGGCTAAGGGCAGGGTTACCGTGTCCAACAAGACGAACAGAAACTTGTGACCGCCATTTTTGAAATAGCAGCTAATCAAGCTAATAGCTGCTCGTTTGTAATCTCCATCTATACAAATTATGACGAACTGCACGAATGCATTGTATTTGCTGTGTTCTGATGCCGATGTAGGATCGTAAAGCCATGAGCATCAATAGTAACGCAACGTTCGCCATTGTTGATGGAAGGCTTGTTCGAGATTTATCGGCGCTGCGCAGACCGATTGCTGTATGACATCAAAGAACAAAGACACTTTGATGTCATACGCTGATCGGTCTGTGCAGCGCCGATGCATCTCGAAGAAGCCTGGTGTGTTTGTGTTTCCTGGCTCTGTGGTGGCTCTCTAGCCCGTGGAAAGACAAACTGGTTCTTAGAAGGCTCGTCAGTTGAACCAACTCTGAACCGGCACTAGCACTGGCTCTGAACTAGCACCCGGTTCATTCTGGTGGAAAAGGGGTATTTGAGGTGGTACTTGGTGTGTTTCGACCGCAGGAAGCGGGGTCTAAATGAAGTTCCGTGTAAAAAAGTTCAGGAACTTTCAGAAGTGGGACTTGGGTGCTGAACATGCTGACTGGTTGATTGGTCAGCATTTTATTTCAACCTAAAAGTCTGTTGCGGTGAGAGTTGTTTGCTATGCGAATCAATAATGGAGTTGAATACGACCGATGGACTGCCCACGAGGCTCAGGCTTTATTAAGCTTATATGCGGAGGACGAAATCCAGTGGGAACTGGAAAGCCGTGCACGGTCCTACGTCACCGGACTAATCTTCACGGTACTTTAGATCACGATGGAAATACAAACAGCAACACGTCTGGGGGGGAAAAAAAGTTCCTGGGACATATTGTTCCGGGTAATTTTGGTGGAAATGGGGCTATAGATGACAGCAAAGGTAAATATAAATATAAAAATAGGGATACAGGCACAATTAAATATCCAATATCAACCAATACCTATGAAAACAAAAACTACCTTAAAAGGAATAAAAATATATATTGTTATATCATGCATCCTATGCTAGTTTTCAAGATTACAGTCCCATTTATTGATAGCCGCTCCAACAGGCCCATTAGTTTTAATATACATTTTTGTCTAGATTTCAGCAGTTTTGAGTCTTTCACAAGTTACTGACAGGAATTTTGAATGCAGAAGTCATGCTACAGTCCCTTGAGCGAGTACCACCAGCTCAGTAGGTCAGCTCCTGTGCTGAAGCAGAGAAGCACAGACATCACAGGAGCAAAGCATGCTGTGCTGAAGTATTTGATAGTCATCAGCCTGCAGTAATTTATGGCTCTGATCTAATTCTGAGCACATTTTTATACACTCTCTAAACGAGGATGGCAGCTCCTTCTCTCAGGCGCTTTGATCTCACCCTTTTGACCCTTTGGCTCTCCATATTGAGATATTTCCAAATGAGCTCATAGCCACAGTAGGTACCAGAAATCTCTCTCGATCTTTGGACCAAAGAAAGTCTGGATCCACGTTTTATGCGCACCAGCCACATTATATTTAGCAGGTGGCAATGGTTAAAATGGTTCAATTTAATAGAACTTCATGTAATCTGATTACACTATTGTTCAAAAGTTTGGGGTCAGTAAGATTTTTAATATTTTTATTCAGAAAGGATGCATTAAATTGATCAAAAGGTGACTGTGCAGGACTGAATTTATTTTGATTTTTCAAGGAATTTATTATTTTGTATGTCTACTCATTTTAGGACTTTAATTTTGAAAAGCAGTTTAGTCAACCTCTTTGTTCAGGAAGCAGGTAGAACTGCAGCAGTTCAGAAAAATGTGGTAGCTGTGCAACATCTTTAAACATCGTCTTTGTGTCTGTTAGACGCATTGTTTGTAAGTACTCAATGTTAAGTTTATCGTATCATCCAGTTGAGATTGAATTTTGAAGTTATTTGGATATTAAGATGTGTATTTTCTTTGGTTAATTGTTCTCTATTGTTAATCTGTAATATTTGTATTTCATGTGTAGTGATTGCATCTTTTGTATATTTTAGTTTCACAGTTGAATCATAAAGACTTCAACGACCGATGTCTCCGAGGCACTGTTTAACTTACTGGATAGTTAGATGCCAGAATAATCTAACAAGGCCAGTACAGTGAAAAAGATCAATTCAGCAGACTGAGAAGGACATTCAAATGCTGCGCGAGAATCAAGATTTAGACATTCCAAAGACTTTCACATTGATCAGATTTTTCTGCATATGATCAAGTCTCATATGAGCATGGCAGAAGGTCAGACGCACTCAGCAGAACTCGAAGGCACAGATGAAGATGTGCATTCTGTCACCGCACATTCCTCAAAAGCATCAAGTCGTTCTTCAAAAGCATCCAGTCGCCACTCAAGCGCCAACATAGCTGTTTTCAAGGCAAGAGCAAAAGCAGAAGCTGCACAAGCCAGAGCAGCATACGCTAAAAGAGAAATAGAATTGAAAGTTGAACAGGCACGTCTTCAAGCAACACTCGAGGCTTTGCAAGAGGAAAAAGAAAAGGATGCTGCCTTGGTTGAAGCTCAGGTGTTGGAGGCATTGCTAGAAACAGAACATAGCGTCCGCAAGTAGAGTATCAGCAGTTCCTGTTCCCATCGAAGATAGCCGAATCCGAAAAAGAGGATTATGTGAAAACACAATCTAAGCTCAGTAGTGGTACACTGCCATCTAGTGGAAGAGAAAAACACAACAAACACTTCAAGCTTCTCATTTTGTTAATCTAAACCAAATTAAAAGTGAGTCGGATTTCAAGAACTTCCCAATGACTTCACAAAACATGGACTTTGGTGCAGACCTGTCTCAAAATGCAGTCTCCTCTTTATCAATACCAAATGCAGAGTAAACCTCCTGATAAAGGAGATCCCTTGTCCATTACCTACGATCTCGCAAAGTATCTTGCTCAGACGCAACTTGTGACAGCAGGCCTTACTTATTTTGATGACAAGCCTATTAATTACTGGGCATGGAGGTCATCTTTCCAAGGTGCTATTTCTGGTCTAGGTCTTTCCCCGCAGAAGAGCTTGATCTCTCAATTAAATACCTGGGTAGAGAATCCTCTGAGCATGCACGGAGACTAAAAGCTGTTCATATCAGAAACCCATCAGTTGCACTGATAATGACATGGCAGAGACTTGAAGAAATATATGGTTCTCCAGAAGCAATTGAGCATGCACTTTTTACCAAACTGGAAAACTTCCCAGAGTGACACACAAAGACCCACAAAAGCTTAGAGATTTAGGAGATGTCCTCTCGAACTAGAAGCGGCTAAGCTAGAAGGATACTTGCCAGGTCTGGCATACTTGGACACTTCCAAGGGGGTGAATCCTATTGTTGAAAAACTTCCATACAGCATTCAAGAAAAGTGGATGTCAACTGGATCTAAATATAAGCAAGAACATCATGTTGCTTTTCCACCTTTCTCAGTGTTTGCTAATTTTGTTCGCTCAGAAGCAAAAGCACGTACAGATCCGAAGTTTCAGTACATTTCCTCATGTGAAACATGAGAAAGGTGAAAGATTTGACAGACAAAAGACAAATGCCAATATCTGTTCACAAGACTCAGATCAATCATTCAAAGTGTTATCTGAACAGGAAAAGAGACCAGTTAGCCCGAACAAATCCTGTCCAATACATGGAAAACCTCATTCTCTAAGAAAATGCAGGGGTTTTAGAGAAAAGACTTTGCAAGATAGAATGCAGTTCCTGAAAGAGCATTCTGTGTGTTACCATTGCTGTTCTTCTACAGAGCATCTCTCCAAAAATTGCACTGCAGAAGTTCAGTGCAAAGAGTGTGATAGTGATCGTCACCCTACTGCCCTTCATCCAGGTCCCACCTCAGAGTATGGCGGGAGAAAGACAAAGCAGCTAGTCATGAGGTTACATCGGAGTGCACAGAAGTCTGCGGAAAAGGTCTGAGTGCACGTTCTTGTTCAAAAATTTGTCTAGTTTCCGTCTATCCAGCTGGACACAAAGAGAAGGCAAGGAGGATGTATGCTATCTTGGATGAGCAAAGCAATCGCTCTTTGGTGAGAAAAGATTTCTTTGACATCTTTAACATCAAAACAAGTCCATTGCCCTACACACTGAAAACATGTGCAGGTCTTCTGAACACAGTGGGTAGAAGAACTTCAGATTTCATTGTAGAGTCAATCGACGGAAAGACGAGTCTATCTCTCCCTACTCTTCTAGAATGTAATCAGATCCCAAACAATCGCTCAGAGATTCCAACTCCTGATGCAGTGTTCCATCAAAGCCACCTGAGACACATAGTGCAGGAAATACCACCTCTCGACTCTGATGCTGAGATTCTTCTTTTACTAGGGAGAGACATTCTGCAAGTACACAAAGTATGCAAACAAATTAATGGTCCAAACAGCCCCTTTTGCTCAAAAGCTGGACTTGGGCTGGGTTGTTGTTGGGGATGTGCGTCTTAAGGGAGCCATCTTCAGTTCATACTTTCAAGACTTTCGTTCTAGAAAATGGCCATCACAGCTTTCTGAGTCCATGCTACAGTCAAATCAATGTAAAAGAGAAATTGGATGTAAATCCACAATGGCAACAAACTCAAACCATGTCCGAAGACTCCATTCTGTTAGCACTTGATGGTGAAAGCATTGGTCATTCAGTTTTCTCTTGCACTGCCAATGATCATAAGATGGCTCCATCTGTGGAAGACACTAGATTTCTTCAAATCATGGACAAAGAGTTTCTTCAAGACAGCTGCAACAGTTGGGTTGCTCCGTTACCCTTCCGTGAGCCCAGACAAAGTCTACCTAACAACAGAGACTATGCATTCAAAGCGTTTTCTTGCGCTGCGGCTTTACTCTGAACAACGATCACAGATGAAAGCACACTTCCTGGATTTCATGGATAACTTGTTAAAAATGAACATGCAGAGATAGCACCACCTCTCATACCCGACCTTATTCCCTCCCGTTCCATCCGTCTGCCTGTCTGTTATCTATCTCCTCTCCCACTCCATACAAAAAATCCCACCACGTGACCACGTGTACTGTGTCATGTTTATGTTTATGTTTATGTTTATGTTTTGTTGTGTTTGCTATGTAATGCTTGCTAAATTGCATTCTTGTATTTCTGGAGCGAGGGCGGCGCCTGAATAATCGGCTGCGGCCGGAGGCTTGCTCCAAACTTCATTTCGTTATACTGTACTTGTACATGTGTAATGACAAATAAACTTCAACTTCAACTTCCTCTTCAGCAAGGTCAGGAAGTGTGGTACTTGCCACTGTTTGGGGTATATCATCCTAAGAAACCTGACAAAATTCAGAGTTGTCTTTGATTCAAGTGCGCCATATGAGGGAGTTTCACTGAACAATGTACTTCTCCACGGGCCCTGACTTGAATAACAGCCTGATAGGAGTCCTGATGAGATTCCGTAAACAGCCTGTGGCTATTACTGCTGACATACAGCACATGTTCCATTGTTTTCTGGTTAGGGAGGATCATAGGGATTATCTTAGGTTCTTGTGGTACAGAAACAATGACTTTGACAGAGAAATTGTAGATCACAGAATGCGCGTGCATGTTTTGGGAATAGCCCATCGCCAGCAGTGGCTATCTATGGCCTACGGAGAGCGGCAAAAGAATATGAAGTGTGTTTCGGCAGTGACACCAGAAAGCTGGTGGAGAAGGAGTTCTACGTTGATGACATGCTGAAATCATGTGCTACAGAGGCTGAGGCGATTGATCTTCTCAAGCGTGCACAAGAGATGCTCGCAGTGTCTAATCTTAGACTGCACAAGATCATTTCTAACTGTCCAAATGTGATTGAAGCCTTTCCTTTAGAAGATCGTGCTGGACGGTATTAAAGATCTGCAACTTTTCTCTAATGGCCTCCCCATCCTGCGTAGTCTTGGTGTGTCCTGGAATGTTGCAACAGACTCCTTCATGTTTCATGTTTCAGATGACTACAAGCCTTTCACTCGGAGGGGAGTCCTATCTACCGTGAATGGCTTGTATGATCCTCTTGGATTCCTTGCGCCCAAATACGCCCACATGTGTTTTCGACACATACTGAAGTTCCCAAGTTCATATGGAACTCTGAGAGACATAGCAAATTCTCTAACTTGAACACTCTCATCAGAGCAATAGCACGTCTCATTCACATTGCTAATTCTTTCTCCAAGCGTTCGCAAGATGATAGTTGCAGAGGATGGCATATCTGTTGCAAAGGCCCTTCAGAGGAAGAGATGGAGAAAGCAAAAATCATTGTGTTGAAGAATGCTCAATACGAGAGTTATCCAACAGAGATTAAAAGCATCACTGCATCTCAGAATCTTCCTCATAAGAGTGTGTTGAGGGAACTGTCTCCTGTCCTTGACAGTAATGGGTTACTTCGAGTAGGGGATCGTATTAGTAAATCAGATCTGGAAACTTGTGAAGTCAATCCTATTATCATCCCAGGAACACATCATGTGGCAACACTGATTGTGCGACATTATCATCAGCCTGTGAAACATCAAGGCAGACACTTTACCGAAGGTGCTGTAAGAGCTGCAGGGTTTTGGCTAGTAGGTGGTAAGAAGTGCTTACGCAGTTTGCTTTTCAAGTGTGTAATCTGCAAGAAGCTGCGAGGAAGACAGAACATCAGCAGATGTCTGATTTGCCAGTGGAACGGTTGACAGTAGCTCCACCCTTTACCTATGTGGGTGTTGATATTTTTGGACCATGGGAAGTGACTGCTCGTAAAACCAGAGGAGGTCAGGCCAATTCAAAGAGATGGGCAGTTATGTTTTCATGTATGTGTACAAGAGCTGTCCACATCGAAATTATCGAAGCAATGAGCTCTAGTAGTTTTATCAATGCCTTAAGGAGGTTTTTGCACTCAGAGGGCCAGTTAAACAACTACATTCAGATCGTGGCACAAATTTTGTTGGAGCCTCTCGGGAACTCAAAATGGATGGATCTTGTGTCAGTTCTGAGGATGTGCAAAAATATCTGAAAGAAAACCACTGCACCTAGATTTTGGCGCAAAAGACAGGTGCAACACCTCCACCACCTGGAGACTTTGGGAGTAATGAATTGCTTAAGGAAGAATGGAAACAAGTACAAAGGTTAGCAGACATCTGGACAAGATGGAAAAAGAATACCTGAATACTTTACAATACCGACGTAAAGTGGCAAGACAAAAAAACTAATTTGAAAGAAGGGGATATCGTCTTAGTAAAGAACATTCAAGTCAGCAGAAATGAGTGGCCAATGGCAATTGTTGTGAAAACTTCAGAAAGCAAAGGTGGATGGGTGAGGAAAGCTGATGTTAAAGTGACTAAGGATGGCATTCAAAAAAGTCATGTCACGTCCGATCTCGAACTTGTTCTTCTTCTGTCACCCAATGACAAGCTATAAATTGATTTGGAATTCTAAGAATCCCAGGCGGGAGTGTGCAGGACTGAATTTATTTCGATTTTTCAAGGAATTTATTATTTTGTATGTCTACTCATTTTAGGACTTTAATTTTGAAAAGCAGTTTAGTCAACCTCTTTGTTCAGGAAGCAGGTAGAACTGCAGCAGTTCAGAAAAATGTGGTAGCTGTGCAACATCTTTAAACATCGTCTTTCTTTGTGTCTGTTAGACGCATTGTAAGTACTCAATGTTAAGTTTATTGTATCATCCAGTTGAGATTGAATTTTGAAGTTATTTGGATATTAAGATGTGTATTTTCTTTGGTTAATTGTTCTCTATTGTTAATCTGTAATATTTGTATTTCATGTGTAGTGATTGCATCTTTTGTATATTTTTGTTTCACAGTTGAATCATAAAGACTTCAGAAACGCACCGAGGCACTGTTTAACTTACTGGATAGTTTCCTTTCTGTCCTTCTATCCGTGCAGACGTGTTTTTTTCTCTCTGTTCCCTGCTGGCTCTTTGTTTTGTCTAGTGTTTCATCTCTCTTCTCTTCTCTGACTGCTGCTCTGCTGGACTCTTGAAAATACTGAAATGGAATTGATTAACTGGTCAATCAGCGCAATCGACAAGATTTTCTCACTAAGGAAGGGTGCCGGAGAACCCACCTGCCCGGACGGGACCTTTGCCTGTGCCTGGAGGCTCTGTCCGTGGAGGATGCGGAAGATTTATACATGATTGGATTATTGATGGCGGGTTCCTATTCTTTGGCTTTGGGATTGCCCTGACCTATCGGAAGATTGGTAAGACAGCTGCAAGCAAATTCACCCCAGCCGCTGTCTGTGGAAATTGAAGTATGCTTGGGGTTCTGTGTGACCGTTTGAAGGAATTAGATCAGAAAGTGATAGGAATTGAGGAACTGAACCGTAACTCATGTCCGGACTGGGCGGATACGCAGGGAAGAGTGGGCTCTATCGGGGTCAGATGGTGAACTTTACGGACTGTAACCGGTCTGGCTATGAGGCTGGAGCGTAATGTCTAGGGAAACTGCACAGACCGGACGCGAATGCTGAGGACCAGATCTGATTGATTGATTATGATCCGGACAAATTACGAAGATCATCAAATGGATTAAAAATAATAAATTGTATTTGCCTGACCTATCAACTAGCCCAACGAACCTCACTTGGTCCCTATCTCTCGGTTGGGAGGTCAGCCGGGCAGCTGTCTGCTATCTTCCTGTGCACTGCCTTATCTCCCTTCAAGGACAAACCATAGAACTGAACTCGAAAACATCTGAAGTTATGGCTAACATTCTCACACAACACAATCTCAGACTCACTCGCACCATACACAACCTACCCGATCCCACCCCCTCCAACCGTCTGCCTGTTTATCTATCTCCTCTCCCACTCCATACAAAAATCCCATCACGTGACCACGTGTACTGTGTCATGTTTATGTTTATGTTTATGTTAATGCTTGCTAAATTGCATTCTTGTATTTCTGGAGAAGGGCGGCGCCTGAATAACGGCTGCGCCCGGAGGCTTGCTCCAAACTTCATTTCGTTATACTGTACTTGTACATGTGTAATGACGAATAAACTTCAACTTCAACTTCAACTTCTAGTTAGATGCCAGAATAATCTAACAAGGCCAGTACAGTGACAGTGAAGACTTTCATAATGTTACAACGTTTTCTAATTTTAAACAAATGCTGTTCTTTTAAACTTTTTTATTCTTCAACATTTATAATAAAAGAAATGTTTCTTAAGCACCAGATAAGTATATTAGAATGATTTCTGAAAAATCATGTGACACTGAAGACTAATAATGGCTGCTGAAAATTCAGCTTTGCAAAACAGGAATAAATTGTATTTTTAAAATATATTACAATAGAAAATTGTTATTTTAAATTGTTCACAATATTACCAATTTTACTGTATTTTTGATCAAATAAAATGCAGCCTTAATGAGCATATGAGACATTTTAAAAATCTTACCAACCCCAAATATTTGAACTGCAGTGTATAATATAATCAGTAAATATTGGTCTGGTTAATAACCACTATAAACAATAATAATAATTAAATAAGAGTTTAAATAGCAATATTTATGCTGATCTCTAAAACCAGGTAATACTGAGGTAATTAGGGGGAAAAATTCAAGATTTGTGGTTACTTACCACTGAGCAACTCTATCCAGCTCTGCACGGTTTCAGGCGGTTGAGTGTCTTTTATGTGTTTCAGAGCCTCGTCCAACAGCACGTCCCCCGTTGGAGCATCAGACTTGCATATAACCTAAGAAAAAAGGAGAAGAACACATTAAAACATTATACTGCTCAAAAGCACCACTAACATCAAGGCAGAGAACTCATGAGGGTAAAATCATGTGAAGGAGATGAACTATTTAAACTGAAGACCAAAGAGTTTTACTCCATATATTAAATCTAATGCATTTTCCAGGGATACATCTGAGCCCGGTTTAATAATAAAAGTTCTCACTTCCAACAGCCAACACCAACCGCAAAGAGGCCTCCTGACATACAATTAATATCAAAGTGCTCCCTCTTGTGGTAGAAAGTGTCCCACACAACAGTACATGTACTGACACAAGAGTGCTGAATTCTACAAGCACATAAAGAAGATATCCTCTGAATTTGTTCAGTCCAGCTGTGTTTGTAGAAACCTGTGCAATTGACCCTGTACCATCAGTATAGCCTAATAAATCTGAAATGTTTAAATGATGTTCAGGGAAGATGTCTCTGCATTTTTTTTTTGTTGGTCCATACAATAAAAGCCAATGGGATCCAATGTTATCCGACATTCTTCAAAATACCTTCCTGTAAAACGAACAACATGAGGGTAAGTAAATGATGACAAGTTACATTTTTGGGTGAACTATCCCTTTAAATGCGTGTAGAACATGAACACAGCTGAAGGAGGCATCCAAAACAGGAAGCCTCTCCCTGTCATATGATCATTTCCAGAGTTCTGAATAGTTTGTCTTACTTTCCGGGTAAGCAGGCTTTTCCTCCTCATGCCACAGGCCTCCAGCTGCAGTCTCCCTCGTAAGGCCAGCTCAATGAGCATGCAGCCCCGCAGGCCTGATGAAATGCAGTCATTCCAGAAGGAGGTGTAGCCCTTGCACATAATCAAAACAAAGAAAGTCAGTATACATGCCCCATGGAGGTTCAGAGCTTTAGTGCAGCTACACAACTTCCATCCAAATGGTTTGTGAACCAATAAAAATGTCCTAAACAGTTTACAGATGACTCAAAATGATAAACACTGCTAATATGAACTTGTTTTGTGTAAAGACCCGTCACACAAATCCAAGAAACGGCTTTATTGTATTTTGTGGGGAAAAGAACTGTAATTTGAATGTGAATTTAAAGTGCAGTATGCATTTTCTCCATAAACGTTATCATCACACAAAATCTATGAGGAAGATTGATAAAAGTTATACATTTATAAATCAAAGTTTGAAAAGCCACTTACAGAAATGTGCATGTAATTGCCCTTACAATTTAACTTAAATTTTAAATAGCATAATAGAAGAAGACTTCATCTCCCAAAACTCTCTTAATTTACACCCAATTTGTCAGCATTTATTTTTAGGATGCGTTTCGACAACGATGTAATAAAAATGGAAAGGTTTTGTCCTTTGTGTTCTCACGTAGACCACAAAGATCTCAAAACGATCCTCGTTCACACAGAAAATGACTAAAAATGCTGTATTATGCATGCCAGGCCAGTAGTTGGCGATGTCACTGTAAAGAAACACTACATGCCTACAGACTGAACACGTAATACACATGCGCATGACATCACCTTTTTTTGTAGTTTACACAGAGATAACAGTATTCAAAAGTTTGCATTTTCAGGCCCCAAAAACAACTGTTATCGTCTGAATATAAGGCCAAACGCATACATTTTTTTCCATTTTTAGTTGAAAATTATGTTGTGTAAGAGTTATCTTGGTATGTATTACATAGAGAACATTTTGTGGTGCTGTACTTAGTTTGAACTTAGTTTGTCTCATCAGGTGAAATGAAAATGTATACTACATACCAGAAAAACAAAATAGTCAAAATAGTAATAATAATATTTGATCACACGACTTCTTGGAGTAATACATTTGTGTCACTATTGCATCTCTTTGAATTGCAATAAATCTCTCCTGCTGTCATGCCAGTTCAACTTCAAATTCCAATGCCTGAACTGAATTTATTCAATAAAATGGGGAATTTTATGTAGTTATGACTTTTTTTTTTTTTTGCAACATTTGCTGCAGTGTCATGTTTAGCAGTGAAATGAAGTGAGTGATGGATCAATCTAGCACTAACAAGGCCTGCTTTGTGAAGGTCCAGCCTCCCTGTCCCAGAGGCCACTACTGGGAAACAACGGGCCTCTTTTAAGGTACTGGCAACACAGGCAACGCTCTGCACGTGAAGTCCCAGAGTGATGCACAAGGACTAAATAATCAAGTCAATCATTTTGAACACACCAACATATGTTGTAGATTTTAAAAAAATAAAACCGAAAATCACATCCAACTTTTGTGGAAATTGTCAATTTCCACAGATAATTTGCTTTAAACTGAAAATGATGTCATCACTACACACCCACATGGCTTGAATTTCATATCTTTTTTCTAGTGGAATCATCAAATGTCAAAGCTGCTTTTTCATACAACAAAAGTGCACGAGGATCAAGTTCAGCAGCAATTATGCTTGGTTTATTGAAAAATAGCTCATATTAACTACTTTATATTTTAAAGACATACTGTAACGTTCATTCGCATACTTTTTTTTAATCTAAAATAAATGAATACTTTCATTCAGCAAGGATGCATTAAATAAAGTGACAGTAGAGAATTACATTTACACTGTCTTTTCTTTCCAACTGTGATGTACATGAGGAGTGAAACTAGAACAAAAAAAATAAAAATAAATTGTAGGACAGGACTTGATTTTGTCCATTAGAAATTCATTGGATCGTTGTGGTTTGCTTTTGCTGTGACAGGTTAATAAGATATTAAAATTAAGGCACATGACAACATTGCTTCAACAGCATTCAAGCTCAAGAAAGGTCTGTCATGATTTTCTTGTTGACAGACAAGTACATAAGTTCACTGTCCTGTGAGTACACTAGACGTACTTTGTGCTCTAACAACATAAAACCAGAGTAAGAGCTGGAGGCCTTCATTTACTCCTGAGTTACACCACAGTAGACCAGTGCTTATTTAATGTTATCTTATGATATTTCCTCACCTTTTTGTTGGTTTCAATGTGGTTAGACATGCAATCAAATTTTTAAATCAGAAAATGTCCAGGTATCCAGGTCACATTTCACCCCAGACTCAAAAGAAGGACAAACAATGGTCGCACTTAATTTTAATGTGTCTTTTACACAAATAGATACTGCATAAAATTAACAATATGTGCATACTACAGGTTTAAGGTTAGGATTTGGTTTAGTTTTAGTTGCTTGTTACTATAGTAAATACAAGTAATGCGTAACAAGGACACACAAAAAAAAATATATACAAAAATAAAATCATTAAAACTATTAAAGGTAGGGTAGGCAATTTTGGAGAGGCTAGCACCTCCCTTCGGAGCGCTCTCCAAAGCCACACCTCCTCCAAAACGCATGAACGTGCACGTGCACATAAGGATTATATAATACAATTAAATCAATATACTTCAATGTAATTATAGTCATGTTAGGATGAAATATAGCCTAACTTCTTAACACGGTTATAAAGCCATACAGACTTTTTGGATACAGTTCTTTTTGCGTACGTGTGGTTTCAGTTGTTCCTATATTTTTTCTTAAATTTAGAAAATTATTACGAAATCTTAGGTGAATTGTGATTTGTTCTTAAAATCTTTCGTACGCACATTTCACACAAATTTGTGCGTATGCATGCTTAGTGAATGAGACCCATTGTCTCCCAAAAGAAAGACTCGACTCTGAACCGCCTATATGAGTCGTTTGTAATCTTACTGAGTGACGGTTCTACATCACTAGAAAAAAGACGTTTGTGTAATGCTAGACTATGTTGTCTCTGAGTTCTAAAGGGATTTGCAAAGATGGGTCAGTACTCGGTTTATTTGGACGAGCTTGCTCCTCAGAATCACAGCCTGCAAGTATGATTAACTATTGATGTATATATTTTATACCGGGTGTTCAAAATATGTAGTTTTGTTTTATATTGTGTAAGTTTCTAGCTAACCGGATAACTCACATTACTGTCTTGCTGAAATAGTTCTGTTAAGCAGCTGTGGGCCACTATTACCTAAAACTGTGTCTATTAATGCAGACAGTCTGTCGTTCTTGCTGCTTTGAGTAAAGATAAAGGGTGGAGCAAGATTTGTTTTACAAACTTTAATGTTACATCAGTCATTCACATTAGTGCTGGGCTAATGTATGCGCTGTTATTGATACAGTTCCAGCATGTGCGCTGCAATAAATTAGAAATATACACATGGGTTTGTTGATGGACATACACTTGAGTAGTGTATTAATGAGAAACGTACTGCTCAAGTCATCCTTGTGATGGAGGTTCGGGTTGAATAACTAGTTTTTCCCAATAATAGTAATGTGACATTACTTTCATGAGAATTAAGCATGATAAAAATAAAAAAAATAAATCTCAAAGGTCAAAAAGCATATTTCATTTATTTTCTTTTGATTTTGGGGTGAAATATGACCCAGACATGTTTCTGACAGGTTCTGTGAGATTCTCCCAAAATCAAGCAACCAATAGCCAGAATATCTGCACTGTGTTTTTTGACAATGTCTTAACTTCTACATTCTGGTGCCAATCATAAGCATGAGCACGAGGAAACTGTAGACCTGGAACATGTTATGTTAATCCATTTATCCTTTCTGCTACTTTCCATGCAGATAAGCAAATCTTAGTGAGGAGGCTGAGGCCTCAACATGATATTCAATGACTGAAAATGGCAGTAATGTAACCATGGAAAGCTTTGTGAACAAGCAACAAGAATGCTCTCTCCAGATTATAATCACTCCTTCTGTATTGTATTGTTTTGTATTGCAAAACAGTGCATTGCTGTTAAAAATACAAGGAAGACATTTGCAAAACTAATATACTGAACAAAATGTACAGAAGCAGGGGCTATAGAGTCTCTTGAAACCTGTCATGCAAGTAATCATTGATCAACCAAATCATTAAACACCAAAACCTAAATATCTGACATGTAAAACAAACAGAAACCCACTGTTTGTGGACAAAGCAACAGGATCCAAGACATTGCCTGAGTAAAACACTGGACATTTTTCTATAAGCTACAATTAATTTTGAATGGTACGCAAAAGCCATAGATGAGAGCATAAATTAGAGTAGGCAGTAATTCAACATGAATGAGCTGTAAAGAGGGGCGCCTTCAGTAACACTGCCCTGTCAAATGCCTGCTCAACCAAAATAGAACTACAAAGGCCAGACAATGAGGTAGGTACAATTCACTACCTACCATAAACCTTAATTAAAGGAACACACCGACTTTTTGGGACTTTAGCTTATTCACTGTATTGTTAGATAAGTCCATATATACCATTTTTAACTCTGTGCGTGCCATAACTCTGTCTGACACACCCACCGCTAGCCTAGCTTAGCACAAAGACTGATATGGTTAAGAACTATATTCTACGTATGTAGTTCCTAGCCATATCGGCCTAGAAAATCACAACTTCTCATTTTCCGTCGGTCTTAGTATGTAACTATACACATCACAACATGTAAATAGGAAAATGTTGGCGTGATTTTGTCACTTATTGAGCAGTAGGCTAGATGGAGCCGTTTACCTCCAGTCTTTGTGCTAAGCTAGGCTAGCGGTGGCTGCGTCAGACAGAGTTATGGCACGCACAGAGATGAGAATGGTATATATTGACTTATCTAACTCTGGGGGATACGATGAATAAGCTAAAGTCACAAAAAGTCAGCATGTTCCTTTAAGGGTCGATTAATACACCAACTGGATCATTTTAGGTGCTTTGCCGCTTTCCCTTTATTAAGGACAGACATATTAGTTAATACCCAAAAGTTTACAGACAAAATATTACTTATGACCTTAGGAGTGTTCTACCATTGTGGCATCTAAGAGTGTAACAACCAATAAAACCCACAGTTCTCCATAGTTTGGGGAGATATTAATCAGTGACCTATGCGTCAACAGATCCTCCATGTTGGTGACCCCCCACTCAACAAATGGCTATGATCAGAATGGAATACTAGCTTACAACTTACTAAATACAGAACAGTACAGACTGTATACTTGCCAACCACCAATAGCAAGTAAAACAGAAGATTTCAAGTTTTGAAACTTTTTTGAGTAAAATTCTAACATTTGGCAGTCCAAACAAATGATTTGATGGAGCTTAAAACAATGGTTATCAAACCTGGTTATTAAAACATGTTGGATGTTTTCCTTATTGAACCAAGTTGATTTGTCAACTCATTAGTAGAGGTTTCAAGATGTTTCGGTCAGCATCAAATGGCAAACTATAAATAAAAATAAAATAAAAAACTTGGATTTGTCCAAAACAAATTGGATTTACATGCTTTGTAAGAATGTGTACAACATGTGGGTGACTAGTGACAAGGACAAAGATCTCAGTGGGCGAAGACATTTTAACTCTATTCGTTCATCTTGCAACTATAGATCTTAATAATGAACAACTGCTTCCAAATTTAGTTTCTTGAAGCAGCACTGTATCTGAAAATATCATATTGAGCTTCATGTGAAAATTACAAGATCATTTCATAGCATCTTAATGTCACAATAGTTACCATATGCTATAGGAAACGGAGTATAATTGTAGTATTAGAGAGTTAAAGACATTAAGACATAAAGACTCGTTTTTTTGTTTACGGTTTTTTAAGCAATGTCGATTTGTTTCGACAGTCTGATGGGTCAGAGAGAGAACTTGTAACTGCAGTGCAAGGCAAGCTAAAAGCTACATTGCATCACAGTAATAATGTTGTTCGCTTTTGACTCAAAACGCCAGCAATATAAAAAGAAAGGGGGTTTAAAAAACAGATTCTTTCCAGCTGCATCTTTCTTTAAAGAGCTCAAATATCAAGCACGCGATCGTGGTGAGTGATAATGAGAGATAACAACAGACAACAAGATTTTAACAAAAATAAAGCAATACAACAACAACCTCGCGGTCTTTCAATCCCAGCAGCAGTACTTCCTCCATCAGGGTCAGTCTGGTTTCCTTGGCATCGCCGCTGTCGTCGTCGTCCTGCTCCTCTCCACGGCGGGGCTCGTAGTCCTCGTCGCCGGATCCGCGCTCTCTATCTGCGGCTGCAGCGCTGCGCGAAGCCTCGGTGCGCCTTTGCACCAGGCCGGAGCTCCGCTGGGTCAAAGTACTCATCTCTCAAACACACTAAAACAAAACCTCCTTCCCAGACTCCTGTCTGAGAACAGACTGGATTATTCAGTCCAATTCATAAATGATTCCCGTAGTGAATAAGGGGAATAAAGGTGTGATTCGGGATTTGTTTTGGAGAGGGGCCCCTCGCGAACCCTACCGCGGAGCGTCGCTGATTCCGTCAGTTTTAATATGGCGACCAGCCGTGACGAGTACAGCACAGTGGATGTGGCATCTCAACAGAGAGGTTGTGTCTGAGGTGCATACCGAGAAAGCATTTTCGGTTAGATAGCACCACCATACGCTATCTTATTAAAGTTAACTAAAACCATACAAAATATATTCGTTACGTAACCCTCTGTGGGACATCATCGTTTATAGCTAAATGAAAATAGCTTTTAAAATACAATAATAACGTTAAACAAAAAGTACATTTTAGTAATATCATACGACATTACCGTCAGACAATACAATTATAATCTATGTGCTTGACATTTATTTTAAAAAAAAAAATTCTGGCAGAAAAGGAAGTGAAGGAGACGTTACATGCTGTCGAAGGACCATGGGTTAATTTTAGAGTAGAAAATGCATATAAATTCCATTAAAAATAACAAACATACAAAGAGTTGCAGAGTCATGCATAAATGACAAAGTCCTTTTAGGCCAAGGGGATACATATTTTCTGTGTAGGCTACCTCAGTAGCTGGCACTTTTGTTCAGTACTGGCAGGCAGTACAATAGCACTATTTCCTGTTTTTTTGGGTTGATATTAGTAAGTTTTATAGAAGACAGAGGGAAAGCGGTACCTTTTCCAGAAAGTACTGATGATAGTGACGACAGTGTATCAGAAATTGAGGTCATAGATAATGAGGTTCAAGGACATCGAGTTATGTGTGGAAAGTGTGGGCTACACTGAATGTTGATCTTCACTTGTGCTGTTGATTTGGAATCCCAGAAAGAATTTTTGAATGCTTTTTGAAATACTAAGACATGGTTTCACTACATTCAGTAAAGATCTGAATTTGAAGTTTTTGAATTTTTTTTTTACATGCAAGTTCCAAATGAAATATAGTAGCACAAGATAAAAATGGAATGTTGAAAAAAACATTTTAATGTTTTTTGAAACACTAAGACATTTTCACTACTTTTCAGATAGCAAGGATGCATTTGAATGTGTGTGAAGCTTCAGACAGTTCGCCAAAAATAATGTAGGCTACCCTAATAGGACAAAGTCCGTTATAAGGGTGATTCTTAGACTATGGGCACTTTTATGTTCTTTGGTCATATTTTCAAAAATACATATCATTTTGGACAAATATCTTTCTTTGTCAAACTAACAATAAAACCACCTTACTTTTTTTTATTTATTTTTTTTACTACCTTTCTATTAAGATTTTTGTCATACTTTTCAACCTCCTTATAGGTGTCAAAATCACCATTTTCTCCTTGTCACACACCCAGACTTTTTAACTTCAACAATGAAAATACAGTTTAAAAATGTGAAACAAAATAACTAAAACGTTATAATTAAGCAAAAACGGAAAATATAAAAATACTAATAATAAAGTATTAAATAAAAGCTATTATAGTATCTCAATGAAACTAGTTTGAGACAGACTACCATTATAATTTAAATATTTTGTATTTATATAAAATGTTTTACGGTGACCTTCCAAGTTGTACTGTACATTTATTCAACCTATTTTGTTTTTCTATATTTATAAATGTGCCTTTCAAGAGAACCAAGAGACCACAGAATAATAATCATAAAAATCCAAAAAAGGAAAAAACCCAGAACCATTTGCATTAAACGTTACTTTTCACAAGAACCAATCATGATCACAAAGCATTGATCTAGTCTTTTATTTCAATCATATTTTGTGGACAAAAAGAGCAAGTTACATATTTGCCATGTGCGTATATAAAAGTATTGAATGCTACTTTTACATGAAAATTATAATTTTGTAAATTAAGTAAACAGTCCAAAATAAAGCAATCTGACATATTTCATATACTCCACAGCCAAACTCTGATAATGTGAACTCTAAAGTTGGTTACAGAAAAATACAAAACAATTATACAGTAATATGTTTCTAATCCAGCTCTGTTCAAGTAACAGTGAATGACTGGTAAGGAGCAGTAGTGCAAAACAAGGGTGAAAGGGCCATAAACAAAAACAAAATGGTCAGGAAGCTGCTTTCTCCACACCTCTGCTAACAAAACTCAGTGCAATGCATTACATTACAATTATTATGGGGTGGAGGAGAAGGGCAACAGACATTGAACAACACAATTTTTGTGCCTGTTGAATTGTGGCAGTAGTTCTGCAGACACCAGTGAAAAGAAAATAAGAAGAATGTGCACAAATGCAGATACAGTATGAAATTAGCTTATGCCTTAATATTTATATTTGCAAAAAGGCTTGCAGTCTACTATGGGGATTTACTCTTAAATAGGACAGCTGAATATTGCTGTGCAAGTGCTGATTAAAACTTTCCCAGCCTGTGGTGATGTCTATGTGTGATTGAAGCATTTGTCAAAAAACAACAATGGTTTCCACCATTATTCTGTCCTTAGAGTTTCAGATTAATTGTGACGATATTAATATTCAGCCTTGTGTCCTTTAATGTGCTACCAGTTACAGCATCTAAGGTTCAATAAAACGACAGTCAGCCGGTCATCGGACGGATACGAGTCACACAGTGTACGTCATACAGTAAAGCGCTGAAACAGCTGATCTCATGTATTCTTCACTACTTCCTGTTTTCTTACATTTTCTCACAAATCCTCCATTTACACATTTAACATTTATATACTCCTAAGGTTGACATGGTATTTGAAAAAAAAGAAAAAAAGAAATCACATTGGACCATAGTACACAATCTAATCTTCAATATATTTTAAATGTAACAGCAACAATAATATACATGTAGATGGCTCCACACAATTTTCATTGCCTAACCTTTTTTAGATGCATCTCGCTGCCATAGATGCCGAAGTGCACAGATGCAGCAGAAGTTATAATATGTGAGGGGTCAGAGAAGTCAAATGTATTCATAATTCTTATAATTGCTATTATTCATTCATCCATAAATCATTGGAGTGGGATACTGTATGAAATGTTACTTAGTAAAGATTTTATGTAACACCGCCGCGCACTGGAAAGGCTGGAAGTTCAGGGCTATATCCTGGAGTTTTGTGATGAGCAAGAGAAAAATGCAAGGTATTGTTTCATTAGGAACATCAAAAACAACAACAAAAACACAAAAATAAAAGAGCTTACATACTGTTTGAAGGCTCGTATTATGTTTTCAATATAATAGGGCACATTTGGTTTGACAAAAGCCTATTTTCCTTTCCAAAAGGACCCGCTTTAGCGCCAAAGGCACTTTAAGCACCATCATCAGGATTTTAATCTGGATCTGACGAGGCGAATATAATCCTGATTTATATTATAATTATAATTTAATAATATATGGACAAATATTTAACATATGGGTGAAAGCAGATTCCCTGTTAAATCAAACTCACAACCTAACTGGCCTCATCCTCCTGACTAGCTAGGTTGTCAGATACCATAAGACTTTGCATTAGACCTGTAGGAATGTAGGGCTTGAAAGATCGGTTGCGGCTGAAAGCAAAGGGGAATGAAGATGACAATCGTCCTGAGGAGCCGAACGAGAGCATCCGGTGCTGCAAGTATGGACAGTGATCAGATTTAGCAGCTTGTGATGTGTCTCTCTGCTCCAGCAAGCGCTTCAGATCCTGTACCTGACTTAGAAGTTCCATTAGCTTGGTCATGACAGCCATGGAGCCTCCACCCAGGATGTGCACCTCAGGTATCCAGCGCAGATAGCGCTGCATCCAGACGTGGATAGCCGGTCCATCCAGACAGGGGAGCAGGAGGCCGTGATAGTCCAGAGGACGCTGTTGCCAGGACTCGTAGAACTCACGGGTGGCAGCCACGGGGGAGTCAGGCGAGCCCATCCAGCGACTGATACGCTTCACTCGCAGCATCTTTTTAAGGCTGTCGGTCTCCTCCTTAAAGAAACCTTTCTTGGGTGGGGTTTTGAAGGCTGTGCTGGGTAAGGACAACTGTCTTTGGTGCTATACATTTTAAAATAAAAACAATTTAAATATTAGTCTGCAAGCAATTTATGCACAGACAAAAACTCAATTT
The DNA here is from genome assembly GCA_018749465.1 of Paracanthobrama guichenoti. Classification (NCBI taxonomy): domain Eukaryota; kingdom Metazoa; phylum Chordata; class Actinopteri; order Cypriniformes; family Gobionidae; genus Paracanthobrama; species Paracanthobrama guichenoti. The sequence goes on from CM031947.1 coordinate 26,549,909, forward strand.
AAGTCAACAAAAGAGAATAAATTAGGGCAAAATTGGGTAAAATGCCCCCCCCCACCTTCCATTTTCCTCTTGACTATAGATGTCACTAAAACACATTTGCTGAATAGCTCTTGAACTTTTATCTGAACATTAGCATTTGTGAGATTTTTTTCCATCTCAATAGTAATTCATAGATTTGTATGGTAACAAATTGTTTTTTTTTATTTTGAAGCAAAAGGTATAAAAGTGAAGATTTTGGTGATTGTTAAGCATGAAATAAAAAAATTGCGACCGACTTTTCATTCCCATTGAAGTATTTCTGAGTAAAATGGCTTATCAAACAACAACAACAATAATAATGAAAACTAGGGCGGGACTAAATAATCGTTTTGTGTGTTCACATGCTTGTTTGATTTTTAAATAAAAATATTAATTTCATGGATAAATTATTTATAATAAACACTGCAACAATCCATAAACAATAAGAACTGTCCATTTTGATTTCATGGTGACTTTAATAATTATTATAATTCATAGATAATTAATAATTCTGTGGCTTAAATGTACATTTCAGACATCTTTATTATTCATCATAAAGTGTAGGCTAATTCAGTGGCATCATTTGATCTAAAGTCATAGTTATCTATCGGATTTAAAAATTATATTTAAACATTTTCAGTATTTAAATATAGATTTTATATTTTTAAAGTATTGTACATACAGTCAGTACATAATTCAGATTATACAGTAATTCAGATGCATCACTAAATGAGATTCTGTTATTTGACTTATCTATAATCTCATAATTAACAAATACAGAATATTTCAATTAAAAGTAATTTCAAAACATCAATCATTATGTTTCACATGATATCAGATGTATGCTTTTAGTGCAACGGTTTCCATTTATTTCTCTTAATAATATATATTGGATGACGCATCATCACACTGTACATGTTGAACTTATTTCTAAATATGTTACACTGCAAATTAACACTTCTTAATGGGGGTCTTCCTCACATTATTAAATTATGTAAGGGCCAGTTTACACCTGGTCACTTCATGCATTTTCTATGAATGGCTAGCTATCCGATCATGAAAAGACCAGGTGTAAATGCCCTCCGAAACGCTTTTGAGACTTCAGGAGGTGATCTGATACGCATTCCAGATGAAACTGAAGTTTAAATGCATCTGGTTGTTGAAACCACATGTGCAAATTTTACTGCTCCTAAAACGGTAAAAGATAAACGTGTGAGCGTGTTATAGGCTAGATTACATGTTATAGTCAGCTATGACAGCGCTACTGCAACACATCGCCGCAGATGAGCAGCTGAGTACCTGAAGCTGACGTGCAAACTGCTGCAAATGAAACTGAAAGTAAGGCGCAGACGCTAAACACACAATCATCTTCATTAAAAGCAGTGATACTAAATTATCTTACCAATCCTGATGGTGCTCTCTCTCCTATTGTTGTCTTTGATCTTGAAATTAGCTGATGATAAATAAAGTGCAGCTCATATCTGTTACTTTCGTTAAATTAGCATTAGCGCAGGAATTGAAGATCGGATTTATATTCGTTTGGCGGATAACCATTTATGTGGCCAAGTATAAATGGAAACGTTTAAACAAATCAGATTTCAATCAGTAAAAACACATGAAGTGACCAGGTGTAAACAGGCCCTAAAATGGGTAAGAGATAGTATAGCATTTCATCCTCTCACCTTGGGCTTGTGAGGTTTGCGTACAGTCCTCTCATGTTTCACCTTCTCTGAATACAGTGGGTTAAAGAAGAAATTCTGGGCCTTGCTGTCAAACTGCACAGACCAGTCCCACACTGTAGGGCAGCTCAATGGGCCACTTTGTGCAAGTGGTGACTCGGCCTGCCAAGACAATCAAGCACAAGAAGTCAGTAGGAGGCATGCCGACTGCATCAGGGAGGCAACGGCCACTAACTTCTGAGTACGTGTAGACTAATGACTGCATTACAGAGGGCTGACTGTTTTCTTTTCAGCCACTGTGCTTCTATAGAGGCCACATATACTGTTCAACTGGCAGAACGCAGTACTCAAAATGTAGCATAGTGTAGCAAACTGACTCTCAGCTGCAATCACAACATCAAAATAACATTAATCTCAACAAAATAGTTTTTAAAAAACATCAAATACATAAGATCTACCTTCATAACACTTTCTCTCTGATGGGCAGAGTTGAACAGAAAGGTGCTGAAGACTGGCACGTGAACACTGTCAGACAGCACAGTCAGGTAAGTCTCGGAGAACTGGAAGGCCAGGCTGTGCTGCTGAACAAGCTGCCACACGCACTCCAGGAACAGGAGGAAGACTGGAGAATGACACTGCGCATTGAGAAACAAGAATCTAATTAAAAAGACAATGAGGATGAGAACAGATCAATCAAACATTCATTAAAATTAACGATTAATGATCACTCAATCTGAAGGGATTTATTTTGCAATTCATATTTTTCATGCAACGTCACATCTACTTTATTTTGCAATGCAGAACTTTTTTTTTTTTTTTTTTTTTTTTTTATGTGTAAGACTTCCCATTCATTAGCGACCATAGGCAAATAACTGCAAGAACAACATAGTGCAGTAAACTGTAAAACGAAATGTTTACGATTATGATAATTAAATTAAAATAATATGATAACAATGAAAGGTTTGCGATATATAGCTGTATAACGGACGGTTTTTGTATAGGTAAAATAACTGGAAGTGAATGACACCAGAAGCCAAACAATCGAATTACAAATGCCTGTACCCAATCTTACATGAAACGGTGGAGAGGAACGCCCACCTGGAGGGCAAAACAGGGCTTTCCTACATTGCCCACCAGCTATTTTTACCAGGTTTGTAGTTGTACTAAGTACTAGACAGTGTAAGTAGTAAGACAGTGATATCATGATGCATACTATGTACATTCACGCAGGTCAACCCAAAATATAAATGCAATGCAGTTTTCGTTAAGCGTTTCCCCATAGAAAACACAACCATTTAGCGCGTTGCATTCATATTGTGAGCTCATATGCTCATCTGTATATAGTATGCACCATCAATAAGGTACATACTGAATTTGATCTTTTAATATCACTGTTTTAGTACATTTAAGCCCAATTTATACTTTGCATCGAGTGTATGCCGTAGCTACGTCGTAGGCTGTGTGTAGCACACGTAGCCAACGACGTACCCTGACGTGCACCTCTCCAAAAACGTAACAAAGCGTCGATTCTACGTGGACCGCAAGCGCTGTGATTGGTCTGCCAGAACCCCTCCCTCAGGGATACGCCTGCTCCCTCTGCATGTGTAACTGCACGTCAACGTAGACAAGGACGCAGAAGTATAAATGAAAATCTATGCTTAGCCCACGGCGTAGAGGCTACGGTGCAGGTCAGATGAAGAAGTATAAATCAGCCTTAAGGCACTTTAAGTGTTTTCACGTTAAGCTCTTAGAATGTCCGGCAATTTTTAGTGATTGAAATACAGGTGCTTTATATGGATCGCAAAACTTGCATTTTGTTCACAAATCTTGTTTTTCTTCTTTTTTCTTCTTTTTCTTCTAAATATTTGTGGCTTGAAACAATTCACAGGCCTGTGCTGCAATAGTGTAGCTGTTTTGCTCTCCATGTCTCCGGTAACATGACTGAAAACTATGAATAGTTATAAAACTATGAATAACTATGACCGGTTGACTGTATATTACTGTTTATCGCATGACTACTTAGCAAAACCGGAAAATAAATGGGCATTCATTTTAGGTGATTTTTATTATAAGAGAAGTCTGCAGAGTGGAACAAAAAAAAAAAAAAACATGATACTAGTGATTAGTGACTAGTGACAGGAGATTGGTTGAACTGTCAAATGTATAGTTTAGTAGTCTTAATACATGTGTTATTACACATGGCATGATTTTACAACCAGCAAAAAAGCCTTTAATTCTCAGAGGTTATGAATTACAATATTGCATTACGCCCTAAAAAAGGAACTAATTGAGAACTAATGCGTTACGTTACTTTTGCGTTACTTTTTCTCACCTGGGCTGGGCTTGTTTTGTTTTTGTCTGTTTTTTTTATAACAAAAAAGTTCTATTTTTGTGCACATTTAAAGACCTTTTCATACCAAAATTTAAATAATAAGCCTCAGGCTGGGGTAAAAATGCTAATTCACGCATGTACAGTAGAGGACGCAGCTCAAACAAACCTTTCAGCTGTGCTGCCATTCTGAATAATGGAAGAATAGGATGCAGGAGAAACATTTTTACCAAAAAAAAAAAAAAAAAAAAAAACACAACACGCCTCTGCACTTACTCTCGTTTTTTTTCAAACATGGGGACAGGAGCGCTGTCAGTCAAATAAATGTGAAACTTACGTTTAAAAAAAAAAAGAAGTAACTTTTAAGTAAGTATTTTGTTGTAAATTTTAAAAGCAATGCGTTACTTTACTAGTTACTTAAAGTAATCTGATTACATAACTCAAGTTAGTTGTAATGCGTTACACCTAACACTGGTTATGAATGATGAAAATATAAGGAAAGGAAAATAAACCAGAAACATTTCCACTAAGCCTCTGAAGAAACAACAGGCAAGAACAAGCATGCAATAATTACCTCCTTGTCTTTCTGATGGAGGTGATTACATCGATCTAGGAAGGCATGGCAACCAGCCACCCACTCCTTCTGCACCAGACTCTGGAAACCCATCAGTGTTCTGTAATAAGGGTCCAACATTATCTGAGCCAGACTGGAGATCACACAGCACAGATCTGTCCCCTCTTCCTCTGCAATCAATCAATGACAACATAAAACATCAGGGGATACTATCTCAAAGTCACAAAGACAGATCCATCGAGTTTTAAAAGTACTTTAGCTCTCTCAGACACTTCAACCACCTCTGAACAAATGGGTGGCCCCATCCCAAACTGACACTATTGGTTTACATGTCAGATTGCTCAAACAATCAAAACAATGTTTTGAAATCACAATATAGTTCAATATATTTGAAACACACTTGACTTACCTGTTACAAGGACATTTGTGTTGTCTTTATCAATACATTCAACCACCTCTACTGCTTTCTGGAGACATTGTCTGTTGAGGTTACAGTTTGCATACAGTTTGTTAATTGTTTCACAGTCTAATACTAGTAAATCACACAATCTAGGATTTTGTTAATGTAATTTTTGTTAATGTATTTTGTTAATGTAAGCTGACCTAATAATGTCTAGCCATCCTGAGCTTTCAATGGAAGAGAACCATTTCACATCTGCTAACCAAAAATCGGTTGAATTATCTAAGAGAGAAATAATAAAAAGGTGAGTCATTACAAAGTGATTGCAAATAAAATACAAATCCTTTCATTTCATATTTGAGGATTTGTTCACTTTTCTTGTGAAAGAGACTTCAGGATCCTCTGTGACTTACCGATAAGAAAGAATTGTTTGAACTTGTTATACGACTGCTGGATGTCTTGGATCGTAGGAAGAGATTCTGAGAGGTCCTCTGTTTTTACAGAGTAAAGGTAATTATGTGCGACTGAATTTATCATTCTGCAACAGAAGGAAAAAAAAACAGAATTTGTCAATGTGAAGGTACTATTGACATTCAAATTAAGACAACACTTGATTTTTTTTATTTGCTGTGGACATGTTTCATGACCAAAACACAAAAAGGTTATATTGGTTCAAGCTGACAGTGTCTATAGCACTACTAGATAACATACTGGCATGTTGTTCTTTGATAAAGAACAGTGCCCTTGAGTGTCAGCACCCAAACACACAGAAACTCAGTGCACAAATAACCATGAGGATATCACAGCAGTTTGGCTGATTTCAGAGGATAAATAGGAGTCAAAAACTGTAATCCATTACGTGTCCAAGTGCTTCTGGAAATCCCCGTCTTCTTGTGTCATAGGTGGGAAAGACGCTTTGAAGAGAGCACAACCACTGTGATGAGACCAACACCAGATCTAAAGAGAAAAATAATAGGCATCCGACTTTAGTTACATTCAACTATACAAATGCCAACATTACCATAACAGAAGTTATAATTATAATAACATTCCTAAAATTATTTAAATGCTTATATCCTGTTAAGCTAAAATCCTTAACTCACTGGCAATCCCTTCCCTTGATGGCTGAATAAATCCTCTAGTGTTGATGGGATGACAAAGTACTTTGGTAACCTAAAGACAACGTCAAAGCAGTGCTTTTGTTGGATACATATAACATGTTCAACATGTAACAAGCTACAGATCACTGAAAACAATTTTGCCAATTCATTTATAATTATTATAGATGCATGCATTTTTTATCCTATGTTAGTTGAGAGAATACATTGAAAATGCACACAAATGCACACACTCCTGAACTCAGTCACTTAACATCACGTGACCATCGACATACTGACATTGCACTGCACTTTCTGTTCTCGTTGTTACTGTGTAACAACCTGTTATAAACCTGTTTGCACATTATACACTTTATACATTTGTTAATCACATATTTATAAGTATGCTAAACTAACTATGTCTAGTTTACTCACTGCACAGTTTACTCCACTTATTTTATTCCACTTCTTTATTCTTATTTTTTTACTTTTTTTTCTACTTGACTTGATTATTTATAATTCTACAGATAGATATATATATATATATATATATATATATATATATATATATATATATATTAGTATATATTTTTATATTTATTTCTATTATAATTTATATATTGTACTTTTTATTTTATTTTTTTAACTGTGAATTTGCACTGTCCATGGAGTGGACCTGTTTACATTTCACTGCCGGTTGTATATTCTGTATATAACTGTGTATGTGACAAATAAAACTCTTGAATCTTGAATCTCTTGAATCTTGAATATTTACTGCAGGACTCTAGGACTGGTCTGAAAAATCTAGGTCAGTAGCACATAAAGACTATAATAGATTAGTGATTATCTTGTTACGGAAAATGTACCTTGTAATAAAAACAGTAGTAACACTTTATCAGACGCTTTACAGCCAACAACAACAGCATGAAGTACCTTTGAGAGAGTTCAAAGTTCTCATTTTCTGTCACTAATTTACATTTCGCTTTGGTCCTATTCATTTCCTGTGTCCAGTCTTCTGGTGAGTCAAACATAATGGTCTCCCGTTTCCTCTGCAGTTCTGCAAATACAAATAGCATCTTGTGTTGTTCCAAAGTTGACTAATGAGAGCTTAAGCTATGTAAAACTATATAAAATGATCCTTCATTCTAAAGCAGTGCTCAACAATAAGGATGTCTGATAGTCTAGGGCAAGTGTGAGAGTTTCAGACCAGTTGTTGGACCTCTCTCTCCCTCTACCAGGCCAGTGTTGTCAGCAAATCATAAAACTTGGTTAGAAATGAATAATGCCCATTATGTGCCGCCATTTTCTATCAAAATACAGCAAATTAAATACCAGGTCATTTTTTTGTAATTTAATGAAAAATATATTTTTTCCTGGTATATATAAATCCTTGTTGAGCGATATAAGTAAGATTTAAGTGATATAACAGCTGCTGAAGAGAATAATAACAGGATGAGGCTGCAGCAACTGTAAAACGTTCATTTTAAAAATATTTATAAAATAGAATCCAGAAAGATGATCTGGAATATATAATGTCTATAAAGAGAGACTGACTGTTGTTCTTGCAACCATCTGTTGAATTCCAGTTGCATAGACTATGATCAGAATTTAGCAGATGGTGCCAGAAGTCCAGTGCTGCATGTACGTCTGCATTTCAGATGTGCGCAAAGTTCATGTTCTGCATACGTGTGACTTCATGAACTTCTCATGGTGATGTTTTCCCTCATGTTGCATGAGTGGTTCCATGCGTTTAGTGGATTATCCAATTACTGATACTCAGACAACAGCTGTTTTTTAACCAACAAGTGAAACGATGTGACAATAGTAACACAATGTAAGCCTCTAACACAAGCTAAAATCTGTACCTGGGCTTGGTGTCCCTGCATAGGAAAAAGCAAAAACGCACTTTAGAGATTTCTCCTCCAAACAATGGTGAGCAATACCCTGAAAGATCTGACAAAACAAAAACAAATGCGATGTGTAATTCTTTTTAAAATGTACATACATTTCAGTCCTCATATTAAACAAATTACCCTTTTGGTATCTTCCTCCTTGGTGAATGTTAGACAGAACTGAAAGATGCGTAGATCTTTACAGTGAATGATCATTTTGGATGGGTTTTTGTTCTTCACAAGGCTTCCTGTTATCAGTTTCCTTTTTCATCATAAACTTTAAAAAGAAATGAAAAGTTTTTCAGAACTCATCCAAACCCAAAAAAAAATAAAAAAATAAATAAAAATAAAATAATTGTAAACAGATTATTAAGTAAAAACGATTATTACCACCATAGATGTGATCCACACACATTAATGGAATGTCATTTTCTCCATAGAGTTTGTTCTTAAAGGTCTTGGACTAGAACAAAGGTGAGTGACATAACAGCCTCTTATTGTACTTTCACAATGCAGACAAAAAGTAAGTAATGCTTACGAAAGACAGTGATTAACAAATGCTCAGTCGGCTGTGAAAGGTGTATTTTTATACAGTAACTAACAGGAAAGACAGACACTGCTGCCTTGTTCAGTGTGCTGTATCAACTTTTTCACTCTTTATTTCACAAATTTTGTGTGACACACTTCACTTCCTGTTTAGCCACCTCCAAATAGAAGTCTGAAAGTAGTAAAAGAAACCTCATGATACCAACCAACACTAACATTTGACCAATAGCTATCAGCAGCATTGTTTTTCAGCTTTTTAAGATTACTGATTAGCTTAGTTATATCTTCATATACCGATCTTAGTCCACCGGTAAAAAAAAGAAGCAAAAAACGATCCAAAAACAAACATACCTAGCATTTCATAAATACCTGACCATTTGAGCCTACTGTAAGTCCCTGGTTTCCCACCAGATTTTCACTACCAGTGAGTCAGACACTCAAGTTCCTGAAATGGCAGCTAAAGTGAGAGCACTCACAGCACAGTTCCTCATGCAAGGTCACTGAGCATGCTCTTAAGAAACCCAATGTTTCAACAGTTTGATTGTATTCACACTTTTGCTATTTACTCATTAAGCATGCACTTTTATCCAAATCTTACTTACAAATGAGAAAAAGTAATTATCTTACAGGAGCCAGCAATATTAGCAGATCTGCAGTGCTTAATTTAGTTTCATGGTTTCAAAACAAATCTTCATGTACACTTTCATTTACCCAATCTCTATATAATCTACCATTTAGGTACAATCTTTTGCATTTACATGAATTTGTTTTGGAATAGTAGCAGGGCTGTCAATTCAATGCGCTCATTTAGCACAATTATAAATAAATCAATAATGAAAAAATATTAACACATTTAGTCATGCCTTCTGACCTGTCTGCTACTACAGGCAATGCACCTCGCCAAACCTCACTTTGGCACCTCAAACCTCACGCATATATTTTTTTATAAAAATGTTAAATTGAAAAACAGCTAATAAATAGTATCCTTATCATTAAGATTGCATTATATAATTAAGAGAACATATATATATATATTCTCTTATATATATCTTCTCTTCAAACCACACTATGTACAAGAATGCTGCAGTCTACATACAGGAAGTATATATGTGTTTAAAAAAAACCCACTGTGGTTCTTTGTTTGGTGAGCCTGAATTAGAAATGATACATTGCTCACAGCATTCTGCTTTTTACTCAGTAAATGTGAATTAGCATTACATAAGACTATGTTTTCTTAATACAGTGTTCATATGTTGATTATTTTCTTTTAGTATGAACAGAAAAATGCTCACAGCAGTTCGTAACCATTTTATGCTGTGGTCAATTTTTTTATGATTTGTTTAGATTCAGGGGTTCAAACTTTTTCGTACAAATCAAATTGTATATGAAATTGCATTTGTAAACGTGTCCTTACCGTCTCTTCCTGTATCAACTCATCACTAATGAACGTAACACGGAAATTGGTGCAGAACAACGTGCCAAAGACACCACGCTGGGAGAGGTCATCTTGAGTGTATTTGAGAATGGGGTTGGCGCTACAGAACACCACTTCACCTAGGAAGCAACAGATCAGCAAAGTCATGTCAGATAAGCTTTGTTCAGACTGTCAGTCCAAATCTGATTTTGTGCATATCCAACGATGAGGTTCTTCACTTCTTTCACTTCTTTCTTTCTCATGCTGGCCTCTGTTTCTGTCGCTGCTTCTTCGGAAGTCCACCGCTGCAGCTACACATTGTCATATTCTAAGACACAATATTGCAAACCTCTCCATGTTGTTTTTAGCATAGTCCTTTCAACGCAACATCATTGCCGTGGAAACTAACTCAGAGAGCCACAGGAAACACAAATCAGATCTGAATAGTTGCGATACATAGTGTGGACAATCCATCATTTAGATCTGATTTTAATCATATACACAAATAATCAGATTTAGACAGGCAGTGTGAACGAACAAGGCTTTAGATACAATAATACAATGTCAGACATAAACACAATGCCAATAACAGTTTGTTTTGTGGGGTGCAGAGCTGTGAAGAAGCGCTATCAGTGTTTTAGTATATTACCCACTTTTCTGTATCTGCAAAGCTTACACTAAATGAGATCTCTGTAAGTTACAGTCTGGATTAAAGAGCAATTTTAAGTCTGAATCGAAAATTACACCCAGTGTTCCACTAACGCAAAAAGTATTTTAGATTAACCCGACAACAATACAAAGAAAAACCTGAGAGAGCAGAACATTGTCTCAGGGATTTAATATTTACCTGGTAGCAAATCAGGATGCTTCTCTTTCTTTGGCAGGTCTTTCTCTAATTTTATTTCCTAGAGAAGACAGAAGCAATACAATTATAATATTAACTGTAAACTTGATTATCTAATAAAATATCTTACTACATGACATTTTCACAAGTACCATATTGTAATATAATGCCAAACACATCAGGTCACATTTCACATAGTGCCAGATGCTAAGTAAGTGAAAATTTGAAATCTAGATGCCTCTACAGGACATCTACTCTCTGTAATGAAAACTAAACTGTTTAGTTTAGGTATAAAAATATAAAGGTATGGGAAACTGTCATATATTACATTAAAGGAATAGTTTACCAAAGAAATGAACACTCTATCATCATTTACTCACCCTCACATTGTTTCAAACCTGTATGGCCTGTATTATATTTATAACACAAAAGAAGAAATTTTAAAGAATGTTGTTAACCAAACAGTTTTGGTATGTCCACAGTATGGACAAAAAATAAATCTTAATTTTTACTCCACAAAAGAAACATATCATACAGGTTTGGAATGACATGAGGGTGAGTACATTTTCCCTTTAACATTATGACTTTAATGTAATATACGAGTAATATAATACAATGACAACTGAGTCGAAATTTAACAACATCAGCATACTAAGACTGTTTTGTCTCTGGCACCATGAATTTTAGCAGCAGCCCTGGGAAAACCGCATGGCATGCTTTGAAACTTTAACATTTAAATGAGATAAATTACTTTGTTATTGGTTAGAACATATAAAAATGGCTGCAGAAAACTGAAAAATCATTAAACTAATGCCAATGTGTGAAAATGATACAAGTTCAGTTGAAACAAACAGGATAAATAAAAGAAAGGAAGCCATCGAACATCCTGGCTACCATGAGGCCAGCTGAAAAAAGTCAACGGTTAAAACCTCACAAACAGCCCCAAGCATCTGGGACACTCCTTTCCCTAATGACTTCCTCAGGGTGAAAACATTCTCTTGAAAATTGTTTTTTAGAACCTGAGATTGTTATACACATGGTCTTGCCATTTATGTAAATGTTGCAAGACAAAATAAATGGATCACAGTAGGTTTTCATTAATATCCAGCCAACGAAAATGGGGAGAACGCTGTGAGATCTGACCAAGCCCCAATTTCCGATCTTCAGAAAGAGAAATAGTTGAACTCTTTCCATAAGACCAGGGGCCATACATATATAAAGCTGCTCAGAGCAAAATGTTAAGCGTGTCAAAATTCTAAGAATGACGTAACAGTTTTATTCCTAGACTTAAGATTCATAAAGGTTCCTAAGTGTTAAGACTAGGGCTCAACTCCTAAATTATTTAAAAGGAACACTCCTCTTTTTTTGAAAATAGGCTTATTTTCCAAGTCCCTTAGAGTTAAACAGTTGAGTTCTACCGTTTTTGAATCTATTCAGCCGATCTCTGTATCTGGTGGTAACACTTTTAGCATAGCTTAGCATACATCATTGAATCAGATTAGACAATTAGTATCGCACTCAAAAATGACCAAGGACTTTCAATATTTTCCTATTTAAAACTTGACTCTTCTGTAGTTACATCATGTACTAAGACCAACGGAAAATTAAAAGTTGCAATTTTTTTTAGACCGATATGACTAGGAACTATTCTCTCATTCCTGCATCATAATCACGGAACTGCTGCCATACCATGGGTGCAGCGGCGCGATGATATTACGCAGCGCCTGGAAGTAGTCCTCAGGTAACTTCCAATGTGACTGGCACTAAGTTTGTGTAGTTGCAGATAATGCAGAGTTGCAGCAGGCAAATTAGGTAGTGGATGTACCTGTGCGATTAGCCATGGTTCTGTGCGTTGTAAAGGGCTGTGATAGTAAGTCGAAGGTGTATTCTACTATCATGTTTCACAGATTACCAACGAAAAACAAGGAACGAAAGAATCAATGGTTGGCTGCTCTGAACATAGATATCAAAACACCGGTAACTTAGATTCAATCAAGAAATTGCGTGTGTGCTCAAAGCATTTTGAACCAGATGACTATTTGGAAAACATGGACAGTGTTACCCGTACCACGGTACGGCGTCTAAAGGAAATGGCCAGACAGGACGAAGTGTATCATCAACCATGGTTGTAAGTATAACATTATTATTTTTAGTTAGCTTGAACAACCAGATTGAAAAAGTACTGCTGCTGTCTTTAGCTAACGTTACTGTGAAATACAATCACTGAGTGTGAGGGTTTGCTCGACCATTTGGTTTATACAGTGTATATAACGTTAGTAGATTTGTTGTAGAGTTCTGGTGAGGTAGTGTATAGTTTGATTAAAATAAACTTGTGGAATTATCGGTATTGTTCATCTACAGTTTCTATGGTACAAAATACTAGTGATGTTACGTTTTGTGCTGAGGCTTCGGAGCGTGTGCAGGGTTTTTCCTGCATTGAAAATTATTTGGTGGCTGCCAAAACAAATTTTTGTCTTATTTAAAATCTTATTTGATCAGTTATTGTGATGTATGAGTGATGTAGATGACTGCTGCGCTTGTGACAGGGCGCATGTTACCTGAGTGACAGAGAGAGCGAGCAGATCGCACACACTCTCTCTGTCTTTAAAATAAGCACTGTCTTAGCATATTTCACATATTACGTTAATCAAAATTAAAAGATCAGAAGACCGAACCCATGTTGTACGTGGCACATTCTGACAATTTTTTCCTTGAATTACGGCTGGGTGTGAATTGACTCTTCTCTGACTCACCAGTTCGAATCTGCCCCAGTCTGTTCAGCCACATTTTCTTGCCTTTCACTTTTTAAAAGCTCATCTTCAGTGTAACTGTTATTCCGGTTCAAATAGATACGCTTCAGGATCAGCACCAAAGTAAATATCTTCTGAATCGTCTCTCACAAATGTCTCCATGGTTACAAGGCACGCTCTCTGTGCAAGCAGGTTGTCACGTTGGTTATGTTTATGGAAGTTTGCCTACTTTCAGGCGCTGCGGAATATCATTGGCCGCAAAGTTCCGTGATTATTACGCAGGAATGAGAGAATAGTTCCTAGCCATATCAGTCTAGGAAATCACAACTTTTAATTTTCCGTTGGTCTTACACGATGTAACTACAGAAGAGTCCAGTTTTAAATAGGAAAAACATTGAAAGTCTTTGGTCATTTGAGCACAATGCTAATGGTCTAATCCGCTTCAATGATGTATGCTAAGCTATGCTAAAAGTGCTACCGCCAGACCCAGAGATCGGCTGAATGGATTCAAAAACGGTAAAACTCAACGGTTTAACTCTAAGGGACTTGGAAAATTAGCCTATTTTCAAACAAAAAAAAGTGGAGTGTTCCTTTAAGAGTGCAGGAGAGGTACCCTAACCTTGTTGGGAGTAACAAGATGGCAGGAGAGAGGAGGAGACCATACACTTTCCAGAAAAGATTTAACGTACTGGAGTTATATGATGACCGGGAGTTGATAAAACGATAAAGGCTTGATCATTAACATATTCTTTTTGTAACTGACCTGGTAAGAAATGTAATAACTTTTCCCACTCTACAAATCACTGCTCTAACTGCAGAAATCAAAGTAATAATGACATTTTTTGGCAACTGGAAAAATGGAGCAGTGCACTGGTGATGACTGGGGCTTATCAGTCTACAGTAATCTTAAAAATCACACAATTTGGCACTAACCAAACCAAACATACAGTAGTGGACAAATGTGATGTGGGATATTTGTTTTTAATAACCCTACAAGTTTGATTAAACCATCAAAATATGAGTAAATTAATTTAAATATTTTGGTAACACTTTACAATAAGGTTTAATTTGTTAACATTAGTTAACTGCAATAATGAACAATACCTCTGCAGCGTTTATTAATCTTTGTTAATTTTACTAATACATTATTTAAATCAAAGGTATTTGTTAACAGTTAATGCACTGTGAACTAATATGAACAGCTGTATTTTTATTAACTAACATTAACAAAGATGAACAAATACAGTAACAAATGTATCGCTCACAGTTAGTTCATGTTAGTTAATACATACTAATGTTAACCAATGAGACTTTATTGTAGTGTTGCCAATATTTAAAATATTAGGGAAAAACAAAACACTAAATGTAGTTAAGATATTTATCTGACAAAATTATTGGGCAAAAAGGCAAACTTAAGCTAGTTTTTATTTTGCAAAAATACAATAAAATGTAAGTGGCTGAAACTGCTAAAGCAACAACATTTACATATGGCAGATGCTTATCCAAAGTGACTTCCATTGCATTGAAGGTACACATTTAATCAGTTATCAGTTGTATTCAAACCCATGACGTTGGTGTTTCTAGTAAGTTACCTCATCTTCTCAGCAAAAGTCATACAGGTTCCTAACAACATAAGTACAAGTTGAGTGAACTATCCTCTAGCCTAGTCTACACCTTTAATTCTGAATTATTTTCTTGTACTGTTTTCATCATTTACTGATCTCTCTAATAAAATGAATGAAAAACATAAATAAAATGGGGAGTTCACCTTTCTATTGTTTCTATGTTGAGTACAATTCTTACCATTGTTCTTTCATTAATGGACAACAAGAACTCTATTGTTATCAAGACACAACCCATGATATCTATTCTAAAAGGACGTCCTGCTCGCTCTCACACATACATCAACACACAGCAACTTTCTGAAGACATAACCAAGGACGGACTTCAAACACATCACATGTCAGGGGCAAGTGAAGACACTTGTGACTCGAGTCAATAAACACAAAACCATTCAATAACAGGGATAACAACCTCTAGACAGACTGGATTGTAAAGTTGTGGATATATATATATATAACTTTTTTGAAAGTCCATAGATCTGAATTTCAGGGCGAAGGCAGTCAACTTAGAGATGTAAGGTTAACTGAATGCAAATTCATTGTTGCTCGTTTAATGCATTTTCCCATGTGAACGAAACGCACACAAAAGTGTGATTTCTGTTTGTCTAAACTAGAACATTGTCAACTTCTCAGCATGGTACACTAACCCCGCCCAGTGCACGACTGTCCGCTGTTTCAACTCGTCTTAGTCAAAACCAATGTCTCCGGGTTGTTCTGAATACACCGTAAGTGTAATACTGCTTGAAAGCTTTCGCTTACCTCGGGTGTAACATAAGACACGAATGACGGTTTAGAAGACTTCGCTCCTCCGCTCCCCAAACTCAACATTTTGCCTGTCCCAGTATCCCGCTTCCCGAGCAGTCAGGTGGAAATCCGGGAGAGTGCGAACACAACTTTCCTCTGACGCTCTCCACCTCTTTTCACAAGCGCGGATTTCCTTTGGTTGGAAAACAAACCTGCTCTGACAGCAAACCTCGCCCATTCGACGTCATTGGTTCTGTCCATTGTCTACTCTGGTCAAGAGCAAGCCGCTTACTGCTCATTGGACGAAGAGGCTGTCAATCTTACGCGCTTCCTCGTTGCTGAACTAATAAGCAGTCGCATTCAAAATAGCCTACGCCCTGAGTGAGGAGAGCCTTAAGTTTATACTGCATCTTTCATAAGGTGTTTTTTTTCCTTTATGTTGCACTCAATTTCTCTGCGCACACTAAAGTAGCTCCTCATAAGCATATGAAACAATCTAAAAGTAACAAACAGCATCTAGATTTGACTCCTATAATCTGAGTTACACATACTGAAATACCAAAAAAAAAAAAAAAGCCCCTCCTGATAGCATTTAACTACAACTTCTGGTTGAAAATGACTCGTATTTCGGTTACATTTAATAGAAAGTATAATCATCATTTTGGAAATGTCTTTATTATAATCATTGTAATGCAGTAGTACCTTGACAGTGAATGACAAGCATCAAAGGGTAAGTCTACATCAATCTGCAGTTACAACACAGATATTTCTTTAGTTACTCCCATCATCTTCGATAGATATTCAACAAACTCAAACCAGAAACCAAAATTAAAGGGCAAGCAACTACACAACTATAAACCAGTAAAACAAAATCCATAAAAACAAAGAACATAACATTCCTGTGCTTTAAAACCATACAGGCATTTGTTTTGAGGATCTATTGCAAGATTAGATACAGGCTTATTAAATGATCATATATTAGAGATCATACAGTTATATGATCACATTTACAGATACATTTAGGGTTTACAATATTATGAACACAAAACACAGGCAGACCTGGGTCAATTACAATGCCTATGTTGTAAAAAAAAAAAAAAAAAAAAAAAAAAAATGCCTTTGACCTTAAAATACTCCAAATGATAACCATTTGAATACTTCCTTGTGTGAATAATCTGAAATTGTAGTCTCAAGATTCCTTAAACTTGCAGAGACAATTGGTAGATACTTCTGGTATTTGGCCCAGGTCTGATTTCAATGGTTGGTGTCTTCAGAAATGTGATAGAGCTACACCAGAGGCACAGCTATCAGCACACTTACAGCCTAGCTTTGGGACAAGTGTAGCTTTACATCACTTGCAAGCATACAGAACAAATGAGGTCCTAGAGAGGTTTCAAGGATATTAGTTAGCCAATGACATAAATTTACAAATGGTTAAAAGCCAACCCAGCCTTCAGAATGCACTAGCAAATGGAAAATACATGCTTGTATAAATCCACGTCCAGTCAATGTCACCACATTCATCACAACAGGACTAACCCATTGCATAAATCAATCATCTTATCTTTGATCTTGCGTTTTTAAGAGGAATGTCTCTAAACAAAATAAATTACGAAAACACCTAAACAATTTATTGCAAAGCCAAGGAAGCCATTGTCAAAGTTACTTTACATGTGTAACTGGAAGGATAAGATGGACTTTAAGATGGAATTGTTCCACACTGACACAAGTATGCAGCTCCGACTTCAAGAACTGCCTAGCCTGAAACTCGTAAGAGATTTGAAGATGGTGAAAGATTACATGAACTGGAGCATGAATTTAGGCTTAACTTCTCTAGATTGTGCGCATCTCAAATCTTTAAGCCAAGACACCAGACTAAACAACTGAGATGTCTATGTGTCAAGGAAATAAAGCCTGGCACTTCCCCAAGTGGCAATTAGGTCTTTACCAGTTCTTAAAAATATTTCTAACGAGTAGTAATCGGCATGCACTGAGATCAACAGAAATAACATTTTGTATACCAGGAATGAACAGAATTTGAAACGGGTGCAGGGAGAACAGGGCTAGTTGTACTGTAGTGCACTTCAGAACCCCTCGTAGTCCTTCTTGTCCTTCTTTCCTTCTGCTTCAAATCCATCAGTGCCATCACTGTTATCGCGACGCCTCTTGCGGTTATTTCGTACGTTGAAACGCGTGAGTTCATCTGGGGCAGGGGGTCCATACCCAGAACCTTGTGAATCTGACGGAACGCCAGCAGCCTCAAAGCAAACTGAAACCATTAAAAATAAAAAAAAAAAAAAGTACATTTACCTTTCAATTAATACAAGACCATAAAAACTGCATGCATATTTGTACAATAATCAAAACATTTTTAAAATATTTGAATATTTGCATCATACTTTACAAATCACCGTGTACTTTACCTGAGCGCTTGACGTTATGTCCTCTCTCTGCTGCTCTTCCATGCTAGCCAGTGTATCGGTTGGATTCTTCTCACAGGGGTCTATCAATCCTGGAGCACCTGAATTACAAGGAAAACCATAAACCAGAGAGCACGTTAAACCGAACACCTAGATTCTTAAGTTGAATTAGCAACAATATGACTTGTCAGTAAATTAAAATAACTTGATGCATTCCATTAAGGGGGCCTTCACACTGGGCGCGTTTGCTGCGGGCCAAGTCAATGTGCCCCCCCGAAGCATTGGTCTGGTTTCACACAACTGGATTCTATTGAATCCTGGTGCATTTGCATTAATCTTACGTTAACAAACGCGCACGGCGCATGATAGAAACCAGATCGTATAAATATTAATTAGGAGCTATGCACAGCTAAATAAACACTTGGGTTTACTGTATGTGCGTCACATGAAGGCGGCTTTCTGCTGCTTATAAAAAGGAAATTTAAGGAGACAGTGGATTGCCATTCATTTGTCACCCTGATTGCACTCGCTATGTGCAAATACACTGCGGGCTCACTCTCTCTTGTATCCAAAGTAAATAAATCAACACTATCATCCATTACATGCTAGGGATGTAACAATTCACTCGGATCATGACGATTCAGATTTAAAACCGCAGGGACGCTGAAACCATATACTGGTGACTTTGCTTTACAGGCACAATAGCAATGAGCAAATTGTATCTAGCGTTATGGACTGAGCGTGCACACTGGCACGAAAAAGAGTGAAATTAGTAATGTTTTTTAATTAATTCACATGAAGTGAATTCACATATGGACCTGTGTGCACAGTCAAACAGAAGCATGGCATTACTTGGACTCTGGTGCACGCTTGTTCAGGAAGAAGTGTTGCTTTCACATTCACACGAATTGCAGCACAGTTCGAGTGCAACCGAACTCAGACCACCTCCTCCAGGTAGTCTAGGGTTCCTTACCCCGGTGCGCACAGAGGTCCGCATGACAGCTTTTCACATTACCAATTTTTCATGCGAATCATGTCCCGTTCCAAACTAAACTGTCAGTGAAAAGAACTAAACCTGAATGGATAAATTTGACTTCAGCTTTTATGTTGATAGCCAGAAAATGTGTCCTCTTACCAGACAGCAGAATGCCTGAGGAAATACATTCAAAGACTCGTCGCAGAGCATCTCCAGGGCTCATTGGTCCAGAGGCACTGCTGATGGCCTTCTCCACCAGCAACTCCATAGCCTTGGAAATGTAAACAGTAACTTAATAGAATATACAATATCAAACACTTGCTCTTAAAATGGCATTTTAAGCAGCAGTTACTCATAAGATGAAGACTGGCAGATGATAAAAGTAGAAAAAAAAATTCAGAACAACATGGTGGTTGTACGAAAGGCCTTGTACTACATTTGTAAGAACACACACACACAAACTGTACTTGCATATTCTCAACAGCAGATCTATGCATTGTGTTAATGCCAGCTAAAGGTAACTCAACAGCAACTTAGCATTGTGGTATGATATGCCTGTCACTGGAAAAACTACACCATTTTAAAAACAGCTACTGTCATGTTAAAGTGTGGTCACATTTATTGTTTGGTGAATTTTAATTGGAATAGAAATTCAGGAATTTTAAAAGATTACCCTCTGCAGATTTCGTAACTAGATCAAGTTGGTCACATGGATTCATTTGAAAGGGACATGTCACAAATGTGACTACACTTTAGCATCTACTCCCCAACACTATGTAACCATGTATGAATAGAAAACCATGTGCAAATGACCAGGTATTTCTGTTTTTACTCACCCAGCTAGGAAAGGCAGACCAGGTGGGTACTCGCTGACACAGGTCACGCAGTATTCGAATGACAATCACACATGACTGGAGCCCATTAGCCCTAGCCTTCAGTGCAGTGAAGTCAAGATTAGTTAATGCACAAGAGCAAAAGACATACAACATGGCAGAGTTCAGAGAGAGGTGCAACACTACTGTTCACAATGGAAGCTTTGAACTGGTTTAAAAACAGCGGGACCAATTGACTTTCAAATTAAGCTGCCATTTCCAGCAGTATTTTACCTCACCATTAGTACAAGAGTTCAAAGTTTGCAAGATTCACTTGGAATGACTCCCTGGTAATCTTGTAAACCTTGACCTCAATTGTCAAATACTTCACAAACATATACTTTCATATTACAAAAGATCAGTTTGCAAGAGTAGTTGCATAGGAACTGAAGCAGTCAAGGAAATCTGCTTTAGTTTACTGTGTTGTTGCCATCTCCGCAAATACACAGGCAAAGTAATCAGATATTCCTTTCCTCTCAATCCCTATTCCCAAGAAGAAAAAAAAAAAAAAAAAAAAAAAAACACTAACAAAAATAAAGAAAAATCACAAAAAAAAAAAAAAAATAAACGCTCAACATGAAAGCTCTTATCGATGACACTTTATGCAAAGGTATTCTGCAGCCTTATGGAATCATTTTACATGCTAATTATTTAATATAAGACTTGTGAATAAATGACATGTATGCAAGGATGCTTATTTTTAGGATCAAATCAGGTCATATGTACAAAAACAGAATGGAAAAGATAGTACCATAGTCACCAAATTTTATACTGCATCCTTGTATCACTTTCCTCCCAAAAATCATCTTTGAGGTTTAAAATTTAAAAACAAAAGACTAAGCAACTTAAATGAACAAATAAAAAGGAATACATCTCATAAGGCTACAAGAAGAAAGTAAAATGATGTTCCGAACCTGGAACCACTTAGCGTGGCGTAGGGCAGCCAGAGCGTCAAGGCATTTTTGCCTGTCCAAGACGTCCGCTGGGTCTTTCACCATACTCGAGGTTACATCTAAAAATGGATCGAATTGTCAAATGGTGGTGAGGAATGGGTGTTTGACCAGGTCAGAGACTGCCAAGAACACATTGCCACACATACCAGTCTGTTCCTGATCACAGATCTCTTTCAAAATGTAAAAACCTGTATATGCATTTCACCCCATATGCAGAATCTTTCAGATCTTTTCAATAACATTATGGATCAGCTACACTTGGCATTGGGTGCACTTCTATTTTGTCTGTGATGTGGTGCTGAAAGAAACAGGATAGGGACGGATGAGTCCTGAATTAAAGGCCTTTGTCAGGGATTCAAGAGAAAATAAAAACACTAGAGAAGTGGCATAGTCAAGTAGGATTTCATAATTAGAGTTGGAAATGCACTCATTTTTTCTTTTGATACTCTGCATATAGTGAGCATGACACTTATAATTACTAGCTATATAATTCTCTTGATAAAGACCATTTTAGTTACCGCTCGTCACAATGCTCTGCAATCCACCATTTGAAATTGCTGGGAATGACAATGCACGATTTTCAAATGCTAAAATAGTGAACCAGTCTAGCAGAAGTCACGGTCACAATCAGTAATTGCTAATATTTGCAGATTCACAAAAAAGTACAACAGCCATCTTTTGTAATTTTACATATCACATTTTGAAAAACTCTTCAAATTGTGCCATTTTTCCAATTATACATCTTGTTAATTCCTAGTAGAAAAAAAACCCTTTAGGATACATTCATCATTTATATTTTTTTAATGCTAATAAACAAAAATTGGTTGCTCTAGATTTCTAGTATCAGATGTGTTGCATATGTGGAATTTAAGAACAAGTCTAATTTGAATGTTTTCAGGAAGTGTACCATTCCTGCATCTCTTCCCATCTTTTAAGCAGATGACTTAACAGTAGAGTTCTTATTTTCTATGGGCAACAACAAATTGTGGATTCCAGTGTCTGCATAAGTAAAGCTTGAGGTATTAAATGTTATGAAAAATACTCTGAGAATTCACTGTACTGATCCAGAAACATTGGAAAGATAATGGGCTGCAAATCATGATGTCAAACAGGGGTATCAAGGGAGATGTGTAATGTTAACAGCTGAAGTGTATTTGTAGTGACTCACTACAGTAACATGGCAATGGTAGGTGTGGCAAAGTGTTTGAAGGTATTCAGGAGGGGGACCTTGGTCAAAAATCCTTCCGGAGCTGGTAGACGTAGCCTCAGATGGGAGACAATTTGCTGAAAATGCAAGGAGGCTTTGGGCTGGACTTGAAAAGCTTTGTATACATGAAGGCAGCAATGCGTGCTGGCAAGAAAATATGAAGCTCCCAGCAAGAGGATTAGGACATCACTGCATGCATACCTGGCATGATTGGGTTTGGAGAACCCCCATATCTCTATGTATACCGAAGGCTGTAAAACCCCAGGTCCAACCAAAGATTCCTCTATCAAAGCCTTCTTCCCAAAAGCTGACTGATACTCCCCTAAGGAGCAAAACAGGAATGGTGGCACGGGCACAAAGCCTACATTTAAGACTTTACCAACTAATGCTCTTCGTTGTATAGATAAAAAGACAACAGGTTATTGGTGGTTACTCTACTACTTGGGGAAATGTGGCGTTTTGTTGTTTTTAATGCTTTTTTTTTTTTTCCATCTGAAGGAGGAATTAAAAAGAAACACCTGTTTGAATGCCAAATTTGCCATTTAATCGAGCTCTATATTCGATTGCTTCTCTCAGGGGAGCACTTTCATTTTGGAACAGGGGACCTTAGAATGGTGAAGATTTTCACCACTAGACAAAAATAAGATTTGTTTCCTGTGGGGACATGGTAGGCATTCCAACTACTAAGGTCTAAGACCCACCTCAACCATTTCTCTTCAGGAACTAAATCAGGAATTAAGTTGTGTTTGCACAGAATACCCCTGAACAAACTATGACCCCCTGGGAAAGAAAATGTTTTTGCATAGGACAATCCCCTTGAACACAGGAAACAAAAATGAATCTTACCCGGGACTAACTAGACTTACACAATGCAAACACTTATCATGCTTGTTTTGGGGAGAGCTTCAAGAGCACTGGAAAAGTGTTACAAAGGACCCTGAGCACCACTGCCGGCATCGGAGATGGTTGGGTAAAACCTGGCAGTGTTGAACTCGGCTCTAAAGCAACTTGAAGCTACTTGAACTGGCTTCAATCCTGTGACAGGATGAACACATTACAGACTTCAAATGAAAAAGTATAAATAAAGAGTGAAAGAGGCACTTAACCTCACTGGTTTAACTTTCAAAGAAAAACTCTAGGTCACTTCTTATGTACGGCCAAGCTCAAGCACATACCAGGTTTAACATTTACTTTAAATTCTATTTTTTCAAATTAAATGCTCCCAAGTCCAAAAGGTGCAAACATAATTATGCCGGTATTAACAATTCCATCTCCACAGTGCCAACAGATGGGCTCTTTAGGTTGTCAAAATCAGCATAAAAATATTAATCAGATAGGTAGTCGGTTAATGTGAGCAACGTCTTTCCAACCTCCATCCCGGGTGTTCTCCTCTCGGATGACAGGTGAGGTAAGGGTGATGGTCACCTGCATCTTGGGCTCAGTACAGGAGGTAAGGATAATGGCAGCCTCTTGAACGGAGCCTTTTACCTCGTATTTCTCTGGCGTTACCATCTGACAAACACATGGGTTAGCAGAAAAAGTCATAACCATCTATTTGAGATTGGGCAAACCTTGACACACAGTAACAGATGAAGCATTTGAAATAAGTATTGCACTGCATTAAGCCAGTACCGTGAGCTGTTTGGGGAGATGTTCCACAATGCGTGTGAGCAGATTCTTGGTTGGCTTCTCAGAACAAAGGAGAACAAGGTTGACGTGAGTGTCTCCTCGCAGAAGCAGCCCCTTGGCGAGAACGCCTACTCGCATCACTCCTTTCAGCAACCTGCAATGCACAAGGTCACGTATAGCTTTAACGTTTTTCAAAGCAGAGTTTAAAATAAAAAAAATAAAAAGGTCAGAGCTCTATTCTCCCACCTATCTTTTGGAGGCTCTTTCTTTTCTTTGTCCTCCTCTTTGCCTTTTGCAGTTGTATCTTGGTCAGTAATGATGTCAGAGACAAGCTTAAGTGCTCGCTCAGTGATTGATACAATCTTCTGGATGGCCTGGAGCTCATCCTCAGATGGGTAAATAGCTGCATGTTTGGTCATTACATAACGATCGTCCGAGGAATCAGGGCGACGTGGAGGCTGCAGCAAAAACAAGATGTTATAAACCGTTGTGATAATTTCAATAATTGATATGCTAGCAAAATCTGATGAGTCTCATTCTTAAACAAACCCAATATGTGACCCTGGACCATAAAACCAGTCATAAGTTGCACAGATATATTTGTGGCAATAGCCAACAATACATTGTATGGGTCAAAATTACAGATTTTTATGCCAAAAAAATCATTAGGATATTTAGTAAAGATCATGTTCCATGAAGATATTTAGTAAATATCCTACCGTAAATGTATTCATAATATGCATTGCTAAGGACTTAATTTGGACAACTTTAAAGACATAAATAACTTTAATCTTACATACCAGATCTTACATAAGACATACCATATCTTAACTACACTACAGTCACACATGATCCTTCAGAAATCAGCTCATTCTGATTTAGTCCTCAAGAAACATTACTTAATCTCATCAATGTTATAAATTGCTGCTTAATATTTGTGTGGAAACTGAAGTGGTTTCATCAACTGAAACTGAACAGGATTTCATCATCCATGGTGATTTTTTTTTTTCATAATTAGGATGCCACATTTTCCATTTTGTTAGATGCACAATAGTCACACATGACTAAAAACAAAATGCATGGTTCTTGTTTGGTATTAGAAAAAAAGCTGGTCCAGTGGTGTGCCATCTAGCTTTAAACAACATGATTGCTTACAGTGGGAAATATGAATGAAATCTTACAAGTAAACCACAGCAATAAGCAATTGCTTAATGTAATTAAAAAGTTCAAGTAATTAAGCAATTAAGAAAATGGTCGGTAATAAAAACTTAAACAAAATGACAATAGGACAAATAAATACAACAAAAATACAGATACAAACAGTGCTTTTAGTACCATTTTTTTCCCCCGTTGTTGTTTGTTTAACATTAACGACACAGGAGCGGGTATAGGCTAGGCAATATTCGGTTGCTTTCACTTTAAAACCAACAGTAATGTGCAGAGCCAACACTGACACACATCCCAAACTTTTTTACTCGAGACATAACTGGACATAGGCATAATAAAATGCATGTATTTGAACGTTCAAGAGTAATGAGCCTAGAAGTGGACACATTCGGTATACTCGCGCAAGTGCTGACAGGTGGCAAATGTGTGCACAGAATCCACAGCCAGTCTGACATCGGGCCGTGTGTCAATACCGAATTGAGTTTGTGGTTTAAGTCTCTCTTTTATTAACCTTTTTTTAGTGTTATCAGGCATATCACTTTTATTTGGTTAGGCGAGATGGCAGGTGAGAAAGAGTTGCCTTCGCTTTCATGATCGTGGAACTGGAGAACTGTTAGCTGAAGAATAAAATCTGTTTTATGCGTCTGTGGTACAACCCAAAAAGAGACTAGTGCCAATAGCACGAAAGCTGATTGGCTGCAATACAAGATGCAGGTTGGTCTCATTTGTAGTTGTAACGCGCACACGCACAATTGAGAAGAGAAAATTAAGACCCGTTTAAAATTATTTAAGACCTAGAACTCAATACATCAAAATTTTAGGCCTTAAAGTCTTAAAATCTTACATTTCAAAATCAGCGAATGTAAGACCCGCGGAACCCTGTTCGTAGTAGTTTTCAGGACTTACCACTGGTCCTTGTGGTTGAGGAATGGGCATTCCAGGCCTCACTCCAAGAAGACCAGGAGGTCCAGGTGGACCCTGTGGATAACCTCCATCAGGCATTCTGCGCCTATCATCCCAGTGGTGCTCTTCCTCCATACGCCGCCAATACATGTCCTCTTCATAGCGCCTGAGAACAATCACTACGTTTAGGACCTCTTATTTAAAATGCTCAAATGTAGTTACTGACATACTGCAGGAGAGAGGAAAAAAAAAAAAAAAAAAAAAAAAAAAAAGCGCACACCTCATCTCCATTCTCCAGCGCTCCTCCTCTTCACGTCTTCTCCAATACTCTTCCTTTTGCATCTGCTTCCTCATCTTTTCCTCTTGGATCTTCCTGGCTCGGATGCTAGGTTTCACTTCCACCTGGAGATCTGGGTTCACCTTTTTCTACAATGGTGAAAAAAAAAAAAAAAAAAAAAAACAATCAGCTACATTGACATGTCACAACCATTTCAATTTTTATGCATTAAATCATGGGAGAAAAAAAAAAAAAAAAAAAAAAACCCTGCAAACTAATCCCACTAACCTTATACTGCAGTCGATGCCTCCTTCCTTTCAAATGCATTTCCTTGGCATTTGGGTCATTAAAACTGCATTCACACAGTTTGCAGTGGAACCGGATAACCTTTCCTTCATCATTCCTTACCTAAAAATAAATAAAATAACACTATTGTTTGCACTTGGCTTCATGACTTTAATTTTCTCACAGAAGGAAATTCTTCTTATAAAATATTAAGTAATTAAAGGAAAAGTTCCTGATACCTCTTCTACATAATCATGTCCGACAGGCTGAACATCACTCTGCAGGGCTGCAAGTGCTGACTGAGGTGACAGAGGGTCAGTCATTTCATTCTTTCCATCCGGTGGCGGTGCAGACACAGTGGACTGTGCCGTTTTAGCTGCCTCAATCTTGGATTCATCATTTTTAACAGCAGTGGTCTGTAATTTGTTTCCACCTGTTTTGGTCATGTAAAGCAAATAAGATTTTTCCCCAAAGAACTGGTCAAAGAACAAATAACATTAGGTTCAAGACATACCAACAAAGTTGATCTTGGGTGTGTTGACCTTCTTGACAGAGGAGCTGTTGACCGAGACACTGTTGGGTACTGGACTCTTGCCCTGTGAACCTGAAGCCATGTTGTTTATCATGCTGCCAGATTTTAAGTAAGAGGCAGAAACAGAGGATGCTGAGAGGTTGGACGATGTGTTTGTTGAGCTGTTGATGTTGGAGCTGGCAGTCTTATTGGGAGCTGCTGTACTGGAGGTGGAGGACTGGGAAACAACACTGGGCTCAGTGGATGGTATTGGCTTGCCTAGTTTGGTATGCAATTTCACGACCTATAGAAACAGAACACAATTAGATATGAGGCAGATTTAATAAAAATCCCACCCACTTTTTAAAGAATCCAGTGTTATGAAGATTGACTTATTACAACTTGTCATTAC
This sequence comes from Paracanthobrama guichenoti, assembly GCA_018749465.1. NCBI lineage: Eukaryota > Metazoa > Chordata > Actinopteri > Cypriniformes > Gobionidae > Paracanthobrama > Paracanthobrama guichenoti. The sequence goes on from CM031947.1 coordinate 26,577,430, forward strand.
ATAATCTAGTACGCTTGTACTAACGCACCATTATTCCCCTTCAAAACAACTTAACATTGCATTTCCATAATGCATGACTCCCTAAGAGGTCCTCTACAACAGAAAGCCAGAATCATGCATTCAAAAACAGTTCTGCCAAAAAAAGACCAGAGAGTGAGTCATGTACCTTCTGGTGTTTGGCTCCTCTGATGTGCGCGGCGTAGGCATCTGCCCCAGTACAGGAGACATCACAGAGCTCACAGCGCAGCTGATTCTGTGTGCCGCGGGCAGAGCTCCCACCTCCACTGCTGCTACTGCTGCTCTGTGATACTTTCAGTGCAGCTTCTTTCTTTTTGTGCTTCTGACCCTCCAGATGCTCCTTATAGGTCTGAAAAGTAGGAAATAAGACATGGGTGCCACAATTCATGCATCTGACCAATTGTTATGATTATCAAAAAAAAAAAAAAAAAAGTATTTGTATAGTGTCTGGGCACCCAGTAGGGCTCAACGACTTCCACAATAAGGAAAACGGTCAAATTTGCAGAATCCAGTCCAAAGACACATAATGTGGCATAATTTTGGAAGAATAAAAAAATAGGGCTGTACACTGCGATAGCGGACTACTAGGGTCTGTGAATATTAAAGCATAAAAGACAAAAACAGGTTTCTACTACACATACTCAAGTACACGCGAAATGCTCATGGCTTTCGCTGCCACCTGACTATATGACATGAACTTCATCTCCAGAGTTGCTCAGTCAATTTCCCTTTCATTTGATAAAAACAATCATCATATATACAGTCAGACACTCTTATGAAAGGCCTTTACAGCAACCCATCAAAATAAAAGTTCAGTTTAACTAAGGAATTGACAAATATATTAATATTGTACAGTTTTTTTTTTTACAGCATTTACACGATACACATGCAGCAATACATTGGTTAATTAATTATAATAAAATACCTGTGGTCCAGCACAACTGATCTTGCATACATCACAATAGTGTATTTGGGGTGGTTTAGGGGGCTGTTTTGGCTTGAGTGTTTTGTTCTGGAAGGGAGCTTTCTTTGTAAAAGTGCTGCCAGTCCATGCGGCAGTGGCTGCTGCGGCAACGGCTGCCTGTTTCTGCTGCTGTTGCTGCTGTTGATAGTAAGAGGAGGCAGCCGAATACACTGCAGCTTCATAGCCAGAGTATGATGTTCCTGAATATACAAAGAGGAGCAATTATTGGCCACAGCACAACTAGAGACTGACAGGATTGCAATGTAATTTTGAACTCTATAAACCTAAATCCAACGGCTCAGCTGGTAATGCATGACAATAGCAATACCAAGTTCATGGGTTTGGGGTTTTGATACAGTATTAAACCATGTGGATGGAGTAAGGTGAGGAAGCCTACTAAAAAATTAAGCTGGAATCAAAGCTAAAATTACAAGGAGTATAACTAGAGCAGAGTTGCGTGAAAAATAATTCTGCCCTTAAACTTTAGAGCATCAAGCATTGGGCTAAACTACTCTTACAACTACTATTAGCGTCTCCAGGGCTCAGTGGACATTTCACAATATCAGATCAAAAATGTCAACGGCTTCCTGGAATTCAACTGAGAAAATTCCGCAAAGGTTTTGGAATTATAAGCATGATGTTCTTACCAGAGTATGTGACTGCATTGGTGCTGTAGGTGGGACTCTGAGAGTACGATGGGACTACAGATGCAGCCGCAGCTGCGACCGGCTGTACAGCAGAGGACACTGGGTAAATTGAGAAGGTTGAGGTGGCAGGGCTGGGGGTGGCCGGCTTTATGGTTGTAACCTGACGCGTTTGCTGGGTCTGGGTGTATGGGGTGGCGCCTTGGCTGTATCCAGTTTTAGGTGCTACAGGGAGTAAAACAAAGTTGTACAGGATATTTTACAATTCAGATCATTTAAAGGGTGACCCAAAGAAGACTATTGATTTAATTCTGTGCCCTTAGCATTAGGAATAAATAAACAACTAAATAACATTTAATAAAATAAAATGTTAAAGCTTTTATTTTACAGTGTACAAAAGTTGTAAAAGCAGAACTATGAAAACCACTGAAAAATTACTACATTTTTTTTCTATTTAAATGCCAAGATGCATCCAGCATACCTGTCTGATAGTATGATTCGGCCACAGTCTGTTGTGGCTGGGCTGCTGCAGCGGCCACTGCTGGTGTAGCCACAGGTTGTTGGTAGTATTGTTTACTGTCATATGCTAGAGCTGGAGCCGTGGACCGCACATATGAATACGAGTCCTGCAACAGTAACGAGAAGTGTACACGTTTTTAAAAGTTATGCTCACCAAGGCTGTATTTATTTGATCAGAAATACAGTTAAAAAAAAAAATAATATTGTGAATATTACAGGTTTAAAATAGCAGTTCTCTTTAATATATTTTAAAACACTTTATTCTTGTGATGACGTGATTCCTATGATGAATTTTCAGCAGCCATTACTCCAGTTTTCAGCATCAACAGTTGTGCTGCTTAATATTGTGAAAACTGTTATACGTTTTCAGGATTCTTTGAAGAATGGAATGTTCAAAAGAGCAATTTTTCAAAATATAAATTATCATTATAAAAATGTCTTTAGTCAATTTTGATCAATTTAAAGCAATTTTGAATTCAATAAAACTATTTTTTTAAATCTTGCTGATTTTAAACTTTCGACCCATAGCGTACTAGAAGTAAAAAGCAAGTTTGCTCCTTTCTCTTACCTGATAGTTTTGCGAGGTGACAGGAGGTGGTGGTGGGGGTACCTCTGGCTGTCTCTGTGCATACCCGTAATCTGTGGCAGCGTGGGCTGGCTGGTATCCTGCATAAGCAGCAGCAGTAGCCGCAGCAGCTACAGCGACTGGTGCAGGCCTAGCAACAGCAACCGTGGCGGCTGTAGGGGCATACGCTGCCGCCACAGTGTGCGCCGCCACCGGTGCTTGATGCACAGTATAGCTGGCCACTGTAGTGGGGTGGGTGTATGCTACCCCAGCGGCCGGCTGCTGACTGCAGAGAAGAGGACCAGAATTAGAGGACAACGCTAACAACCCTTGCTTGAAGTCTATCAACTAACCAATGTCTGTGCTAAACTGAAGCACTTTCAATTACTTAACATAAAATTAGATTATTAATTGCCATTTCACAATTAACATCTATAAGATATGGGTAGCTGACAAAATACTTCTGACAAGTGACAACAATTATAATAATAATAATAATATTATTAATAATATTATTATTATTAATAATTATTATTATTATTATTATTATTATTATTATTATTAATAAATCCACTACAAAAACAATATCACTAACTTTTTTATAAATCAGAAAAACTTTCTGGTGTAATTTCATATAGATGAGATTAAACGTCATTAACTGCAAAAAGGTAAGATCAGTCTGCTTTTACAACCTTATTATGCTCTTATAAACTAGTCTAACTCAAACATTCTGGGAAAATGTTTTTATCTAAAAACTAAAAGAGTCGGAAGCTTGGTGATGGTGACGTTGAACAGGGGTGTCGAAAACAATCGTTTCTACGATGCGTCGCAATGCAGACGAGGGCGATTCTGCATCGGTTCAGTAATGAACCATAACCGATTATAAGGTACTGATCATCGTCATGTGTCACGTACGTGCTTTGTTGCGGTAGCATGCAATGACAGAGGGAGGCGAGACACAAGTGAGAAGAATTAAAAATGCTCCAACTACTTTAAAAGCCAACATCTGGGTACATTTCGGCTTTTATGAACAACCTGGTATCCCCGACCTGGAGAACACACATGCACGCTGTGTGTAAATCAAAGCTATCTGATTTATCAAAACGATTTAATTTACAATGAAATCATAAATGTATCTCTGCAAAACAGATATAAATCCGATCTTCAGTTCCCGCACTATATGCAGATTTAATATTTAATATTTTATATCCAGTCACTGAAAAACAGCAGATATGAGCTACATTTTATTGATCAGCTAATTTCAAAAATCAAAAGACCACAATAGGACAGAGCGGCAACAGCACTGGTAAGATAATTTCGTTTCTTTACTTTTAATGAATATGATTGTATGTTGAGCATCTACAACTTTACTTTCGGTAGTTTGTGGGTTGGCTTGATGAAGAGATACTCAGCTGCTCGTCTGCAGCGAGGCGCGCTGCAGTAGTGCGGTCATATCTGGCTATAACGTAATATAGCCCATAACGCGCTCAAACGTTCATTTTTAAGCACTGTTGGGATGAGTAACATTTACATATGTGGTTTCAACAACCAGTTGCATTTAGACTTTAGTTTTGGCTAATGCGGCCCACACCACCTCCTGAAGTGGCTTTTATGCTCCCGTTGTCTTCGGTGCCCAGATTTGAGTTGTTTGATACATTCAAGAAGCGCGTTTTCTTTGAGCAGGTCGAATTAAAGGTTCAGTTCATATAACTGACTGACAAAATTGTATACATCTTCAATGCATTGTGATGCATCTTGATATTGAATTGAACCGAACCATAAGACCAGTGTAGGTTCACATCCTTAACATTGAAGTCTCGTGACCGTGGTGTAGTCCATTTATAGCCTTTTATATTTTGTATCTTTAGCCTTTTACTTCTGGCAAAGGCATTTACGCTTCAAAATTCATAAAAGTTGTGTTCATCTGTAAAAAGTATCTTTTTACAAAACGTAAACTTTACAAAACGTGTAAATATCATAAACTTTTGTTTAGGCCTGTAATGATTGGTCAATACAGTCGGCTGCGTCAACGCTGAGAAATAGTCGACAGCAATATTTTTAATCAACTGGGCAAGTTGGGTAGGATATGAAGTTTTATTAGTACCGGTACTTTAAAACTGACAGCACTCTAATAAGAGCAGTATTTCTTAATTTGTGTCGATGTGTAGCAGGAGTGAGGACGTGTGTGTGAGCCCTGATTCCACCGTTCACAAAACAGAAACGCTTGCATTAGAAAATAAAGTGCGGCGCAGCCAGGACGCGCTCGCGCTGCCGGACTCTGACTTGAAGCGCACGCAGCAGCGAACACGCCCTTCACTCAGACAGATCGCAACGTCAGTTTCGCGGATTATTGGGTTTGAATGGTCAAAATGCACATCCTGGCGAGTATTCAGGTAAACACAGACGGGTATGTCTGAAAAAAAAAAAAAAAAAAAGGAACATTAAATATCTATATTGTAATTATAAAAAAAAAAAAAAAAAAAAAAAAAAAAAGGTAATTACTTAAGATTGCGATCATATCAACCTGTTCAGAATAGTGGTTAGTTTTAACATGACTGATAATGTGATTGTTGCAAACATCTCTGGAAGGATGTTCACACTGGCATGTATAATTGTTATTATTCTTATTATATTTTTTAAATAAAGGGGGAAAATGGTCAAAAAGCAGGGCAGGAACATGCTGGCCAAGTGAGTTTTTTAAAATGTATATATTTGATAAAAAGTAATGAATAGTAAGTTCTGTCATATTCAGTTACTATTACTGTTTTTTTGCCATGGTATTGAGGTATTTTAGTCTGGTATTGTATCGAAGTCATAATTTTGGTATCGTGACAACACTATTCTATATAAAAAAAAGTGTTTGCTGATATTCTCTTTGTTACAAATTTGTACATTTTTACTCTTAGTTTTACATTTTGTCAAAAGCTTGTTTACTGAATGCCAAAGTTGCAAGTTAAATTAAATGTTTAAGTAAAATTGTGATAAATTAGTCGATAGATTAATCGATATAAAAATAGCTGTTAGTGGCAGCCCTACTTTTGTTGATCACAGAGCTTGTTTTTTGCAATAATACTAAAGCCTATGGGAAAATCCTATTTGTTTTTAAAAGTGTGATGCCAACTGCCGATGGGCCTACAAAGTGACGTCGTACCTGCACCACTCTGTTATCTTGGAGATAAATTCATAATAGCCTTTTCTGATTGCTGGACTTTTTAAATGCACCAAACACATTGTCTTGACAGAAGATATGTAGAATAAAAACCTAATCAGAGATGGATTACATTTAGTGCAGTATTTTCTTGATAAAACGCAAACAAAATGTCAGAATCTGAAGACCAATTCTCTTATTCTAATCAATTGGTCTTGAGCTTTAACACACTATACACCAAAGGCATCTCAAATCTATGTAAAAATATGCACTTTAAGAAACGGCAACATCAAGTAGAGCTAAATTAATCAATATCCTGAGTCCAACTACTATCCATCCATGTATAAACTAAACATTTCCAACCATTTCCAAAATGCCATGCCATCAAACTCAATGTAATAGCAAACACTAAGGCCTTGGAAAACTGGTCAGAAATAAGATACAGCTTGTAAGAAATAAATCATTGCTATTTTTACAAATTTGAGGCACGTCATTTTAAAACATGTCACACAAAGACAAAACACCTAAATAGGAATGGTAGGATTGTTTTAAAAACAAGTAACTGAAAAATGTCAAGTTGTCAGTCAAGGCCAAATAAACCCTTTAAAAAGTGTATCAGGAGTGACATTCAAGGAGTCCTTGAAGCGTAAGACATCGCCCTTCCAACAGCACACACAAAACGTGTCAATTATTCGGCTACATGTAACGTTTTAGTTATTTTACAACGACGATAAATTGTCAGAACAGTTTAATAGCTTGTCGCGCCCATGTAAATCCACTTTTTGCGCTTCCGTCTTGAAAACACTTGAGTGTCCTCGTTGAGCTGGACGGACATGCGCAGAGCGGCTCTAGTGCAGAGCTGGTGGAGAGATGACAGCTGCAGTCTGCAACTCGCACTCGGTTCACTTCACTTTGGCTGCTCGGACTAAATTCTCAGGTTATCCAAACACGTGAATACCAGAATGCCTTCACAACAGTGTTAATATCCAAATAAAACGTCGCGTTTTGCGGATAAAAACGGTTATACTGGCAGAGATAGGAGTTGTGTCGGTGCACGGGGCAAACCGGTTAACGTAAACAAGCATTTACTAAACCTCGGTCATTCAAACCAAAATGTTAAATTTACAACTAAAATGTACAGCTATTAAAACGGACCGGTTTACATTGTGAAACCTGCTGGTCACCAAAAATATAAAATATAAAAATAAAAAGACTTAAATTATATAACGGTATTATAACCTCTTAGTTGTAGTTTAGCCAATAATTATATTTTCCCTATTATAGCCCGCCTCTGCAGAACCAGAAATTGAAACACTGCTCCTTATAAAAATAAAAAATATATACACATTAAAAGGAACGCATTTCTCACTATAAACATAGGTGTATAAAATGCATGTGATAAACGGCTGGAGAGAAAATGATGCATTATCTCGAGGCATAAAGCACAGCCAATCGCCTCCCTCCTCTACCCCCACCCAAATCCAGCAACAAAGGCCAAATCCCACCATTACTGTACCACCACCATCAGCGCAATCCTCGTTAAACATCATGGCCCTTACCTGTACTGGGCCGCAGCACCATGGGTAAATCCAAAGTAGTTGCCGGTGGCCATTTTGGCATCTTCACCAAGCCGGCTGGGCACTGAAAAAAAGACAGATTCGTGGAGGGTAAGCGATTGTGTGAAATGGCAACCATGATGAAGAGCCGTATCATGCGGAGGAAGAAACACGTAGGAAACTACGACGACATAAAGCCGACGATCCCCGCACAACCGTAACAGAATCCCAAACACATCCTCTCTCCGTTTGAAACGCACACTCAATGTGCTTTTAAAAACCCAAATTTACTCACCATAGGTGAAGGAGACTACTGGACATATGGGAATCATTGGTTTCCTATTCTCTAACGAACTCTGACTCGTAACCCTGCCTTTTTATATGAGAAGGTCGTACCAGGATATAGCGCTTACCGCTCATGCGCGTTGGGCGTTGCGAGAGATGGGAAGTGTAGTTTTTCTTAAATCCAGTTTCAAGGTCGTTGAGTACAACTTGTTAACCAAAACATCTATTGTGATTCGGAAGTGGCAGTAAGCAAACAAAAATAAATATACGAAACATACTGAAAAACTTAATATGCTGAGTAAAAGATCAAATTAATTTGCTATAACGTATTCATTTTAGATTAATTAATTTGTGAATGCACACCAAATATTAACTGCTAGTTTGCTGCTATTTTGATTCATCTTAATGACTCGATTCTTTTGCATCTGTTCACTTAAAAAAACGTGTGTTCACTTATTTGTTTCTGCAGGTTACGTTAGTATTTTGTCTTATTGTTATGCGTGAGTGAATTGTTTCATTCACTCAACCAATTATTTAAGAAATACTGAGTTGATAAAATGTCTACGTATGAAAATTTTAAATTTCTCTGTAGACATGATAATGATACGAAGGTAGCCAACAAAAAGGCAATATATTTGAAAATGAACAAATACATTTACATTACTGTTTCTTTCTTGCCACAAGGGCCATTTGGGATTCGTAAAGACCTGCAGGCCACGATATACATCAGAGTCTACGAATTGTCACACCTTTAGTACAGCTCGGGAAGTCGTCAACTTCTGATTGGTCAGTTTGAATGTCTCACTTTGGGTTTCAGTGTCATTAATGATAAAAGAAGATTGAACTGCTACTCTTGGCTCTTCTTTTTCTCACGCTTCTTTTTTGCTGGCTCTTTCTCTCTTCTCTTTTCTAAAGCCTCCCACATCTATTTGGTAATTATTTTAAGTGTAACCATAACAAAATATTGTCATTAGCCATTAAACCATTTCAATTACAAATGATGTCCCGCCCTCACGCCATTAAACACGTCATCAGAGAAGAGATCAAAGTCTCTTTAAAGCAAGTCATTTCACTCAAAATCACCAACAAAATCTAACAACTGTATCATAAATGTGGTTTCTTATACTCAAATAGTGTTAAAAAGCGTATTTTTCAGGCTGAAGCAGCTAATGCATATGCGCAGTTCTAAGCGCGTGTCTCATTTCCTGTTTCTGTAGCAACTGGAGCTTCTAATGGCAGCTGCAGTGACGCTATGACTTTACCAATCGGCGATTGGCTCTTTCATTTAGAAGGAGGGACTTATTCTGCCATATTGCACGTTGCACTTTCTCCCATTCATAGTAATACAAGTGCACTGTCTTTCTATGGGTGTGTTCACGCCATGTCTTAATTACCGCAATTACATGATTTCAACTTGTAAAAAGCGCTCAAACGTTATTGTCACTCATCAACAGCAGCTGTCACAGTTGCTAGGTGACAAGAACAAACCACCATAGGCTAGACCGCCCCATTTAACAATGCTTGGTCTGACCTTCGCGGCCTTTCGAAGGATACAGCCTCTGAATTCGGACACAGCTATAAAGTCTTTGGTTCAGGCCTTGTCTATGGCAACATTATCAAAGCCAATAGGTGTGTTCGAGATCGGCTGCGGCTGGATGTAACGGATCGGCGAGAGTTGCCGCGTGCAGACTGGGAGAAGCTGAAAATGGAGACGTGAAGTCTGATGCTTGCAACTTTGCATATATCACAGCTGAAGTGCAATATTTGCAATGCAATAAATGCAATATTTGTCAAATACACAGATGTTTCAGAGACATTTACATTTATGCATTTGGCAGACACTTTTATCCAGAGCAACTTACATTGCATTCAATTGCTTACATGCATTGCATTTTGTCAGTTCTTGCTTTCCCCAGGAATTGAACCCATGACCTTGGCGTTGCTAGTGCCACACTCTTATTGCTTGAGCTACAGGAAAGCTACATTCAATACTTTATAGGCTGACTACTGCTTAGTACAGCGTCTGTTTGTATAAGAATAAAGTTCAACATAAGCCCATACGATCAATGAAGTGGGATCTACGTTTTATTTGAATAAACATGGCACAATATAACATTGCGACTTACATGAAAAGAGGTTTTACTGTTAAAAAAAGATTTGTGAGCATTAGTGAAACTGAAGGTTTTAGAATAAACACGAAACACATGATCACTGTCATGCGTTGAATCCGGCCAATGTCGTCATCAGAGTTTGTGCATCCCTCGAATCACTCTTGTGGTACTTTGATGGCATATGTCACAGTCACGTGGCATCAGCACTGTCTCAAGTCGGACAAAATTTCTAAACGGCATACACTGCTACAAGTCAGCTGCCAATCGGTCTGCGCAGTGCTGCAGGGAGTCGAACAAACCTAAAATGAATCTGCGGCAGTCAGGTGGTACAGCAGTCATTCACAGTTTACAAGTTGTAATTACGAGTTGAATGAGGACGTGAATTATGACATGACATTAAGTTCATGAACATGATTGCATCTAGATGTCATTGCAAGAGGAAGGGAAAGTGCAAGGGCACATGAATAAAAATAATGGTAACGCTTTACAATAAAGTTTCATTAGTTAACTAGTTAACATGAATTAAGAATGAACAATACTTCTAAAGCATTTATTAATCTAAATTAATGTTAATTTTTATTTACTAATACATTATTAAAATCAAAAGTTGTATTTGTTAACATTAATTATGCACTGTGTGTGAACCAACATGAATGACTATTTTTATTAACTAACATTAACAAAGATTAACCTAATAAATACAACAACAACAACAACAACAAAAATGTTGTTGATTGTTGGTTCATGTTAGTTAATACATTAATGAATGTTAACTAATTAAACCTTATTGTAAAGTATTACCAAAATAACAATAAACTGCACAGATTAATCATTTATAATAAATACTGCAATCCATAAAAAAAGATTTCATTGTGACTTTAAGAATTGTAAGTGTTTCCCAACATAATGGTAATAACATAAGGGTTATAAAAACCCAGATTTGGCACATATCAAAATAAGTTATGAGTTGCTAGGTGGTTTACAAACGAACGCAGTGCCGTCACTGAAGAAAAAACTACATTTCCCACAATGTCCTCCGAGACGTTATTAGCCATTTGGTTGGTTCTCGATTCCTCGACTTCCCGCCGCTAAGCGTGACTGACTGTTATAACCCACTGCACAACGTAAACGTAAGTCCTATTCAATTCATATTAAAGCGAATGGTAAACCGTCAATTTTAGACATGCACTAGTTAAATGAGCGCACAAACACGATGAACCATATAAAGACCAGTCATACAAAAACGCTTATAATAAGGCATGTGTCATTCAGGCCTATCTGTCCACCTTAGATTTGGGATGCAGAGGCCCTTGGTCAGCCCCGCTATACTCGCCAGTGTTGAACTACATCACTTAGTCTTGGTTGAACAAACCAATAAAGCAGACAGTTTAATGCCGTCCGTCCCCGTATTTGAAAGAAAATATCTGAAGCGAAGTCATTATTGATCGGGGACGCTTCAACTCTGTCTCTTGCTTTATGGATCTTTTCGACCAAGATGACATTCCTCTCGGACTCTGCGATCGGCGGAAGGGATGCGCAGCTAGTGCTGGCAGCTTTTAAAAATCAATGCAAAATTCGAGTAGGCAATTTCTTTGAAAGACTGTGAAAATCGTGTCTGTATGGAGCATGCTAGAGCTAGGAAATAGGCATGTGTTGTGTGTCGTATTTAGACTGTTTAATTTAGTACTTTTGAGAACCAATTAGTCGTTAAAAAAATAAACCACGTATTCTCACAGTAATAATGGAAAACCTATATTGGGAATATCAGGGAATCTTATGATTGGATTGCAGGTCAGAGAAAGTCTCGAAATTCAATAAAATCTTTAAAAATCGCATGAAACGGTTTATATTGTCTGCCCTCATTTTTTTCACCCATTACAATATGGTTATTCATTGTTAGTAAGTGGACTATTACTAATTTAATTGTTATATCAATTATTTGTTTGTTCTGAGTAATCACTTTTGTGTTTAGAGAAGCAACATTGTGACACTTGTGTAGTGATGACAAATGTAGCTAATATAGATATGCCATTTGTTATTTAATGATTTTTGTATTGTTATTAAATAACCTATTTTTAGCATTTATTTACTTAACATTTAAATTAAAGTAGAAAGATTATTAGAAGATAATTCTGTTAAATTCTGCAGTGTTAATGTAGCAGGTAGTGTAAAGCACATGTTTTCAGAGACGTTTTCAGTCGAGTTTATATATAGGATTTCTCACCCCTTTTGACTAATGAATTTCCATATATTCTTCAAATGTTTGTGACTGCTGGATAAGTCTAGGAACATAATATTCACAACAGAAACGTCCATGTTTTTTTAAGGATAATGTTTAGGTTCTGTAAATGGCCATATGGGGGCAGTGTTGAATAATAGAAAATGATTCTTGTTTGTGTTCAGCAGCATGCCTAAGACTAAAGAAGTGCTGTCTTCCTCTTCTGGCAGTGAATCAGACAGTGATACAGAAACAAAGGTATGAACGCCGATTTACACAAATGCAGCAAAATTAATAATGCCTTTGCAGTTGTAAATTATATTTAGTAATTTTTAGCTCTCATTTAGTCCATGTGTGTCCTTATTTTCACCAAAGGCCAAAAGAAAGAAGGCAAGTGCTCCTGAGAAGCCAGCAAAAAAACAGAAAAGCGGAGAGACCTCCAAACCAAGCGGCTCTGCTAAGACTGACAGAAACAGTGATGATAACATGTTCCAGGTTGAGTTTTTTGAGTTTTTTTTTTTTACATTTATTAATTTGTATTGGGGTCCTGACCGTTGTTAGGGGAATAACAGTTTATGACCCAAGACCAGTAGTGAAAAATGAAGACCAAGAGTCAGGAGTGCAATTTAAAGAAACATTTACTGAAGAATAGTTTGCGGTTTCATCAGCAGAAGCCAGCTTCAAGTCTCACAAGGAGTTCGTAGGCTGCGTTCTCTCTCTACGTTCTGCGTTCTTGTCTCGTCTATCGTACATACAATTTCTCAACAGTTATACTGTTTTCAAGGTCTAGCCACGTCATTACTGCAAGGTGGATGATTCTGATTGGCTCAGAGAAAATTAACAGTCATGGTAAATTTTCACACATTTTCAGTTAATCAGATGCACGTGTCCATAGATCACTTGTTGACGCTTTCACCCCGGAATTAGGCACGTAGTGACCTTCCAGATCTAGAGCAGGCGCCAGCTTGCCCAGAACAAGAAGTCCACCCATCTCTTAGGATGCCCGTAATCCACCTCCAATACTGATCTGTAACACAGAATATTGCGCACGTGCACAGATACACAGTCTCTCCAAGGTTGGAGTTGATCGTGCTCCAGCTCTTTCCCAAACATACTGATAACGTGCTTTCTCTCAGTAAGAGGTACAGACAATAATACAAGCAATATGTTTCAGTAAAAGGAAATATAAAATGAATACAAAAAATAAAATAAAATGAAAGACAAATCCATATTTCATCTCTGGAAGCCGGGCTAAGTGAGCAAGCACTGTTACTACACTCCTGGCATGTTAGGGGTGTTGATTAAGGCTTTGATTATACATTTAATTGGGATATATACAGGCATATTGAAGCGGCAGTGGATTTCAGAATCCAACCTCATCAGGGTTTATTTTGAAATTATTACCAGCTCACTATACTTTATCCCAATTATATATAATATAGTATTACAAAACTACTTTACAAGTAAATAAATGTATGGACATGTAATATTGATTTGACGTGAATTATCTTACTTCTGGTAGAAAATTTTACCTAATCTATGAGCAATGGTATAATACAAAATAAATAGTTTTTCTATTTTTGCTAGTAGTACTTTTCTATGGACTAGTTAGCTAATATACATATTTAGCTGTAGCATATCGTCTATTTTAAGTTTCTTTGTGTCTCTTCTCAATTCTGTGTTCTGGTTTATTTAACGGCAAAAACTTCTACAGATAACACATAATGGTTGCATATAGAATATGCGTAAAGGTTCTCTGGTAATTTTGCATTGGAAACAGCGTTTTTCTACTACGTTTTGGTGTCTAATTGTTTAGTGTTTGACTAAGCAAAAAGTTCAGTATGATTGTTTGTAAAGATGATATTTACTGTTCTTCAAATGAATTGTCATTGTTTGCTCATTCATGTTCTGATATGTGACAGATTGGGAAGCTGAGATACGTCAGCGTCAGGGATTTCAAAGGCAAGGTTTTGATTGACATTCGAGAGTACTGGATGGACCAAGCTGGTGAGATGAAGCCTGGAAAAAAAGGTAATGATGCCATTTATGTTTCTCAAATATATTTTATTTGTCATTCTATACTTTGACCTCTTAGTGAAATGTCTTTAAGTGCAGTTAAAATATTTCATTTTCAAATATTTCTTTCATTTGATTACTGTGCCATTGTTGTTTTTGTTCCATCAATTGCATTAAATTACCCTCAGGCATCTCATTGAATCCTGAGCAGTGGAGTCAGCTGAAGGAACAAATGTCGGACATCGATGATGCAGTTAAAAGACTGTAAGATCACTTTGTGCAGTGAATGGTTGGCTGGTTCTTTTTAGAGTTCCATACTTTGGTACACGGGGAATTTAACAAAATGTTTCCTGTTTCAACTTGTACTATATGTATGCTGTTCAATTTGAAGAGACCTCTTTTGTTATGTTATTGTTTATTTCCAACTGTCTGCTGTTACATTTTGATGTGTGCATAAGTCTTGACTGGGTGATTGTTATTTTAATAGTCTAATAGCTGTGTTCTTCTCGTACTCTGCCTACACAATAAAGGTTTTTTTGGTTTGGAGTCTTCAGTGTGTCATTTTGAGTATGACTTAAATGCAGTGTACTTACTAGCTATAATTTTGTTCCCAATACCATGTTAAAATGCAGATTTTTAAACTCGTTGTGATCCTGACAATAAACAGAGCAGTAATGGATGATCTAAAATGAAGGCGTTTGGCACTTTATGATGCTTGTTGTGTCCAGTCCTGAGTGCTTGTGTGTAATTTGCTCGCCTTCGCGTGGGAGCAGGAATTATAATGGTTCGTACACCCACTCAAACATAGACCAGACTCCAGCATAAAAACAGCCCTTTCACTTGTCTGTCCAGAAGAGCCATCTTGCATCAATTGCATTTGCTGTCTAAATTAAATCAATCTTAAATCATGCTAGCCACTGTATTGCCAGCATGTATTTGAGACAATATGGTTTATGGTGTTGCGTGCAAAGCAAGCATTATTCGGATGGTTTCTGTAAGAGATAACCACAGTGTGAGCACAATAATTTTTTTATTTTTTTTTTGAAATGCAGAGGTCCAATGTGACATGATTATAAAATTAGTTTTTAATATATATATATATATATATATATATATATATATATATATAATCAAATCTTAAATAATTATATATCTATACAAAATTTCTGACATTTAGTGCAAAAATGGTTTGGAAATCCTATCACACTGCTTCATAAGTATCAAATGAATACTGTGCCTTACAAGCTGTGCCTTAGAATATTTCTTTGTCTGTTTCACTGGTTGCACTTCAGGTGGTGGTTACTATGGCGATCTTTTGCAACTATGGAGTTTCATTTTAGTTCCTGAGAAGCAATTTTATGTTTTGATTAAGACTGAACCACCATTTAACTCTTACCTTTTATTTCTTTGAACAAATGCTGGCACAATGCTAAAATATGAAATATCAAACTAAAACCTTCTTCCTTGAGCATGCTTTGTACACAATCAATAATGAGTGTAAAGTTAATGTTATTGTGCAAAAGTCCCACGATAAAAGGAAATTGAACATTTTTATTGGTGGACACACCATACAAGTCTTGAGTTTGACGTAGTGTTCATGATTTAATAAACCAAACATCAGTTAATTGCCACCTCATTTAGTCAAGTTTAATACAGTAAAGTGCCTTAGATTAAAATGGACCATGCACATTTATAAATGTCATAATTTGATAACTAAAAAGTGTCTGCCATACAAAATAAAAACACATCACTAGGTGGCACCAATGCTCTATTGAAATGAAAATTTCTCCTGCTAGTTTTTAGACGGAATAAACCCATACTCAACCTGTCAACATTTTGAAGGTTTCTTTAAAATGAATGACCATTGTAGAGTATGCATTTCCATTTTATAAACCTTATTTCTACTTTATAACTTTACTATCAATATGAAAATTCTGATAACAGTCAATCAGTGTGTTTGTGACTTACTGATGTGAATTTCTTTCCATCACATGTTAGTTGTTGATAGGAAAGGAATTTGTTTCACAACTCTTGGCAGTGCATCAAACACTGTTAATACATGAGAATTTCGTTTTCCATCAGTGTGTGATAGATATTTCATATGAACACATTAAACTGAGTGATGTGGATGTCACATTCAGTTGTTCAATTAGAACGTGTTACAAGTTGTGCTTTGGTCTGCAATCATTTTAATGGAAACACGGCTCAAGATCTCTACCATCTGTGCACTAAACAGGAATCGGTGGAATGTCCCCGATAGCTGGAAGCGGTTTTGATCGCCCATGCAACCTGAATCTTCTTTGATTTCTTTTACATCACTTTGATAGTTTTATGATAGATGGAGGAATATGAAGCACATCCTGTAAAAGAGAAGCCAAGCGGGTGTGTTGCACTAGTTTACCAGTAGAGCACTTTAGGTCACCGATGCCTAAAAGTCCAACATCTGCTTCCATTTGAAGGGTCTGCTGTGAGCCTGTCGATTGAACATCGGTGTCTGTGGTTCTTGGACTGGTTCTTGTGTCATTGAGTATTGCATCGCATATTTCAGCGCTTGAGTTTCAGGTTATGTTTACATCTGGACATGGAAATATGCCGGGGTGTGTAGCTCATCTTTGGGCTAATATCAAACCGGCATGGGTTTTACAGAAGAGAATAACGCATGAGGAAACCCTTTCAGCCCAGTTTTGATGGATGTCTCTGCGTCTGTTGTTTTACTCCATGGTGGCTAATATAACGGATACTGTTTCATGGAAGGAATTTGTTCTTCCATTGAGATGTGAAATGCATATTGATTACAGGGCGCCTTGAGTTTCCTGTCCGTGACAGGGATGGTATTGGCTGGAACCTGTTCTGGCTGTGAACTATAGTCAGTTCTTGCCAATTTGTCTACAGATGAATTATCTTTACAATGGACAAATTATATTAAGAAGTTTATAGGCCAGAATCCCTCCTCTTGACCCACTGGCAAGGATGAAATCATTCATCACAAACACGTCCGTAGAAAAACAAGTCCACTTAGACTTCACCCTAGCTGAAGTGCTCTTGCTCTGGTGCATTTTGTACTGTCATTTTGTGTATAGTGCTAAGCATACAATTAAAAAGCAGAGAGTGTGTTGGTATCCTGGCTGGATTCATGGAATGTCCAGAGAGTGTCAGTTTAATAATGGTTGCAGTTGTCTTTGGCATGGAAACATACTGCTTACATGTGAGGTCAGTTTTGGTGAAGCTGCCACAGAAGTGAAGATTGATCAAAACAGGCCCTTTTTCATGATTAATGAGTATAACTCAAAAGGTGGTCAAGGAATTAACCATGAGGATGAGATGAAATACCGCTTTGCTGACTGTAATGATAAAACAGACGTCCAGACGTTCCAGCTAATGGAAGATTCCGTTTGATCACGTTTTCCTCTCCGGCTTTATGGATTCAAATCAAAGAAAATGTATTAGTTGGTGCAAAAATACTCATAGAACTCTTCTGGTAAATGCTGTCTTAGTTCATTAAATGAATATCTGACTTATGGGACACAAAACTCATCTCTTAGTAAATATTTTTGTAGATTATTCATCTGAAAATACTTACAGATCTGTTACTACTCAGAATTCTGAATGGCAAATCCATCAGAGAAACATAAAACAGAAAAATAAGCTTTTAGAACTCTTAACTGTAAGATTAAACCTGACACAAGTGCCTTTTATTGTGTCCTGATCACAGTTCTGTTGGCAGAATTTTGCACAGGCTCTGACTGAAGTCTATTTCATGTTTGATATCGGGAGTTTCGTTGGTAGCACAGAGCTTAGATGCAGACACGGCTGCTCATGTTGGCTGGAGAACAGTGAGGAATGTAGTGGGCTTGTTGATAACTTCTCTCCTCTCAGCTGGGGCTTAAACAGCCCCTTGTGCTGGCTGCGGGACCCCGCTGAGCAGAACGTCCATGAGGTTAGCTGGAGGTGCCCTCGATCTGACTGTCCACACCGCCTCGTAAATCTGCCTGTCCTGGACCAACAGTTATTGTTCAGAAGGAGAGTTGTTTGCCAGGATTAAGTTTCACCCTCAGACATGCTGTTTGGGTAGTCAGTAGTGTTTAAATGTACCTAAGGGTATTGGAATGTGTCAGCCATTATTACACAGCTCTCTAGAATACTTGATTCTGATTGGTCCATCCATGGCAACGCCACGGTGCATGTCCACAGCAGCGAGAGAACTCCACTTAGTGTCACTCCAAATACTAGAACACCTCTGCTTTACGATGTGTCTGTAGCGAGTCTGTAATCTATCGTTGTTATATGATTATTACGGAGCCCATTACATGACATGCAACAAAAAAAAGTAAATTGTGCACATGATTTAAAAATCGTGGGAACAAATGAGTAAATCGTGCATATGATTTACCCTACTATTTTTTTCTGCATTTTCTGCGGAGCTCCGTAGATTATAGTCGGCATGGTGCACACTTTATTGTCATATGACTAAAATAAACATTTTATACACTTTTGTTAACTCAGCCAGTATGACATCCCTTTGTAGGCCAAAATGCAGAAACAAGTTAGCATTTTAGCACTTTAGCACAAAAACAAAAATTTTTTTGGTTAAATGGCTGAAATAAGGTCTGTGGTGAACACAAGCTCAAGACACTTTCACGTTTTATTCCGCCACATAAAATCCATCAGTATTACCCTGCTCATGTTTTTTTGAAGATGTAACGTGTCTTGAAAAAGACGGTTGCTAACAAGTGGCTAAATGGGACTACAGAGGCTGTCGAGGAGATTAAATGTCATCACGCTGAACTGGTAATCTCCGTCCGCTTTTACAGCCTCGTTATGCTCATAATTGTGCTCTTATGAACTATTCTAACTCAAACTTTTTGGGAAGTTGTCGGAAGCTTAGTGATGGTGACGTTGAAGTTGTGGTGTAGTTCGTTTATAGCCTACCTTTAGCTTTTTACTTCTGGCAACTGCATTTAGGTTTCAAAGTTCATAAAAGTTGTTGAAAATGATCTTGATGGACAAAACATGTAAGTATCATAAACTTTTGTTGATCACAGAGCTTGTTTGTAGCAATAATCCAAAAGCCTATTTGGGAAAATCCTATTGGGCCTTTGTCGAGGGAACCATGTGCTAGGCTCACTGCCGGTTGGCCTACAAATTGACGTCATACCTGCACCACTCTATTCAGCAGAAACTCCAGCACATTGGGCAGATTTTCAAACGCCAATAATGTCACTGCCTGCATTTCAGCGACTGGCCAGATATTTGCAAACATTAAAGTCACCATGAAATCAAAATGTTCAAATCTTTTTTTATGGAATATTGCGGTTTTATAATTAATGATTTATCTGGCAACATCATTATTTTTTTTTCTATTCATGTGCTCTCTTAATCTTTAATCAAAATAGCTTTCCCTTCTGTTTGCTGGCATGAGGGCAGAACAACCTGTCACTCACATGAGATCACAGTAGTAGCAAATGACAACGATCCAACCATCCAATCAATTCCCGATGGTCAAAATCAAGTCACATTTTTTTTCTTGTTCAACACTCTCCAAAAAAAAGGTACAGTGCTGTCACTGGGGCGGTACCCTAAGCTACAAAAGTGAAAAGGTACATCTTTGTACCTTACTCACCCCAAAATGGTACATATTAGTACCTTAAAAGGTACATATCAGTACTTTAAGAGTGTGTATTAGTACCTTAAAGGTACATATTAGT
This sequence comes from Paracanthobrama guichenoti, assembly GCA_018749465.1. Classification (NCBI taxonomy): domain Eukaryota; kingdom Metazoa; phylum Chordata; class Actinopteri; order Cypriniformes; family Gobionidae; genus Paracanthobrama; species Paracanthobrama guichenoti. The sequence continues at coordinate 26,597,179 of CM031947.1, forward strand.
ATCTTAATGGTACATATTAGTATCTTTTCGTTTTTGTACCTTAGTGACAGCAATGTACCTTTTTTTCTGACAGTGAAGAAGCTGTTTCACTCGCATATACATCTCAATAGGGAAGAAAAGACTATCACAACTTAGTTTCATGCCAACTTTAACTTTAATGGTGCACTTACACTGAAATGGAGCGAGCAGAATGGAGCAGGCATTTTTAATTCATTTCTGTGGGAGCCAAAAAACATGTTTGTGCGGTGGCTTGCGGAAGTGGAGACAGCATTGAGAGCACCCTAGAGCGTCCAAAAGTTTATGCAAACAAGGAGATATTTGCAGTTGTTATATACACGTTAAATAGTGCAGTTTGGACACTTATATTGTGAATAGACTGGCTTACAAAAGTTGATCAAATTAACAACTTATCTTTAATTTGGGAATTTGGATATAACGCTTGCACCTTTCCAATATATATATATATATATATATATATATATATATATATATATATATATATATATATATATATATATATATATATATATATATATAGTTGTTGTAGCACTTTGAGCAACATTGAGTGGAGCTGTGGCAGTGTATGGTACACGTACTGTCATTTCATTCAAAAACTTTAGATATACAAAGACTCATATTACTATGAATGGGAGAAAGAGCAACATACAATATGGCGGAATAAGTCCCGCCTTCTAAATAAAGAGGCAATTGCCAATTGGTAAAGTCATCACATCACTCCGGTTGCTATAGAAACAGTCAGCATTCTGAGACGCACATGTGGCAAATTCACACCGCACTGACAGACGCTGACAGATGGCAACAGACACTTTGTCGGGTTTGGTGTTTTGTCTGATCAGTGTGTTACCCCTGTCTGTTGCCGTCTGTTGGAGCTTGTTTTCGCCGACTGAACATGCTGAATCGGAATTTGAATGTCTGTGCTGTGGCGTGTTGTAATCTGGTGACTGTCAGCATTATGCTGCGTTCCAGACGAGGTTGGACATGGGAATATCCCAAATTAAATGTCCCTCTTCAGACCTCAGTGAGTTCCAGGCATGTTCACGTTGACCACATGATGTTGCCACCACACAACGAGAGTATGTCATGTTTTTGTGTTAATATGGCAAAAACAGAATAAAAACAACATAAAATCACTTTAAAAACAGCAGATGAAAAACAAAAACGAATGCATATTACATAAGCTTAATGTCTAATGTTAAAGTTTTTTTTACGTTTATGCTCAATGGAAGCAGGACTTGCCGTCAAATGACGCGTCTTGCTAAAGGTCGGGGTTGATCCATGTACCCCGAGTTCACATGCCGAATGTTCGACTCTGAGTGGCATTCCAGGCGTTATTTCCTAGAAGAAGGTGGGGAAAATCCAAATTCCTATTTGTCTATAATGCAGCATAAGTCAGGTGATTTCAAATATGAAATTTAATTGTAAGCTTGGTGAACAGCTTTGGAGGATTTGATATTTCTCCATTCAAAGAGATGGGAGCTGCACTTGCATGACTGAAATAGCTGCCCAAGAGGAGTTTCAAAGATGGCCACCGAGTGAAATGACTTGCCTTAAAGGACTTTTACTCATACAAACACAACTGACACTATCTTGTTGTCTCAGCTTAACGATTGTCGTGAAGGACTTTTTTAAAATCGCTGTAATTTTGTCAGTGTTTGTCTTATTTAACTGATTGTTTTACATTGTAATGGGCAATTTTTGTTCTTTTTTTCTTTGTTTAAGATAAAATGCATGTAAAATTAAAAAGTAATTTCAACTCATTTAAGTATTTCATGGCCACATATTTATTTATTTGGTGAGTTTTTGTTTAATAAACAGTACATTATGCCTTACATAAGCCAGATTTCCCTCACCTGCATGCTACGCAGCAGGACAGAAAGTTGCATCCCGGGAGGACTGATTCCGCCTGGGCGCCAATATGCTCCCTCTGTGTGCTGCAGCAAATGGCTGCGTGGTGAAGCATTATGCAATGCCATAACTTGAGCCATACTTTAATTCCTTTGATTCCCCAAGGACGCAATTAAGATAGTCATGGTTGTAATTTTGACGCAGCGGTCCAAATGTGCTCACAGGCAGAGAAATGTCTTGCCAAAGGGGGGAAATATAAGTAGTCATGTCTCATTTATCTAGTGTACACAACATGGTCTCTGTAGCAAATCATCTTGTTATTTGCCTGGGTGTATCCACGGTGGAATTTCTTATCGAGGATCAATCCAGATTGTATTATTAATAAACAAACTGTGCAGACTTCAGATAATGTTATCACACATCTCTCACTTAGTTTGCATTAACAGTGGAAAATACAATCAACTGAAAGACTCCAGGTAGCACTGGAGAAAAATTCACTGTGATTAATGGGGGAAAAAAGTTTTTGGAATAGTGCAGTCATTAAATATTCATGGTCGTGCCTCCCATGTTTGTGCTGGGTTATGTTAAATTACTTCGGGATGAAGGTTTTCCACTTGACCTGTTCATATCCTGTTTTTCCTTTTTCCAGCTTAAAAACTCAGAGGACACTAAAAATTCTTTATTACATTAGATGCCCCCAGCTGTATTGTTTCATTATGTAGCAGACTATATCTGTGCCATGAATAGCAATATCACACAATCATGCTGTAGTATTGAATCAGCACTGCTGTGATTCAACTGTAGGCATGAGGCCGAGACCAGCAGTATTGCAAGTGTGATATTGCTTTTATATACAAGTTAATATTGAGCCACACAAAAGCTGACTTATTTTCTCAACAGAAATGGTTCCATAGTATTTTCCATAATGTCCAATTTCCTGTTCATTGATGATAAACCCGCTTTTGAGTGTAGCTGAATGTGGCCTAAATTAAATTTTCTGCTCAAATCCATTTTTTGGTGAGGCTGTTCACATTAGGGGACCAATTATGCCCCTTTTTACAAGATATAAAATCCCTCCATAAGGGTAAGGTCATTGCAAGTGGCTTGGTGGCTGATGGTGATGAACTCAGTGACATATTCCTCCGGGTCTCTGCCCTTCTGGAAAATAAAGACTGTGGGATCTTCCTTTATTTCACTGCCATTCAAAGCGGCGACATTGATAGAAGCAATCTCCCTGTTTTGCATGTTTTCAGGACACAGATGGAGGCAGAAGGGTAAGTGAACAGAAGTTTATTTGTAACAGAGACACAAACACAGGTAGATGGTGGATGCAGGTGAGTAGCTAACAAGCACTTTGTGAATAGTCACTTAGCTGAAGTATAACTGGTATTTCTGATGCAGGTGAAGGACTCAACAAGGAACTGGAAGCAGCCACAGGACCTCAGGCAAGGAGTCCAGGTACATGTAGACAAGACCAGACAAAAATGTGAAGGGAGTGAGTGTTCTTATAGTGTCCTTGATGATGAAGTGCAGGTGCTGGTGATTGTGAATTGCATGCAGGTGAGGGCAAGGAAGGATGATGGGAAATGTAGTGAAGAGGTGGTGGCTGTAACCTTACAGGGGTAACCATGGGAACTAAGGATTTGCAGGAAAATGAACAAAATGAACACAGGAATGAAATCAAAACCCAAACTAAAAGTCCAAAACCCGAACAGAACCCTGATAACATGAAAGTAGCGAAGATAAGTTAAAAAAAAAATCAAATCAAATGTGTTTAAGTAGTGTTCACACTCTGATTCAATTAACAGATCTAAAACTTTTACAGATATAAAACAGATATAAAACTTGATTACTTGGACCATGAGAGATACTTATTGATCATGTAAATACCACAATCGAGTAGCTTACGTTAGATTGTGTGCTCAGTAAGAACTGATTTTTTTTTTCCAGACCTCACACCACTCAGTCTGCCCACTGTCTCTCTTCTAGGATGGACAGAATGTAGACAGGACCAGACAATGGGAAGCAGTAATACACCATTCAAATAAACAAAGACTTGCAGAAGAGGCAAAAAAAGAAGTAGAGAATCTCTTGACGTAAAAGCATCTACCGCACACGCAGTGTCAACATGTAGTGTTTCTCTTCGACCGTGGGACATCAGAGCATGCCATTTGAAGGATGTTTAAACAGAGATCTGCTCGTCTCTTTACTCTAGCCTATCTACCGCTCAGACCACAGGAATTCCAGGACAAACCCTGCTTGGACCAGTCTCCTCATTACTGGAGAATCGTACCTCTGAATCCTTTCTTTTGGATGGGTTTATTCTCTAAAGTATCATTAGAATCATGGAACAAGGCTAATACATATACATACACATACTGCTCCACAATATAGTTATACAATGAACTCAATGAAATGAAGCAGCAGTTTGCATCGAAAGTGCAAAAAACAAGCAAAACAATACCCCATCTAATAATTTTATGTTCTAAGAATATACAGTTTAGGGTCCACTATTAACTAGTAGCTTATTAGCATGCATATTACTAGGATATTGGCTGTTTATTAGCACAACATTAGCACTACATCCCTTAATCCTACCCAATACCTAAACTGAACAACTACTTTATATTAACTATTAATAATCAGTAATTAGGAGTTTATTGAGGCAAAAGCCACAGTTAATAGTTAGCTAATAGTTAGCTAATAGTGAGAATTGGACCCTAATCTAAAGTGTGACCATAATCTATCTATATAGAGCATAATTTTGAAAGAACATTCTGGGAAAGTTCCTCGTTAGCTTGGACCGTCTTAATGTGAGATTGCCTAATCCACTAATACTAATTACTGACTAATTCAGTTAGCAGTGAGAAGAAATGTAGGCAGTCAGTCACACTCTCATGCCGGGCCATTAAGTCATTCACTGCCCAGAGGCAAGCCTCACTACACTTAATTAAGTCACAAGCCCCATTTATAACTATTCTACACTTCACATTTCCATCTCTTATAAAAGCTTTAATAAATGGAATTTTTTGGATTTCAACAAAACCCTAACGACTTGGAGGGATTTTTAATGTGTCCTCCAGGGGAAAGGAGGCTGTGTCTGCTCTTCGGAGGTGAAAGGAAGTTTAGTGGAATGTCTGCAGCACAATTTGAAGTAATGGACTTGGGTTGTGTTATTATTTTGTTCCGAAAATCATTACTTTTACGATGTCACATTCTTCATTTTATTTGGACTCAAGTGGACTTACATTTCTCTTTACTCCTGGTTGGGACCTATTGGGTTACTGATTTGCACATAGGTGACAGATACAAATGCTGAAAGGAAACAATTTAGTTTGCTTTGTATAAAAATCATCATGTGTTTTACACGTCTATTATGATTATATTTTATAGTCTCATTCAGCTGCTTTAAAAACATCTCTTACGCTTACTATGTGTCCATATCTTGGGTTAGTTACTAAAATCAAATGCCTGGCCATATGAGCCATTATTGAATGTTGGACTGTGGACTACTTGACTTCCAGACTTGAGGGCACAGTGCCTCTTCTAATCCCTATGAGGACTGTGGGTCCTATTAACCTGTCCCTGAGAGTTTGTTTTTACATGCATATGTGTTCGCTGCCATGGCCTCTTTTAAAAGGAAACAGGAATGTTGCCAAATGTGTTACCCCATACTGTAGATTGCGCTGAGAGGAAGAGGAACGAAACAACAGGGGGTGTCTGCTGTACAACAAGGCCAAACATCCAGCTCTGTCAGGGGCCGGATTGAAGAATGCACTCTGTATGTGTTAAAAAATTTTAAAACATGAAACTCAACTCTTTAAAACATAGCTCACGCCGTCTCCTCGGTACCTGTCTTTGGATATTTGCATTCCAGGCACATCAGGGAAAGAGTGTGAAAGTGAAATGTTGCGATGTATGTGTTCACATATTTTGATGACACTTGCACCTCTGGTATGCTGTATACCTTAATTTAGGACCTTAATTTAACATATCACTGATGCTGAAGTAATTTTAGAATGTTTACAAATAGACAAATCTGTCTGTCCATCCATAAAAGATTTTATAAAATAGTTTTTATAATCTGCTATTGTTTGAATAAAAACACCTGATATATCACTAATTAATTCAACTGTATCTATCTTAGACATCTTATATAGTATTGTATGCTTTAAGGCTAAGTCATAAATAATAAAGTGGACCTAAATACTTTTATATATTTTCTGACAAAATGTCTGAAAATCAGAATCACTCACACCAGGAGTCAACATCATGTTTAAAGTGTATGTCTATCCAGCTCCTGTTACAGTGGATCTTTATCTGTGTATGTTGCGTGATAAAGGGATCATACCCACCTAATGTGGCAAGACATTTGGTTGAACTCAGATAACACAAGCTAAAAAGAGCAGCGGATCCAATCAGAACAGGTGCTTCTCCCTCTCTTCATCTGTCACGCTGAGTTAAAACTGCTAAGAGATTCTGTCACATTCATTTTTCTCTGCAGAATCAGGGTACATTGATGAGCACCTGGATAAGTGTTGTTTGTAACTTTAACACAAAGTCAGATTTAAAATATCCTACAGCATGATACAGATCATACAGTAACATCGAGGAGGACATTTCTGTTTGGATGTGTTTGCTGATGTCTAAAGCAGTCTCTTATGTACTTTGAATTATTCAAGCTATTCAATGTACGTCCGTAACATCTGAATTAGTTATGCTGAAGCTCATTTGTAACTCATCACATTTGTAACTTACAAATTCACAGTTACATAAAGTTTTTGTTATCTGTGAAGTACAACCCCAAATACACATTGGGATATTTTGTAAAATGCAAAAATGCATATGTGTGAAAGAAACATTGACATGGAGGCATATACTGTTTGTACAGAGACATACACCGATCAGGAATAATATTATGACCACCTTCCTAATATTGTGTTGGTCCCCCTTTTGCTGCCAAAACAGCCCTGACCCGTCGAGGCATGGACTGCACTAGACCCCTGAAGGATTGCTGTGGTATCTGGCATGAAGATGTTAGCAGCAGATCCTTTAAGTCCTGTAAGTTGCGAGGTGGTGCCTCCATGGATCAGACTTGTTTGTTCAGCACATCCCACAGATGCTCGATTAGATTGAGATCTGGAGAATTTGGAGGCCAAGTCAACACCTCAAACTCAAACCATTCCTGAACCATTTTTGCTTTGTGGCAGGGCCCATTATCCTGCTGAAAGAGGCCACAGCCACCAGGGAATACCGTTTCCATGAAAGAGTGCATGGTCTGCAACAATGCTTAGATAGGTGGTACATGTCAAAGTAACATCCACATGGATGGCAGGACCCAAGGTTTCCCAGCAGAACATTGCCCAAAGCATCACACTGCAGGGCCGTAACCACCATAGACATTGAGGGGGGCAAGTCCCCCCCAATAATTACAAATGGCCAAATTGTCCCCCCCCAATATTTGAAATTCTTGCACTGCTCTGCTGCATTTCATTATGGAGCGCTCTGTATGTTAGGATGACAAAAAGGTTTAAAAGGTACATTTTTAGTCTGGTTTGCCTCAGTGGTCTAACGGCACTCGTCAATGTCAAAATGATGCAGATGCAAAATGATGCATAGAAAAAGTGCAGATCTATGTATTTATTCATTAATGCGAAGAATCTCTGGACTAATAATAAATTTGACGCAAATTTTGTTTGCAAATAGTCCAAAAAGGATTATTTACAACTAGAATTAGACCTTTAATTTCATTCACTGTTTCTTTATGCTTTATAAAAAAAAAACAAATGGTCCCCCCCGATGTTTAAGATATGGTTACGGCCTTGTCACACTGCATCTGCCGGCTTGCCTTCTTCCCATAGTTCATCCTGGTGCCATGTGTTCCCCGGGTAAGCGACACACATGCACCCGGCCATCCATGTGATATAATCATATATAATCAATGATATAATCAGACCAGGCCACCTTCCATTGCTCCGTGGTCCAGTTCTGATGCTCACTGTTGGTGCTTTCAGCAGTGGACAGGGGCCAGCATGGGCACCTGGACTGATTTGCAGCTAAGCAGCCCTAAACCCTAAACTTTAACAATTTGAGCTACAGTAGCTTGTTTGTTTGATCGGACCACACGGGACAGCCGTCACTCCCCACGTGCATCAATGAGTCTTGGTCGCCCATGACTCTGTTGCCGGTTCACCACTGGGACCACTTGGACCACTTTTGACAGATACTGACCACTGTAGACTGGGAACACCCCACAAGAGCTACTTTGGAGATGCTCTGAACCAGTCGTCTAGCCATCACTATTTGGCCCTTGTCAAACGTTCTCAAATCTCAAAACTTTCTTTAAACTTTTAAACAATTTTACAAAATGTCCCAACTTTTCTGGAAATGGGGTTGTACATTATATGGAATAATGTGCTACAAGTGAATTTAGATATATTTTATAATATCCAGTATAAAAATATTAATTCTAAGATTTGCTGAAGATTGCATTTTTTTAACAGTTATATTAAATAATTAAGTAACTTTGAGTGAGATTTAGATAACCTGAAGGTAAGCTAAATGTAAAAACAGGGAAATGAGCAAGTACAATATATCCAAATATTGCCAAACGGATAAATGAAAATATTATATCTCTAATATTGGCGATAATTCATATGGTTACAACATATTGTGCAACCCTAATAGTAAATTTAATAGCATACAAAAGTAGAAAAATACTTTAAAATTTGTATATATTTGTCAGAGCGTAGAACAAAAGGGGCGGCACATGTGTCTTCTCTGATTTGTGATGCTTCATGAGGTGTGTAAATGAACCAGAGAAAGCAGCTCAGCTCAACTCAGTCCAGCTCAAATAAAGTCTAATGATGAGGGTAGTCTGGCTGTGTGGAGAGGGGCTTGTCCAGACACATAAAACACATGTATTAAGATATTTTACAGGGACACTGACACATATTTTGACCAAGAGAACAATCACTGTTACTTTCTGTCCTGAATAGCAAAGTAATGTGGTTCAATCCAGTAAAGCACAAACAGATTAGAAAGAGAAAACATAGGCATCCATTTCCATGGTGTTTTAAAGTTTAATTTAAGTTCATTTAGGTGGGAGAAAATGAAAGATCTTTAAATGATGTGAAAATATGGTTCGAAAATGAATGATTTTATGTATATTACTGACCTTTTTTGTTTTCCAGTTTTCTCAGCAAATGTTTCATTGTGCTCATTCGTGACACAATGACTGGGTGTGAAAATGGATGATGCAGCCAAATGATGTTAAATGTCATCATGAGCACTTGGCTTCAAGCAAAGATGTCAAAATATCATGGCAACCCATTGTTTGTTTGACCCATATGTGAAAATGATCCTACCAGCTTTGGCTGAAACATTTTCAAGTTGATCCTCATTGCAGTTAACCAAGCAAACACAAATCAAATTCTTGTTTCACATGCAATGTCATTTGATCTTATGTTGCCAAAGTTTTCAAGCTATTAAACGTGAGAGAGCGGTGCTGTTTGCTGTCATGACCTCTTGATTTCTGATAGTTCTGTTGAAACACACATCTGTACATTCACATCTCCATTATTTCATCTTATAACGCTCTTCATTATGAATAGAATAAACTGTAATCTGCAATAAAGTCTCACAACAGGCTTTTACCAGGTCAGGACTTCAACTAGAGCAACATTTGTAATGGAATTTATGACTTTCAGAAAAGTGCTTGTCTCTTGTTGTTCAAAGGTCCTGCATTTCAAACGAAAGGCACTGAAAGTGTGACACTGGCGCCTTCTATTAAAATGCTTGGAAACATCACTGTAGTGGTGGCCTTTCCAGTAACTATTGAGAAGTCTAGCGTTTGTTGACATTTCCCAGACTTTCGCTTTGTGGTGAATGTCTGTATACAGTATGTGCTCACCAATGTGTGTCCAACAAAGTTCCTGAAAACAAGACGAAACACTTAACCTTCACTACATCTCATCTCAGTCCTTGTTACAGGGTTACATCTCTTGATTGGTTTATTCTTAAATAGTAGAAAAACAAAGGTGTTTTTAATATGGTAAACTTCAATTCAGAAGAGGGTATAAATACATGAAAATGTATTTCAAATAAAAATACAAAATACCTCAGTTGAAATTTATCCAAACAAAATACCAAATACTGTGTGGAAGAAATTAATTTAAATAGCCTACAAATACAGTATTTTTGTATTTTGAAAATACTCAAAATACATTGATACATACATACAAATTGACCATTCAGTAAAGAATGACTATTAGGTGAAATTCATCTAGATCTATTATGAATGGAAAGAAAATTTTGGATGCTTAGACATTTTTGATTTAATTTCACCTCTATCACCAACAAAAAACTGGGTTCAAGGTGTAATCTGTGCACCATTTATATACTTATTTCTGGGCTGGTTACACTGCAGCCTTTTCCTTGTGGTGAACTAAAAAAATTATGTGTAAAACTGTGGGAAGTTTTCCTGCTATATAGCAAGTAGGCATGAGCGATAAGACCAAAATCTCATCACAATAACATTATATATCATGATATAGTTCTTCATGAAAAAGTCTTCAACCGGGGGTCTGCAACGGTACTGCAGGGGGTCCACAAATTAGTGTTTTATGACAAATAATTATACATGGGTAAAAAAAAAAAAAAAAAAAAAAACATCATAAAGTAAAATTTAAATATAAGCACCCTGAAACAAAACCAAGACCACACTCAGTTGATACTGTAATATAATATTATTGGTGAAACAGACTTGGCAAACACTCCATTGCGTTTTTGAGTTTGTGCTCTGGAGAACGTGAAATATTCCTATTTACAGCGTGTTTTTGCAGCTGTGAAAAATGTGGCCAGTCACAGGCATGTTTGTTGATCTCTTGAACGCAATGGCCAATCACAGGAGTTTAAGTTAGAATCCACTCAAGTCACAGCTCAAGTCATAGAGTTTTTGTTCAACGTGCTGAGTTCTGCTCGCTTTCGCAAATGTCTCATTAACAAAAGACGTAATGTAAGTAAGAGATTCATTATGCAGTGGAGACAACTTTACTGATTTTGCTGGAACACATTGTGAACGGAAATGAGTGATAGCTTAATTGTGATTGTAAATTGAGCACTCTTTTGTGCTTTTGAGGCTATAATCCATGGAATAAAAGTAACGTATTGTTTTGATGCTGCTAAGAGGAATGACAGCCAATTACACGCTGCAAAGTTTGGAAGTGACATCTACATATAAATGTGTGTTTCATTCTCAAAATTGCAATTGACATAGTGATAACTAACCCGGGACAAAAATATGGCATGTCAAAATAGATACGTGCAATGTAAATGCAGAATCACAGATTACTTGAAAACAAATATTCGTATCAATATATTTTTGAAAATTCCAGTCACCCAAAAAAGTAATATAAAAGTAATCCATATGACTCCAAGGGGTTAATAAAGGCCTTCTGAAGTGAATCGATGGGTTTGTGTAAGAAAAATATCCTATTAACTTTATGAAGTAAAATATCTATAACGGTGTGCAGCCCAGGGACAAACTGAAGAATCAGATGATCCCAATAGAACATCAACTTTAATGTAAACTCTTAGGAACACCACAGAGCAAGGAAACCACACTCTACCATAACGGTGACCAGACAAAGACTGAGTGAACAAGAGGAACTTAAATAGCAAACAGAAATGAGCTGATTAACAAGACACAGCCAGGACAAATTAACTAATGAGGGTAACCATAGTAACAAACAAGTGGTGGGAAACTAAGACAGGAACATGTGACAGGATGAAAACACAACTGAAAAATAAACTAAACAGACAGTCATGTGACAATATCTAGCTTCCGGGCAGACCGCTTTCCGTATTCAACTTGCGAAGAAAGTGTAATGCCTCTCGCGGTTCAAAATGCTTACACTACGTCCGATGTTATCATCGTGCTAGTTATGCTTTTTTTGTAAGTTGAATATGGAAGGCAGTCCACTGGAAGCTACAAACCCGATTCCAAAAAAGTTGGGACACTGTACAAATTGTGAATAAAAACCGAATGCAATGATGTGGATGTTTCAAATTTCAACATTTTATTCAGAATACAACATAGATGACATATCAAATGTTTAAACTGAGAAAATGTATCATTTTAAGGGAAAAATAAGTTGATTTTAAATTTCATGGCATCAACACATCTCAAAAAAGTTGGGACAAGGCCACTGTGTGGCATCCCCTCTTCTTTTTATAACAGTCTGCAAACGTCTGGGGACTGAGGAGACAAGTTGCTCAAGTTTAGGAATAGGAATGTTGTCCCATTCTTGTCTAATACAGGCTTCTAGTTGCTCAACTGTCTTAGGTCTTCTTTGTCACATCTTCCTCTTTATGATGCGCCAAATGTTTTCTATGGGTGAAAGATCTGGACTGCAGGCTGGCCATTTCAGTACTCGGATCATTCTTCTGTGCAGCCATGATGTTGTAATTGATGCAGTATGTGGTCTGGCATTGTCATGTTGGAAAATGCATGTGAGTGGATTGGGTTCACAGACAATGTTTTCTGGAAGTATTCCTGAGCCCATGTTGTGATTTCCATTACAGTAGCATTCCTGTATGTGATGCAGTGCCGTCTAAGGGCCCGAAGGGCCTTGACCCTTACGCACAGAGATTGTTCCAGATTCTCTGAATCTTTGGATGATATTATGCACTGTAGATGATGATAACTTCAAACTCTTTGCAATTTTTCTCTGAGAAACTCCTTTCTGATATTGCTCCACTATTTTTGGCCGCAGCATTGGGGGAATTGATGATCCTCTGCCCATCTTGACTTCTGAGAGACACTGCCACTCTGAGAGGCTCTTTTTATACCTAATAAGTTGCAAATTGGTCCTCCAGCTGTTCCTTATATGTACATTTAACTTTTCTGGCCTCTTATTGCTACCTGTCCCAACTTTTCTGGAATGTGTAGATCTCATGAAATCCAAAATGACCCAATATTTGGCATGACATTTCAAAATGTCTCACTTTCAACATTTGACATGTTATCTATATTCTATTGTGAATAAAATATAAGTTTATGAGATATGTAAATTATTGCATTCCTTTTTTATTCACAATTTGTACATTGTCCCAACTTTTTTGGAATCAGGTTTGTGTAAAAAAAAAAAATCGATTTTGATTCAGAAGATATTAATCCCCCGGAGCCGTGTAGAGCACTTTTATGCACTTTTTTTGGGCTAAAAATTTTAGGCTGCCATTCACTGCCATTATAATGCTCGGAAGAGCCAGAACATTTTTTAATATAACTCCAAGAATAATGTCATATACACTTAGGATGACTTGAGGGTGAGTAAATCATGAGGTAATTTTTGGGTGAACTATCCCTTAACATAATATAACTTGTTTGTAATCATAATATGGTTAGTTTCCATAGGATCCCTGCTCCATGTCTCTATTGCCTAAGGGGTCCTTCTGACACTTTATATCATTGCCACGATATATATCTTCATATCACCCAGTCCTAGCAAGCAGTAGGAATGCTTAAAGGATTAGTTCACTTCAAAATGAAAACTTCCTAATATTTTACTCACCCCATCTCATCCAAGATGTTCATGTCTTTCTTTCTTCAGTCGAAAAGAAATTAAGTTTTTTGAGGAAAACATTCCAGGATTTTTTTCTGTTTAATGGACGGTGGTGTGCTTCTTCTCTGCGTATGACGTATCACGTCGGAAAGGTCACGCACGTGACGTACGTGGAAGTACCAACCAAGTGTTAAAACGAATGTGCAAATACTAAATCAAACTCTCTTTACAAAAATAAAGGTAAAACAACGATGTCAGACAAGTTTAAAGTTAGAGGAAAACATGAGATGGAGTTTTCGTCACTGGGTTGGTAACTTCCAAGTAACTTCCAAAGGCCATGACCTTTCCAACATGATGACATCATACACCGTGAAGAAAAACAACACTGAAGTCGCGCATTTGAGGTAAAAAAAAAATGTAATGGCTGATGGTTTCGCTAGATAAGACTCTAGTCCTCGGTTGGGATCGTGCAGAGCCTATGAAACCCTTTGAAGCGCTTTGAAATTGCATTGATTTGGACCTTCAACCAGTTGGTTGCCATTGAAGTACATTAAATGGAGAAAAATCCTGGAATATTTTCCTCGAAAAACATTTATTTTCGACTGAAGAAAGAAAGACATGGACATCTTGGATGAGACTGGGGTGAGTAAATTATCAGGAAATTTTCATTTTTAAGTGAACTAATCCTTTAAACACATTTGACTAGTTAGCTAGTTGATAAACCAACAACCAATTAACTATCAAGACTTACTGGCTAATGCTATTTTCCACTTGCCAGATAGTGCTCTTTTATTCCTTCATGTTAACTGAAGAAAAATCTGAATGATGTTCCATTTTAACCTTAATCAACAAACGACCATGACATCCTCACATTATCTTATTCCTCATTAATGCAGATAATTCAGTCACCAAATGCTGGATGGAGTTATACAGCTACGGCTTATGTGCATGAATGTTGGGGTTGGGGGTAACTAGCTGATACAGGAAATCAGCAGCCTAATGAAGAGGTCGACTGGCACAAAGTATTTTATGTATTTTGAAAATGCAAAAATACTAAAGTTAAACGTATTTAAATATAAATAATTTTTTTCAAAATTAGTATTTTGTATTTCAAATACATATTTTAAATTCATTTATCTAAAATACTGCCCATCTATGCTTGAATCTACAGAATACAAAAGTGAAACTTATTGCACAGAGCAACACAGCTGAACATCATATTTCCAGAGGTGTCACTTGGCTTGTTATCAATATAACTGTGGCTCAAAAATCAACAACAAGGGCCACAAACTGATGATGAACTGGAAGATGGAATGTCATTTTCAGGTAGTCATAATTGTGAACACTGTGTGAGGCCTAAATGATTTGCTAAAGGGGTGCGTCACTGCTGGCAAAATGAGCGTTCAATAAAACTGCCTATATAGTAGAAAGGCAAAAATATTTTTTTATTTTTTTTATATTCTTAATCGGTGCATCCTAGAGAAACCAGAAAAAAAGACTTGTCTTCCTTTTTGTCAAATAGGTAAGAAAATTCAACACCCATGATGCACTGCATGTTGCCGTAATGGTGTCGACTTATATTGTTCGCGGGTGCAAGAATTCAAAGAGTAAACGTTTAGCGGGAGTGATGCATTTTCTTTTTCCAGTCAAGTAGTATCCAACGAGTTGAAGGCAGTGGCTAAAGGCGGCAAAGAACCAAATATGGAGAGAACACACCGATGGAAACCGGAGGGGAAAAACTGAAAGAAACTGCCATTCTGTCAGGTAAAAGAAATCTGTTGTCATAGTGTTCTGTTTTACCATAATGCTGTTTAAAGAGTAGACAAAGTACGATACATATTTCAGCGATAAACCTAAGTTACCCTTACAATAACTGTTCTGTTTCACGTGCTATTGAAATGTCCTACTTCTCACTTCTGAAGTGATTACGAGATCGTCACATTCAAGTGCTTTGTTGTCGGAGAGAACAGAAATAATAGAGGACCAGGTTTATTCTTGCTCATTTAATAGGAAAATATTAAAGCCAAAATTATATAGCATCCCATTCATTGACAACCATAAACATCACCTCGCTAGAGATAGTCAGCTTGCTGACAATTCTGGAATTTAGGTCAAAATACATGCTATTTTCGCTGTGAATAAAACGTACAATTCGCTTCAAAATGATTACGACAAGATAAGGCGATGTAACGTTAGCTGTTGTGGAAAAAACTAAAGAATACCAGTCACAGCAACAGTTGCATAAACATCCGTTTTCTCCATGTTAGGTTTTTCCGCCTAAACGCTTTGAGCTCTGTGATTGGTGGTCCAGCTGTAGGCTTGTTCGAGATGAACTACACTAGCCCGACTCTGGTTGGCGAAACGGCCGCACACTACGTGAACCAACTTCATTCATTGCAAGCCACGCGTTTTTTTTCTTCCTACCAAACTGTTACTCTTATTCAAAAAGAATATATATTTACTATACTATTTACTGCTGGTCTTGTTTTGATCTCGTGGTACTTTGATGGCACATGTGATAGTAAGGCGGCTGCAGCGCCGATCAAAGTCGGACAAATTTTCTAACCAGAATGCATTGCTTTTGTCAGGCAACAGCCGTTATTTGCGGCACCACATGAAGTCAAACAAGCCTAATGAGAGACGAATTTCTAATGACAGGAAAATTTACCAATCTCATGGTGCCTTTTAATGGGTGGGGCTTATCACGTGCCGCCAAAGTGAGGAACGTGATTGAAAAATAAAACGCTGATAAAATAGCTAGCGATATTTTATTTCCAGATTTTATACTGGCTGCTGCTGCCACTGTTTTATATGTTAGGCTTTAGTAGAGAAAACAGTTATTTTGCGGAATAACTGGTCAATCTGTACATTTACCATAGACATTTGCTGTAATTCTGCATTATACATTTAATCGGCTGCTGCTGTGCAAGTCTGATGATATGATTTATCAACATGCGGAAGTGTCTGTTGCTAATGTGCTTTGGTCTAAGCGCTGCCATGATGCGTTGGCTTACATTACATTTTGTTGGTTTTGCGGCTATAGTTGTCACCATATTCTGCTGGAATTACACCGATTGTGTGATCCAATTCCTTCTAATGATGATATGCATTTTGGTGATAACTCTCATGCTCACTCGTGCTTGTGGCATTTCTCGTCAAAGGTAACTTGCAGTATTATAGAAGAGAACACAGTAAGCTAGGCTAATTTTAGTTTACTTTTTCCCGACAAGGGAAGGGGGTCAGAGGGCCAAGGTTCAAGAGTCACAGTTCGCTATTGATCTGTACACACAAAAAAACCTGGCTTGATTCAGTTGTTGTGATACGGTGACGCATTTCTGCCACATACATATTATTTTCCCCACTCAATTATGTTGTAATAACGAGATCTTATGTTGTTAAAGCTGCAGACCGTAACTTTTTGGGGTTAAAAATTATCCCAAATAAATTTTTGAGCAAGTACACAACCAGCCAGTGTTCAAAACTATTTGCTTACCTTAGCTCAATTTTCAGCTGTAAGCTTGTAATAAGGTTTTTAATTCCAGTGGTACTGGTGGATTTCCGTGGGAAATTCAAGCTGATCTTTGTGTCATCGCGTCACATCTGTACACATAAAGAAGGAGTCCCGGGTAGTAGGCTATATTACGTGTGAGTAGGGCTGGATGATTAATCGAAAGGTAATCGAAACCGAGATTCAGAACCTCTAAACGACGTAATTTTCCCATGCCGGTTATTTCGATTTTAGTCACGTGACTCCGCCCCGTCAGTCACATCAAGTGCAGTTTGCAGGCACACAGAAAGATTCAGGAGCAGTTATCTTTGTTTATACAATCTGGATGCTCAGTTTATACACCGTTTATACAGATAAGTTAATTGATGTTCTTATATGCGGTGCTACACCACACACACACAGATGGCGCGTGCAAGCCCTGAAGCTGTGACACAGAGAGCCGAGCCGTGTCGTGTCTCTGACAGCACGCGCACCCTGAAGCCAGATCACTTTCACTTGCGTCCTCACAAAACTTTGTCAATTGTGTGTTTTAAGGCCTGCCAGTTTGAACATTGAAGCGATTTTAGACCATCGGATGTGTATTATGTTGAACTAATGGCTGATATATTGTGACACACGAACACTCATACAGACAGTAGCTCGCACTGCACATCATGTGAAGATCGCGCGCGCAGAGGGGAGCGCAGAAACTCAACGCTGTCCTGTGATTTATAACTGCTTAGAAACTCAACAGTTATAACATAGATTTGTCTACCTTTGAAGTAACTACAAACCACAGCTTCATAATTGATAGAGACGGTATGACTAATTCACACACACTCTCTCATTAATGCATTCATATAAATGAAATGTAGGCCTACTGTGCTAATGTATCTGTATCTGATGTACAACAAACAGAAATCTGTAAGAAATGTTACGACCCATAGACAATAACTGCTGAAAATAAGATGTTTCCTTCAAGTATTCCTTCAAGTATTTATTAAAGTATTTATCACAAAGAAATGCACTTTTTCATTAGAAAAGATATCCCACCTTTAATAGTTGAACATATTTACAGTACAAACCTTATCAGTGAGCTATGAGGGCAAAAAAAAAAGGAAAGCAAAAAAAAAAAAAAAGAAAAAGGGAAGAGCAAAATATTAATTCATTAATCGTAATTGAGGTAAAATGTTCAGTTAATCGAGGTTTGGATTTTAGGTCAAACCGTTACAGCCCTACGTGTGAGGATGTTGGAGGTGGAGATTTATAGCCTTTTCTCACAGCACTTGATATAATTAAACTTTTGAATTTGACAGCGGATCTAGAAAGGTTCAAACTACAATTACCAGTGACAACTGGAGAGTCATCCGTTGTAAAATGCAAAAGACTTTGGACTTTCGCAGTGGCTACAGAAAAAAAGAGACTGCAACCGGGCCGATGCGAAAACAAGGATAAAAAGGCCTTTTGAAAGGTGGTGTGAACTTTTTTTCTGCTGGACAGTAGGGCTGTCAAATAAAAATTTGAATTTTGAATATTTGCTATAAAAAAAATATTTTGTTATAAAAAAAATTCACATTCGACTGCAAAAACCATGCATTAAAATTTTTGGTAGAGGCGCGCAAGACATGATGATGACTTAATTGACGCGGTTTGTTTATCCAGTACAGCGCGGTGCGGCTGTGTTGTTAATTTGAAAAACAGCGGAAAAAAAGAGTGAGGAAATTGGCAACCTGTCCGACGGCGTATACAGTCAGACACAGAGCAGTGCGGAAGAAGGCAATCAGGGCTTTGGAGCAAGAGATGGATATAAATGAAAGAGAAGATATGCTATCCTCTCAGTTGGTGGCAAAAATCATGCGGTATATATGTATCCACACAAGACCATGCACAGACCTTTTGAGGGGCATGTGCTGAAACTGAAAAAGGGCACCCCAAGGGCAACACCATGTCTGTTCACCTACCCCTAACACTTTATTATTAAACACACGTTAAATGCTTTAAAAAAAAAAAAATCTTAATTTTTATTGCTGCTGAACTTCAGTTAATTTTGTCAAGACAGAGGGTGCGAAGTTATGAGGTTTACTGACAGTTTGAGTGTCAGTAAACATGCATCTCGCAATGCATCTCGCAATGGCACGCAATATCTGAATGATTTTAATAGGCTACCTACATTGTGAAATAGTGTACATTTTAGGTCGACGCATATAGCAGAGAATAGACTGGGCACACGACTGTTACTTATGTGACTTGCTTGACATTAAAAAGAGTTATTAAACGCAATAACTTGTGAAAAACAACTCCTTGCAGTCTCGCTCTGTCTGACACACACACCGAAACGTGCAAACAAGCCGCCTCTCTGAAAGCGTGCCTTGTTACACACTTGAACTGTCAAATACACACACAGTTATGTCAAAATGGCTGTCTTGATGAGTATTCATGTAAACACAGTCAGTTATGCTTTAAGTGAATGATATCAGTTGGGCAAAGAAACCGAATGCGTGTCAATCGGATCCGTGCATTAGGTCTTAAAGTGACAGCTTTACACTGTCTTCCTTCTAATGAAGCTTTTTTAAACCTGCCGATACAGTAAACCTGCTGGTACAGTAAACCTGCTCATACAGTAAACCTGCCCATACAGTAAACCTGCTCATACAGTGATAACCTGCTGGTACAGTAAACCTGCCGATACAGTAAACCTGCCGATACAGTAAACCTGCCGGGTACAGTAAACCTGCCGGGTACAGTAAACCTGCCGATACAGTAAACCTGCCGGTACAGTAAACCTGCCGGTACAGTAAACCTGCTCGTACAGTAAACCTGCCCGTACAGTAAACCTGCTCGTACAGTGATAACCTGCTGGTACAGTAAACCTGCTCGTACAGTAAACCTGCCCGTACAGTAAACCTGCTCGTACAGTGATAACCTGCTGGTACAGTAAACCTGCCGATACAGTAAACCTGCCGGTACAGTAAACCTGCTCATACAGTAAACCTGCCGATACAGTAAACCTGCCGATACAGTAAACCTGTTGGTACAGTAAACCTGCTCATACAGTGATAACCTGCCGGTACAGTAAACCTGCCGATACAGTAAACCTGCCGGTACAGTAAACCTGCCGGTACAGTAAACCTGCTGGTACAGTGATAACCTGCTGGTACAGTAAACCTGCTCGTACAGTAAACCTGCTCGTACAGTAAACCTGCCCGTACAGTAAACCTGCTCATACAGTGCTAACCTGCCGATACAGTAAACCTGCTCATACAGTGATAACCTGCCGGTACAGTAAACCTGCCGGTACAGTAAACCTGCTAATACAGTAAACAAAGATAAATTAAAATAACAAACATAATCGTCCACCCCTAGTTCAGGTGTCTTAGTTTACCTGAATGTTCCTGATGTTAAGTTTTAGGTTGATATAACTATATATTACCAAGTCAAGCAAAGAGTTTTTGGTATTTAAATATTTGCATTGCATTTTTTTGTTTGTTTACATTGATGTTAAAATTATATTGTCAGATTTGTGACATTAACTTTTGCTAAAACACTGCTGGTCACTTTCAGAAGTTGTAGTGATGCTTTCTTTTTCCAGAAAGAATGTGAAACACATAAATGGTATCATTCTCAGTTTTTTATTAAAAAAAAAAAATAATTTAAATAGATTTTACACACTTAAAGCAATATCATATCGCATATTGAATATTGCATTATTTAATAAGGTATTGCATATCGCGTTTTTCTTCAATATCGCACAGCCCTAACGCAAAGGGTGACCAGTAGCATTGATTTATAGAAGAAGAATAAAACACCACCAAAAAAAGGGCACTTCACAGTGTAGGGGCAAAAAGAGCATGTGCTCTGCACAGGTTGAGCCCTACCTGTTCATGTGCCTGTATCCACATATTGCACAGCTGGGCAAAGACATACTTGACCATACCTCAGCAAAAAACGCTCAACGCTCAGCACACGCTCAGCACTCAAGTTGACTGTTTGGTGTTTTTGACGAACAATATGTAGATGTTTAGATTACGTTGTCTGCTTTCTCAGGTTACTGATGCACTTGCAGTTTTATGCACTTTTGTCACCTAATTTTCCTTACATGCTCATTAACGAAATTATATTTTATTTAATAACAATTGTTTGAAAAGTTAATGCACTTTAAAAAGTGAATTTCATTTATTTCAATAAAAGATGCGATGCTTGATTTGGTTTACAATTGCTTGTTTCGCTCGCTTGCGCCCTCTTGTGGGCATAGGAGACAATACAGTACTTTTTCACTCTAACATTAAGTATTGCCTTTTAGAATTCGAATATAATTCGAATTTTGCTAATATTTAAGAAAGAATTTCGAATTTAGCTTTTCAGCCATTTTGACAGCCCTACTGGACAAGTAACGTTAAGACATTTCAATGGTTCAATTATGTCACAGTAGCACACTTGTTTGCTTAATTCATAGTTACAGAGTTTTCTTTGTTGTGCCTTAATGTCACGCAATGCTAATGTTGTTAACATTAACAGTTTGAAAACAAAGTATAATTTGCACAGTTTGACGTGATATGATAAGCGATCGTTAGATTAAATAATCTTGATTTATTGCAATGCTTTTTTTCCCCTTAGTTGGTCAGAACAAAAGTGGATGTTAGCTACTTACTTGTTTCTGGTGAAAATTCTTATTGGTCATACTTTCAAACAGTAGAATCTGTGATTCTGAAATGACAGTATCCACACCGGCGCGGTGACTGACAGCCGCACATTCTCCTCAAAACATTGGATTCATCCACACTGTGCCATGCCGAGGCACAATTCAAGTAAAGCTGATAATTCCGCAAATAACTGCAATTGCAGATTTTGAACAGAGATGGCGACAAAGAGCAAAAACTACGGACTGCAGCTTTAAAACTACATAATTTTTTGTAATAGCGAAACGTTATGTCGCTTTGACATCTTTTCTCGTAATAACGAGATGTTATGTTGTTAAAACTAAATTTTTCTCATTAAAACGACATATATATTTTCTCCTAATAAGGACGTGTTGTATAGTGATGTGTACAAAATATGCCTTTATCCACATTACATTACATACATGCACAGTAGTGGCGTTTCTGAATGAATCAATGTTTATGAACAAATCGTTTGAGTGAGTGATTCAATGACTTTATTCTTGAACGAATCAGTGGTTTTAAACAAATCTGTGGAATCATTGACTCAATTATAATCAATCACTTGTTGCCACCTACTGGCATATTGATGTAACCTGAAGAAAGAGTGATTGAAAAACCCAAAACACAGACAAGCAGTGATCCAAACAGTGCCAGTGCTGTTGAACTGTATATGAACACTGATGGAACACTGCTCAACCAAGGACTAACAGTTATATAATGCACAATTTCTTCCATACTCGCATCAGAAAACACAATATACTGCAGTTATGGTGAATATCCATCATTATCATTATTATTATTATTATTATTATTATTATTATTATTATTATATACGGGCCCTTCTAATGACATTCTTGCCAAAGATGACTCTATCAACCCATCTAGGACAGCTAAACAAATAAGATGATTCTGTTCTGGAGAGGTCAGATTTCAAACAAATCTGACAAACAAACAGAAACTGCTATTATAGGCTTCTGTGATTTACTATATTCCCAAACTCTCTCAAGGAAAACAAACATGCTGAACCCATGGACAGTGTCTGCTGCAGTGGGACGCTGGGAATGTGTCTGATAAGCGCTCTCTCTCTTTCACCGACAAACTCAAGGCCCTCACACCCCTGTGGAGTACCAGCATCCCCCACGCAGAAGAGTCTGAACATGTCGAGTGATTGAAAGCATGTACCTCTATTTAAACAGGCCAGAGAGCAGAGCACATTTGCCTTTTAACCCTCAATATCAGTGTGAGTCAGAGACAAATATTTTTTTTTGCATTATTTTAAATTCAGATAAAATTATATATGTACAACAGTAATCACATACACATCTGCCTAAATTTGTCAAATCAGAAACTTACTTCAAAATAATACACAGCCTGCATATTCATTTCCAGTAGATTGGAAAAATCAAGCCAAACCAAATCAATATTAATGTGCTTTTAGTCCTAGTAGTAGTATTTCAATTTAATAGAGCTCTTTCTGTAAAGGATGTTGCATCTAATAATGCTTCCCTTGTGATCATTTGTGCATAGTAGCTCATGCCAAGACTTGGATACTACCACTTCATTGCCTGTATAGTTCCTTGTTAGCAAAGCCACAGAACAATGTTGATGAGGACCCTTAACATTTAAAACATTTGGAATAAAAAAAATATAAAACAGGAAGAAACAAGTCTTTACAAGAGACTGTTGTAAAGACTCCTGGGAAAAAGTGTTATGAAAGTGCTTGATGTAGACTTGCACAGTACCCGTATCAGTGTATTAGAGATATTCACATTTTTAACGTATCTTTGTGACAGTGTTGAGTATTAATTTGATTGCAAAGCAGTGCTGCGAATAGCCTCAGTCTCAAGAGTTTTGCACAGAGCAGATTGTCTCACTTAGGTTTTAGTGTGAGTGACGCAACATAGGGCAGCAAACATCTTGCCCTGATTATGATTATTGTTATTATTTCCTCTCAAAGTGCTTTTAATAAAAGTCAGATGTGCTCCTCAAAACAGGTACTGCCATCATTTAGGCCTTTTCATTGTATTTGCTTTATTTCCCCTGATGATCTCACAAACTGCTGGCACTCAATAGTTGAGCTCAGACCGGCCAAACCGTTCAGCACCTGTATTGTTACTTGATCTCATTCGAATGCCATGCAGTGCCAAATCATTATGGGGTGTAACGGACTACTCAGCCCTCTACATGTTGTTAAATACATTGAGTGCCTTATATAGTCGTTTTAAGAAAAGACACAGTTTGATTATGGTAACTGCTTCTGTATACTTGGGTGACCGCCCTGCTTTGAATTCAGTTATTCAATGTTTACTGGGGTCAAATGTAATTTAGACACTTAATTTTAAATGTAAAGAAATTATGAATGCCACTGCATTTAGCCAACTGGCAAGGTGATTTAATGAATGTATGAATTCTGTTCAGCCTAAGTTACCACAAGTGTCCTAGCAGAGTAACCACAGGTGTATGTCATTATGTGAACTAGGAAGATGTTCAACAATGTTTAACAACCAGGACGCCAAGTGCCAAAACTTTTTGTGAAGCCTGTT
This sequence comes from Paracanthobrama guichenoti, assembly GCA_018749465.1. NCBI lineage: Eukaryota > Metazoa > Chordata > Actinopteri > Cypriniformes > Gobionidae > Paracanthobrama > Paracanthobrama guichenoti. The sequence goes on from CM031947.1 coordinate 26,621,297, forward strand.
TGAGCTAGGCCTTTATTTCTCTGAAATAAATGCACTTCATTAGTATACAGTATTTATTTTACTTGAGGCAAATGTTACATTTATGTAAAAACTTACATAAAACATACATACAGAAAAAACCAAACCCTGAACTAAAGTAAACCGACAACTATTTGTAATATGCTAATATACAAAGCTAATAATATGTAACAATATGCTAATATGTAATGACTCCCCTGGGCATAGCCAACCAATGATGAATGAGTTTGAACAGGATGAACAGGATCTTTGTAGTCTGCCAATATCAAACAAGGGCAATAAGACATCACTTTGAGAAATAGATATAGCCTACATAGGCTATTATATAGAAAACTTTCATCAGACACATTATTGTCAGTTATTTTGTGTTTTGTTTTTTTGCCCACCCCTAAAAATGTATCCAATTGAAGCCTCAGCAGAATTAGGGTGTGTTGTAAACGAAACGGTTGAATGAGCGAGTCAATCATAAACACAGGACGATTCGTGATTTACGCCCTCGTTCTACGTCATCATCAAGCGCAATTCCAATACTCAAGAGTACAAGCCTGGATGAAGTCATCCAGATGTGTTCCTGATATCGAGGATGCCTCAGATGCAGACTGAAAGAAATGGAACCAAAGCCTGTTTTCATCTTGTTTTCAGAAAGAAAATGTTGAAGAGATTCCCGTTGCAAGCTTGAAAATGTGTGTTGCTATGAAAGTAAACATTTTGTAGTTTTGTTATTTTGGCACAGTGATAAAGATGTAGAGACTTTTAAAAAGATGTAGTACTTTTTCTTGGCACATTTAAAAGAATCCTTTTGTAACATTTAAATATACACACATACACAGTAAAATAAAAATGTATTGAATAATGTAAAAAGTAATGTAAGTAAATGTTTTAATACTTACATTACTTATATCCTGCAAACATGCATTCTGTGTCTCCTGTCATTCTTGGCTGCAACTGAAATCGCATACTCGCTTATAGGGTATTTTGAATAATTGAGTCATTACTTTGCAACCACCAAAAAGTATTTTCTAAATAGTATGAATGTGTGTTGTATGAATGTAATCCAGATGCACTACCCATGTAGAAGGGGACGTTCTCACGACCTTGTGCAACGTTCCCTAAAGGTTCTCTAAAGGTGACGAAAATCCCAAACCTTTATATAACATTAGGGATGTTTCTAAAGTGTCCTCTTTTGGTTAGGAAAGTGCTGCAGTTCAATGATCCAAAGGAGTCCTGATATGACTTCACAGGGACGTCCCATTTTGGTTATTGTATGGTCACAGAGCAACGTTACAAAGAGGACATTTGGGACATTAACAGAACATTCCCACATGGTCCTCTGTTGGTCATATAATAGCGTTCCTGATATGACTTTAGGTGGACGTCTCATATTGGTTATTCTATAGTATTCTATTGGTCACACGGCAACGTTACACAGATGACAGATGTTTCCACGTTTCCACATGGTCCTCTGTTGGTTATATTATAACGTTCCTGATATGACTTTAGGGGGACGTTCCATTTTGATTATTCTATGGTCACAGAGCAATGGTACAAAGAGGATATTTGGGACGTTAAAAGGATGTTCTCCCTCTTAGTCAGATGGGGATGTTTAATTCGGGACATATCTTGTTCAGTGCAGTGGTCTCTACACTACATTCCCATAACGTTTGCAGGAACTTTAGGGGACCAACCTAGAATGTTATTTGTTGGTCCTATTTAGGTCCTTCCGTCACATTTATTTGCAAAGCAGCCCAGTGAACAGTGATTCACACAAAGTTCTGAAAAGATTCAGTAAACGTGATGAAGGACCTAAATAGGACCAAAAAATAACATTTCTAGATTGGTCTCCTTAAGGTCCTGCAAACGTTATGGGAATGTAGTGTAGCGTCCTATAGTAATGGTCCCCTAAACATTCCCAGAACGTCCTGAATGTTTCCTGAAGGTCCGCCAAATAATGTCCCCCAACCCTTTAAAGAACTCCACATCATGGCCGTCTCAGAACGTTCTAGGAACGTTACCAGGCGACTTCCTTGACACCAGCGGGGACGTTCAGAGTATTTCCTGGGAACATCAAATTTCAAAATTAAATATGATTCCCTAAACATTCTGAGAACGTCCTGAATGTTCCCTGAAGGTCCTCCAAATAACGTACCCAAACCCTTTAAAGAACTCCACATCATGACCGTCTCGGAACATTCTAGGAACGTTACCAGGCGACTTCCTTGACACCAGCGGGGACGTTCTGAGAATGTTCTGGGAATATCAAATCTCCAAATAAAATATGGTCCCCTAAATGTTCCAAGAACGTCCTGAATGTTCTGTGAAAGTCATCCAAATAACGTCCCAGAATCCTTTAAAGAACCAGTTAATATAAAGATTTTTAATATAAAGTGTTTTTCCAAAATTAACATGATGTGATGCGGCCATGCGCACTTATTAGACCGTCTCATTCTAGTGTTTAATGCTTTAAAGCCTTCGAAGGACTGGACTAAGAAGCATACAGCCTCACTAGGATGCAGCCTTTTGTTTGAGAAGCAACCATTTGCTATGTCCGAAATCGTTCCCTATAACCTTAAAGGGCACTATTTGAAGGGACAACCATTTGTAGTGGTGTTCGAAACCATAGTGGACATTATCAAGTGCACTCATTCAATCCCACAGTGCACTGCAATAATGTGTTTACAACTGATGTATGCTCAACGGCTAGAGAATACCCATAATGCACTGTGAGAGTTGCGCTGCGAATGAATTCCTGTGTCTGACCTGAAGATGTGCTTGTAGCTGAATCAGCCATCCATCCATATTCCAAACCGCTGGTCCAATGTGGCTACAGCGTAATATCATACAAGTATAAACTGCTTTTTAACTGATTATTAAATTGTTTGGTTAAGGTTTATACATAGTTTCATGACAGTTCAAGATAAATATTTCCATCTTACTACTGGAGCTGCCAGTTTGCTAAGTTTCAAATAATTAAGGAAGCATAAACTATGCAAAAGCGGCAGCCCTTCCGGCGCACTCATTGTCCGAATTCACTCACTTGTTTTATTCACTCCCTTAACTGAACTATATTAGTGGACTAGTGTATGTAGGGAATAGTGAATGAGGGGGTGATTTTGGACACTTATTTGATCAGCCATTGTTTGATCATTAGGTAGCCTGTCTCTTCTTTACGTTCTAAGAATTAAAAAAGCAGCCACAGTCACTACCACCACCTACTGGCAACATTATATAACCTACAGAAAGTGTCTGAGAAAAATTCCCCAGAGACATTTCTTAAATATTTAAAATGTATACTGTAGCATTTAGATGTACCATTTTGATTGATATGGAAAATGTAAATGTAGATTTAATGTTTATCTTTTTGTAACGTAACTTTCAAAATCTAGTCTCTTTTGACATTTGTTTGAAATAAATCTGGAAATTTGGGCAGTGATATGCAATACTTCTGGAACTCCATACAACACCCCGGGGAATATTCAGAATAAAGCAAGCAAGAATGATGTGATTTCACGTCAAGCAGCGTCAACTGGTTTATAGAGTAGGAATATGTGGTGCTCTGGATCTCATTCAAACACATGTGGGCCTATGCAGTAACTACAGAGCTCAGTGCTGGAACTTGACAAAACTAGAACAGTCGTCCCTCAAATAAAGTGTATTGTCAACAGAAACATTAGCCTGCACTACCACTACTCATGTTGCTGTAAACACAGGTTGTTTCTAGCTAATCATTGCGGAAACAAATTTATCCCACGTGGAGGTAATCGTTTTAATAAAGAGCATTCGTCTGGAGGCCATTTATAAATGCAAACCGTACACATCTGGAACTGATCCTGAGTTGAGATAATCCTAGTCTGATGCTTCTCTGGTCCACCTGTAGTCCAGCACAACACAGGTTGTGCACGAACCATCTAGAATTATGAGTGTTTGCGAGCATGCCCTTATACCCAAAAGCATTATCGCTGACTTCAGTGAATCCTCTCCAAACTATTTGCCGTTTTCATGACAGTGGAGCTCTTTATGACTCTCAATAGTCCCCCTGTGGTTTTATGGAAACAAAGTTTACAAAACAGGGGCATATGTTTCAACTCTAAAGCTGCATTACACATGGGCAAATGCAATTCTGATGATAGACATGGCTCCCTTTAGTATTAGTTAAATATTGACTAGTTATAAGCAATAAGAACTGCCCAACTATTGCTTCTTTTGTCTCCTCAGCCAATAAAACACATTTTAAAGGATTTCTTGAAGGTTTCAAAAGTTTTACAAACCTGACAAGTATTGTAAGGGCTTTTCATGAAGAGGAAATATGACATATCTCTTACTGAGACCTTGTCGTTCAGGAACACTAGTTTATATGGCAGTGCACATTCTATATGTCAGGATTATAATGAAATGCTGCCTGGAAACAAGGTTATTGCAGGTTTCAGACAAGACAAACTAATTAAAGACGGGAAGGGAACTGTTTGATTTGCGATGGCAACATCACGCAGCACATTCTTGCAGTTGAACATTACTGGAACTAAGCAGTGCAAACCCTCACCGGGTTCTTCATGTTAGCTCACAGCTAATTGCCATTCTTGTTGTCTAAGTAACCGGTCAATAACACAGCACTGTGTTTTAACATACTACACAGTATCCTTAGATATCTGAGGAGGATCTGTAAAAAGCGCCATTAATCGAATGCAATAAAAGAGGAATTTTAAGGAGTGTTTATGTATATTAGTGTACTGCTTGTGTTCAGCGATTACAATATAAAGCTTACAAAATGTTTATCATAAATTGACGCTAAGACCCATAATCAGCCCAACCTAAATTTACAGTCAGGAGCTGATACTGGTTAAAGCAATGGGGAGAAAATGTATCCTTTTAAGAGAAAATCCCCATCTAGGGCATTTATTCTCTTGAAACCTGTCAATCCCAAGCAGGAAAGACAGTGCAAGATAACGGAAATGTCTACATTTAAAAAAATTTTCAGGACATATAATCAGCAAATATTACAATGATTATTTTAAATTAATTGCGAGAAGCAGAAATCGCTATCACATTAAAATGCTATTAAACATACAGCCCTAGTATTTATATTACTTAGGCAATTGAAATAACCACCTTCAATCTTATAAAATAAGAAAAACTTTGTAGGGAATGTATCCACATTTTCTATAAAATAGTCACAATGAAATCACAATGACCAAGTCTTGTTTTGTTTTATGTATATATTTGTTTGTTTGTTGGAATATTGCAGCAGGGCTGTAACCACCATAGACATTGAAATTGAAATGACCAAATTGCCCCCCGTAATATTTGATATTCTTGATTCTGCTCTGCTGCACTACATCAGGCACAGCTCTGTTTGTTGTTAGGATGACAAAAAAAAATTTCCCCCGGTTTCACAAAACAAGACTTAAAGCCACAAACAATATGTAACTTTTCACCGCTAGAGGTCGCTTAATCAAAACAATGGCATAGCTTGATTATGCCTTGATTTTGCGGAACTTTCAAGAAAACTAGATTTAAACAATAAGACGAACTGCTATATAACAAAGATTAGTTTCCTGTCGATGAATGTATCCAAACAGTTGCTCTCCTGTCTAATCAAACACATGCGTCTTTGGTGTTTCTACAAAATAAAAATTATCTAAAAAATAGAAATCGAGGGTAACGCAGGTATGATGTCTTTGATAGGAGACATCTCTGTCACATAGTTACGTGCATCCCGTCACTGTGAAGGTAACTGACCTGTCACTCATCTTGTCAGTCATCCTCCATATTTAATTTAATTGAATTTCCTACCGCATTGGAGGAAAAAAGTAGCGTGTTGATCTGCCAGTCGTGGGACTTTCATGCGGAGAACATAATGATGCAATGGCCAAATGGATCTTTATAAAAGTTCCTGTTGTTGCAGATAACACAGATAAGAATAAATAAATATGTTTAATGCATACAGTACAGTGCGTAATTCAACAGTGGAAACACCATATAAATCAATATGGAAATTCCCTCAAATTAAAAGGACATTAGACACTACTTTCTGTGTCTGTAGGTTAACTGGGTAGTCCGTAATACTAAAGATACATTTTACATACTGTAAAAATATTGTTAGCTGTATTTGCTATTCTAAACATAGTTAAAGACCATCATAGTTTTACCATCAGAAAAGAGAATGGAAAGTCACTTGACTGACTGGTCAGGCTGCTTTAGAGAGTCGTTTGGCATCTGAACCAGAGAGGCCACAGGCTTTCAGGCAGATGGACCGGGTTATTGCACGGTCAAATTGTTTCAACACAGATGATGTGTGACCACATAACAATCTACAGCTGCCCGAATGTGTTTATATCAAAGATGTCACATTTCTTTGTTGCTGAGTGCTAAGACCATAATTCTGCTCCTCAGAAGAAAACAGACCAGAGCATCAAACACGGCCATTGTTTTCAGCTTCACAATCTGTCAGCTTTTCAAGTGGGTGACATAGTCTCATTAAATTATGTGCTTTCCTACTCAATGTGTCAGATATTTATTCATGCAGCTAACAAACCACTTAGAGCTAAGAGACTGTATGATTTATCTCCCTCTCATGGATATTAAGGGGATCTGGCATCATTCAGCCCAGCACATGATCTCTCTCTAGATGATTTTCTTCATCATTTTGGAACACAAGCTAAAAGCTCCCTATTTATGATTAAGATATAAATCAGTGTAGCCGTGAGGAAGATGTAGACAGTTACAGCATGTTTGTAGTCAAACCTGAATGTGGGCTGAATATGAGCACGACTGCTGCCTGTGGATAGATGGTTGTCTATTTTTTACTTTCCACATGCAAGTATCCGTACAACACCTCTGTAAAGTATGTTTTATTGTTCAAACTAGTGCATGAAAGGGAATACAGACCAGTTTTACCTATTAAATTAAACATGTAATACATTCACTTCTAAATCTAAGAGAACTTTTTACAATCATACACCCATATATACTTGGCTACAGTCATTTTAGCACTTTAATTAAATATTATTAATAATAATATTAATTTAAATAACTAAGCAATAGGATGTTCGCTCTGGAGAAACTCTGGGGTTAAACACCTTGTTGAAAAGCATAATAGTGAGCTGCCCGGTAATTTTGGTAGCTCACCCGTACTTTTTATTTAATTAAAGTTGCTCACCGCCACATTTTATTTAATTAAAAGGAGGATTTACAGAGAAACTTAATGTTTAAGAACTAAAATTAAAGAATTTCCTCTTTCTGAATGGAATTCTTATAATTAATTAGTTTTTTAGCAGAATATAGGGCAGTTTTCCAAACTCAGGTTCACGAACGGCTGGTTTGTGAGGGAACTGTCACGGTGGCTGTAATGATGCGCACAATGAAGTAGAGAAAACAAAAACAGTCTTTAATCAATAAATCCACAACGGAAAACTTAGGAGATAGCTGGAGAAACAATAAACACAACCACTTCTAACAGACAATACCAGACAATGAAACACAGGACATTTCAAGTCCAGAGCCCAGAATACCCCACCCAACTCAACCCAGACTCGTCCATCAGATTGCCAGACATAGAAGTGTGATTCGTCACTCCAGAGAACACGTCTCCACTGAGTCCAGTGGCGGCATGCTATGCATTGCACTTGGTGATGTAAGGCTTGGATGTAGCTGCTCTGCCATTGAAACCCATTCCATGAAGCTCTCTATGCACAGCTCTTGAGCTAATCTAAAGGCTACACAAAGTTTGGAGGTCTGTAGCTATTGACTATGCAGTAAGTTGGTCTTCTGCGCACTGTGCACCTCAGCAGGCACTGACCCCACTCTGTGAACTTATGATGGACGAGTCTGGGTTGAGTTGAAGCTGCAAAGGTTGGGCCAACTCCATATTAAACCCTAAGAATGGGATGTCATTAAAGTTCATGTGCATGTAAAGGCAGGCATCCCAAAACTTTTGGTAATATGTGCTATTTTATTAACAAATTTAGGGAGGAGCAGGTTCAGATACTTAAACCTAATTAAACACAAGTGGCCTACCACTTTGAGGCTGAGTTGTTGTTGTTCCCAATTGATTCCACTTTGTTATAATACCACTAACAGTTGACTGTAGAATATTTATTATTTATTGCACAGGTGGCAACCTATCACGGTACCATGCTTGAATTCAGTGAGCTCCTGAGAGCGACCCATTCTTTCACAAATGTTTGTAGAAGCGTCTGCATGGCTAGATGTTTGATTTTATACAGCTGTGGCCATGGAAGTGATTGGAACACCTAAAGTCAATGATTTGGAGGGGTGTCCCAATACTTTTGGCAATATAGTGTATGTTGTATGTGCATGTCTATATGACTTTCTTCTTTCAGCCAAACACCGTTATATTAAAAACAATTCTGGCTCTGCCAAGCTTTATTTTGGGAGTGAATGCTACCTTCATGTATGCCCCAAAAAGCACATCATAAATGTAATCCATACGGCTCCAGGTGGTTAATAAAGGCCTTCTGAAGTGAAGAGATGCATTTTTGTAAGAAAAATATTCATAATTATAACTTTATAAACTGTAATCACCTCTGTACGGTAACGTCCGTCAGTGCATTCACGAGAGAGTCGAGTTTCAGTATATGAAGTTTTGGGCTTCAAAAATCAAGGTACCATTCACTCCCATTATATGGCTTGGAAGAGCCAGGATATATCTTATATAAATCAGATTTTGAAGTTTGGTTATTTAAGAAATTCCTAATAAATAATTATAAAGCAAGATGTTGAAATATGTGAAATATGTATGGTTTACCTAAATTGCAAAAGTAATTATTGTGACAGATGCAAAGGGAAGAGGAAGAGAATTTATACATGCGTCAAGTTTTTTGACAAGAAAGTCTTTCATCCTGAGGAGATGAAACTGAGGAGGAAGATTATTTACAAAGCAATCTTTAGTGGCAGCAGTGATAGTTCTGCCATATTTGAAGCGAGGGGACGGCTTTGCAGCCTTAGCTAAATTAAGTATACATGATACTAGGTAATGATCTGAGATGTCGTCGCTCTGCTGCAGAAGTTCAATGGTGTCAACATTTATTCCATGTGACAGTATTAGGTCTAGAGTATGATTACGGCGATGAATGGGTCCTGACATGTGTTGCCTTACTCCAATAGAGTTTAGAATGTCTCTAAATGCTAATCCCAATGCGTCTTTTCATTGTCTACATGGATATTAAAATCACCAACAATTAGTACTTTATCTGCAGCCAGTACTAACTCTGATAGAAAGTCAGCAAATTCTTTGATAAAGTCTGTATTGTGCCCTGGTGGCCTGTATACAGTAGCCAGCACAAATGTCAAACGGGATTTATCAGTTACACTACATAACGTTTCATAAAGCACCAAAACTTCAAAGGAATTATATTGGAATTATATTAACTAGACTTCTGAGTAATACTGAAGATATTATTATAAATTACAGCAACCCCTCCCCCTTTACCTTTCAGATGCGGCTCGTGTTTATAACAATAATCTTGGGGGGTGTACTCATTTAAAGTAATATAGTCGTCAGGTTTTAGCCAGGTTTCTGTCGAACACAGCACATCTAGATTATTATCTATAATCATATCATTAACCATAAGCGCTTTTGTGGAAAGCGATCGAATATTCAGCAACCCAAGCTTTATCATTTGTTCATTTGTATTATATCTGTTGTTTATTTTTTGGACATCAATTAAGTGATCAGAAATGAAGGAACAAAAGTGCGCAATGTGTTCTCCACATGAGCTGGATATTCATTAAAAATAAAGTTCATCCATGCATTCATAATATTGGAATCCGAATGAAGCTTATGCTGTATGTTTATTGCTTAGAGCTAAACCGGATCGAACTTCTATGTAGGCCTGTGTCATGTCAGTGGCATGAGTCAGTGGGCGGGGCTACGGGATCAGGCGTTGTTCATCTTATGTTGAGGCGGTGTTTCACCACACGATGACGTCACAGCCTGGCACATTCTGAGATTGATAATTTGCTGGGTCTGGTGTCAATAAAAGCTATTCTTTGACTAACAAGGACGTTTTCAGCTCTGAAACTTACAGGATATTCTTATATTATCATGACCTTTTATATATCAAAAGCTCAAGGGAAAGTAGATTTCTCAATTCATGACTCCTTTAAGCATGTAGAATTTAATTTACCTAAAAATAACTGTATAGCTGTTAAATCTGGGTTATTTTTTGAGGAATATAATTGTTCATACAATCAAAAATATCATTTATTTCTTCTGACGACTGTGTATACTTCCCAGTAGAATCATTAATAGCAGTTATTTTTGTTGATATATCAGTTGATTTTGTTCTTTTATGCTGATGTTGATTTGATAAAATGTACCAGATTTGTTATTGTATTCATATTCATTATATCTATGGCTTTGCATCAGAAATTGTTTTCTTTAATATAGTATTATTAAACTGAAATTTTAGTTTTTGCAGTTGATCCCCTAGGACAATCAATCTGTAAATTGTATGATATAGGTGTATGGTCACAACATATTATAGGATGAATTTTTACATTAGCAATATTTTGAATACTAGAATTACTTAAAAAAAAAAAAAAAAAAAAAAAAAATTGTTTTGGGAAAATGACTCGTAAGGAGGTGTATTGTCTTGCCATATTTTTAATTCTCCAGCAATCTCCAAATCCCAGTTCTTCCATACATTGCTTTATTATTGTTGCCGATTGTATTATAATGTTGTGTGACTATTAACCAACATCAAAGAACTTTAAACATGTAAATGTGCAGTTAAATTATAAAAATATTAACTTAAAAATCAGGAGTACTTTACTAATACTTTAAATACTTTAGATCAAAGGGGTTTGGCTGAGGATATTGCTCTAATCGGATGTATATTACAGCCTCTCTGATGATCTTATGGAAAATCATGACATGTTTTATTCTGTTCACCACACTTATCTGCATTCATCATCTCAAGGGTCATAAGGCTTCTGCTGTTGAATAATGGATGGATGGATGGATGGATCATTGCTAAGATCTAATCTAAACTGATGCAGGACATGAAAATATGAAAAGTATTTCAATAATTCTCTCTCTGTTCTCTTTATTCCACTAGTTTCATGCAGTAAAATGATTACTGTTTAAAATAAATGCTTCAGTAAATAAAATTCTCAACATTTATACATTCATTTGTATTTTTAATAGTTTTTTTTTCAACCCAAGCTTCATACAAGCGTATGCATTATGGTGTTATGTGGGAGGACACATACAGTAAAGCAGAGACAGAACGATCTCAGAAAATGCTGTTAACATATATGTCAGCAATCTTTCACACCTGTACCCCCTTTTTCATAAATCTGTCACCATTTGATTTTTTTTTTATTTTTTTTTTTTTGCTTTACAGAATGTAAATGGGAAGATTTAGAGGGCTGTGACACTTTCTGTAAGCAAGTGAGAGAGGTGAAAGCGGATTTCAGCGCCTTCTGCAATTACCACCTTTTCCTGGAAGTGCTTATGGCTCTAAAGGTTGGAGAGCTCTCAGAGATGCATTAATTCTGGAGGTGAGTTTAGGTGCTTGAGTATGGCTGTCTGTGTTAAAAGCTGCTAGAGGTTGTAAATTAAACATGAGCGCTGCTAGTCTGGCTCCAGTCCATAAACCTGCAGGACACAAGAACACTGCTTATGTCCCATGGCTAAATGACTGCTGAGTTCGATTGAAATACTGAAATCTCAGTTGACTGATGACATTTTCTTAGAAATTATATTGTAAGGTTTCATATCACACTAAATCTGATCCAGTAACTGTTAATTATAATTTAGAAGGGGATAGAATGCGCTTTCTTTGGTTCTGTCACTGTTTTACAGAAGTGAATATTGCATAAGGTGTGGTTCGTCAAATTTTTGGGGACAAAATCCAGTAATTTAAATGGGAATAAATGTGAATAGGACACACAGTTTTTGCAACTGCATACCACATATTTGCCGCATCAATTAACAGAATGATGCTTGGCTAGTGACTACTGTTTGAGCTCCGCTACACCATTAACAATTGACAATGGATATTTTTTGCCCGCAGAATTTAGCAGAAAAGTTGATGAAACCAATGACACGTGTCGTAAAGCCAAGGATATGCTTCGTTTTCCATCTCTTGTACTGTCCAGTGCTCTGACTTCAGCTAGTTCTTATGCAAGGGAACAACAATGTGTGTTGCCGCCTAGTGGTCAAACTGATCTACTACTGTCAATTCCACACATATTGGCAGATGGCACAGTCCGATGCGCTGTGCATATGCATAGAGATGCTCGCTGTACATTTGATCACATTGTATGTTCTTATCAAATGCAAATAAATAAACAAATACATTTTATCCAAAATAATTAATGTTTACCTTGGATTGAATTGAAGCTTGGATTGAAGTTTCTCTGATAAATAACTTTTTGTTGTAAGTAAACACAGGGACCTGGAACTTGCTAAAGTAAAAGAGCTTGAGATAGAGTTGATGGATTGCTGGCTTGTTAAACAGGAATATAGAGGAAACATGGGCCTTAAAGTTTGCTGTCTCAGGGCTGCAAGTCCTTGGTGTTTTGGCAATTTACAGCGCTTCCTATTTAGACAGCAACAACCTGACTCCCCAGCTCTACACTGATTGGTCCTCTAACCTGTTTTCAGGAAGCAATTGAGATAAGATGTCTGAATGGAGCTCTTTTTTCCGTTTCCTCATCCCTACACTTTGCCCCTAAGTGCAAGGAAATGAACAGCCCTGTGCATGTGTTGACATTTATAAATGTGAGAACATCATGTGGGAAAATTCCCTGTCCAAATCTTTTTTCATTCCAGAAGTTACAAAAGTCTCTCCTAAAACATTACCAGTTTCCAACGAATCAAAGTGACATGCTGTTAAACTTGAACCGACATTATACATTGTTTTTTTCCTTTGTCAACTACAACCATTTGCATTTTAGTGGACATATATGCTTGGTTGTATTACACACCATAATGGCCACTTTCAGAGGAAGAAAAAAGACTAACCTCCAATTTCATAGTCCCAGACTAAAATACTGAGCTGTTTTAACTTGCGCTGATATATCTTAAAATATGTCAGTGCCATTGTTTTGTCTCAAGATGCACATCAGTAATGATTTTTTTTTTGGTGTTTTTTTTTCTAAGGCACGTTTATAAAAGCTACTTAAATGTCCTAATTAAACTAAGGCCTAATCCTGACTTAATCTAAGCCCTGTCTGTGAAACCAGGCTTAAGATGTGTCCAAATACTTTTTGGGGTCACTGTATGTGCTTTATGAACACCCTTTGTGGTCTATTGCATGTGTCATTCATAATTTTGGATGGTTATAAAAGTGACCACGCATTTCACAACACAATACACAGCTCTGTGGTGGTTTACTGATGACACCACAACTCCCTTGAGAACATGCAATGAAAGATAAAAGTTGGCTCTCGTTCCAGGGTTAGAACAGTCAAACATAATTGAAGCAAGTTTATTCAAATACAAAATTGTAAATGGGGAAATGTTCTGCATGTGCTTGTTTTTCATTTGACAATTAAAATGTTCTGAACTAATTATATTGTCAGAGTCATAAAGAGCAATTCTCTCTAAATAGTGTTCCAAGCTGCAAGGTACACACATTTTTCTCATATTTACAAAGCAAATTACAGTATGTGAATTGCATGCCAACCTATGGAATACAACCTTTCTCAGGACATCATATGGGTAGTGCTTTCAATAACGCTCTAGTTTCTCCAGTCCCTGTTTTTAAAGCTCAAGTGCAAACATATAACAGTATCCAGCGCTATCTATATGAAAGGTGTGGTGGAATAAGTCCTGGAATTTATTATGGCATTATGTGGACTGGGATACTGTGTATATTTTTTCCTTTTCTTTTGCTTTCACATCTGTACAAATGTCACAGCTGTGGGAGGAAATATGTCTGGCCACTACAGGTGCTTTTCAAAGAGATTCAGTGTGTACATTCTCCTTTTTTTCAGCATGAAAAGACAGAGTTTCCCGTCACAAAGACGCTGCAGCAGCAGGAACTGCTTGTAAAAGACTCACTTCTGTTGAGTCTCCTCCGTCACGATCACTGCCTGAAAGATCTTGAAAGATCTCCATGATATATTTTGTTCAGTAATACCCACAATATTTCAGATTATCTGGATTTTGCCAGCTTTGACAATTCTTAGTGATTCTAAAAATAAAATAAAAATAGATATTGACACATGAGATGTATAACAAAAAAACAAAAACAAATCAAAGCTAAAAACTTGCTGATAAGCCAGAGTTCTTCAATAACTTTATGTAATCTGTCTATCAACCAACCCACACACAAAAAACTATACTGAGCTAATATGTTCACAATGTTCACACAAGAACTTCAGCTATCAGCTAAAACCAGGTGTGGAAATATTTGTTCGAAAGATTATTTGTCATCAACTTGGGAACATCTGTGGAGCAATTACATTCGCTGCATCTGTAGCTTCTTCATTTTCTAACATTTCAGAGGTCTATATGTCATCTTGATTTGTTATGCAGTGAATAGGACATAGCAGATGGTAATACATCTTGAAAGACTGTTATTAAGGATGCTTTATTGCATTTTCAAGAGATTAATTAGATGTGATAAACAGAATCAGTCCACAAACTGACAGAACTAAATGCTCATTTCACAGTGGTTTAGAGAGATAAAGAGGCTCAGGGTGCGTATTCATAGCTATCACAACTACATTGTAAATTTGTTGTAAGTCTTTAGAAAACTTGGCCATTTTCTTCTGCTTTTTTTTCCCACAAGTGAGAAATTCTGCAGCAGAGCGAGGACATCTCAGATCATTACCTAGTATCATGTATACTTAATTTAGCTAAGGCTGCAAAGCCGTCCCCTTGCTTCAAATATGGCAGAACTATCACTGCCGCCACTAAAGATTGCTTTGTAAATAATCTTCCTCATCAGTTTCATCTCCTCAGCATCCCAGATAGCACTCGATTTTGCAACAGAAACTATTGACTCTCTTTTTTCCAGCACTTTAGACACAGTTGCTCCCCGGCGCTTAAAGAAGATTAAAAAAATAGTCCAATGCCGTGGTACAATGAGCACACCCGGGCCCTTAAAACAGCAGCCAGAAAAATGGAGTGCACCTGGAAGAAAACAAAACTAGAGGTTTTTAATTCGTGGAAAGAGAGCACGATCGCATACAGAAAGGCCGTAAAAACTGCTAGATTTGCTAATTTCTCGACTCTCTTAGAAGAAAACAAACACAACCCTAGGTATTTATTTGATACAGTGGCTAAGTTAACCAAAAATAAAGCTTCAACTTCTGATGGTTGTAAACAGCACAGCAGTAATGACTTTATGAACTTCTTTACGTGTAAGATCGATAATATTAGGAA
Source organism: Paracanthobrama guichenoti (assembly GCA_018749465.1). Classification (NCBI taxonomy): domain Eukaryota; kingdom Metazoa; phylum Chordata; class Actinopteri; order Cypriniformes; family Gobionidae; genus Paracanthobrama; species Paracanthobrama guichenoti. Next base: position 26,636,673 of record CM031947.1, read on the forward strand.
GAAAATTATAACCATGCAGCTGTCTACTACAATATCACATCAGACAGAGCATTGTAGTGTCACTGATAAAACAAATTACATTCATTCACTGCTATAGGAGAGGAAGAATTGGCTAAACTCGTTAAATCATCTAAATCAACAACATGTATGCTCGACCCTATACTGACTAGGCTATTAAAAGAGATGCTACCAGAGGTCATAGATCCTCATAGATCCATAATATCATTTACTCATCTTTGTCATCTTTGTACTGAAAACTTTTAAGTTGGCGATTATCAAACCACTTATTAAAAAACCTCAACTTGATGCTACAGAATTAGTCAATTACAGGCCGATCTCAAATCTACCCTTTCTGTCAAAAATACTGGAAAAGGCAGTGTCTTCACAATTATGTTCCTTTTTAGAAAGAAATGGTATCTGTGAGGATTTCCAGTCAGGATTTAGACCGTATCATAGTACTGAGACTGCTTTCATCAGAGTTACAAATGATTTACTCTTATCATCCGATCGTGGTTGTATCTCTCTATTAGTGTTACTCGATCTTAGCACTGCATTCGATACTATCTACCACACCATTCTTTTGAATAGACTCAAATTATGTTGGCATTAGTGGAACTGCATTGGCATGGTTTAAATCATACTTATCTGACCGTTATCAGTTTGTAGCAGTAAATGAAGAGCTGTCACATCGATCACAAGTTCAGTATGGAGTACCGCAGGGCTCAGTACTAGGACCGTTGCTCTTCACCCTGTACATGCTACCACTGGGAGATATCATTAGGAAGCATGGCGTTAGTTTTCATTGTTATGCTGACGATACTCAGCTCTATATTTCTTCATGCCCTGATGAAACTTACCAATTCACAAGATTAACGGAATGCATAGCTGATATGAAACATCGGATGTCTAGTAATTTCATGCAACTTAATTCTGAAAAAAAATAATTTTTAATTATTGGACAAAAAAACTCTGCAGGTAGTCACCTAGAATACTGTCTAACACTCGATGGCTGCTCTGTCAAGTCCTCGTCGTCAATTAGGAACCTGGGTGTGCTCTTTGATACCAATCTTTCATTTGAAAGCCACGTTTCTAACATCTGTAAAACTGCATTCTACCATCTTAAAAATATATCTAAATTACGGCACATCCTTTCAATGCAAAATGCTGAACAGTTAATTCATGCGTTCATGACCTCAAGGCTAGATTATTGTAATGCTTTACTGGGTGGTTGCCCTGCTCACTTAATAAACAAACTCCAGCTGGTCCAAAACGCAGCAGCTCGAGCTCTTACTAGAACCAGCAATTATGACCATATTAGCCCGGTTCTGTCAACATTGCACTGGCTCCCTATTAAACATCGTATAAATTTTAAAATCTTACTTACAAAGCACTAAATGGTTTAGCTCCCCAGTACTTGAGCGAACTCTTAATGCATTATACTCCATCACGTCTATTGCGGTCTCAAAACTCTGGCCAGTTGATAATACCTAGAATATCAAAATCAACTGCAGGCGGTCAATCCTTTTCCTATTTAGCACCTAAACTCTGGAACAGTCTTCCTAGCATTGTTCGGGAAGCAGACACACTCTGTCAGTTTAAATCTAGACTAAAAACGCATCTCTTTACTATGGCTTACACATAAAACATTATCAATTTCTATTATTCAAATCAGTAAATGATTGTTAGGCTGCATTAACTCGGTCAGCTGGAACCGGGAACACTTCCCATAACACCTGATGTACTCGTTACATCATAAGAAGAATGGCATCTACGCTAATGTTAGTCTCTCTGTTTATCTGGGCCGTATCCAGATCAGATGGTGGACCTGCACCTGGAAATGACCAACGCATCCCTGAAGTGTCTGCAGAGAGCGTCAAATAAACTCCCCCTGTAAATGCCGCATCGACACGACATCCTCATTAAACCCGTCTCCGGCGTGACGACTCCAATCTTTCAAATAATCTTAAGAATATCTATTTACCTAATATAAGACTTAAGACCTGCAATGTTGAAAAATCATACACTGTTTGTTCGTCGGCCAGAGGAGAACTGGCACCCCGACTGAGCCTGGTTTCTCCCAAGGTTTTTTTCTCCATTCTGACCCTGAAGGAGTTTTGGTTCCTTGCCACCGTTGCCTCTGGCTTTTGGCTTGCTCAGTTGGGGACACCTAAATTTCATCCATATTACCGATCTGCCTGCATTGACACTATATGATACTTGAAATTAGCTGGATAACATCACCGTTTCACCAGAACGGCTGTACAAATTCTGTTGCATTATTTTCCTGTTAACCATGTGAAGCTGCTTTTAAAAGGGCTAGATAAATAAAGGTGACTTGACTTGACAAGTGTGCCCATTCAGGAAGTCTCTTTCATTCACAAAGTTATGAAAAAGTATGCCATGTTACCAGGCAGTTCTGGTTGCTTTTTGTGTGAACAGATTTGCTACCCCCAAAGAAAACCTATACTACGGTATTTTTTGAATCCGTTAATTTTGAAAAATTATTTTGAATCAAGGTCACTGCAGACTAAAGCCAGTTCGTGCATACGTGTGTGCGTTTTAATGTGGTAATGTCAGATAGATGAATGGATATTAGATGCAGTTCAGGGTAGGATAAAATTAATCTCTGAAAAAGAATGTGTGTAATACTCAAAATAGTTTGTGTGTATTAACGTGTGTGCGTGTGTAGGGATGGGCGATATGGGCTTAAAAATATATCACAATATTTCCTGGTATTTATTGCGATAATGATATCAATGGCGGTATAAATGTAGTACCATTCCCCATGTATTTGGCTGCAAGTGAGAGCATTCTTGAGAACCTCAGAAAAACAAACAATGATCTAAAGTAAAACGTACCCATCATCAAATAGGCTCCTATAATAAAACAAATTCATAAAATAATAATAATAAAAAAAAAAAAATAAAAAAAAATCCAAACACCAGCCTTTTCAGAAATGTAAAAATTGCAGATATACTTTTCTTCTGTAAAAGTGCAGGCAATGCCGTTTGTGCATTCGTTTCTTCTTGTTCATAAAGGCGGAATAATTCCAAATGAACGCCATTATTTTACAGTAAAATACAACAAAGAATATTATTTACATGTAGCACGTCAATTCTGCGTGGTATGTAAGACCATACCATACTCGCTCTCTTTGAGTGTGTGAGAAACACTGAGTGCTCTTAGTCGTGTGCCTCACACTAGTGTTTACTGTGTGTCAAATACACTCTGCATTCATTGAGATGAACTGAAATAGTGTGCTTTGTGGATCGCTTGACAAAGCGCAAATCTCAAGTGCTCAGTTCAAGTGCTCAGCGAGTGAAAATATATTTGTGTGTACAGGTTCCAGATTGTAGAGGTAGCTCCTCGTTTAGCAATAAACTCCTCTGCAGCTTCCGCCATAGTTGTTTTCGCTCCGCACTTGGGCTGTGAATGGGTCGCAATGCGTCATCAACTAGGCTTTATCGTTATTATCGCGGGAAGACTAATCCTTATTGTGGGGAGAATTTTTACCGGTATGTCGCAAACAGTTTGCACAATAAGTTATCGCCCATCCCTAGTGTTTGGGTAGCGTGTGTATGCATGTATCCACGCATGTACAGGTCCAAGGGCTCTATTGCAAGCACACATGTACATATGTGAACATGAACATGATAAACATGCTCCAGAAAACAGAATTTGTCTCTCCCATTCACTATCAATGGCCGGTAATTTTTGACCGGGAACACCACAAGTGTGACTCTGTGCCCTATAGTGCAAAATAAAAGCATTTCAAAACAAACGTCCTGATTAAACATTAAAGCACACCAGTGTGATAAACAGTGCAAATGTTCTTAATTTTTTTATTTAATATTGTGAAAACTATTCATAAATACAGTTTTTTTTCACTCAAAAATTGAGTTGCCTACTTTGAGGTGAGGCCTACGATTAATCAGATGCAAATAGAAGCACAAAACCAGACCTAAATGAAAGAAAACAAGTTGACAAAAAGATTGAATACAATATTTGGTGATAATATCACATAATGAGAGATTTATAAGCAATTTTTTTGTAGGCCGGACATTTTTGACCGGGAACACCACAAGTGTAACAAATTGAAAAAACTCCCCCAAAAAACTACGAAAATTATCAAGAAAAAAATTGAGAAGTTATACCCTGTGTGAACAAAGTCACTAAGTTTCAGTGTGAGCCGCCTGAGCTCTCTTACCTGATGAGACGGGGCTCACACCAGGAAGTCCATCACTGCTGTTCCACATGACCCTGCTCAGTGATTATTGGATAACACTGGGAAAGCGTGCCCTAGAGAAGGGGATGCTGCGGAGCCCACATCGTACCCCAAAGGAGTTATGTGGAGTACAGTGTTGAGCCGTAGCCTGCAAGGAAGGAGGGGGCTCAGTCCCAGTGATGGGAAGGCTCTCCCAAGGGAAAGACACAGGCTTCCCGTAGGAACGACCGTGGAAGAATATATGGGATCCCCACAGGGTCACTCATATAACCCCAGCCCATTACCAGTTCTCAAGGATTCAGCGGCAAGGGGCCTGATGCCCGACATTCCGTGACGTCCAGCACCGAGGGTGATGGAGGACTCACAGAGTTTGCTTCTGGAGAATAAGAGCACCGGAGTGCAGCAAGCCGTCAAGAGCTGGGGCCTCTCAGTGCTTCTACCCATTTGAGGTGAGAACACAGGAGGAGACCGGCTCTACATGTAGGCTATAGAATCTAGCGAACGTGTTGGGTGTCACCCAGCCCGCAGCTCTACAGATGTCTGACAGCGAGGCGCCACGTGCCAGCGCCCAGGAGGATGCAACACTTCTAGTAGAGTGTGCTCGCACCCTGAGCGGACAGGGCACACCTTGTGCTTGGTAAGCCAAGGTGATGGCATCCATTATCCAGTGGGCCATCCTCTGCTTGGAGACAGCCTTTCCCTTCTGCTGGCCTCCGTGACAGACAAAGAGCTGATCTGAGGTTCTGAAGCTTTGAGTTCGATCCGCAGAGCGCAGACAGGACAGAGCAAAGCTAGGGCTGGGTCTGCCTCCTCTGGGGGCAGCGCTTGCAGGTTCACCACCTGGTCCCTGATGGGAGTGGTAGGAACCTTGAGCACATAGCCAGGCCGGGGTCTTAGTACCACGTGGGTATTACCTGGCCCGAACTCTAGGCACGATTCGTAGACCTCTACCCTCTTGATGGAGGCCAATGCAGCCAACAGCAAAGTCTTCATAGACAGAATCTTTAGCTCTGCTGACTGCAAAGGCTCAAATGGGGCATTCTGGAGTGCTCGGAGCACCAGAGCAAGATCCCAAGAGGGTATGGAGGGGGGTCGAGGAGAATTTAACCGTCTCGCCCCCCTAAGGAACCTGACGACCAGGTCATGCTTCCCAACCATCTTACATTCTATGTGGTCGTGATAGGCGGATATTGCAGCAACATAGACCTTGAGGGTGGAGGGCAACAGCCTACACTCCAACACTTGTTGCAGGAAGGAAAGCACAGACGCGATCGAACATCTTCGGGGGTTCTCTCGGTGAGAAGAACACCACTCGACGAACAGGTTCCACTTAAAGGCGTAAGCCTGTCTTGTAGACGGTGCTCGTGCCAAAGTGATGGTGATGGTGTACCTCTTGGGGTAAGTCACCTCTTGGGGTAAGTCACCTCCGCGTCCCATCCAGGGGCCAGACATGAAGCTTCCACAGGTCTGGACGCGGGTGCCACAGGGTGCCCTGTCTCTGAGTCAGAAGGTCCTTCCTCAGAGGAATCGGCCAAGGAGGGGCTGTCGCGAGGACCGACAGTAGGCTCACTGAGGGAAACGCATATTTGCGCAGCCCCTGGGGCCAGCTGTGCGCCAGGGCATCCGTGCCCATCCAAACCCCGACACTGCATGCCCGAGAACCACTATGAGTGCTTCAAGAACCACTATGCACAGACGTATGCAAGACATGGGTTTCAGCTTTTGCATTCCTTGTGTCAAGCCACTCTTGAACAACAGACAGTGTCAGAAGCGTCTCGCCTGGGCTAAAGACAAAAGGGACTGGACTGCTGCTGAGTGGTCCAAAGTTATGTTCTCTGATGAAAGTAAATTTTGCATTTCCTTTGGAAATCAGGGTCCCAGAGTCTGGAGGAAGAGAGGAGAGGTACACAATCCACGTTGCTTGAGGTCCAGGTCAAGTTTCCACAGTCAGTGATGGTTTGGGGTGCCATGTCATCTGCTGGTGTTGGTCCACTGTGTTCTCTGAGGTCCAAGGTCAACGCAGCCATATACCAGGAAGTTTTAGAGCACTTCATGCTTCCTGCTGCTGACCAGCTTTATGGAGATGCAGATTTAATTTTCCAACAGGACTTGGCACCTGCACACAGTGCCAAAGCAACCAGTACCTGGTTTAAGGACCATGGTATCCCTCTTCTTATTTGGCCAGCAAACTCGCCTGACCTTAACCCCATAGAAAATCTATGGGGTATTGTGAAGAGGAAGATGCGATATATCTACAGGTGCTGGTCATATAATTAGAATATCTTCAAAAAGTTGATTTATTTCACTAATTCCATTCAAAAAGTGAAACTTGTATATTATATTCATTCATTACACTGATATATTTCAAATGTTTATTTCTTAATCTTAATCTTTATTTCTTAAATCCCAAATTCAGTATCTCAGAAAAACATACAAAGAAAGGATTTTTAGAAATTTTGGCCAACTGAAAAGTATGAACATGAAAAGTATGAGCATGTACAGCACTCAATACTTAGTTGGGGCTCCTTTTTCCTGAATTACTGCAGCAGTGTGGCCTGGCATGGAGTCGATCAGTCTGTGGCACTTCTCAGGTGTTATTAGAGCCCAGGTTGCTCTGATAGTGGCCTTCAGCTCTTCTGCATTGTTGGGTCTGGCATATCGCATCTTCCTCTTCACAATACCCCATAGGTTTTCTATGGGGTTAAGGTCAGGCGAGTTTGTTGGCCAATTAAGAACAGGGTCCTTAAACCAGGTACTGGTTGCTTTGGCACTGTGTGCAGGTGCCAAGTCCTGTTGGAAAATGAAATCTGCATCTTGTGGCATCACAAGAGGGCGTGTTCTGGAAGGCAGATACGTTGCTCTAAGATGGCTGGAGCAAGAGGGCGTCTTGTAAGAACTACCCCTCCCAGGGTACCCCACGTGGACACTAGGGGGCAAGATGGCCGCCTAGTAAGGACTACAAAACCCAGTCTGCCTGAGAGAGCAGCTGCAGCTAAAAAGACCAGGAACAGGATATAATAGGGGTGTGTGGCTGGGAGAGGAAGCCAAGGACGATCGTGAGCCAAGGAAGACTAAGTCATTTGTTATAAGCTGAAGATATTTAAGTTGATACTTTTATTTGATCATTAAAAATACACACCTGCATTCTGAGAGACTGTTGTAGTGGTGTTTCCTGGGAAACCGTGCAAGTCAAAGATCCTGAGCCTCTCATGATGTCACAATCTCCATAAAGTTGGTCAGCAGCAGGAAGCAGGAAGTGCTCTAAAACTTTCTGGTATACAGCTGTGTTGACCTTGGACCTCAGAAAACACAGTGGACCAACACCAGCAGATGACATGGCACCCCAAACCATCACTGACTGTGGAAACTTTACACTGGACCTCAAGCAACGTGGATTGTGTGCCTCTCCTCTCTTCCTCCAGACTCTGGGACCCTGATTTCCAAAGGAAATGCAAAATTTACTTTCATCAGAGAACATAACTTTGGACCACTCAGCAGCAGTCCAGTCCTTTTTGTCTTTAGCCCAGGCGAGATGCTTCTGACACTGTCTGCTGTTCAAGAGTGGCTTGACACAAGGACTGCGACAGCTGAAACCCATGCCTTGCATACGTCTGTGTGTAGTGGTTCTTGAAGCACTGACTCCTGCTGCAGTCCACTCTTTGTGAATCTCCCCCACATTTTTAAATGGGTTTTGTTTCACAATCCTCTCCAGGGTGCGGTTATCCCTATTGCTTGTACACTTTTTTCTACCACATCTTTTCCTTCCCTTCCCCTCTCTATTAATGTGCTTGGACACAGAGCTCTGTGAACAGCCAGCCTCTTTTGCAATGACCTTTTGTGTCTTGCCCTCCTTGTGCAAGGTGTCAATGGTCGTCTTTTGGACAACTGTCAAGTCAGCAGTCTTCCCCATGATTGTGTAGCCTACAGAACTAGACTGAGAGACCATTTAAGGGCCTTTGCAGGTGTTTTGAGTTCATTAGCTGATTAGAGTGTGGCACCAGATGTCTTCAATATTGAACCTTTTCACAATACAAGATACTGAATTTGGGATTTTCCTTAGTTGTCAGTTATAATCATCAAAATTAAAAGAAATAAACATTTGAAATATATCAATTTGTGTGTAATGAATGAATATAATATACAAGTTTCACTTTTTGAATGGAATTAGTGAAATAAATCAACTTTTTGATGATATTCTAATTATATGACCAGCACCTGTAGATTCAGCAGATCACCGGAGCTGGCAAGAGAGCCTCTGTAGCACAGGGCCTGAACTGCAGGGTGCAGACATTTGCCTGTTATATGGTAGGGGGCGCGATTATGCATCTTCTGAAAGAATAGATCATCTTAAGATCAAAACACAGGGAAAAAAGAGGTAGAAACGGGCCATAATGTTCAAAATGTTTTTTTTTGTTTTTTTGTTTTTAAACTTATCCACATTCAGGTGTTGATTTAAAAAATAATACTTGAAGCTAGAATAAAACTGATTTTTTTAAAGCAGAGGCTCTGTTCTTTCTTTTAATATATTGCATGTTCAGATATTCATGGAACAAAATATTTTGTGAAAATGATCAAAAATGCTGGCAGTGGCTGGCAACTTTTTTTTTAAAATCGCTGATGGGGAAAGAAATCACCATGCAGACCATGCACAAAGAACTGCATGAAGAGGATTTTAATTGCCAGCTGGTGCTCCCCAACATGTGTCCCCCACGATTATGGAACTGCTCAATGATTGTACAAAAGAGTGAAATAGAAAAACAACTAGAAAAACTGCCCTTGAGATGGCAAAATGGCAATTAGTGCTCTCCTCTGATGTACATACATCTGAGGTGGACTGTGCCTCACCCTGGGGTGTTTCCTTTGTGAGGAATTTGTGTAAATATTGAACTGATACTGTGAGGTCAATGTGGTGTAGACGGGACATGTGAGTCTACTCACGCAGTTTGTGGTCACTCTCAGATGGCTGGCAGAAAAAAAGTTTTTTCCCTGTCTGGAATATCTGATCAGCTCTAAGTGGTGCAATTATATCTCATTAATCCATACAATTAATCCCCCTATATTGCTAATTTCCCTGCTCTTGGCTTAAATGATTAACTGGATAGAAGATTGTTTATTCAGGTTTTAGCCGTGCTTGGCTTAGCACGTCAAGAGGAAAGCGCTTGTAAGGGAGATCAAGTGAGAAACCTGGCTGTGTTTTAGCAGACTTTAACGTTTAAAACCTTAGCCAGACTTCTCAATTAACAAAAAGCTTGAACTGAAGTGAATTGCATTGTGATTTATGATGGAAAATAAACAGTCTCTAGATGGTCTTTAACATTAATCTGTGGTAATGGTATTACTAATGATGCATTTCCTATACATAACACATGGTCAACAAACACTAACATTGAAATGTCAGCTTAAGCCTCTCATCCTGCTTGGGCGTCCTCAAAACACACTTGATCCGAAACGTGCAATGAGCTACCCAGCTGAGGGCAACGAAACATGATGCTGATAATTAGAAGTTACAAGAAGAAGTAGGGACATGTCATACACAAGTTTTAATTAATTACACCAGGCTTGATGGTTTTAGGGGGCACCGGGGGGATTGTTGGGGGATTTGTTGCAATCATGCCGCAAGCTTTCAACAAACACTTTTATCTCTGATCTTTGATCCTCTGGTTCTGATCGTGTTTAAGCAGGATGGCTCCCAGGCCAGAGACTCTGGCACCTGTACTCAATCAAAAGGGAATTTGAGGTTGGCATAGTTTAGCTTCAGGGCAGAAAGTAGTGCCTATTTCTGTCAGTCGAAGGAAGTTTTGCATTCCTTCCTATTGAATGGTCATTTGGACAAAAAAGCTCACAATAGTGTTGTGACAATAACAATGTTTGGTCAACTCTTAGCCAATAAAATAATTAATTTGACATTGTTTTAAAATCAAAGTTGTTGAATTTCAAAGTTGTCGAAAACCTTTATTTTATGAAAAGTGGAAATAAATGTGTTTCCAAGCAGCCCTTGTAAAAAATGCTGCAGTATGCTTAAAAGTGAAGATTAAAGTGTTGTCAAAAGGAAAAACTGAAATCTGAACTGACATATTTGGCCTAAAGGGATTCGTGTGCCAGTTAATGGGCGGCTAATCTTGGGAGCCAATGGGCAGACTCTCAGATATCAGGCTGGGTGTCTGACCTCTCATTTTACTACTCTCAAGATCCTTTTCGATATAAGAGGATTTGACTTTTGCGTGCGGACCATGATGAAGAGGCTGGAAAAAATGTGGGCCACACATCCCTGTGGAAATAAGATGATAGGCAGATTTGCCTCTACAAATACACCTGTTATGGTTTTTCTGGAATTCTCTGTTTTAACTGAGCCGTCTAGCTATACTGAAAATGGAAACATATTGGCCAGCGTGGTCCAAATTAGTGCACCTCCATGAACAAACACATAAGGCTTAAATGTTTTCTTTACTATACAACTTCAGCAAAGTAAAAAGCTATATAGATTACAGTTAAACTGTATAAACTGAGCCCTGTCATATTTTGGTGTTTGTCCAGCACACAATGTTAGAATTAGGTCTCTCTAGAGAAAGAATGAAGATGGTTTAAATTTTTCTTGCAACTTGTGCAAATTAACCTCAAAATCAGTAGCCAAAAAAAACTAAAAAGTACTATTTAAAGGGCACCTATTATGCAAAATCCACAGTTTGAACATAAATGTGTGTTGGCAGTGTGTGTACACAACCACCCTATAATAGTAAAAACCCACCCACTCCTTTTTTTTAATCCCCATAAATCATAAGCAGTGTCTCAGAACAACCCGTTTTCAGATTCTGGTCAATGCGACGTCACTTTTTACAAGACCCGCTCACGAGTGTTGATGGACACTGCTGTATTATCATAGGCCCTGCCCTGAGTGAGCGGTACACAGTCCGCCATTGTTTGTCTCCTCGCCAGAGCATTTAACAGCAGCATTCAAGTAAGAAATGTGTTCTTAATAAAGCTAATAAAGTGATTTTCTGTTTATCTTCTGTTGTTTGATTCATGTATAGCAGTAGATACTGTATATTACACTGCTTTCACTTTAGTACACAGATCTACAAACCCGATTCCAAAAAAGTTTGGACACTGTACAAATTGTGAATAAAAAAGGAATGCAATAATTTACAAATCTCATAAACTTATATTTTATTCACAATAGAATATAGATAACATATCAAATGTTGAAAGTGAGACATTTTGAAATGTCATGCCAAATATTGGCTCATTTTGGATTTCATGAGAGCTACACATTCCAAAAATGTTGGGACAGGTAGCAATAAGAGGCCAGAAAAGTTAAATGTACATATAAGGAACCGCTGGAGGACCAATTTGCAACTTATTAGGTCAATTGGCAACATGATTGGGTATAAAAAGAGCCTCTCAGAGTGGCAGTGTCTCTCAGAAGTCAAGATGGGCAGAGGATCACCAATTCCCCCAATGCTGCGGCCAAAAATAGTGGAGCAATATCAGAAAGGAGTTTCTCAGGGAAAAATTGCAAAGAGTTTGAAGTTATCATCATCATCATCTACAGTGCATAATATCATCCAAAGATTCAGAGAATCTGGAACAATCTCTGTGCATAAGGGTCAAGGCCGGAAAACCATACTGGATGCCCGGGATCTTCGGGCCCTTAGACGGCACTGCATCAAATACAGGAATGCTACTGTAATGGAAATCACAACATGGGCTCAGGAATACTTCCAGAAAACATTGTCGGTGAACACAATCCACCGTGCCATTCGCCGTTTCCGGCTAAAACTCTATAGGTCAAAAAAGAAGCCATATCTAAACATGATCCAGAACTGCAGGCGTTTTTTGTGGGCCAAGGCTCATTTAAAATGGACTGTGGCAAAGTGGAAAACTGTTCTGTGGTCAGATGAATCAAAATTTGAAGTTCTTTTTGGAAAACTGGGACGCCATGTCATCCGGACTAAAGTGGACAAGGACAACCTAAATTGTCATCAGCACTCAGTTCAGAAGCTTGCATCTCTGATGGTATGGGGTTGCATGAGTGCATGTGGCATGGGCAGCTGGAAAGGCACCATCAATGCTGAAAGGTATATCCAAGTTCTAGAACAACATATGCTCTCTTTCAGGGAAGACCTTGCATTTTCCAACATGACAATGCCAGACCACATACTGCATCAATTACAACATCATGGCTGTGTAGAAGAAGGATCCGGGTACTGAAATGGCCAGCCTGCAGTCCAGATCTTTCACCCATAGAAAACATTTGGCGCATCATAAAGAGGAAGATGTGACAAAGAAGACCTAAGACAGTTGAGCAACTAGAAGCCTGTATTAGACAAGAATGGGACAACTATTCCTATTCCTAAACTTGAGCAACTTGTCTCCTCAGTCCCCAGAAATTTGCAGACTGTAATAAAAAGAAGAGGGGATGCCACACAGTGGGAAATATGGCCTTGTCCCAACTTTTTTGAGATGTGTTGATGCCATGAAATTTAAAATCAACTTATTTTTCCCTTAAAATTATAAATTTTCTCAGTTTAAACATTTGATATGTCATCTATGTTGTATTCTGAATAAAATATTGAAATTTTAAACTTCCACATCATTGCATTCTGTTTTTATTCACAATTTGTACAGTGTCCCAACTTCTTTGGAATCAGGTTTGTAATATACACATGGGATTTCTGTACTTGCTGCATACATGCACAGACATAACCAACTGTTTTCATGTAAACTTTGTGTTTTTCTGACATAAACTGTCAAATGCATACAAGGTTAATTGCAATAACACATGAAAGAGAACTAGTCTAGTTTAAAATACTCACGGACGCACCGACATCCAGCTCTCTGTGTGAATGCATTGGGTGTGTGTGCTCAAGTTGAGAGTGATATGGCTTTAAAACCCATGCAGAACTGCTATGTCACGTGAGCATGTCCGTCATAGAGATGATACTCAAAACCAAACTGATGTATCATGTTTCAGTTTTCAGGAGCTGCACGTTTAACAAATTACTGACTCCCAACGTAGTTTTGCGCTGTATTTGTACTAAACGGCGCTCGTTTTCAGTTCAAAAATATAAGAGCTAGCTATCGAGTCTCATAAGACGATACAGAATGATACAGAACATACAAGACTGGTGAAGCCGTTCTTTGTTTATTAACTGTTCCATTCCATGCTGGTCCGAGCCGGCCAGTACGGATATGGTTTTGTTTTCTACTGTGGTGCTGCGATAACGGAGCTCTTTGCAATAACTCTTTGCGAGTCAGTCGTTGCCTTGGTAACGCAAGAGTTTACACTACAGACGATACGTGATGTAAATATCGACTGCGTTTTGAAGGATGACCAGATATATACACTCACCTAAAGGATTATTAGGAACACCATACTAATACTCTGTTTGACCCCCTTTCGCCTTCAGAACTGCCTTAATTCTACATGGCATTGATTCAACAAGGTGCTGAAAGTATTCTTTAGAAATGTTGGCCCATATTGATAGGATAGCGTCTTGCAGTTGATGGAGATTTGTGGGATGCACATCCAGGGCACGAAGCTCGCGTTCCACCACATCCCAAAGATGCTCTATTGGGTTGAGATCTGGTGACTGTGGGGGCCATTTTAGTACAGTGAACTCATTGTCATGTTCAAGAAACCAATTTGAAATGATTCGAGGTTTGTGACATGGTGCATTATCCTGCTGGAAGTAGCCATCAGAGAATGGGTACATGGTGGTCATAAAGGGATGGACATGGTCAGAAACAATGCTCAGGTAGTCCGTGGCATTTAAACAATGCCCAATTGACACTAAGGGGCCTAAAGTGTGCCAAGAAAACATCCCCCACACCATTACACCACCACCACCAGCCTGCACCGTGGTAACAAGGCATGTGTTGTAACAAGGTGTTGTGGCTTCACAAATGTTTTGCTGCATACCCCGGTTGTAACGAGTGGTTATTTCAGTCAAAGTTGCTCTTCTATCAGCTTGAATCAGTCAGCCCATTCTCCTCTGACCTCTAGCATCAACAAGGCATTTTCGCCCACAGGACTGCCGCATACTGGATGTTTTTCCCTTTTCACACCATTCTTTGTAAACCCTAGAAATGGTTGTGCGTGACAATCCCAGTAACTGAGCAGATTGTGAAATACTCACACCGGCTCGTCTGGCACCAACAACTATGCCACGCTCAAAATTGCTTAAATGACCTTTCTTTCCCATTCTGACATTCAGCTTGGAGTTCAGGAGTTTGTCTTGACCAGGACCACACCCCTAAATGCATTGAAGCAACTGCCATGTGATTGGTTGATTTAGATAATTGCATTAATGAGAAATTGAACAGGTGTTCCTAATAATCCTTTAGGTGAGTGTATATTTTTTTAACTATTATTAATTTGTGTTCACATCACACAAATAGTGCGTTTTTCAAGCTACAGAGAAACTGGCAGCCAGGCAACACATAAGTGATCAAACCCGAGTGGCTTTTACATTCAAAAACATAATGAATAAGTAATAGGCGATTTTCTACCCTGGATTGGAGGCTCTCTCCTGGAACACTCGGTTTTTATGGACGTGCTGCACTGAAGACTTGGAAGTAAACGGCTAGGATTGGATAAGATTTGCATATTTAATGAGCTTCAACTCCTCTGTCAGTACAAGTGAGGGATTGTTTTGAAAGCATGTGGGGAAACGGCAACCGAAATGAATCGCCCACAGGGCTCGCAAAATATCTTTATCAAACAAACAATGATTTATCTCATCCACCCGCAAATGATTGGAATGTTATTTTTTTATTACTTGGCCTGCCCGATCGGCGGATATAACGTGAACCGCACACACACACACACACTCGTGCCAAAGCCTCACTGCAGAGTCAGACAAGTCAGCATTCTTCAGCCTTTGATAGCATGCTGTGTTCAGTTAGACATAAGTACACGATCTGTAACAATGCAATACTATCACATATAAAATAAAAAAAAATAAAAACTCACATTAGTGTGTTGCTTCATTCAGTCATGTAATCTCATCCTGTCTGCAAATCCAGTCTCTTGTTTACAAACGATTCCGTGGTGAAATGAAGGAACAAACTCGCAATGTCTTCCCGTGAGCTGGGGGATTAATTAAAAATAAAGTTCATCAATGCTTTCATGATATTGGAATCCGAATGAAGCTTATGCAGTATGTTTATTGCCTAGAAGTTCAATCCAGTTTAGCTCTATGTAGGCCTGTGTCATGTCAGTGGCATGAGTTGGTGGGCGGGGCTACAGAATCAGGCGTTATTCTTTTTCTGTTGAGGCGGTGTTTCACCACCCACTGACGTCACAGCCTGGCACATTCTGAGATCTCTTGTTTGCTGGGTCTGGTGTCAATAAAAGCTTTTCTTTGACTAACAAGGAAGTTTTAAGCTCTGAAAGCTTGTCAAGCTCATATCCCTTTTTCACAGGCATCGCCAGAAAGTTTGTAGTTGTAGATATGTCAATAGTAAATAAAGTAAAACAAGACAATACTAACATTACCTGATGAGAGAGAGAGAGAGAGAGAGAGAGAGAGAGAGAGAGAGAGAGAGAGAGAGAGCTGTTGCATGATATTGATTGCTGATCGTTCACTCAGCACACGTGTCATTTGGATTAAAACTAAAACGTATATGGAAGTAAAAACAGTTATGTGATTATGTATAATGAGTGGTTCCCTACATTATTTCAGGACAAGAAGCTAACCGTGTGCAAACATTCAAAGTGTGCGCCCACAAAGCCACTTCTCAGACAGCTCTTGAATACTGCATTGAATTCTCTTTCACGGTTTCTTTAGCTTGAACTGACGAATTCACACAAAATTATGTAAAAATGCCTGTATTGGTGAGTATCCTAGTAAACAGTTTTAATGTCTTGAGTGAATGTAAACAGTTGAGAAATAAAACGTGTAACAGTATATTGGATCATTGCATTGTCTTAAAGGGACACCAGCTTAATAAACCTGCTGGGGTGTTTTAAATGTTAAATAACACTGCTCTTGACTGAATGACTTTTGTAACTTTAATTCATTTATATTTAATTTATACAGTGAAGATTATGCAGTGTTATCATTTACATTTGATTACTTTATTCAAATTCTGTACCTGAAAACTACTGTTACTGTTTAACTAAATAAAAGCACGATTTCATTTTTATCTTTGTTCTATTGTATTTATTTGTGCCATTTGTTCTTATTTTATTGCTGACTGTTTACTTGTCTTTAATAATGTTTTACATTTACATGAATGAGGCTAGTAGTTTTTGCTGTAGTTCCAAACTTATAAAAATTCTCTATTATATTTCACAGATATCTAAACATTTGAACCACTGACCCAACCGGGCTAATAGAAAACAAATCCTTAGCACTGAGCCCTGCTGAAGCAGCTCTAAATATCTTCTGTGCTGTTAAATGAAAGAAAATATGATAGACCAGAGGGCTATATTGCCCAATACTTTTGGCAATATTGTGTGTATATACAGGCAACAAATTGGCTAACAACGATAGCTGGAAACAATGAAATTAATCAAGAAAACCTCAAAGAACTAAAAACATAGCACTCAAGACAGGAAGTACTATAAAAGTCCAAACAATACACAGATAACAATTTAATTAATGTAAAACACTTGCATTATGTTTTTTAATTAATTGTTCAGTGATTTTACTCATAAAAGAGAGTCACTTGTTTTGTTCTAAAGTGTTAAATAAGTGTATAAGTAAGTGTGATTTCA
This sequence comes from Paracanthobrama guichenoti, assembly GCA_018749465.1. NCBI lineage: Eukaryota > Metazoa > Chordata > Actinopteri > Cypriniformes > Gobionidae > Paracanthobrama > Paracanthobrama guichenoti. Next base: position 26,653,619 of record CM031947.1, read on the forward strand.
AATGGAATTAATGAATCACTTATAAATATAGTTACTTACAGTCGTCACGACACCGATGAAAGCAGGGGATGAGGTGAACTCAAGTGATAGTTTATTGACAGAGACACGAACACAGGTTGGAATGGGTATTCAGGTAAATATAGAAACAAGCACTTAGTCACTTAGCTGAAGATAATGGAGGTTGTCATTTGCAGGAATAGGAGAACACGAGGAGCAGGAGATGAAGAAGACAATGGATTCTCAGGTGAGCAGCAGGTAAGGAGTCCAGGTACATATGATGAGACCAGACACTGAAGGGAAGGGAGTGTGAGTCTATATAGTGTCTATGAAGATGAGGTGCAGGTGATCAGTATTCAGGGGATTGTGAATGTTTGGGCGGAGCGTGGAGATCTGGTGAGGATGCATGGACGTTGGTGGGTGTTGGCTGTGACGCTGTGACAGTATTGATGTATCCTGCAGAAGTCACTGAAAAATCTGATCTGTCTGAAATAAGTGGAATACAAATGGTAAAATGTCCAAGTGGTCAAGCTCTCACCTTTCAGGAAATCAATTCACCTTTCGCCTGGAGTTTGATGGACAGGCGATCTGACCAATCATACAGATTCCGCCATTTTGTCAGACAAACAAACCAGACATGGGAGTTAGTAGATTAACGTTGGTGGTCTTGAATTTAAAAAAATAACTTGAATCATTCCTTCAAAGTCAAAGTCAAAGTGTTTATTGTCATGTGTACAGACAGAAAACATGTTTCCCTGTACAATGAAATTCTTGCTTTGCCGTCCACAATAAATGTCACACAAGTAAGTAAAAAAAAAAAATAAGATAAGCTAAATATATAAATAATAAAGAGAGCAAAGATATAAAAAATATAAATATAAAAAGGGCAAAAGAGTAAAGTAATAAAGTGAGGTAGTGCAATTCTGGCAGTGTAAAGTGAGGTAGTGCAGTATGTAAACAATTGTCCATGTGATGTTGTGATTGTAGACTCCTATCTGCTGTTTAGAGTCTTATGGCAGAGGGAAAGAAAGAGTTCTTTAGTCTGGCAGTCCTGCATTTCACACTTCTGTACCTCCGTCCTGAGGGTAGAAGTGTGAACAGTCCATGTTGGGGGTGGGAGGGGTCTTTGAGGATGGCAGCAGCGCTCCTGTGGACTCTGCGGTGGTATATGCTCTGCAGAGAGGGCAGTGGAGTCCTGGTGATCTTCTGCGCAGTCTTCACCACTCTCTGCAGGCGTTTGCGGTCCTTGACAGTACTGCTGCCATACCACACAGTGATGCAGCTGGTCAGGACACTCTCGATGGTGCAGCTGTAGAAGTTGCTGAGGATCTTAGGCGACATGCCGAACTTCCTCAACCTCCTCAGAAAATACAGCCGCTGTTGAGCCTTCTTGACCAGCTGCGTGATGTGAGGTGTCCAAGTGAGGTCCTCATTGATGTGGACACCCAGGGTATTTTAATTTCTGGACCCTCTCCACTGCAAGCTCCCGGATGAACAGTGGCTGAGGCGTTCTCCTCTCCTTCCTCATGTCCACTATCATTTCCTTTGTCTTGTCTGTGTTGAGGGTGAGGTTGTTTTCTTCACACCATGACACGAGACTGGCCACCTCCCTCCTGTAAGCTGCCTCGTCACCGCCAGCGATGCGTCCTATCACTGCAGTGTCGTCTGCAAACTTCAGGATGATGATGTCCTTGTGGGAGGCGACACAGTCGTAGGTGTACAGGGTGTAGAGGATGGGGCTGAGTACACAGCCTTGTGGAGTGCCAATGTTTGTGATGGTGCTGGCTGAAGTCCGATTGCCAATCCTGACAGACTGAGGCCTGCCAGTCAGGAAGTCTAGGAGCCAGTCACAGAGGGTGGGGTGCAGACCAAGTGTGGACAGTTTGTGGGTGAGTTTGTGTGGGATGACCGTGTTGAAGGCGGAGCTATAGTCTATGAAAAGTATCCTTAGGTAGGAGTCCTTGTTTTCCAGGTGAGAGAGAGAATAGTGGATGAATAGGTGGACCTGTTGGTCCGGTAGGCATACTGCAGGGGGTCGATGGTGTCCGGTATGCTGCTCTGAATGTGGGCCAGCACCACTCTCTCGAAACACTTCATGATGATAGGGGTGAGAGCCACTGGCCTGTAGTCATTCAGGCAGGTGGGTGGGCTCTTCTTAGGCAGGGGGACGATGGTCATGGTCTTGAAAAACGATGGTACGGTGCGCTGGCTGAGGGAGAGGTTTCAAATGGAGGTGAAAACGTCAACCAGCTCGTTGGCACATGCTCTGAGGGCCCGCCCAGGAATGCTGTCTGGTCCTGCTGCTTTGCGGGGGTTGATCTTCCTCAGGGCTATGTGTACTTGGGTTGTTGAGATGGTTGGTGGAGGGGAAGGGGGTTGGGTGGTCCAGGTGTGTGTGAGCTCCCTCTCTGCAGTGTCGCTGGGGGCCTCAAAGCGGGTGTAGAAAGTGTTGAGGTCATCCGGCAGGCTGTCTGTTGAGGCGATGATGTTGGTGGTGGTCCTGTAGTCTGTGATGTGCTGCAGGGCTTGCCACATCCGCCCTGAATCAGCAGTAGAATAGAAGCTGACCAGCTTCTCTCTGTACTGCCTCTTGGCCGCTGTGATGGCTTTCCTCAGTCCATACTTCGCAGCTTTGTACTCGTTCTCATTGCCTGATCTGAATGCAAGAGAGCGGGCACGCAGCATGTGACGTACCTGACTGTTTATCCAGGGCTTCTGGTTGGGAAACTTCCTGATTTGTATGGTGGGCACGATGTTATCAACACAAGTGCTGATGTACCCAGTCACATACTCAGCATAGTCCTGTATGCTAATGGAAGAGTCCTCCAGAGTGGCTGAAGCTTTGAACACATCCCAGTCTGTCAGAGCAAAACAATCCTGCAGGGTGATCTCGCTTTCCGGGGTCCAGAGTTTAATCTGTTTGGTGACAGGGTGTGCTTGTTTCAGTCTTTGTCTGTAAGCAGGGTACAGGAACAAAGAGATGTGGTCCGAGTGTCCGAAGTGAGGGCGGGGTGCAGCCCTGTATGCACCACGTATGTTGCTGTAGACGTGGTCAAGAGTGTTCTTATCACGGGTGGGAATGTCCACATGCTGATGGTATTTGGGTAATACAGTCCTTAAACTACACTGGTTGAAGTCACCAGCAACAATAAAAACAGCGTCAGGGTGAGCCGTTTCTAACGCGCTGATGACGTCATGGAGTTTGCTGAGTGCTGCCGTGGAGTTAGCGCGCGGGGGGATGTAAACAGCGGCCAAAAACAGAAAAACAGTAAATTCCCTCGGTAGATAATAAGGACGGCACTTCAGCAGTAACAACTCCACATCTGGTGAACAATGCTCATCAACCGTCTGTATGTCTTTGCACCACGAGTTGTTTACAAACACACACATGCCTCCTCCTTTGTTCTTACCGGACGCGGCCGTTCGATCGCCTCGGTGAACCAAGTGAGTCTGTAGCTGAATGGCGTTCTCTGGGACTTTGTCTGAGAGCCAGGTCTCGGTGAAAATCAGGGCGCAGCACTCTCTGATTTCCCGATGGTTTGTAATCCTGGCTCGTAGCTCATCCAATTTGTTTTCCAGTGACCGCACTTTTGCTAGCAGGAGGCTGGGTAGCGGTGGTTGGCTAGCGCGAGCTTTTAGCCTAGCATGAAGCCCTCCCCTCTTGCCTCGGTTGCGTCGCCGTCTCCGAAGCACTCTCCTGGGGTCAGCTAACTCACTCGAGTCCGGTGCTTTGTGGTCCCCGGTGTGGTTTCGGTGGTGACTCTGGGGGCGAACAATGACTTGTATCTCCAGCGGAATAGAGCTACTAAAATCAAAGTGTCGTGAGTTGGCAATGTCCAATAATGCCTGTCGGTTGTATGTTAGCAGTGCATGGCATTTGTGCACTGCAGAAAAAACGAAAAACACACAGAAAAGAAGAAAAGTCCGACATTTAAGCGTGGCGCGAGCAAACACGTCTGCCGCGTGGGGCGCCATGGAGCATATAATGATGTTCATTCATGTTTATTTAATGTTAAAACTGTTGCTTGAACTGAGGTGCTATAGTATTTATTGTTAGAATTTCTTAAATTAAAAAATTTGAAAGCAAAGACTTTGTTTCATATCAAAAGTAACCTGCTCTGGTCTGTCAGCACGTTGTCAGCATCCTCTTTGCTCTGTGATGTATTTTTCACTACATGAAAACATGATGTGTGATGTGAGTGCACCATGGCTTTACAAAGGGTGAGTTAGGGTAAGAAATACACAATAAATTATGATCCAAGCTTTCTATAAGTCAAAACACAATTTGACTTATAGAAAGTTATTGAGGTGATAAAATAAGTTGTCTTTGACAAAAATTATGTATAAATATATAATAAAAAGGAGATGATGTTATAACAGTGTGTTTATGCTGTTCATATTGAAGTATTTAAGATACATCAATTACTTGATGCACAGTGGACGAAATGGTTATGTGGGACTAGTCAAGCACATTTGTTGTAAAGTGAAATAGCTCCAGGTCGAAATGTGAGAAACATATGGTTTTGCTTTCATCCATGAAGAGCTAGAACAGGTCTGAATAGGTTGTGTGCAATGAGTCTGAATAGTCTGAATAGGTTGAGATTGCTGATAAAATCAGTCGAGAGAGTCAAGACAGGGTTAAATTGTAACATACTTGATTAAAGGTATCAAAATTACCCACAGTCCTCCAAGAAATTGTTGGACCACATTTGGAAGGGCATGTCTGGCATGCAAAGGCTTTGAATACTGTGTGTGATAAAGGCCATTCTCAGACATGACCAAACCCAGGCTGTGTGAATTAGAACCACATTGCATCTGAAACCATCTTTCAATCGGCTCTTGTGAATCCAACTCAAATGCTGAAAATGACAGGCTGTCCCGACTGCAACTTACTTCTGAGCATTCCCAGTTGTCTTGAATTTTGAAACATTCAGGGATCTCACGGAATAGCACCTCCCTTTAGCATTGATATATTTGTGGAAAAACAAGTCTTTTGATAGTTCACACAATAACATTTGTACAAAGGCTCACGCAAGCAGTGACTAATGTGTCTTTTAAAAGCCAGTGAAATGCTTAGAAACACTCTTCTCTCTTCTGTGCTTTGTGAAACACAGCGGTGTCTTTATGGCACATCTGTCTGAGATGAAGATATGTGGATCTGAGGGGAGAAATGAATCATTTAAGTAAATACAAAATAAACAATTTCACGTAAACTCAAACCTCATGATAGGAATTCTTGGCATATGAAATGGAAATATAGGCTATATGATTGCACAATCCAGTAAGACTGTCAGTCTGTGCATTAGTGGTGGACTCTTTTTGCACATTACAGCGTTATGCCAGTAGGTTTCAGCAGGTGATTGTGTTTATAAGGGAATCCTTAAATCATTAATTCAACCAGTTCTTTCAAAACATTTCAGTGATGGGTCAATCATGAACAATGAGTTGTCACAGAGAGTGATCCGTTCATTTTGTGTTCTGTACAGGAAACGTACAGCACCTCATGTAAGCCCAGTGACAGTCATCCATGCCATTATGGGGTGGAAGAAACAGGGCTTACCATGGAGACGGTGGTAGCTACTGTTCCTGATATATTAGTTTCACTTTTCCTTGTAGCAATGACCAGAGTTGTTAACACTGGGGAAATGAACCTAGTCCAGGTTGAGAGGAATGCTACGGTGGCCACATCCTACCTATAGGGCAGTGCTACATATGGAAGATCTCTGCCTAGACAGGGCTGGAACAACTACTGCCCAGGGAAAGACATGGGTTTACTGACAGGTAATACACATGGGATTACCAAGGGGAATCACAACATATGGGACATCTAGCCAAGTACAAGGGCTGACGACCGGGCTTGCATCTCGAGTGCTGGGCCTGGCGTCGGAAGCCTCTGCCATGTCTGACTGCCGAAGGATGCCCGGAGGAGAACTCACCTGGAGAGCAAAGAAGGTGCTTGTATCCCCCTTTAGAGTGGAATGGTGCTACAAGCCTTTTCACAGTACCTGTTTGTACCCAACACACGGGAAGAAACCAGCTTCACCCAGAGGTTGTAGAATCTTGTGAAGGTATTAGGTGTCACCCAACATGCAGCTCTGCAGATGTCTGCTAAAGAGGCACCACACGCCCAGGATTGCGAGGAGTATCATGCATCCATCCATCCTCATCCTCATCCTCCCTGACCTTGCACAGTGTCTGTGTAAGTAGGCTCACTGGGGAAAGCACGTATTTGCATAGGCCCTGGGGCTAGCTGTGTTCCACAGTGTCTGTGCCAAGGGGGGCCTCAGTCAGGGAGTAAAAGAGCTGGCAGTGGGAGGACTCCTGGGATGCAAACAGGTCTACCTGCGCGTCCCTGAAACGACTCCAGATAAGCTGGACCACTGGGGATGGAGTCTTCATTCCCCCAGGACCATGAGCTGTCATGAGAGCCTGTCTGCCACACAATTGAGCTCGCCCAGAATGTAAATGACATGGAGCGACCTGAGCCACTGCAGACTTCAAAGGAGATGGCGGGCAGGTTTAGATATGCAGCGTGAGCTGACACCGCCTGACGGTTAATATACGCAACTGTCGCAGTGTTGTCTGTTCGGACCAAGACATGCTTGCCCTGAAGCAATGGCCAGAATTGGCGCAGGACAAGCAGCACTGGTCAAGGTCCTGTCCAGAAGCCAGAAACTGTTTGCTCGTTGCATACATGCCTCAACCCATTCTGGAAGCGTCTGTTGTCACAACGATGTGCCTGGACACTTGTTCTAAGGCTATGGATGCCATATGCCCCAGGAGCCTCTGAAATCAAGCGTATAGTGTCAGTTCTGGCAGAACTGTTAGTCAAACTCGCATCAGCCGTCTGTCAGCTGATCACGTCTACCTATAGGAATATGACGTCCATCACAGCATACATATGTAGCTCCTCAGTACTATCAGCAGCTATCACGTTCTCCAGAGCTCATTTATCCTCCTCCATCCCTAGCTCCTCCTCTTGTCAGTCAGGATTTGGTATTCTAATTCCCCTTGAATCAGACTAAATTCCTGAATTATTTTGTTATACAAACATTAATTATACCTGCAATACATCATGTTGGTTCTTTTCTGTTTACCCTAATGGGGGTTATTGCTGCTCTCCCTGCTCTTATCCATGCTAGGCTGCATGGATGCGCAGGGAGTTCTTGACCAGAAAAGAACCATACCGCCAATCCAAACTATATGCTAAAAGTCAATCAATCATATTTGACAATAGTGGTCCTGACAGAAATGGTTTTAGTGGAACCGCTGTTTTGTTCTTGAACGTATTCAAGCAGTTCAGCACTGACTGTGCATGCTCATTGGTGAGACGAGACATCATATTGACCAAGTCCAACTCCATACAGAGAAAAGAGATACTCTGCACAGGGCAGAGCTTGTTCTTTTCCCAGTTGACCTGAGGGTTAAATGGCTGAGATGTCTGAGCACCAGGTCCCTATGTATCGTTGAGATGCAAATGCCCACTTCCGTTAGTGGGGCAAGGGCAGCCTCTGTGATTTTGGTAAAGAGACAGGGAGACAGGGACAGCCCAAAGGGGAGGACCTTGTAGTGGTACGCCCGACCCTCGATGTTGTTCCTGGTCATGCCAGAGCAGATGTAGATGCCACAGGGGGAGTTAACATTCCTCGACCATCAGAGTGGACATTGTCTGATCAAAGGCCCGCACCTTGACTTCTCCATGTGTAGTTCCTGCATGAACCCCGGTTTAGAACTACCCTTTTGCAACTCTTTCAGTGCTTTGACCTGGTGCACTTGGAGGATGGCCATCACATGCAATGCAGAGGTGGCATGTCCAGCTGTACTGTAAGCCTTAGCAGCCAGAGCTGCCATCGTCTTATAGGCCTAGAACGAGAGACAAGGAAGGACGGTTCTGCCAGGTTGCAGCGCTTTACGGGCACAAGTGCACTGTAATTTCATGCTCCACCTGGGGAATCTCAACTTACCCCCTGACGGCCCCAACACCGAGGGTAGTGAGTTGAGGAGGCTTCCAGTAAAAGATGCCTTCCACGACTTCTGAACCTCTTCATGCACGGGAAGAAAGTCACTGGGGTGGAACGCAGCTGTAATCCTCCTTGATAGAAACCTGATACCTCCATGCCAGTTACCTACCTCAGGTCTCCCAGGGTGTTAACCATACTCATGACTCTGATTCGAGCAGAGGCAGCAGGCTGGGAAACATCAGAAGGGACTCTAGCCTTCACGAGGAAGGAGAGTCATGACCGCAGTGTCGACATGGTCATGTTCTCGCAGTGAGGATGCGAACCATCCACAAAATGCCATCTCACCATGCTGAACTGTTGTGTAAAATCAAGATCACACTCGCAATCTCAAATTAAAAACTATGCTTGCTACTCTCTTTGGTCGTTTCTAAGCTGTTTTATTGCTCTTTGACTATAGATCTATATTTAGGTTGTTATTCCTACAACTTTCATGTCAAAACATTATGTTTTACTCTGAACTCATTTGCTGACGTTTCATGTAATAACACTGGCGTTTATGTTTATTCTAATCTCCTATTGGCTGCTTGTACAACCACAGACATCACATTCTAGAAGAAAAAATTGGTTGCATCAGTGCAGGTTACTGTCACTGTACTGATGGACCATTCTAAGCCTTCCAGCACTATCGCCCCTGATTTGAACATGCAGCTGAAATATCTTATTACATGCAGCCCAGATCGATAAACACATACCTGTCAACACTTCAGTTACATGTCATTCAGCAAACACTTTTTATCCAAAGCAATTTACAGTACAATTACTAAAGGGCCAGTTCCCACTAGAGTAAATTAAATGTTTATCTTTTTCATTTTAGAATGGAAAGTCAATGTAAAGAGAGCACTGATATTTTACATTTCCCAGTTGTTGTCCCTTGTTTCCTGTGTACACTGGCTGCTGGGTGATAGTTGTCTACCCAGTGGAGTTGCAAACATTTTTGTTTACAAATATTATGATTTGTCTGACTTGGGGGTCCCAGAGTACATTTTTATGCAGGCTGTACACATTTTCCGTAGATTTGGTGATTTGTTTCTGTAGATTTTTATCAGCATATAAACAAAAATGAGTCTTGACATGCTGTTCTAAATATTGCTTATATTAATAGGCTGCTATATCAGCACCAATCATCTGCTCACTATGAAAGTACAATGACAGTTTCAAAACATGTACGCTTGAACAACAGCTACAGTATGTGAAAACTATAACAAAAAGGTCCAAAACAGGATTGTTCATCACATGGTCACAGATGTTTTTTTTCCCATTTTTTTATTATTATTATTATTATTATTATTATTATTATTATGAAAATCATGTGGTAAAACAAACAGATTATATGTGACATTAAATTGTGAATAAACAGCTAGTGATACAATTGAAAAAATTTTTTAAAACATACAAATTATAATTTTTAAAAGAAAATGTCTCATTGTTAAAGTCAAACATTTTATTAAGGTTAATCTATTTCATACACAAGACTTATACAATGAAGGCAAAAATAATTTTTGATATGTTTAAAGCAATCAATGATCAAAATATAGACTTATATTATTAGCCATAGTGTGTTTAGTAGTAGTGCATTATCTCAGATAATTGTTTATTATATTATAAAAATGATATTTGCTTGAAAAAATGCAATCTGTTGTTCCCATTAAGTAACTTGTTAATTTCTGTCATTTTACTTACCTTTGGCATCAAATATTTCTATTTATGATTTTGCAGCATTGTTAAATACATGAAGACAACAGCCAATCACAGCCAAAGAATAAATCCCATCAATACTGATCTAAACACTCAATATAAACCAGTAAGGCACTGACATGATGTAAATAAGAGATTTATTCTCAGGACTTTGCGCATCTTATGTAAGCCAAAAAATATAGTCCTCTATTCCAACGGGATTACTATGGAGATAGTCATAGCTGCTGTTCCTGATATATTAGTTCTTGAAGTTCGGCTCTCTCACTATTTCCCCTTATAGCCTTGACCAGAGTTGTTAACAATGGAGAAGTGAACCTAGTCCAGGTGGAGAGGGATGACATGAAGGCCACATCCTACCCATAGTAGGACTGACCCTAGGGGCAGTGCTACATATGGAAGATCTCTGCCCTGGCTAGATAGGGATGGAATTACTACAGACATAGAGCAGAATCTGCCCAGGGAAAGACATGGGTTTACTGACGAAAACCGCACCGTGGAAGAACATGACTGACCGGGCATGCATCTCAAGTCTGGGCCTGACATCGGACGTCTCCAACTGACTGCCAAAGTATGCTCGGAGGAAACTCAATCCAGGGTTCATCAAGTGGAGGACTCCCCTGAAGAGTAAATAAGTGATCATATCCCCTCCTTGTCACATGCCTGCCCTGTCTTGTGTAGCACATGGGTGTTTTGTTATTTTGGGCCATGTGCTCGTGTCTCTGTCTGACCCCTCCCCCTTGTTATCTGATTATTGTTTGATTTCTTCCACCTGTTCCCTCTTGATTTGTTTCCCTTCTTAAGCTCCTTGTGTTTGGCAGTCTGTCGGTACGTTGTCGAATGTCTTCCGTCTTTTCTGTGTTTCCATTGGTATGTTTTCTGTTTGGTGTATTTTCCCCCCTCATGGGTTTTGTTTTGTTATTATGTTTAGTTTTTAATAAAACCATTCTTCTCCTGCATGAGTCCTCACCTCAGTTTTTCCTTGTTTGAACATAACACTCCTTAGAAGGGGAATGGTGCTGCAAGCAAAATAAGCTAGCCATACCGCACTTTTTATGTTTGTACCTAACATACGGGAGGAAACTGGCTCCACCTGGAGATTGTAGAATCTCGCAAAGGTATTAGGTGTCACCCAGCGCGCAGCTCTGCAGATGTCTGCCAAAGAGGTGCCAACACCCAGGAGGAGGCAGTGGAGTCATGGCATGCCTTGGGATTGGTACGCTAAGGCGATGGCATCCACTATCCAGTGGGCCAACCTCTGTTTGGAGACAGCCTTTCCATTCTGCTGACTTCTAAAGTAGACAAAGAGCTGCTCAGAGCTTCTGAGCTTCCACATAAATATGCAGGCCGCAAATGGGACATCTGCCTCTTCGAGCAGGCAGTGCTTGCAAGTTCACCACCTGATCCTGGAAAGGAGTGGTGGGAACTTTAGGCGCATATCTAGGCTGGGGTCTCAGGATCACATGAGAAGAGGCCGGCCCAAACTCAAGGCACGATTTGCTGACCGAAAATGCCTGCAGGTCCCCCACCCTCTTGATGGAAGTGAGTGCCATCAGAAGCGCTGTCTTAATGGTGGACATCATCTTAAGTGCAACTGACTTCAGCGGCTCAAAGGGTGCTCTCTGCAGTCCAGAGAGGACCACAGAAAGGTCCCAGGAGGTATGAGGTACGGCCTGGGAGGATTTAACTTCTGGTACCACTCATGAACCGGACGACTAGGTCATGCTTTCCTAGTGACTTACCGTCAACTGCAACGTGATGTGCCGCAATGGCGGCAACATAAACTTTCAAGGGGGAGGTGGACAGCCTCTGAGCCGACCCTTCTTGCAAGAAGGAAAGCATAGAGCCGTTCATGTAAAGAGCTCTTCTCTGCGGTAAGAGCACCACTCAGGTCCAGACGCGGGTGCCATATGTTGCCCCGTCCTTGAGAAAGTAGGTCCTTCCTCAGGGGAATCAACCAGGGAGGGGCTGTAGCGAAGGAGCATCAGGTCCAAATACCAGGTCTGGGTGGGCCAGAAGATGCAACTAACAAGACCTGCTGCTCGTCCTCCCTGACCTTGCACAGTGTCTGTGCAAACAGGCTCACTGGGGGAACCCGTTCTGGAGGCATCTGTTGACACACTGGACATTTGTTCTAAGTACGTAGAAAAGCAATGTCTGACCAAAAGCTGAAAGATCGGTGACAGATTGATGTGAGGGAGTGCAGATGCCATATGCCCCAGGAGCCTCTGAAACTGTTTCAGTGGAACTGCTATTTTCCCACTGAATGTATTCATGCAGTTCAGCACTGACTGTGCGCACTCATTGGTGAGTCCAACTCCATACATAGAAAAGATATGCTCTGCACAGGGAAAAACTTGCTCTTTTACCAGTTGATCTGAAGCCCCAGATGGCTGAGGTGCCCAAGGACCAGGGGCCGGATTCACAAAACACTTAAGATTGCTTTTAAGATAACATTTAAGAAGTAATCATATTCCCGAAAAGAAATCATTCTTAAAAATCATCATAAATAACTTCTTAAAGTTAGCATAACCTCCAACCAATCTAAATAAAAAATTTGTTTAATAAATTTGTTATATTGTTATATGATATGTTTAATGAATTTATTGGATCTTTTCAAATATTAACCATTACAGCATAGCAGCTAGTTAAATATAATATATTACTAATAGTACCAATAATATGGATGAGTACTCTGAAGTGACACGGATCAATCTTTTACACATATATGATGTGCTCACTCAAGCTAGAACTGCACAACACACACACAAACACACACACACAGATACCAAACGCATTCACTCTAGAGAGACCGCAAGAAGGACGGAGCGCAAATGAATGGGAAATACAGCTGCATCTTGAGACAGGCTCTATTAAAATAACAATTTTAATGACATGTGCATTAAAATCATGACGCTGAGTGATTAACTATAGAAGTGGAATAAAATAAGTGAAGTAAACTGAGCAGTTAGTAAACTGTAGACTTATAAATATGTGGTTAACAAATGTACAAAGAAGTATAATGTACAAACAGGTTTATAACAGGTTGTTACACAGTAACAACGAGAACAGATAGTGCAGTGCAATGTCAGTATATCGATGGTCACGTGATGTTAAGTGACTGAGTTCAGGAGTCTGATGGCCTGGGGGAAGAAGCTCCTCCTGAGTCTCTCAGTTTTGGCCATCAGGCTTCGGAAGCGCTTACCAGATGGCAGCAGTGTGAAATGAGGGTTTGCAGGGTGATTAGAGTCCTTGATGATCTTAGTAGCTCTACCTTTGCTGCAAAGTTTGTTTGTGTAGACGTCCTGCAGAGACGGGAGAGCTGACCCTGAGATACACTCGGATAAGCGCACGACTCTTTGCAGGGCTTTGCAGTCATGACTGGTGCTGTTCCCATACCACGCTGTGATGCACTGAGTTAATACACTTTCTATCGCCCCTAAATAGAACGTTTTCAGGATAGCTGGTGGTGAAACCTGGTGAAGGCTTTTTTCACCTGTGTCTGAATGTGAGCAGTCCAGGTCAGGTCCTTGGAGATGTTTACACCCAGGTACTTGAAGCTGCTCACTCTCTCTACTGGTGACCCGCTGATCATGAGAGGGGAGTATGTCCGTTGCTGTCTCTTCCTGAAGTCCACAATCATTTCTTTGGTCTTGCCAACATTCAGAGAGAGACAGTTGTCCTGGCACCATGATGTTAGATGCTCCACCTCGTCCAAGTATGCCGTCTCGTTGTTGGAAATGAGGCCCAGGACAACAGTATCATCAGCAAATTTGATGATAGAGGTGGAGCTGTGTGTGGACAAACAGTCATGCGTGTAGAGAGAGTAGAGCAGGGGACTCAGGACACAGCCCTGTGGAGCTCCCACACTCAGGGTGATGGAGGTGGAGGTGAACTGGCCTACTCTCACCACCTGAGGCCTGCCAGTGAGGAAGTCCTCAATCCAGTGGCAGAGAGAAGAATTCAGGCCAAGATCCAGGAGTTTGGCGGTTAGCTTAATGGGAACTATGGTGTTAAAGGCTGAGCTATAGTCAATAAATAGCAGCCTTACGTAGTTCCCACTTTTGCTGTCGATGTGAGTGAGGGAGGAGTGGAGGACATGAGAGATGGCATCTTCAGTCGATCTATTGGGACGATAGGCAAACTGAAGAGAGTCCAAAGTGTCAGGAATGAAGGAGCAAATGGTGTTTTTAATGAGTCTCTCAAAGACCTTCATGACTATAGACGTGAGAGCCACTGGACGATAGTCATTTAGGCAAGAGGGTTTACTGTTCTTAGGGACAGGGATGATAGTGGATAGTAGTTTTTGAAGGAGGTGGGGACCACAGATGTAGCGAGGGACTCATTAAAGATAGATGTAAACAACCCGGCAAGCTGATCAGCACAGGACCGCAGAACACGGTCACAGGACGCATATCTACGGTAATCTGCAAGCAGCGCAAAAAGACAGGCTTTGAGGTGTTTTTCATTCAGTGAGTCTTCAGCAATACCCACCTTTCATGTCTATTAGGTCAATTGCTTTAGGTCAATTGCTGCAAACCAATCTTGGGAACTAATGCATGTTTCTGTATTCGAATCTTGAACAGGAGCTTGTGAAGGTCCTGGTTCAAGATCCAAGATCGTTCGTAACTGCCTTTCTTGGGTACAATGAAGTAAGGGCTGTAAAACTCGACTTCATCTCTGCTGGAGGGACAAGCTCTTTTACGTCCTTCGCTAATAGGACCACAACCTCCATGCACAGGACAGGAGCGTCTTGAACCTAGGGGATGCCTGGCAAACTGAATCACGTAGTCAAATCTGATTGTTAGCAAGAGTTAGCAGGACAGGCAGGGAAGCGCTAGCCAGGCTCCGTGTGAGCGGCACCAAAGGGACAACCGACATGTCCATGGAGGGGGCAGCGAGGAGGAATGCTGGGGCCCAACCCAGGAAGCTTCCCGAAGTATAGGCAGTGACTGTGGTGTGACATTTACCTGGCTCCAAGGAACCTGTGAGGGGCTAACCAGAGGAGGGTTTGGAAGGTTTAACAGCTGCGTTGCCTTCCTGCGTGAAGCTAGATGCTGTGGCCAAGGTGTTGCTTCTGGCCGCACCGGAGCAGGTGTAGAAGCCGCAGGGGGAAAGCCACAGCAATGAGCAGACCTGGGGGCCAGGCCACAGTGACCTAGTGGTGGAGATACCGTGCTGGGGCAGGATGTTCTTGATGGCCTCCATCTGCTTCTGGACTGCCAAGAACCGCAGGGCAAAGTCCTGTGTCACCGAAGAGGCCACTTTGTGAGATGGGGTCATTGAGAAAGCCTACTTTGTCTGCATCCTGCATCTCAGCAAGGTTTAGCCAGAGATGTAGTTGCAGGATGGCCAATGCATACAAGCTGGAAACAATCTGTCTAGGGGCAATGGAAGCCTTAACAGCCAGGGCTGCCATCATCTTACAGGTCTTGGAGATGCGGACAGTTCTGCCAGGTGGTGGCATTTTGCAGACACACCATTGTCACATATCACCCTGTAGCCCAGGACTGTTTCCCACTCAAGCTAAGCAGGGCTGAGCCTGGTTAGTACCTGGATGGGAGACCTCCTGGGGAAAACTACATAGCAGCTGGAAGAGGTGTTAGTGAGGCCACCAGGGGGTGCTTACCCTGTTGTCTGTGTGGGTCCTAATGCCCCAGTATAGTGATGGGGACACTATACTGTCAAAAAGCACCGTCCTTCAGATGAGACGTTAAACCGAGGTCCTGACTCTCTGTGGTCATTAAATATCCCAGGATGTCCTTCGAAAAAGAACAGGAGTGTAAACCCAGCATCCTGGCCAAATTTGCCCATTGGCCTCTGTCCATCATGGCTTCCTAATCATCCCCATATACTGATTGGCTTCATCACCCTGTCTCCTCTCCACCAATAAGCTGGTGTGTGGTGAGCATTCTGGCGCAATATGGCTGCTGTCACATCATCCAGGTGGATTCTGCACATTGGTGGTGGTGGAGGAGATTGCCCCCTTCTATATGTAATAGTACCCAGAAAAGCGCTATATAAATGTAACAAATTATTATTATTATTATTTCCATTGAGGGTAGTGAGAGTGGAGGAGGCTGTGAAGCGGTTTCGAGGAGTAAAATGTGCCTTCCACGAATTCTGAACCTCCTCATGCACTTCTGGGAAGAAAAGCACTGTGGTGGAAGGCAGCTGTGATCCACATGCCACACCCAGGAACCAACCACAAGTGCTAGGTGGAGGGTTCCACTCGAGGTCCGATGCCTGCTGCTCTCCGATGCAGATCATCAACATCTGGTCCTCACCCAGAGCGTCGAATGACACGCGGGGTCCCCTGTGATAAGGACACACCTTTGAGTTGTGATTATTTAGCAACTCAACAGCACAAAACATGCTAGAGGAGCAGGAGGTCCGTGGGTACTGGCCTGGTGGTAACGCTTCCACTGTAACCCTCAGATCTCCCAGAGTGTAAACCATGTTAGTGGCTCTTCTTTGTGCAGAGGCAGCAGGCTGGGTAACTGCAGAAAAGACTGTAGCCTTTACGAGAAATCGCATCCAGAAACACACGGATGGAAAGGCACCTTTAAAAAGACGCTCGCTGTCCACTTTGCTCTTTTAGTGAACAACCACTTGGCTCCGTAGCTAAATCTAAATGAGTGGATGCGTGCTGCCATCTTATATACCCGTATGTATTCCATTGGCCATTTTTCTAAAACTCAGAGGTGATTGGGGCTCCCAAGTGAGACCCCATTTGTCAGTCTTCGACATAACGTCAAACATGACTAACAGATAGAGAACTCTGTGATATTCCGCTACACTAAAGTGAGCAATGTGTTTCAGTTTGGTGATTAAAAAGGAAGCGGCCTTTGCTTTGCTTATCACTAATAAAATTTTTTTTTTTTTAAATAATTTTGAAATTGGTGATTGAATGATATTAATAAGGCTGTGTGGCCTATAAACACTGTATGGCATGTAGTTCCAGACAAAAAAATATTTTAAAGAGGCCCTTACATTTGTATTACAAAGGCCCTTTTACAAAGTCTTGATTTTGTTTTTAGGGTCTACTAGTTTGTTTTAATGCTTAAATGTTGCTTTAAAAATACATTATTATAAAATACATATTTCTGTCATTAATGCTCTGTTTAGTTCCTGTCTCTATGAAGCCCCTCCTTCCCAAAAGTGCAGTGTACTCTGATTGGTTGGCTGGACCAGTGTGTTGTGATTGGTTAACCGCTTTGAGTGTGTTTTGGAAATGTCACGCCCCTCTTATCTAGCGAAACGATCGGTCATTTAAAAAAATAGTTTTTTTTAAATGAATATACTTTTTAACCTAAATTGCTCATCTTGCGCTGCTCTGCGACATGCCATGGATTGCGCAATCACGGCGGAAAGGTCACGCAAGACGTAGGCAGAAGTACCGCCCCAAGCGAACGTGCGAGGACTAATACACTAAAAGCGCAAGATGACCAATTTAGGCTAAAAAGTATATTCATTTAAAAAAAAATTTTTGAAGACAGATGGTTTCGCTAGATAAGACCCTATTCCTCTTCTGGGATTGCACAGTGCCTCTGAAGCCCTTTTGAAGCACTTTGAAACTGCATTGATTTGGACCTTCAACATTTTGGTTGCCATGGAAGTCTGTGATGGGGAGAAAAATCCTGGAATGTTTTCCTCAAAAAACTTAATTTCTTTTTGACTGAAGAAAGAAAGACATTAACATGTTTGATGAGATGGGGGTGAGTAAAATATCAGAAAATTTTAATTTTGAAGTGAACTAATCCTTTAATGCATGAAACAGGAAGACTTGATCGTTTAGAGACATGTCGTATCTGGTCAGATGTAGTCAATGTAATAGTTAGAAGGAATTGTGTTTCTGTACTGAAATTCCTCATTAAAAGAGCAATGTTTTTGAAGAGGACTCTGGGAAATTGCATGTAGTCTAAAATGTCATATAACCAAAGATTTGAATTAAAGTCCAAACTGATCTGAAAAGGAATAAAACACAAACTTCTAAGCAAGGACAAACCCAGGACAAAAGTGGCAGTGACACTTTAATTCATTTACATGGGATTGTGTGCAATTAAGGCTGGGCCAGTGTTGTGCTTCCAATTACCTCCGCTATAAATATTAATAATTGGGGACAAAGAAAGTAATGAATGTAATTTAATTGAAACATCTTGACCACTCCCAGGCGGTTCCCATGCACTTTTAATAAAATCCAAACCATGGCCATTGTGGGAATGTGTCAGGTAAACCTTCCAAAACTTCAATCTACAAAAAGCACAGCCTGGCAATAAAATAGGGTGGATCAGACACATTCTTAAAGTCTGAGTACTTTGTGGATTTTCATCCCATAATGCAGTTTTAAAGTCAGATGTTATTTGCTTTAGATGTTAAAGCCTGGTCTTTTTCCCCCAGGCTTCACTCTCAAGTATTTTAGGGGAGCAAGGGAGTACTCCTCAATGAAAATCTCAAATGATCTGAAGCAAATGGAGTTTGACATCGGAGTTGCTGTACCCACGAGATGTCTGATGGTGTGGCGTGCTGGTTGCTCTGAATTAAGATCATGTTTTAAAAGAACATTTCAAAGCTTGAAAACAGCCCAAGCTGAGTACCAAGACACGAAATGCATGACTCTCTATGGAACATTTGTGCATAAATCGAATTACATAGCTATGAATATAATTCCCATGTTTTCTTTTCCTTGTCTGAAGTCCTTTCCATAAGAAAATAAGCCATCTGAATTTTTGTGTTTTACAAATGAAAACATGTCCATGCAGTTTGCTGAACGAGTTGTGCCGTATTCTTTAGTCTGTCAACTTCAGATCAATAGCAATTTTTTTTATCTGTGTGCTTGGAATGACTGTTTCATTGAGGTCTTGCTTCTTATGTTTAGGCAAACTGAGAGAACTGAGCCTGTATGCTGATTTTCAACATGACTTATTTGTTTAAGACATAGAACAATAGCCTGTCTAACAGAAACTACGATAACAGACACAGTACTGCTCAAATTAGTTGCCCTTTGTCTAAATTTGTTGCCCTTTGTCCTCGTTGCCCAGCAACATGTCCACAAAGCTGGGGTGCATTTCATTGCCACCAATGGTTTCTACAATCAACTGGGAAAACGCAGCCCTGATCATCACCTGAAGATTTAAGCTTAGGTGTATAGATTTATGGCTTTATTATGATAATTTTATCCACCAATGCCAAATATCCACTACATTAATAGATGACATGAAAGAAGATCAATAGTTGCAGTGTTACAAATGAATAAGGTCATTAGGACAGGACATGTCAATACATCACCTGACTCTTATGCTGAGTTCACACTGCTCGATTTTAGACCCAATTTTTACTCGCTGACAGGTTTTGCGAAATCGCAGACAAATGCCTGAAATCATGCGCAAATCGGTGCTTGTTCATGCGAGGGACAATCACGCAGTGTGAATTATCAAAGACGCAATCCGAGAGAATCGCTGGCAAGTCACCGACGCCCGTGAGATATTTGGCATGCTAAATATCTGGACCTGCTGTGTGAAATGTGTTCGGACTAGGGGTGGGAATCTCTAGGCACCTCACAATTCGATTTGATTACGATTCAGAGGGGTGTGATTATGAAACAATTATCAATGCATCTTTTTTCTATA
The DNA here is from genome assembly GCA_018749465.1 of Paracanthobrama guichenoti. Lineage (NCBI taxonomy): Eukaryota > Metazoa > Chordata > Actinopteri > Cypriniformes > Gobionidae > Paracanthobrama > Paracanthobrama guichenoti. Next base: position 26,672,958 of record CM031947.1, read on the forward strand.
CAGATTTTCTTTTTTCTCATTTGGTACTTTTAAAGCAAAGTATTTGTAATGACTCATAATGAATTAACTTCCAATATCTTTTATTAATAAAACAAATAAAAGTGATTTTACAAGTCAACAGGAAGGTTACATTTGCCAGAATATGTCCCAACATTGCGAAGACCCAACAAGAAGTGTCTGTAGCAGCATACTTAATACATGCATATAGTAAATTAATACAGACTTCAGCATATTCTGAATCACTAACATAAAGTAATAACCAACACCCTCCTGTTATTTGCAATGAGCAATATAATCCTTCAGACAAAAAAACAAAAACAAAAAAGAATTTTGCTGTCCCAAAATCACAGCTTTTATACCAAAATATAGAATTCTGTACCAGCAGCTCTCATACAAAAGTAATGCTTGTAGACTTCAGCATATTCTGAATAACTAGTGACATACAGCTGCTCTTCTACACAAATAAATAATAGCGTCTAAGATTTATGACTTAAAACTAAATCCTGAGCACAGACACTTTGTTTCCTTCTGTATACCAGTCAAAAAGAGCTTTTATGAAATGAACATCTGAACACTAAATTAACATCTGCAGAGAATACAGATGCAAATCCTTGACCATCACATTTGTGATAGAGTTTGTGGTCCTCTGGTTGGCAGCAACTAGCGGTACAACCGAGCGCTGGAAACGTATAATATGGTTTCTCATGTTTGTCATGTTTCGAAAATATTTTAGTTTAGTTTGACACAACTTCCATATAGTGTGGCTCTTGTCCAGGTCATTTTCATAGAAGCCAAAGTGCTTCCATACGCTAGCTTTTAATGCAGAGGGTGCCGGTCGGATTTCTCGCTCAGCCATCACGTGTCTCTGTTATGTGCACGCCACAGACGGTCCGGGCGCTGCACTTCCCGCGCTTCACAGTTGCGCCCTTTGCGTTCTGTCAACATTACGTTATCAACATTTAGAAAATCGATTTTTTTGACATTTGTGAATCGATTCAGAACTGTCCACGTCCGCATCACGATGCATCTAAGAATAAAAATTTTCCCCCACCCCTAGTTCGGCCTGAAAATTACATCCGCAATGACCTACAGCCAAAGAGAGAGCAAGATGTAGGGCAGCGGGAAGCTCGGGGAGGAGTTATAGACCAGAATATCAGTATTTTAATAGATATATTTACAATTATATCAAACAGAAACAAAGCAAAAAACATCTGACCAGCCGCAACAGCAGCACATTGCAAAATGATTTATTTACCTCAAGCTCTCTTTGCAGAACACTATCCTTGGTCCCCACGTCTCCCCAAATATTTCCCCCTCCATACTCTTTTTTTCTTTTTCTCTTTTCGCTGCAAATTGGTCTATATATTTAATAACAATTCCAGTCTCACGCGAGAACTCTGGTCTGATGCACGGGTGATCTTGTGTTGTTTCCTTGTCACTTCTCGTGTGTGTTTGGTTGTGAAACGTAGTTTGTGGACGAGACATAATTGTCGGTGATTCCTTCTCTTGTACAGTCATGCAGTGTGAAATCCCCTGTCACCGATCAACTGTCACACAACATCGTGTGCAGTGTTAACAGCAGCAACTGAATGCTACCCCAGATAGTCATGTAATGTGAAAAGAGAATTGATCCGACCAGTTTGAAAATCATGCAGTCTGAACTCGGCATTAGGGAATCCATATAAGACTATTAGTTAGAAGTTAGACCAAATGAAGTTAGTTTACACCAAGAAAACTAAATATTAATATTAAAACAATCCCAAACATTGAACATGATCTAATTAGAATATTCACAGTTATTCACAAGTAAAGTTTGATTCTAGTACACATACATTTTTGTATGTTTGCATACACATGGAAACATAGCTATATTATTAACTTTCTGACAGCATTTAAACACATTATGTATGAAGAAATGTTTAATTAAATATGTTTAATGCCATTGCCTATTCAGCATATTTACCTAATTTGACATTTCATTATTCTTTAAAAACATCTGTTAGCTAAATTAGTAATACACTGTAAAAAATGTCAGGCCTCTCCAATTCGAAATTTGGCAAAAAGATGGCAGTATGTCTTGCACTGAGCCACTTCAAAAAGTTGTTACGGGGCAAAGATGTATTGGTCCGCATGGACAACACTGCGACTGTTGCGTACATCAACCAACAAGGTGGACATGGTCACATGTCGTAACTTGCCCGCCATCTCCTCCTCTAGATTCAGAAGTGTCTGAGATCGCTTCGGGCAATTCATGTCCCCGGTGTGTTCAAATGTGTGGCTGACAAGCACTTATGAGCTGGGCTCCCAGGAGAGTGGCGACTCCACCCCTAGGTGGTCCAGCTGATCTGGAGACTGTTAGGAGAGACGCAGGTCAGCCTGTTTGCCTCTCCAGAAATGTCCCACTGCCAGTTATTTTATTCGCTGACTGAGGGAACACTTGGTGCAGATGCATTGGCACATAGCTGGCCTCGGGGCCTGGGCAAATATACATTTCCCCCAGTGAGCCTACTTGCACAAACCCTGTGTAAAGTCAGGGAGGATGAGGAGCAGGTCCTGTTAGTGGTGCCATACTGGCCCAACCAGACCTGGTTCCCAGAACTAATGCTCCTCGTGACAGCCCCTCCCTGGCAGATTTCTCTGAGGAAGGACCTTCTTATTCAGAGACGGGGCACCTGCGTCCAGACCTCTGGAAACTTCATGTCTGGTCCCTTGACGGGATGCGGAGGTTCTAGGTGACTTACCCCAAAAGGTAGTTAATACCATCACTTCGGCATGGGCACCGACTACGAGACAATCCTATGCTTTGAAGTGGAACCTGTAGATCAAGTGGTGTTCTTCTCGCCAAGAAGACCCCCGAAGATGTTCGATCACGTCTGTGCTTCCTTCCGTCTGTGCTTCCTTCCTGCAGCAAGAGTTGGAGCAAAGGCTGTCTCCCTCTACCCTGAAAGTCTATGTTGCTGCAATATCTGCTTATCACAACCTCGTGGAAGGTAAGTCGGTTGGGAAGCACGACCTGGTCGTCAGGTTCCTTAGGGGGGCGAGATGGTTAAATCCTCCTCAACCTCCCTCTAAACCCTCTTGGGATCTTGCTCTGGTGCGCCGAGCACTTCAGAACGCCCCATTTGAGCCTCTGCAGTTGGCAGAGCTAAAGATTCTGTCTATGAAGACTTTGCTGCTGGCTGCACTGGCCTCTATTAAGAGGGTAGGGGACCTGCAGGCATTTTCGGTCGACGAATCGTGCCTAGAGTTTGGGACGGGGGATACCCATTGGGTACTGAGACCCCGGCCTGGCTATGTGCCCAAGATTCCTACCACTCCCTTCAGGGACCAGGTAGTGAACCCCAGATGAGGCAGAACCAGCCCTTGCTTTGCTCTGTCCCGTCTGCAGTCTGTGACTGTACATGGATAGAACACAGAGCTTCAGGACCTCAGATCAGCTCTTTGTCTGTCACGGAGGCCAGCAGAAGGGAAAGACTGTCTCCAAGCAGAGGATGGCCCACTGGATAGTGGATGCCATCACCTTGGCTTCCAAGCACCCTGTCTGCTCAGGGTGTGAGCACACTCTACTAGAAGTGTTGTATCCTCCTGTGCACTGGCACGTGGCGCCTCGCTGTCAGATATCTGTAGAGCTGTGGGCTAGACGACACCAAATTCTATAGCCTTCGTGTAGAGCTGGTTTACTCCTGTATCCTGCAAATAAAAATAAAAACTAACATTAATGACAAAGTTCCCCTGCATCACATCCTGCAAGTGACAGAACAGAAGTTAGTTAATTATATAATGAGGGTGAGAAGAATGAATGGATGAATAAGAAAATCACAAGCTTGACATGTTTGATATTAAAAGACAATAAGCCCTGAAAGAGGCCGATGCCGACTGCAATCTAAAGGCACTGTGTTCAACGGTTGCATGACGCACATATCACACAAATGACATAATTTACTTATTACTTATTATTTTAGACATGTATGACATGAGGAAAAAAAAACTACTGGCTATCATCAGATAATTATGTGATAACTGGGAACACAATCATGAAACCAATGAATGCATGAACTCATGATTCTACAAAATGTCTTTTAAACTTTATACCGGGTCATAAAGCAAAACTTTGGAGAATAATTTCAGTGCTCAGTACTCACCAACATCTTGTGACGATGAATATCTGTATTCTCTTGGGAATGTTTGTTTCAGTCTTCAGCACCGGCTGGTTTGACTCTGCTCGCTGTCCCGGGCATCCGCATTTGAAATCTCCACCAACGTTTTTCCTCAGGTGAATTTTGTGCATGTGTATACAGTTTTATGGACATAGGATTTGTTCATCCAACATGGATTTTTCACTTCGACTTCATAGATTGACTGAGGACAATTAAATATGTTCGGTGAATGTACATTTTGAGTGAAGACCTTAAGCTATGATTAGTACAATGCATCTTTTTGCGTGAGGATAATTATTTGGAAGTATTGGGCCAGTATGTAATTATCAATTTCCACAATTCTTTAAATTCTTCAATTTTTAATTTTTAAAAACATTTTTTTTTACAGTGTATGTAACAATCATATAAATATAATATTAATGATTTATAAAAATTTTATATTTTTAAGGCTATGCATTTGCAAAAACTTTTATGTTTTAGATGCTGTCAATATGTCCATATTGTGTGTTGGTGTATGTCCCAAGAAATGTAGGCTGTGTAAACACTGCGTAAGAATAGTAAGATAGATTGTTCAAATTGGTTACATGTTCAGCCATCACAAAACAATAACGGCCTGACTTTACTAAAACAGACAACGGTCATATATTATCATAGTTTTATTTGTATTTCAAGAGACCAGACACATTTCACATGGTTAGATAGCTGTGAAGTGCCCTGCCTGCAAAAATCTACTACATGGATCTTTTTTGAGCCTGATGACTATATGCTCCTATTTCTTGCCCATAACCTTACAGGGCTAATTCTTAAAACTACAAACACGTCTCATGTGGCCTGTATTTCTCAAAGTCTATTCGGTTACTTAAATCTGTGCAAGGAGTACCTAAAGGGAATGGAAGACGGAAACACAGCTGAGAACCATCGTGGTTTGACGCGCATCCAGATCTTTTGGAAACAGGCCAAATTCAAGTAAAAACGTTTCCTTTGCTTGTGTAATAGGAGCTTCAGTTTTTCTGATTTCATTCTTTGTCAAGTGAGCTCCTGGCTGGGAAAAAAAATTAAACAAACTGTGAATTAAGCGGTTAATAAAGTAAACCATCATACTTCTGTCTGCACAGTTTTACAAAAAGATTACCCATGTTCAGACACAGGCTGGCGCATTGGTGGCTCGTTGTTTGTTTCTTATCCTAAAAATAACCTTTTAAGAAATGCTTATGCTGCTGTTCAATAATAAAGAAATAAATATCAAGTAATTTAAATTTTAGACACAATACTGCAAGTTGCTCCGCCAATGAAAATAGTTTCAAACAAAGACACAACAGAATCAACCGTCTTCGAGCAACACAGAGTAGTGGTATTACTGAATGAATCAATGTCTTAAATCAAATTGTTTGAGTGAATGATTTTATGACTTATTCCTAAAACCAGTCACTTGTTTTGTTCCTGACTGAATGAGTTTTTGTCTATGAATTGGCTGAGCGAATGAAAAAGAGAGTCTCTCTTAAAGAGAGTCACTTGTCACCAAATCACTTTTTATTTATTTATCTATCATAATGTCAAATTTAAAGTCACCATGAAATCAAAATAGAAAATTCTTATTTTTTTAAAGTATATTGAAGTATTTTTTTTAAATGTATAATGCACATCATTATATCTTTTTTTAATATGTTTAGGCCCACACGGGTATTATCAAAACTGCAGCTTTTTCTATGCAGTTTGGCTGTTCGTCCACACGCAAACGCAGTATCCGGTCACTGAAACCGAACTTTTGAAAACTCCTGCCAGGGTGAAGATTTTTAGAAACGGTAAAACCGGAGATTTTGGCTTGTGACGTCGGAGTGCGTGCTGTTATCTCCTTTGTTTGACATCAGATTGTGTGCCGCTATCTCCTTTGTTTACATGATGCGAGTCTGCAGTGACAGACGTAGCCAAAATATTGCTGCTAATAACTGTGCTTATCACATGCATACAGATACATGCACAGTTCTCCCATTATATTGCGGAACAGAGGCATCAGAACGCAGGACACTGCTTATGAATGGCTGAATCCGAAATCGCCCCGAAACCCTCATTCACTATTCCCTACGTTAGTCCACTAATACAGTTCACTTGAAGGAGTGAATGAAAACGAGTGAGTGAATTCAGACAGCCGCTGTGTGTTACATCGACTGTACACATTATTGCGGTGCAATGTGGGATTGAATAAATGCACTCAATTACATCCACCATGGTTTCAGACAAATGGCTGTCCCCTCAAATAATGCCCTATTTGAGGGTATAGGAGGCGATTTCGGATTCAGCCAATTTCAGGCTTCTGATTGGCCAACATGGCTTTACGGTTAGGGTGTTGGTTTGGCATGCTCTTGACAGCGCTTCATTGTGTTTTTGCAATTTCATGTGGACGGAGATTTTTTTTTTTAAAACTGCTTGTGTGGACGAGATTTTTTTTTCTAAATAAAGAAGGAAAAACTCGTGTGGACAAATTATACTGTAAAAAATATGCAATGGAGAAAAAACAAATTTAACCTTACATTTTGTGTATTTTTACACTAAAATACTGTTAAATGTAACATTTTTAGAAGTACACTTCACTTCACATATGAACTGTTTCTTAGTTGTTATGTAAATACCGTTTAAGTTTTTACTGTATTTACAGTTTTACATTGTACATACATTTTAAATATTATTTTTCTCTGTGTGTATTCTCAGCTAGGCCTATATACATCTGTTCTGATGCTTTGATATTTGATATGATTTGCTCACTTTATTGTAAATTACTTTAGTATGAAAGTGTTTTCTACAAGCATATACTGTATGTACTGAATTACTATAATGTTGTATTTAAAAGAAAAAGGAAAGAGAATACAAATCCCATTGATCTGTTATTGCTAACCTGACAATGTTACCAGTAGGTCCAGATATTCTTCCATAGATTAAATCATGTCCTCACATAGTCAGTGCTGTTTTTAGTCACTGAAAGGTTTGAAGTATTGGCTTTGGTTCCTTGCACTGAGATTGCATTTCTCTTTTAACTCCAACAAGTCATTCTGATAAAAAAAACAAAAACAAAAACAAAAAAACAACAAACCTGGCTGAGATGGATTGCTAGACTGTTCAACTCTCTATTGCTATGGAAACAGGATAGCGAGCAGTATTTTAATGCTTGCATTACATAATGCTTCATGCTTTGCTGCAAGCAGCTACTGTAGTAGCTATCTAATGTTATGAAATGTTGATGTTTTCCTTCTGATGTTTAACAAAGAGCATATTTAGATTTGCATCCTCATGCATAAAGCCATATTATTTTAGACTTTTTGCAGATGATTAATATATTAACCACAGATGTTTTGATTGCAAACCGTATTTAACATCTGTCAAAACATTCAAAAAGACTGTGACAGACCTTAGAAGGTCAGTGTGAGAAGTCCCAGTGGCTTGTTCCCCTGCCTGAACATCAACAGCACTGCACAGCCGAGTAGCAGGAAAGTGAAATTGATCAGAGTTGAACAAGACTGATGAAAAAGGAAACCCTGCATCAAGGAGGAAGGAAGACTGAAATTGCTTCAAGACTTAAATGTGTATGAATTTCCAACAGGGGGCTCTGGGACAAAGAATCACAACTGATAAGGAAACTCTGACGTCTCTGTGAGGACATATTAAGGCCACAGGGGTCATAAGCAGTCTGAGAGGACTGAAAGAGCAATGGGCAGTGTTGATACTAAGGCTGTTTCAGAGAGCTGTATTGTTTGTAACAGCACAGATGCTAATCTGGCCACTGAGTAAATTTAATGAAAGCATCCCTCACAACATCCCGCCTGGATAATAATATTTATCCAACATCACATGCAATTGTGCAATAAGGGAGAGCATTCCGGTGAGTGCTGAAGTTTGGTACTCTGATAAAATGTCATGGAAAGGGTTTTATAAAGCATTTCTTCTTAAAGGGATAGTTCACCCTGAAATGAAAATAAAGCCAACTTTTACTAACCCTGCTTTTGTTCCAATGCCCTATGTCCTTCTATCTTTTTCGGACCTCAGAAGCAGAAATTTTAAAAATAGTCCTGCATGTGCTCCTCCATATAATGGCAGTAAATAGCAACCAGGCTAAACCATTACAAAAATTATACAAAAATATCACGCAATGATACAGTGAAAAGCACGCCATACATGGAAAGTGTTTAGGCGGCATACTATAAGGTTTTGCGAGAAAGAAACCGCATTATTCAGTCAAAATACTGAGCTTGGCCGTTACTCTGTGAGTGCGTGCGAGCCGTCAGCAGCCCCTCACGCAATGTTGTCATGACAACCGGTACACAACATTCACTTCGGGAGGTTTACCTTATTATTAGTATTATTGTATTATTTCTTATCATATACCTTATAGAAAAGATAAGAGTTGCGTTTGTTTCTAATGAGCATGATTTCTCAAAATGGTGCGTGTGTGCTTATCCTGGTGCCATGACAACAGTGCAGCTGCTGACGGCTCGCACGCACTCACAGGAACACGCACAGAGTAACGGCCGATCTCAGTATTTTGACTGAATAATACGGTTTCTTTCTCGCAAAACCTTATAGTATGCCTATTTTTCTTTATGGTAATCATATATTCAGCCAAAGGTAAAAACTTAATTGATTGACCTTTAATCTGAATTTTGGATGTCAGAGCTGCTTGCGAATTTTAAACATGCTTTTATGTGCAGTATAGAAGGGATGTAAGATCAGTATTATTTATTTATTTATTTATTTATGAAATATGCTTAACAATGTTAAACACCTTTAAAAATAACGGGCCTAAAAATAATTCTTCCAGTGTTGCAGCAGCATGTAATAATGAGTAATCTTAGCATTAATCTTTATAGTTTAAACTGATTCAAATAAACTGGATTTAAATAATAATAATAATAATAATTACAGAAAAGGCATTTCTGTCAGGATCACTATCATCAAAGAGATTGACTATTAGCACATAGTTTGGATTGGCGGTATGGTTCTGTTCTGGGCAAGAACTCCCTGCGCATCCATGCAGCCTAGCATGGAGTGGAGCAGGGAGAGCAGCAATAACCCCCATTAGGGTAAACAGAACAGAACCAACATGATGTATTGCAGATAGCATAAATGTCAATATTTAAATGTACAACCTAATTCGGGAATTTAGTCAGATGCCAAATCCTGATTGACGATTGGAGGAGCTGGGGATGGAGGAGGGTAATTAGCTCCAGAGAAACGCGATAGCAGCTGATAATACTGAAGGAGCTTATTTATATATATATATATATACACATACACATGCTGTGATAGGCATCGTATTCCTATAGGTAGACCGTCTACCTATAGGAATACGATGCCTATCAGTATCTACCGTAGATGTGATCAGCTGACAGTGAGCTGATGCGAGCTTGACTAACGTGCCCTGCCAGAACTAACACTATATGCTGGATTTTGTGGCATTCATTTATTGCATTTATTGACACTTATGTTCAAGCTTTAAAATGACTGAAATCACAGATGACTGTTAAGAAGCAATACATTTTAAGGAATAAAAAATGTTTGTTCTGGATTGGGTGTGAGATATAAACAACAGTATGAGTGGGTATCACTTCAGATCATAAACTATTATAAAAGCCACTTAGAACTATGTCAGGTTTTACATGCATACTAAAAGTAATAATATATTACTTTTATGTCATATTTAACAAAAGCCATGTCTTCAGATATCAAAAAGAACGTTAGATTTCACTTAGGGGTCAAGGTTTGGCTGGTTAGCACAGTCCAGTTAGCCTCTGCTGGCAAATGTTGTAACAACACCATCTGTCTGCAAAAGGCATCTTTCTCCTTCATTCAAAGTGGACATGTTTTGTGACAAAAATGTTTTATTATATCATAGGTTTGATAGTGACTAATTTTGTTGCTCAAGTGATTGACTCAAAAAAATCATACGGAAAAACCTATACCAATATAATTTACCAGACAAGCAACTGCGCCATTGTGATGAATGTTAGCTTTCATCTCCCTGTATCATTTCACTAATCACTACAAATGGTCATTGACTTTCCTACACAGACACGCACTGTACTGACATTTAAGTGTCACTCCTACTACAACAGCTGTAATGGCAGAGGCACTGAATAATGAATTCCCCTTGAAAATACTTGAACACCAGATTACAGGAACCCCTTGCATTTCTGAAAAAACAAACAAAAAACAAAACAAAAAAAACACATTCCATCAGTGTGTGCTGAAAATAGATCTGCTTCACTTGTGTTAAGACTAGGACAATGTAACAAGAAAAAGGAAAAGCATTACAATAGCAGTTTCATTGCATGTGTTGACTGAATATTGAGATTTTGAGCTGAGTTTGTATACAGACAGGTACAATTTCCTCTGTTTAAAGGGATAGTTCACCCAAAAAAATTAAAATTAGTCCATGATTTACTCACCCTCAAGTCATCCTAGGTGTATATGACATTCTTCTTTCAGACAAATACAATCCTGAGTTATATTAAAAAAGTCCTGGCTCTTCCAAGCATTATAATGGCATTGACTTGATGGGTCATTTTTGAAGTCCATAAAAGTGCATCTATCCATCATATAACTGCTCCACACGGCTCTGGGGGGTTAATAAAGGCTGTCTGAAGCGAAGTGGCATGTTTGTGTAAGAAAAATATCCATATTTAAAACTTTATAGACTAAAATAACTAGCGGCGGTCAGCGGTACACAAGTTGACTTGCGCTAAAAGAGTAAGCCGTGTGGTCCGCTTGCGTACTGCTGACCGACGGACCAACTTTTATGGACTTCAAAAACAACCCATCAAGTCAATGCCATTATAATGCTTGGAAGAGCCAGGACATTTTTAATATAACTTGTCTATGTATTAGTTAATGTATTCGTCTGAAAGAAGAATGTCATATACAGCTAGGATGACTTGAGGGTGAGTAAATCATGGGCTAAATTTCATTTTTGGGTGAACTATCCCTTTAAGGGCATTTGCTTAGTCAACAGGTTCAGCCTCATAGTCTGTAGTCTTCTGATTAAGAAGCATTCAAGGAATTTTTCCATGTGGTTTTGCATTGCCAGATGTGAGGTCAAAGTATGACTTTGTATCAGCTGGGATCTCATGGTTCTTTGAAGTGCCTTTGAACTCATACTGTACTCCAATAGACATTAAGCGTCATGACTTCAGACTGTTGGTTCATAATTTTGATGGTAATTTGAAGAGTGTCTGGTGAGTTAAACATTTAGAGTAAATGAGAATTTTTTTTTTTTTTTTTTTTTTTTTCATCTTTGAATGAACAATCCCATAGCATTAAAATGTGTTCTGGAGGAGTTTTACAGATGGGCTAGTAATGGAAAAATGTTGTGTGTGTGAGACACCTGTTGTGATGAGCAGCAAAGGAAGTGAGTTGTGTTTGCTTTGGCTACATGACCTGTGTTCACATAGTGTCTCTGCAGCCTGGGATCATTTGCACACACTCTCTTGGAGATCTATGAGGAATTTCAGACCACAGCTATGACAGCCCACTGGTCCACTGAATGGACACAAGCTCATGGAAAACATATCTACACTGTTGGTTACGAATTTTAGACACTAAATTACAAGAGTAAAAGATGTGCTGCTCCAGCCTTCCCAGGATGGACCCTTTGCAAGTTGAATAAGCCACTAGTAAACACAGACTTTTTAATTTCATAAATTGTCTTTTAATTGGTCAATATGTATCAATCTAAATAAGTTACAATTCTTCTGAGTGTTTACAAAGCCTTGCAAATATACTTATCAGATAAAATTTGCTCTGACAAGGCAGATATACTGTTTACAAAAAGGATTCTGTATATTTCACACAAGAAACAATGTTAAAATCAACACTAAGAAAAATGAAACCTCTACAAAAATATCAATAAATAACATCACATCTTATGTTGATACATTTACTTACATCAGTATACAATTGCCATCATACCAAGCCTGAATAAAACCCTATGTATTTTTTGATGCATAAACCATAGAGATGGTTTTAAATGTGACATTTCACATCTCATCATCATTACTGAATCATCACAAATGTTAAAAATATACTTTATAATATGCTATTAAACTGATTATTGATAACCACCTCCTGACAAAGACAATCTAAAGACATAAAGTTCAAAAAATGTACATGTGCAATATAAACTGAACATAGCTTTTCAAAATGTTTTGTTGATAGGTAGACCGGCTTCTGTTGTGTATAAAATCATATTGTGACATATCTATATATCTATTACATAACTTCCTCACAACCTCCTTTTTATGTTTTTAAACCAAACAAATTGCTTGCCTCTGCAGTTCACCTTCGCAGATGCAGCAAAGTGCAGCACGATGAAGAATCAGGCATGATTTGAGCAGAATCATCTCTTCTTTGAAACTTTTTCTAGCATTCAAAAAGTGTGATGTTTAACAATAAAAAGTGGGCTGTACAAAAGGGCTGACATAAAAATGTAATGGTGGAGGTCTGTGGCACACATTTGTGCTGCTATTAAAGCACGACAAGTTTAAAAAGCAGAAATTCTTTCAATTTTAAACATCTTGACATAAATGGACACAGTTTACAACAGTCGGTTTTATCAATTGAATTGTGAAGCAAAAATCGTGAACACTAGTTAGACAACATTTGGTTATGAGGCACCCAGCAGCGTGTATGATACTGTACTTGGCAGTGTGAATTAAGATATGACAGAGAGCTGAAAATATATCTGATTATTATAATTAGTGGGACTAAAACCTATTGTAGAAAATCTGAATTTATATTCATAAATAACAGTTCAGTGTTTCAGCATGCAGCCAAATTTGATATATCAAGGCTTGCTGAGATACGTGTTGACAGAGAGGAACATCATTTTAAAGTTCACATCAGTTTTTTTATTCATCAGTGCCTCCTGACCAAGTCTACAAAGAAGAAAGAATGGATGTTTATCAGTGTGTTCTACAGGACATTCTCTAAACGAAGAGGAGGAAAATAGCGTAATGCCGAGATCACTGGGGAGATTGTTGCGTTTAAAGTAAGCTATAGTTCTGAGTATCACTCTTAAAGTCCTCAATATCTCCCCACCGACCCAGCAGCTGACCGGACTCAAGTCAGCCCACTCTTTTCTACAAAACTGACAGGCTTCTACAGAGACTTCCTCAAGATGAGTTGGGCAGGGAAAAAAGTTCTGTAGCTAATTTTTTTCTTTACAGAGAGTCAAGAAGCCTTCGAGCACTTCTCCAATAATTCAACTTTCCTGAGTTTACGAATTGAAGAGCAAGAAACATTTACAAGGAAAAAACACTACAGCATGTCTATAAATATTTCTGGGTTCCTGGGATGGTGTTTGATGAGCCCACCGACCCATTTGAGATGCACCTTCCCCGAATTCGAACACCCCAGCAGTCGACTTACAACTTCAGACTACGCTGCTGAGAAGTTGGATCTGATGGAGTCTTCCCGCAACTGACGGTGTTTTCCAATGTCACACTCTTCTCGGGGTGTTCTCCGTTCAATGGTTATCCTGTAATTCTTCCTGAGGAGCGATCAAGAACAATTTCATGAATGTAGAGGTCAAGTAAGAGGTCAGGAGTACTAATAACATTCTATTATCTCAACAAACATTTTGGCACTTCGTTTTGTAAAACAATAAAACAGACAATTATATCATAATAATTAATACATTGGCCTATTTTTGAAAAAAAAAAAAAAAGAAAAAAAAAGTTTTTGGTCTTTACCTAAAGAAGTAGAATGCCATGAGGAGAGCTGTTCCCAGAATTCCCCCTACTATTAGCCCAGTCACTGCCGATACACCAAGTCCACCTGCTTGGAAAAGAAAATGAAAGCATTTATAAGGAAAGCTGCACATATATATATATATATATATATATATATATATATATATATATATATATATATATATATATATATATATATATATATATATATATATATATATATGCCCTAGTGAAAAATAAATATACTAAAATGTATTTGAAATACATTTATTTTATGCTAAATATACTACAAATACATTTATATTTGTGTACTTAATATAAATACCCTGCAATGGTACTTTTAGTTTACTCAATTGGTATACTTAAAGTCTGTTAAATTGGAACAAGTCATTTTGTACTTAATGTCCTTTAGTTATCCATAAATAGTTCTGAGGTCTGACTAAATATATACTCAAGTATTTGATTGTGCTAAAGTGGAACTATTGCAAGTATACTTTAGGTGCAATTTACATATCTTGTATTTAAATTATTCAGTGATCATACTATCCTTAGTATTAGTAATATAAAACACATTTTAGGCTTAATAAGAAATATGCATTGTGCAATAAAGAAGAATGCCAAATAAAGTTGAATTATAATATTTATATCAGTAAGTCTTTTAATATATGAATGGGTTTGCAGTATAGTTGGTATGAAATAAATGTAGGCCTATTTTAAATACATTTTGGCATAGTGTTCTGCACTAGGGCAGACTCTGCATCCATTGGCTCTGACATGTTTTCTCATTGTCACGCACCTAACTCGGAAAGTCTTAAGAAAGTCCAAAGTATAACCAAAACTCATAATCATGAGTTGTGCTGATATTCATGTGCATTTTAACTCATTCTTTCTGGCATGATATGAAAACACCATAACTGCCGAAGCTAAACCTTGACCTCCATTGGCCTGCCCCAACATCAGACCGCTATGCTTGATGTTTCGAACACACCATAAAGCCAATGCCATCACACTCACCAACAATCAGTTTTGCTGTACTTTTGCTAAATAACCGAACTCACTAGAGTGCACGCTATTGGGAATGTCGAGAATGATGAAATTATTTTTAGATGATGCTATGCTTTTTTTTTTTTTTTTTTTTTTTTTTTTTTAGCTTTCTTTTTGTGGAAACCAATAGAAATGTGAGGCATGAACTGAAACATCTAGTTTATTCTGGTAACAGGTACTTAAGAATTTCCACAACTTTTGCCTACAGTGCAAATGTAACAACGAGCTAATTAAATAAATTTTTTGATTTAATTAGTTAAATATTTAAGTACCACTTCAGTAATGTATTTTTGTTGAATCCTGTTGACCTGTTATGATTAAATGTACAATTCACTGAACTGTATTGGAGTAAAAAAAAAAAAAAAAAAAAATACTAATAATAATCATGAAGTAAGTTTTATAATTATGACCTTTACCTTTTCAATAATTTGCCTACACTTTGAATATCAGGTAGGCTATTGTTTAATTCAATTCAAATGTATTTCTAGCACTTTCCACAATTTTGCATGGTTGCAAAACAGCTTTACATAAGTAGTTTGAAAAGTTATATGCAGGCTAATTATGACAAAATTAAAGAAAACAACATATAATCAGTTTGAAATGGTGAAAGAAAGTTCCTGATCAGATGTTTTATTACTTTAGTGTATTCCTAATACATTCCAATGCAGCTCTACTAATGCACTTTTCTCATTAATGGTACTTTAATGGCCCGTTGCGTTGTTTATTAAATGAATCCTGAACAGTCCTCAATTTACACAAAAATCTAAAAAAGTTAAAATGTCAAATAAATTCAGAAACTTTAACTGCATGAAAAGTAAATAATTTCAACTCTTGTGTCACATTTAAATCTGCAGCATAATGCGAGAATAGCTTTCCATCAGGAGCAGTTGTGCTGTACATTGAGAGTTGAAGCGCGCAAAGAAATGTTACCGTTTTTATTCCATCCGCACACATTGAAACACAAGCTGTTCTGCCCGTTCACATTCTTTCACCAACGAATGGAACTGTCTGTGTTTTAGTGCGTGCACAAGAGTAAAACTAATGTTATATGCTGGTTTATACATCATGTCAGGTAAAAGGGAAGCAAAACATTCTGTAGATATTTAATGTTGTGTCTGCTGGCTTTTTCAAGTGTACTTGGAATGCTATTGCAGTGTGTTTTAAAATCACTAAAAGTTTGTTATTAGTATAATATTAATGTATGCTCAACTCTCTTACAGTGTAATTTAATTGCAATTGTAATGTACATTTGAAGTTTATGCTGAGTGAGTTCTGCATTTATACAAGAGTATATTTAAATTGTACTTAAATATACTTGGAATAGTTCCACTTTAGTACAAACAAGTATATTTAATACAACTTTAGTTGAACTTTAGCACTGCTTTTGTACAACTAAAATGCATTTAGTACAAAATTGTTCCAATTTAACAGACTTTAAGTATACCAATTTATAGTGTCA
Source organism: Paracanthobrama guichenoti (assembly GCA_018749465.1). Taxonomy (NCBI): domain Eukaryota; kingdom Metazoa; phylum Chordata; class Actinopteri; order Cypriniformes; family Gobionidae; genus Paracanthobrama; species Paracanthobrama guichenoti. Next base: position 26,689,352 of record CM031947.1, read on the forward strand.
CAAATACATTAAGAATAAATTTATATATATGTATAGGTATATATATGTGTGTGTGTATATATATATATATATATATATATATATATATATATATATATATATATATATATATATATATATATATATATATATATATATATATATATATATATATATATGACTCATGCGCATATCATGCTCTTACAAAAAGTGTCAGTCTTCAAGAAGCAGAGGTAATTTACATGATGCTTCAATGTGTTTTGGGGCTGGAGGCTCTGGTGCTGTTCGCAAGGAGAACCATTCCCTCTTAAAGCCTGGCATGGTATTGAAAGTTCCATTGGTGCCGAAGTAGTTCATGATAGTCTGAAGGTATAAAAAGACATCTCTTTCCTTACTTCAGACATAATTCTGGCACAAACATAGTAAACCAAATTGTGCAAATTAGTTTCAAATGACTGAATTTCAGTTACTGTCCTGACTTTTTTTTGTCAAATAAAGCAGAAATGATTAAGTGTGCGTACCTCGTACGACCCTGCCTCTGGGTCTGTCATCCTAACGACAGAGAAATCCCCATTTCGGTCACCACTGGCATCTAGAGACACCTGGCCAGCAATGCCTGCATAACGGAATGTGAGGAATGAGAAAATTAATTAGTTTGAAGAGTCAAACATTCCAAGGAAAACACTAGCAAGAGTCTGCAAATTCCGGGTGGGCAATACAACAGGAAATCTCATCCGCCTCCTGCCATTTTTGTTGGCTTTGACTGCAGAAATGGTAATTTCATCTGTACATCTGTGTTCCTGAATTCTTGAGATTTTTAAAATATTATTTCATTTAACAGGAAAACATGACCCTGTTCCTGATGATTCTGGCCGAGCAAAACATTGTTATTTCACGTTTAGTTGTCTTGCTGTGGTCATTGAGACGGGTCTGGGCCGCAGACATGTCTGAGCACTTATTTTGTAAGGGAATTTTAATGAATTACAGTGGCAAGAATACTGGCGAACCCTCTGTTCACAACTACAATAATGGGAATCAAATGTGGTGAATAATAAGAATGGGAATAAAATGGGACTTGGTCAGTGTTCAGATTCCACTGTTCTTTTTGCAAAGAAATATGCATGACTATTTTCCTAATAATAGGCTTAGTGAAAATGTATAGGATGTCAATTTATTAAAAGGACAAAAGTGTTGCCAACCCACTAACCAATTTAAATGTTTTCTTAAAAATTCCTATATACGCTACCAATTAAAAAATTGGGTTTGGTAAGATTGTTTTTATGTTTTTGAAAGAAGTCTAATAAGCTCGCCGAGACTGCATGAATTTGATTTTTAAAATACTGTGAAAACAGCACTATTGTGAAATATTATTTCAATTTAAAATAACCAGTATTTTTTTAAATCTTAAAATGTAATGTGATGGCTGAAGCTGAATTTTCAGCAGCCATTAAGGCCCGTTCACACCAAGGACGATAACAATAAAGATATAGTCCACACCACTATAACTATAACGATAATGGCACAGATGAACAATATCGTTGGAATTACTTTCAGAACTATTTTTTCCCCAGCTGATGAGCGATAAAAACGTTGACAGCCAGAATCAGAATCCATCCTGCTTTAAAGAGCTCACACATTTAAAGTGACAGCGACATAACTACAGCACTTAGAATAAACAGAACAATATCATGCGTTGGTGTGGACGCTAATATAATAATCGCTATTGTTACCTTTATAGTTATCGTTCTTGGTGTGAATGGGCCTTTACTCCCGTCTTCAGTGTCACATGATCCTTCAGAAATCAATTAATATGCTGATTTGGTGCTCAAGAAACATTTCTTATTATTTTCAATTTTGCTTAATATTTTAGGATTTCAGGATTCTTTTATAAACCGAAAGTTTAAAAGGAAAGCATTTACTACTGTCAGTACTGACAAATTTAATGCATCTTTGCTGAATAAAAGTATTAACTTCTAAACTTTTAAATATAAGTTAGTGAGTAATGATAGAGCAATTAAATTCATTTGTATAATTTAAATAAACAGGCCATTGATCATACTACAAACTGAGTGTGCATAATATTATCATGTTATATTACTTCAAATCCCTTGCAACGGTTACATTTTGTGGGTACTACCAAAATCTCATGTATAAAATCACAGTTTTTTTTTTTTTTTTTTTTTAATGCATTTTGGTTTGTTTGAACAAGAAATTTCTGCACCCAAACTTTAATACATAGAACGTGCTGTTATGCAGAGAACACATTCATAAGGCCATATGTTAATTTAATGCTGCATCCCAACCTTAGATGCACACATGCAAAATCAGCCTGATTAACCCAAGGGTTATGCAAGTGTAATGTTTATTTTCTCATGTAATCATCTTATTCGGACACCGTCTGGCTAGTGCAAAGTTTCACTTGATTACTGCAGAGTTTGCTGCCACTGTTCACCTTCTCCATAGCTGAACTTTAACACAAAACTGAACCAGTCAATTCTTATGCTTCTTAGTATATATTTACATTTCAGAACTACAGCTGCTGATTCATTTTTGTTATAAAATGCAAATGATGTCTGCCCAAGTCCAGTGTCCATTTTGCCGGAAAAAGCACAGCATTTGTTCCTCCTAATTACCTTCAAATGTCCTGTTCCACATACTGTGTGTGATTTGCAGTCCATCCTTTTTCGTCAGACCGTTACTCATCACCTCACGCAAGGCAATTGCATACAGAAGCAAAGCATCATGGAACCCCTCCATAAACATATTGACCTGCAATGCAATAAAAGAGCAAGGTCTGAGGAACACTAGGTGAAGACAGCAAACATTTCTCAATCAAAATAATGTTTGCTTCTGAGAGAGACATCTCTATCCATCAGTGAAAAAGGGCAATATCCAGGCTTTAACCTCTCATTAGCAAATTGGAGTAAGAAATAGAGAAGTGATATAAATGTATCCATCCATCCCCAATCCCCTTAATCCTCGGCAGGGTTGCAGGGATGCAGGAATGCAGGATGCCTATCCCAGCGTCTCAGGCCACAGGCGGATGGCCAGTCCATCAAAGGGCTCACACATTCACACTATTTGATATGTCTGTATTTTAATATTTTATTATTATTTAGATGTACTTTTGGCGTCTTTGTCTTTATTCTGATATGATGGTGTAAAGGACTAATATGAAGCAAAGTGGAAGAGAGAGGGGACGGGATCAGGAAAGGACCACGAGCCAGGGCTTGAACTCGGGTGTTGGCGTGCTGCTCACGAGGCTATTGGCTCTGACAATATTTTATTATTTAAATAGTAAATAGTATTAAATGAATAAAACAAAATGCATAATTACATATTTCTGAAATTGTTTTATAAATTAGTAATTGAATACAATACATTTGATGATTAAAAAACATATTGAATACATGGATCATTACAGTACACATGCATTTATTTTCCACATTTCTTCAATCTTCTATTTCATATTTGGCCCTCTATAACTCTCTTTGTTTGCTGGACAAATGTTGCTCCAAGTTTATTTACATAGAATTATAAGATATTAGTAGACAAATATCGTGAGAAAATCCAAGAGCAGTTCATTTATCAATATCATATTTTAGTTAAACTGCAAATGAATGAACAACTGCATACAGTGTCTTCTAACATTAAGAGTGAATAAGATGGAGAGGATCCATAAACAGCACTGTCGTCTTCAATGAAATGCTAACCAATTAAAAAATAATAAGGGCTACCCAGCCGCCATGAATACTGAAAAGCGCATACTAATAGATGCTCGTGTTATGATACGGATTAATGGTCCGTTCCTGCCACAGAGCCGCATGCTGCATGTGCGCAGCCCAAGGCAAACAATAGTAAAACCTGGGGCTTAGTCAGTCTGCGGCCCGGGGGAGATTTGATATCCGGCTGCCAAGATTACTGTATATTTACATTCACCCTCAACTGCCTAATAAGAGTGAAACAGCAGGAAAAGCTGATATAGTCATATGACTGTTTATATACATATTCATTTTTGGAAGCGTGAACAGAGGTGAAATCTCCAAACATTCAGAGCATAACAAACCCTGCCGTGTTTTCATACAGAGCACAGCTTGCGATTCAGCAACACAATGTATCGGACTAAACATTCCTCATGCAAAAAATGTCATGCTTTCTCATTGCGAAACAAACCCTGCTGATATTTAAGATAAGGCGCTATTGCTAACAGTTTGTTTTAAACTGATGCCATCTCAGTTCAAGAATGTGATATGAAAGAGATATAGAGGAGATTTTGATTAAATTTCTATTATTCTAACTCAGATGTTAAAGTAGAGGTCTCAAGGCCTGTCACCCTCATTGAGATTTGTGGTTTTCCATCACAGTTTGCAGCATCTTTAAACAATAAAGTGATTTCTTATGTAAGAAAAATAAATCAATTCATTGTAAGGGTTTCTTCCCTTTTTAGTGCCTATTTAGCCTGGCTATTTTTGACTTTAAGTCTCACAATCTTAATCACTTGTTTATTTAATAAAACTTATAAATTGACTAAAATCAGTTTATTATTTATATTATATATATATATATATATATATATATATATATATATATATATATATATATATATATATATATATATATATATATATATATATACACACACACATATATATATACCACCATGGTCTGTCTGAATACTGTATTCCAATAAACGCACAGGTAGTTCCAAGTTAGTTGAATCACTGTTCTATATTAATGCACCGTTTTCATTGAAGTGCGGACACGTCACTCACTCGCACACAGAGAGCAGAGATCATGCTGGGCACAGACATGCAAATGACTGTGCATTAAACAATTGTAATGCACTTTGCATCAGCCTGTTCTTTGCCTCCACGTCATGCATACATTTTTTTAATGCACAGCAAGCCATGGGTTATCCCCTACACGAATTTTAATACATAATATATAATGGTATGTCCTGAATTCCTCCATAGTTATTGGGAGGGAAGAGAAAACTAGATAAGATTAACTGAGACTTGTTACAGCACTTGCATGCTGTTGCCCCTTGTTTGTTTAGTTGCTTCTATTGCTCTCCTCATTTATAAGTCGCTTTGGATAAAAGCGTCTGCTAAATGTTCAAAGGTAATGTAAATGTAGAACTGCATAACAGCACTAATTCATAATTGGCCCAACTGCAGTGATTAGACCCAAACAAGCCCTACATCATTAGAGTGAATGTAACTCATCCTCAGGGCTCACTGTTTTTACCCATAAGTTTCTGTTTATTTGGGCTGATTAACTTCAGGCTCTGGCATGAAAAGATGCAACCGCATGTCAGTTTCCTCACCCTGGTGAAAAATTACCCAGTGTAGTCTCACTGTCACTACCAGGTATGCTGCAATGACAGAAAGGCCAGAACAGATACCATCTATGGGGAAACAAATATCAATGACCAATGGGAAATAATGTTTATTATAACTTGATTTATACATTTCTACAAAACATGAAGTCTTTCACTTATTTTATCTGTATGTATTATTAGTTTTTTCATATTTTAATTTCTTCATAATGGAATGCAACGAGAGAATGAAAGACAAATCGACTGTTCAGACATCTATTTTGTATGTAAAGAGCTTCTAGTCATTTAGAATTCAGTCGCTGCAGAAGGACTTTTTCTTGTTGATTGAAGACCACTCAAAATGATAACCTCTTAAAATGATAAGAATCAAAGTTCAATTTCAGGGACTGAGTCATATATTCTTTGATGACCTGGTATAAAAAGACTTCACAGAAATATAAACATCTTATTCTTTATCCATGTACCACAACTAAATTATACTGCACTGCCAGCAAAATGTGTTTAGTTCTCTTAGGGCCAGATTTACTAACAGCTTGCACCAGCGCAAACCCTCTTTTGGCATTAAAAACCTACTGTCAGGATTTACTAAAGACAAGCAGTGAAAAATTAGCAATTGAGTTATTTTCTTAAAGTATTTAAATGAATCACGCAATGCGATTTACTAAGGTTTGCGCTAGTCAAGTAACTGGTATTTTTGCGCCATTATTAAATACCCCAAAAAAAGCACATCTTAAACCCGACGCTAATTTGCGCTGCTTTTGGTAGATTGCTTTGGTCATTATGGAAATTATTTGGCTCTGTCTGTGTTCTTTAATTTGCTTGTCGTCAGTAGATCATGCGCTGAACTTTTCCACTCCCATCGGCGCTTTTATGGAATTGCACTCTGCTAATTTGCCCTGTTTAGTAAATCTGGCCCTTATTATATTGAAGGAAGAAATACAGAAATAGGTTATCATGAGAGAATTTAATTGGTCATTATCGCAGGTCTGTTCTGAAAACAGTGACACTCTCCACTGTTGATCAAATAGAGACGATTGAAGTGGAACGAACTGTCTGTAATAAGTCCGTGACTTCCTTTGTTTGTCTTAGTTTAGCCAATCGGCCACAGTGTGTTCAGATCCTGTGAGATGGCTTTAGGGACCCATAATGGTCAGCAAAGTGGTTGACTGCATATCTTGTTCTAGATAATGGTTGTTGAGAAGGAAAGGAAAGCAACAATCATGGGTGGCCTTAAAATTCATATGCAGTCTAGTGTACTGATCTTGATCATCTCTAATGAATGTGCCTAGTTGCTTCACTGATCCTCCAGTTCTGCTTCAAAGTACAGATGGAAATATACATCTTAGAGCCAGTTGCCAAGCATTAAAGCCTCGTTATTTGAAACCTAACCTTAAATTGCTCAACTTTAACACAAATTACCTGATTTAAGAAGCTGCAATTGGATTATACACACCCGAGGAGATAGGTATTTTAGAAATGCTAAATCTGTGCAAAAATAATTTCTAGAGATTATTTGAGCCTCAGTAGTTTTGTCATGCTGGAACTTGATAACCTGCAGTGATGCACAAAAGGCAAGCCGAAATTACATGAAAATTTGTAACAGATAAACCAGATGGCCAACAGATGACAACTATTACTAAGTAAGCTAAAATACATGTCAGTCTGACCAAATTCATGGTTTCCTTCTTTTGGTTTCCTAGAAACAGTTAATGATGCTAAAGAATGTTGCCTGTTTTTAGGATCATTTCAAAACATTTTCTTCTGAGAGTATTTTGAAAGTGGAAAACATGGAAGAAACACATAAAACATAAAATACATTATACTGTAATACATAAAACATGTTCCTAATGACTGTGGTAATCCAACACACCCACCTACTGGTCATCAGTGCGTAAAAATACTTTGCATTTTTCACAGACTCATTTTAGTCACTATAAGGACATACTGTACAATTGACAGCCCCTTTGGATCTAAAACAGCACTTTTTAAATTCACAAATCTTTTAAAGGTCTTACTTTGTACATAGCTGGATTACACAGTGGAGCTTCTAGAATGTTAACAGTGGAAACTGCCATTTATCCAGCAGATTTACGTTCTGCATATGGGGGGCTCTTTGCAAATGAGTATGGCTGCATTTCCTGGCAGCTAGTATGAATTGCTAAAATCTGTGTGGATGCTCATAAGAACACCACTCACTGTAAGCCAATTCCAAAAAATGTATCACCTTCCTTAATGAATAAAGTGAGCATTCTTCATCCACCTCATTAATTCAGCATGAACACCGGCGTCAGAAAAAAACTGAGCTGATACAAGCGGCAGCTACAAGTAGAGGGCCAAGTTTGTAAAACATCATATGCCCGTGCTTCTGTCAGGTAAGACTTCTCTGGGAAGTGTGCGCATACAATGAAGTAATTGTGCTTGGCACACTGAAATCTAGACATTCATATTTGGATCGAGAATGGGCTTTGTCTGAATACATTTCTATATGGTAGTGGTCCCCCGCAAAGGTCCAGCTCAAATCTTTTGTGGCTCTTGTTGATACAGCAACTGAGCCAGTCAAAAGTGGCAGGGCCCCCACTGAGATTATTAACCTTGGCACTTCAATTCAGCCACAGTTGATTGTTTCAGAAAGACAGTTTCCACTGTCTTTCTTAGAAAAGCTCTGATGGCTTTTCAAAGGAAGCTGACATGATGGGGACAAAGAGCCAGACCAAAATATTGGGCCTGTATGAAACGCCAAGTCACTCCATTCAAAATCACTTAAAGTGTGAATGCACTGTATTCTGACTTTAAACTGGGTGAATAAAAGTTTCAACTGCTCTCTGAATATTGCAGGCCACAAAATGGATGGAATTGCAGAAAAGAGAAAAATTTAATTGACAGACAGACTGACTGGCTGATTTGGCTGTGTATTTGTTGGAAAAAAAATAGCCAAGAAGATTCTGCAACTTTTTCATGGATGGAAATTTTTAGGTTAATCTCTTTTGCATTCCTCTTTTGCATGTGTGTACTCATCTGAAGCACGCAGAGAGTGCGCAAATATTGAGTTATCTTTCAAGTTTTGCGCTTGAACGGACAAATTCACACAAAAAATGTCAACATGACCATCTTGGTGAGTAATCCTAGCAAACATAGAAGATTATGTCTTAAGTTAAACGCAAACATTTGACAAAGACGTGTTCATGTGTAGTGTGTACTCTTTCGGTGCATTATTTCTTAAAGGGAAAGAAGCCTTTTCATGCTGCCTGTTTTTAATGTTAATTAAACAACAAATTATTAAGAAATCACTCACTACTCTTGACTGAATAACTTTTGTAACTTCAAAAATGATTAATTTGTATTTAATTTATACAGTGAAGATTATAATATGCAATGTTATTTTATATTTCATTACTTTATTCAATTTCTGTACCTGAAAACTACTGTTAGATACCTGAAAAACCTAAAAAGCACTGTTTATTTTATATGCATCTTTGCTCTATTGTATGTATTTGTGGTGAACATAGCACATACCGAACTGTACCAACCCTAACTGTGACCCTAAAACTGTGATAAAAACCGAACCACAAGTATTTTGAACCATTCCACCCCTAGTAGATAGTGTTTAACATGAGGTATAATTCATTTTGGGTGTATCAAACAGGCAATCTTTGGACTTATTAATCTATTACTTGTTCCAGAACAAACCGATTTTGCTATGGGCAAGGTTAAGTTTCATAACTTTATATTTTTATTTAACTGAAATCACTAGCGCTTGTTTATTTCCTATTGTACAAACTTGTTATACTTTTATAATACTTTAAAACTATACTTTTTAAAATTATTTTTCAATAAATATTTTATATAAATAACAAGGCGTATTTGGTACTGAGAAAGGGTCCGTTAGTGATTGTGATTTTGACTTCAGTGAAAGTTAGCTACATTATTACACCATTATATGGCAGCAAAGACTGTCTTCTTTATGAGTGAGTCAGTAGCAAAGACTTTAATACTTAAAGTCACTGAAACAAGGTTGTAAACAATAAGACATACCTTAAAGGGTTATGAAAACCCCCTGTTTTAGCAGCAGTCAGTTCTCACCAGTTTTGAAAAATGCTATAAAAGGGGGCGTGGTTTAGCGGCGGCGTGGAAGGGGACAAGGGGAGACTGACAGCACATCGACGGCTTCTGATTCTATTAGAATCTGTTAAATAGAATCTAGATTCTATTCAATATTATTTTATTATTTCACTCTCATTAAAAGCATCAAAGCTTCCCATAAATGCACGCTGCAAATTACCATTAAGTTACACGCAACACAATATACACATGGATTTGTAAGCTCACCGTTACACAAATACATATATCCTGTTACAGCTATAAATCAATGCACAATTAAATGCACAGCCATTCGCAATTAGTTCTCTGCATCGAAAATATATATGAACACGCTGTTGCATAACTTGATAACTTTTGAGGCTTATTTTGTGGAGTTTTATATGCGTTTACACTCACAGTGTGGATGAATTGTGTTTGTGTGAAGACTCAGGATCTAGTGAAGAGAACGTAGGCAACGCAGACACTCATAAAAAGCGGAAAAAAATCACTCGTTTTTGATCCATTAATGCATCTCTCACTTACTGTATGCGATCTCACTGTTTGAAGCTCCACTCAGAGGAAAATGCCTAACAACCCGTGTTGTCATGAATAATTAAGCACATGCTGTCATGAATTAAGCAACTCATATCCTATGAGTCTTCTCATAGGATACAGACACACAGTCTCATGAACAATTATGAGACACTGATGAGTCATCGCCGTACTATAGTGTGAGAAAACTTCACAACCTATGACGTTGACATGAAGACGAATTTAAACCAGGAAGTTGAAAATAGAGCAAAAAAGTTTAAAATTAACTAGTTTTCTCTCACATTCTCCCACAAAACTAACAGATGGTAACATTGTCTTCCATGATGTACAACACACATACTTATGTTAAAATCTCAGAAAATTTGGTTTAGGGTTTCATGACCCTTTAAAAATGACTAGCACTGACAAGGACAAATATATATATTTAAATATATATTCAAACTGATTTTGTGATCATGAATATAAGATTGACCAGAAGAATATCAGCTAGATGCAGGTAATGCACTCGCTTAGTCAATCTCTCTCTCTTATAATACGCTATTCTACATAACACAAAAGTGACATTTTAGAATTAGTAACGGAAGCTTTAGACCTGCAAAGACCAGACCGAATAAATCTGAAATCCAATAAAAGTCATATATTGAAAGAATTCCTTATATATTTTTAACATTATTTTCAGTAATTTTGTGTCAAAGACTCACGTACAGCACTGCAGTCTTCACAAACAGGGATGCCCGACTGCTGTAGTGACTTTTTCATTTCCATGGAGAAGTCTTCAAACTCTGGTTTAGTGGACCGAAGCAATGTTACAATATTAAGAAAGCTGTATGCAGCCTTGGCCTCATTGTCATATTTGTCTCCTCTCCTCCAGGATCCATCCCCTGTGAAATAATGTTGTGATTTTATTGTATTAAATTCACGTTCACGTAAACATATTGTAAGATCTGCTATAGAAAAGTCCATCTGTCAAGATAAGGACATTATACAAGCATGTTTTGCCTGTGTCTGCAGATAAAACCTCAATGACAATGGGTAAAATATCTACTCTGTTACTTTTGCTGCAACAATGAGGCTTTTAGATATGCACAGGAACATCAGTAACATCCTGGACCTGCACACCAGACAATATCCAGGCGCTATTGTGTTGAGCCAAAGATCTCTTGAATGTAATCTCTATGAAGCAGAAGACCTGCAGATAGCTTCATTGTGCTACAGGTTCATAGGACAATCTCGTCTGACTATGGCTCATCTTGGGAATAGAGATAAGCTCTGTAATCAGTGCACAACAACTATGAATAAAGCAGTGTAGCTTTACCATAGGAAGAGGAGTTGAAGAGCTCGATGTTGAAGAAGATGTGGCTGTCGCTGGTTAATTTTCGTCGATGAGATGCCAGCATGAGGTCTCGTACTATGTCCGCCTTGGCACACATAATCACCACTGCAAAAGGACAAGGAGCAGAGTGTTATTTGCCATTCAAAACAACAACTTTCAGCTACCATCACCACCTGGTTTATATGTATAATGTCAAAAGGCATTTATGTATAGGGTGGGGAGCCAAAAATATTATAAACAAAATAAAACAATAACGTGACTGTAACGTAAACAATAACGTGACTGATTTTTATGGCATTCGGTTCTTGCATGTAACTTCCACTGATAACGATGGAACACTGTACTAAAACGCTCTGAAAGTGTTAGCACAAAAGATACAGAGCTCACAGTAAGCGAATGACTCTTCTGAGCAAACCCTTTTTGCTGAATAGACCAGTGAAGTCCGATTCCCGAGCAAAAGACTGGTTCTTTTTAATGAATCTCAACTTATGAATCAGTTGGAGCAGTTTCTCAATGAATCGGACTCACTTACTGAACCACAAGTCATTGATTTTGTTATTTACAACTCCAAAAACTGATACAATGTTAAAGGTGCACTGTGTTTTTAGCAGTATCTAGTGGTGAGGTTGTGAATTGCAACCGCCAACCACTCACCCCTCCCTTTCGAAGCACGTACAGAAGCTACGGTGGCCAACACAGGACAAAAATGTTGTCGTCTGAGACAGTAGGGAGTACCTAGCAATCTATAGAGCAGTTTGTCCCTTTAGAGCTACTGTAGAAACTTGACGGTGCAAAATGGCGATTTCACTGTAAGAGGACCCGCGGTGTATGTAGATAGAAATGGCTCTAATACACCACTGAAAACATAGTTATGTATATTATGTTGCATTTCTGTTAATAGGTCCTCATAAATATTACACACTGCACTTTTAAGGCTTGTGAGACCTAAATCAGTTACTAACTGGTTGTTTGTATGATAATACTGTACCGGAATCATTCATTTCCTTACGTTTCCCATTTCTATTTATGGCAGAGGAAATACAGCACTGTGTCCTCATAAGAGTTTTACAGACCATGAATCCAACATGCACATTAAAGTATTATCATCTTGATCCTGAGAACGTGCTCAGTGCGGTTCATTTAAGATTAATTATGACCCTTATGCTACTGGCCAGCTTTACAAGAACATGTGGCATTGATTCAATTATGTAAGCACAAGCCTTTAAGTACCATAGAATAGCTTATTTTTGACCTGGTCTAACAGAAATACAGTCTCAGGTACGAAATATTTTCCCAATGGAGCAAGGAGGTCAAGAATAAATAAATAAATAAACAAACAAGCAAGCAAACAGAGGTTTTTTAAAGAAGTCACTAAGTGTCCCATAAATAGGAAGATTCAGAGGATTGGAACTTTCCCCACAGCTCAGTCAGTGTAATGCGCTGCTTGAAATATCCTCAGCTGAGTGGGACAAACTTCACCTCAGTACTCCTGCACTATAGCACCCTTTAATTACAGAGTGCACAGCACACTACAGGCCCTGTGTTGGCTTTCCAGCGATTCCATGGGGTACAGCTCCAGCCAGCAATATTTCAAAAATCTGGATTTTCCCACTGACACTAGTTACAAATGAGCTGAGGAATGCAAAGGGGCAACACATGGCACACTTACCGTTGGTTGCGCCGCATTTAATGCATCTGGGGGTCTATATAGACACATAGTGTGAACGTGCACATGGAAATAATATCGCTGTGCAAACTTGTGCTATATCGCTACAGAGTATAAGGGTTTACTGTCTTGCCCCTCTGTCCGACTTTGGCAGCATGGCACAGAATGCAAAATAAGCATGGCTATAATGACATATACCTGGCTTAGTAAATTCCCTCCCTGAGGACCACTCAGCCAGTTTGCGCTTCTGTGCTCACGTCATTCAGTGTCAAAAAATTGCAACACAGTATTCCATCCTCATTAAAGTGCATTATCTTCTGACATTTAGCATCAGTGTGAAGATCTGTCAAAATAGATGTTTATATTCACTTAGACATGTGACATTATTAAATAGTATTTATAATAGTGATTACATCTACATCTTTTATATGTTACACATTTTTCACGTTTCTGGGTCCAAGCACTCTATCAGATGCCAATGGTGCTGATATACTGACGGTGTGCTGTGATTACCACCCCCCCCCCTTGATTTATCTTTTATGAATTGTTAAAATATTGGTGTCCAGAACACTGAGCCCAGAGTACACCTTGTGTTTTCAAAAGCTTAGCTGAAAACTGTAGGCCCATTTCTTAACTAGGCCTAGTTATGACTTAAGCAGATTGTTACTAATGTTGACATTCATCTTTCCATCATACCCAATTTGTATCTGATATTGAGAACAAAACACTCCCACTCTAGTCTTTCAATAAACAGGTGCTATTTTTTTTTTTTTTTTAAATCAGCGCTCATGTGCAGGCTGGGCCATGTCATTAAAGTTATCTGTATTTTATTACACTTGCCTCAGCTGTGCCAACCGACACGCCGCAGCCTCGTGCAACAGGTTCAAAACTGCACAACGAAGACTGACACCAACAAAAACAAGGGCTTTGCAATGCCCAATGAATCAAATCAGGCGTTACGGGCGCTGGAGAATGTCCCAATGACGTTCTTTAAAGATGACTGCAGGCAAACAAAAAAACTGTTTGGCAATCTGTACTGGATTCTTTTTATGAAAAACTGTGTGAGAGAGCAGATACTGATGAATGCTGTTATTATAAGCAGCCACATAAATCAACTTGCTTACAGTACATGCTTGTTTCACTGACCACTGAACACAGTTGCAGTCTGCTTTTTGAAGTTAAAATGATATTCAAAAAAAAAAAAAAAGAAAAAGAAAACAAGCCATCAGTAGTGAAAAGTCCTTGTTAAAATTTACAAACTCATAATTTATTCGTTTGACACTCGTTTGAGACATTTAAGCACCTTTTGCCATTTATACTGTATCAGTACTCACTACTACAGTACTTACACCACTGCAGCCTTTCATGAGCAGCCAAACAATGAAGCATCTACCATGCCTGGAATACTAATTTAAATGCCAGCAATCTACCTCATGGAACAGGCTGCATAATTTAGCATTCAAATATATGCTAATTTACACAGTGGCTATGTCAGTAATTTATGGTAATATAAACACAAACTTTTATGATCATAGTGCTATAGCCAACTATCTGTTCACTTGTCACAAAGCTTTCAAAAATGTAATTTTTTACGTGATGTTTCCTTCTTGAAGCTCTTTAAATAACATAGTACTGAACTACTGCTCTATGGCTGTGTTCTCAACTGTTCTGTCACAAGTCTGTTTTAATGCTAAATCCCAATAATACAATGCAACTAACCATTTAATCATGCATTGCACCCTCAAATTTTTGAGTTAAATGGATTTGAATGTAGCTTCCAAAAGACAAAAAGTAAGATTGTTACATTTGATAATTAACCTTTTGAAGCGTATGATCACACTGGTGTGATTAACATGTTCAGTGCACCATGTGATCAACTGCTAAATTCACATCTGCGTCGCATTTTGGCTGGCGCTGAGACAATTTTATGCGCTATTTTGTTTCTGACATTTAAATACAGATAAGTTCCAACAAAAATTTTTACGTATATTTGTAAAATATACACTGATGTCAACAATGATCCTTTCAAATATAATTTGATGACGTGTTTTATTGACATTCAATATTTTACACATCACAGGTAACTATAAAGTTTAATCTAATCTTAGAATATTGTAGGTACAAAATGAATAGTGCTCCAAAGTTGTCGTCTTTTGGTGAATTTCTTACTTTTAAAGCTAAAATATGTCACACAGCCTACACGATTATGGTGCAAAACCATAGATTTTTTTTGTGTGTGGGTGGTTCGGGGAATCTGTCCAAAATTTTACAAAATATAAATGTTTAGCTTTCTATTATAATGACTTTTAGGCCTACTAATAGACAAACTCAGTGTACGCTAGGTAATGGAGGACGTTAGGTTTGCAGGACATCAAAGAACAGCTTCTAATTCACAAAATGGCCTATACAACACCGATATATGGTGCAGTTTGCCTTGAGGTGTCAGTGCTTATTAGGCCTGTCACAATAACTACTTTTTGTTTCGCGATATATATCGTCCCAGAAATAATTGCGATAAATGATATTATTGTCATTTTAAGACTATTTTATGCCACTGAATATATAATCCTAATATAACAGCATAATAATGAAAGTAGACCTACACACTTTCAAATGCCAACCTTTTAATTCTTTAGATCATGGAAATTAAGGGTAAAAATATATTATCCTAAATAAAAAAAAATTAAAAATTGAATAAATAGTAAATAAACATTTTCTCTTGTGAAACGGCTTTAACACTCATCATTCTGTGTTGACATTTATATGTGGACTGGAACAGGGGATTGCGGCTTTAAAGTCAAGTCCATTTGGGCTTTTTCAGTAGTTGTCAGGTAAACACTATGTCGATAACCGCTTTGTATACGAAGGAACTGCCCTAGAACCACTTTCGCCTCCATCACAGAAAACATACAAGATGACTTCGATCATTCAAATGTAGGCTATATTCAGATATTAAGACATAGCAGTAGATAATTATTACAGTTAAAGCTAAAGTACGGTTTTATTGTAAATAATAGGCTAATAGTTTTTATTTTATTTGGGGGTTCATTTTTTCCACATGAAACAAAATTTATGAGCTTGCTGTCGAGTGTATGAAAAGGGGCGGAGTTTAAGCAGACTAAATGATTGGACCTTCATCACAGGGTCCCCAGTGATGATCCTGTGGACAGGTTGCTTGGAATTCCCACATCCTTGAAAACCAAACAAAACTATGCATACTGTAGTTGGATAAAAACATAAACCAGACAACAGTAAGAAACTTGGCTGAAAAATATTTCTTGTGAAATACTCTTTTGCAGAGAAATTATACCTTGGAGTGTATTCTGTGACTGTAAATATGCAGTTCAATGTTATCCTTCAGAAGAGGCAATAAAATGATACAGATGTCACATTTTGCCCTGAGTGTTTGGGTGGTGGCCCATCACTGAGATTCCACATTCAAATCTCTGCATGGCCTGTGATGGACAGATCAAAGGAAGTATATGTCATTATACGAGGAGCATTCCATACCTGAACATTCATAGTTGCTGATACCTATAGCTGCTGTGAACTGGTATAAGGGAAGGAATTATAAAAAGCCTCAAGAGCTGTTACCCTGTCATTGTTAGTGTCAAAAGAGCCTCAAGACAGCATTAACCTCCTACCCTGTTTCAGTCATTCCATACTGACATTTTCAGAATTGGTGGAACATTCCTTTAATGACCAGTGTTCACGCTATGTAATATTCGCTTAAGAAACCTAAGATGTTCATTTCAATGCACGGGACTGTCTTAGGAAAGTGATACAGGGCCCCTGTATTGAGGGATGTGTGTATATTTTCTAAAATCGACAACATCCTTGCTAGGAATGTTAGAAATGCACTGTTTATAAAACAAGATCAGTAAGGAGGTGCACAGTCAGACTTTCTTTGAAACACCACTGATTTGGGGCAGACAGATATGATGTTTGAAAGAAGGATAACAGCAGACAGTTCATAGTTTTGACAGCAGGCATATCTTTTAGCGCCACAATGTATCCAACACCAATAGTAGCAGTGAGCTCCAGGGAGGGTGTATCCTCTCTGGTTATTGAGAATCAGCCTGGCAGACAGCACATGACTTAACTCACCATGAGAAAAGCTGTTAAAAAGTGCTTGAGGATGTCTAGAGGAGCGCTAAAGCCTACAATTGCTCTCCAAAATTCCTACTGCTCTTGCTCAGTGTTGACCGCCTGTCAAAATTCTGATAATTTTTTCCTCAGGCTTTCTTATGGACTGCAACTAACCTCTTACCTATCTTTACAGACGGGGAGCCCTAGTTAGGAAATTATATGCATTTGACATGTATATTGCTCTTGTCTGTTGCAATATGCTCCGGATTGGGATTGCTGTTAGGATTGCTTTCATGCATTATCATTTGGTATTACACTTCAGGAAAAAACTATGTTCCAGTTCCCGTTTGAACTAAAAGTGATTTAATAAGGAAATGTGTTGACCAGGAGCAATCCACCCTTTTGACCTGTGAATACCTGAGTTGAGTCACAACTTACTGCAGAGAACAAGCTACTGGTGAGAAAAAAAAGGAAAAAAAAACTGACTGCACAGAATTTTCTGAATGTTTTTCAAGCTAATATTCTCTATAATGTTTTCCAAGCGTTTTGTCAGTTACAGTACAAACCACTTAAGTACCCCTTTATTGACACCAAATCTGAAATGTGTCTCATTTGCATTATATTAAACAAACTCCTTAATTTGGAAACATACAATCTTATCTATTTAGTGTCAATGTGAATTACTACTACTTGTGGTGGAGCCTAATAGTTAAAATTGTGTCTGGTAATTGAATGGTGTCTCTCCTGCAAGTCTCTCCAGAGACCTTCACCGGTTTGGAGTAATTGAAAGGTATCAGGCTCAAACCTAACAAGTTGCCATCCATTCCACTTTTGCAAATTATCACCTTCTGGCAAGAAACTTCTCCAGGGGATTGTGCTTTTAAGAAATTTGAATTGCTAATACACTTTTGGAATCTATGGCAAGCCGTCTTATTCCTTATTCCTTATCCCTAGTCTTTGTAAAGCCAAGTATTGGGATATAAGAAAACAGAACTAGCACCGAATGAATAGTAACTGAAATAGGCACCAGCAATAATTGAAATTAGAAGTATGAAGTGAATGCTTAATATCAGAACCACAGATTCCCATGCAATTCAAATCCAAAATGTGCAATTTTTTTACATGAATACGTACTAATGACTAATTAAATACATACTAGGATCTGTAAATGTATAATATATATATATATATATATATATAACGTCTTGAGAAATAAATGTTAAAACGGCTTGCCGTAAAGCATTTGGTAAATGACGAACGTGTACCTCCGCTCCCGTAGACGGACGTGATGATCCCGTCGGCGTCTACTCTCTCCTCGTGCGAGTTCAACACAGCGAAATCTGTGACGATGTGGTACTCTGATAGCACCATATAAACCCCCTCCATCGTAAAGTAACAGTTTCTCTCGTCTTTATCATCGTCGTAAATCAAATATGCCGTTCTCCAGGCGAAACGCTCGAATAACGCCTGAAACGTCTCAGCCATTTTCAGGTAAGTTGGTGCGATTCGTGTTAGATGAGAGTACTCGCTGTTTTTCCTGCTGAAGCCGGTGGCCAGAGCACCTGCTGAGATCACCGGGATGTTCCAGTGGGATGCCACTCTCGTCACCGACGCTGCCGCGTACTCGCACACCGGACCGAGGACCAGGTCGGGAAGCTCGTCTCTCTGCTTGTCCACGAGCGCGTAGAGAGCGTCCATCCCGCACGCGGAGTTCTCATAGCGCACATTGAATTTCAAGCCTGCATACAGTTCTGTTTTCTCGAGGGTTTGTCTCGCGTACTCAATAGCCGGAGAAACTCTCTGGTAAGAGAACAAGTATGTGTTGTTGCGAGGCAACATGACCATCACGTCGATGTTGTCATTCAGTGCACTTGTCCTGCCAGGCATCATGAGCACTACCCAAATGGACAAACATAGTGACATGAAACATGACATCTTTCACACCAATGAACGAAGTAACTTTTTTTTCTTTCTTTTTTGTAAAGAGCCAAAGCTTTTTAAAGATTTTTTTTTCTCTCCCAAGTAGGTTGCTATATAAATTAAGACGTATCCTTAATTGAACTTAGTATGGCAAACAACCCCACTCTTTCTGTCATAAGTGAGTTATGTCGTGTGTGTCTCTCCTGCAAGTCTCTTCAGAGCCCCTCTCTCTTCCCCTGTTTGGAGTCCTCTTTGGGTCTCTGTCTAACTCTCCGCTTGCCTGTGTAATTACTCTTGTTAGGATGTGTGAAGTGTGCGGCTCGGCTGGTCACCACACACGCTGCAGTTTAGGAGGAATTTTCAAGCATCCTTTCATTATTATTCCTGCGTCATCACGGCGCAGCCCGCCCCCCTCCTTAAAGCTACAGTGTCGCATTCGTGACAGCCCACAACTTCAGCCTGGATAAATGATCAAAGTATAGTGCACAAACTACAATTACAGTTTCAATTTGCTAAATTATATATTTATATATACAATTTATTTATTCAAATGCACATTATCCACATTTAAAGCAAACACAGGTTGATCAACCATGCTGTTCAAGTTAAGCCATGCCATAAAATACGGTCTTTAACCCAACAATAAAATCAGAGGCCTAATCAGTATTAAAAGGCACAGAATAATAAGTTTTAAAGGAACACAACGACTTTTTGTGACTTCAGCTTATTCACTATACATACCATTCTCATCTCTGTGCGTGCCATAACTCTGTCTGACGCACCCACCGCTAGCCGCTATCTTAGCACAAAGACTGGAGGTAAACGGCTCCATCTAGCCTACTGCTCAATAAGTGACAAAATAATGCCAACATTTTCCTACTTACCGATATGGCTAGGAACTACAACATTACATTGTAATAATCAAGGAACTTTGCTGCCGTACCATGGGTGCAGCGGCGCAGTGATATTACGCAGCACCTGAAAATAGTCCCCAGCATGCTTCCTGTCTAAGCAGGTTGTCATGGTCATAGTCACATTGGTTATGTTGACGGAAGTTAGCCTATTTTCAGGTGCTGCGTAATATCATTGCGCCACTGCACCCATGGTAGGGCAGCAAAGTTCCTGGATTATTACACTGTAATGTTGTAGTTCCTAGCCATATCGGTCTAGAAAATGACAACTTCTCATTTTCCGTCGGTCTTAGTAGTACACTACATGTAACTATACACATCACAACATGTAAATAGGAAAATGTTGGTGTTATTTTGTCACTTATTGAGCAGTAGGCTAAATGGAGCCGTTTACCTCCAGTCTTTGTGCTAAGCTAGGCTAGCGGTGGCTGCGTCAGACAGAGTTATGGGATGCACGGAGATGAGAATGGTACATATTGACTTGTAACTCTGGGGGATACGGTGAATAAGCTAAAGTCACAAAAAGTCAGCGTGTTCCTTTAAGTGAAGGGCTCCCCCTTTTTAGTCCCAGTTAGAAATCTGGCCGTAGCATTTTGCACCAGATGTAATCGATCAAGTGCTGATTGTGGTAGCATGGTGTACAGTAATCTTGTTATCATTGCATTACAGTGCAATGACATAAATACAAAAATCATACTTCACAGCATCAATAACAAGTATACATACTTGCTACTACGTTTAGTTTGACAAAATGTGTCATATTATCTGTATTGTGGACTATGTGACATTCACTTTACAGGGAATAGTAAATGATTTTGAACACACCAAATGGTTCCCCAAAATATTTTTTCTTGGTTAATCTATAATTTAATGGTAAAATATCACTTGTTTGTTTATTAGCTAACACTTTAGCAACACTGCAACTTTACAGTAATCATTTAGAGATGCAGCATGTTTGAGCTGAAGCAGTAGTCGGCAGTCGGTAATCAGACTCTGGTGTGTATGAAAAACGTCTGTACACAAGAAAGACAGCAAGAACACAAGCAAGATATCCCTCTTAATACTCTGGTGTGTATGAAAAACGTCTGTACACAAGAAAGACAGCAAGAACACAAGCAAGATATGTAAAATGTCCTTAATACAAACGTCTGGTTCTGTAAAACCAGAATTTGCTTCAAATGATAGACTTCGAAAAGGGGGCTCAGGTATTTATGCCCATGTAAAAGACCTACAAACTAATTTAAAGAAACATTAAGCCATTAAATAAACATTAACTCCTCAATCAATAATCTTCTTATCTCATGTCTTATATGTCGGATTTTTGATAGCTGACTGTTCTCTGTCTGGACCTCATGTCCATCTATATAAACTATTTAAGCACTGTCATAGTGACATCTAGTGGTAGAATTACAGCAACACATCACATATTTGACAAAATGATATGCAGGTTTTTGAAAATGGATGTAATGTAGTTTGAGATAATATATATAATGTATTTGTATACAATGCATACTATTGCTCTGTATAACCATATCTGTATAATAATTGGAATGTTGTATAATAATGAAACAAAAGTGTCAATTTAATCGTAAGAGCAAGCATTTCAGAATAAGGTCTTATAGCAGGACCGATATAGCGGCAGATTAAAAATGACTCAGCCAAACTCTCCAGACAGAATATTTCTTATTCACGTCACTGCTAAATGGTGCGCTGAGTCTGTGGCTTCAGTCAGTGAGACTGTTCTGAATCCCAGCTCCTTTGATTGCCCCCATAGGTATTACACATTCAGGCTGAATAAACAAAATGGATATAAAGATAACAGCAACTAAAAGATCCATTCAGAGAACTGCAGTAAAGTACGTCCCTGTAATTATTTAATGGCCAAAGTACAACGACAGTCCTGGCAGACCTACTGTACTCCCACACAAATATCAGACTCCCTGCTTCCTGAGATGCAATATGCTGAAAGTGTCTTTTATTCGGTGGTCCTGGGTGTAGTTCTCCCATGGGATTGCTATGGTTACTGAATCACAAAATTGTTCCAAAATGCTCCATAGCCATTAAACTTGCATAATTATGTTTATGTTCTATCTTTTTGCAATTCCACATGCTACTTGTGTAAGTCAAGTTGTCATCCTAAAGTCTTAAATTTTCTTTTTTCCCTAAGAATATGTATTAATTTTTCTGTAATTCCTGGAATAGACCTGTGCTTGTTTTGGGTTTTGCTAATCTAATCGATGAGTTTATGACTCGTGCGCTCTTAAATGTATTAAAGTGCTCACGTAATTGAAGCCATCTGTCAGTGCGAGTAAAAGGGCTGTGTTCTGCATTAATCCTGATTATGCTAGATTAATGTCTCCAGCTCAAGGCTGGCAAAGTCATGGTTTCCAATAGCCAAGGGATGTCATGTGTGAAGTGCCACCTCATCCCTCGCTTTCTTGTGCTTTGAGTGGATTGGTTTCTGTATTTCTCACACTTCCTTGTAATTTGTTAATGTTTTTAAACATTTATCAATAGCAAACTGCATTTGCATCATCAATTTACAGTGGTGTAATAACATGTTTGTCACTTGCCTACAATCTCGATTCCAAAAAAGTTGGGACACTGTACAAATTGTGAATAAAAAAGGAATGCAATAATTTACAATTATAAATATGTCATTCCAAATATTGGCTCATTTTGGATTTCATGAGAGCTACACATTCCAAAAAAGTTGGGACAGGTAGCAATAAGAGGCCAGAAAAGTTAAATGTACATTTAAGGAACAGCTGGAGGACCAATTTGCAACTTATTAGGTCAACTGGCAACATGATTGGGTATAAAAAGAGCCTCTCAGAGTGGCAGTGTCTCTCAGAAGTCAAGATGGGCAGAGGATCACCAATTCCCCCAATGCTGCGGCCAAAAATAGTGGAGCAATATCAGAAAGGGAAATTGCAAAGAGTTTGAAGTTATCATCATCTACAGTGCATAATATCATCCAAAGATTCAGAGAATCTGGAACAATCTCTGTGCGTAAGGGTCAAGGCCGGAAAACCATATTGGATGCCCGTGATCTTCGGGCCCTTAGACGGCACTGCATCACATACAGGAATGCTACTGTAATGGAAATCACAACATGGGCTCAGGAATACTTCCAGAACACATTGTCGGTGAACACAACCCACCGTGCCATTCGCCGTTGCCGGCTAAAACTATAGGTCAAAAAAGAACCCATATCTAAACATGATCCAGAAGCGCAGGCGTTTTCTCTGGGCCAAGTCTCA
Source organism: Paracanthobrama guichenoti (assembly GCA_018749465.1). Lineage (NCBI taxonomy): Eukaryota > Metazoa > Chordata > Actinopteri > Cypriniformes > Gobionidae > Paracanthobrama > Paracanthobrama guichenoti. Next base: position 26,712,480 of record CM031947.1, read on the forward strand.
TTTAAAATGGACTGTGGCAAAGTGGAAAACTGTTCTGTGGTCAGACCAATCAAAATTTGAAGTTCTTTTTGGAAAACTGGGACGCCATGTCATCTTCAAGGACAAGGACAAGAGGACAAGGACAACCCAAGTTGTTATCAGCGCTCAGTTCAGAAGCCTGCATCTCTGATGGTATGGGGTTGCATGAGTGCGTGTGGCATGGGCAGCTTACACATCTGGAAAGGCACCATCAATGCTGAAAGGTATATCCAAGTTCTAGAACAACATATGCTCCCATCCAGACGTCGTCTCTTTCAGGGAAGACCTTGCATTTTCCAACATGACAATGCCAGACCACATACTGCATCAATTACAACATCATGGCTGTGTAGAAGAAGGATCCGGGTACTGAAATGGCCAGCCTGCAGTCCAGATCTTTCACCCATAGAAAACATTTGGCGCATCATAAAGAGGAAGATGTGACAAAGAAGACCTAAGACAGTTGAGCAACTAGAAGCCTGTATTAGACAAGAATGGGACAACATTCCTATTCCTAAACTTGAGCAACTTGTCTCCTCAGTCCCCAGACGTTTGCAGACTGTAATAAAAAGAAGAGGGGATGCCACACAGTGTTAAACATGGCCTTGTCCCAACTTTGTTGAGATGTGTTGATGCCATGAAATTTAAAATCAACTTATTTTTCCTTTAAAATGATACATTTTCTCAGTTTAAACATTTGATATGTCGTCTATGTTGTATTCTGAATAAAATATTGAAATTTGAAACTTGCACATCATTGCATTCTGTTTTTATTCACAATTTGTTCAGTGTCCCAACTTTTTTGGAATCGGGTTTGTATTTCCTATAGGCATCTTTTTGAATGTTGAAAGTCTTCAACTGCAATTTAATTTTAGACAAAAATAAATAAATTTAATAATAAATAATATATTATTAAAAAGTATTTCATTTCTTGTATCTGTAAAGTCAACAGACATTAACATACACTGTATGAAAGTGTAATTGCTCTCGTTAAATTAGTTCAGTTTAAAAGTCATTTACTTTGACTCTCACCATCAGTTAATTTGCAAGCACAAACACTAAGAAAGTGCATTGTGACATTATAAAAATAATAATAATAAAAGAAAATAATAACATAATCAGGATGATATATATAGTCTCCAAATTAGTGATCTTTTCAGAAGTGTTCAGACTCAAATGTGATCTAAAACAACTCTCGTCGTAGCTACTGATTATTATAAATTCATCTCATATAGGCTACCTATAAGTGTGTATGTAAGTGGTCTTTCCATGCCTTTCTAATCAGTTCTGCTGACTTGTTGCTGAACTGCAGATGTGTTTGAGACACCTACTGGCTTTTAAAGTCAAAGCCATCCAAGGAAACAGCAATTCTTCAAGGTGCACTTAGTAATGTTTTCCTCAGTATTCATTTGCATGTAAATAAGTCAAGTTTATTTATATACAGTGCTGGGTAGTTACTGTTTACATGTAACCTGGTGTAAGGAAGTCCACTGAAGGTGAGTTGTTGAGATGAACCCAAGTGCAGTTTAATAATCCAAACATGAACAAAATAAACAAAAACTTTGGCTTGACTTGACAAAATTAAACTTGACCATGAACAGAAACATAAAACTTACCAAACAGTGGTGAAAAAGAGGCAATCGTAACATGAGAACTACACAGCGGCTGAATCCGAAATCGCCCCTACACCCTCAAATAGAGCATTATTTGAGGGGACAGCCATTTGTAGTGGTATCAAGTGCACTCATTCTAACCCACATTGCACCACAATAACGAGTGTACAACCGATGTATGCTGAACAGCTGTCCAAATTCACTCATTCGTTTTCATTCACTCCTTCAAGTGAACTGTATTAGTGGACTAATGTAGGGAATAGTGATTGAGGGTTTAGGGGGGCGATTTCGGATTCAGCCAGAGACTACTGACTAACAAGACACGCCTGAAAGAAATGATTAAACAATGTACATAGGAACATAGGACACATGACTAGACCAGCCAATAAGAACATGACACATTCACAAGGGAAGCACATGGAAGGATAATGTTGAGTTATGAGGTATGTTCGACATCGGCTGTGGCCGGATGTATCCGATTGGTGAGAGTTGCTGCGGGCAGGCAGGGAGGAGCTGAAAACGGAGACGTGAAGTCAGACACTTTCTTCTTCCCGTAGTAACGCTCGTGCTGTGTTTGCATACTTTAATCACAGCTTAAGTGAAATAAATGCAATATAATACACATATATTTCAGAGACGTTGTCATACTTTATGTACTGCTTAATATCCATGATCTATGTTTTTTATCAGTTTTATTTTGATAAACATAACACAATATAACATCGTGACTACATGAAGAGGTTTTACTGTTTTAACAGATTTGCGAGCATTAGTGGAACTTAAGGTTTTAGAATAAACACAAAACACGTGATTGTTGTCATGCAGTGAATCCGGCCAATCGGGGAACGGGGGTATTCCAGAAAGCAGGTTATGTGACATACCTGGGTATGTTTAAGAGCAAGTTAGCGGATAACCTCAACTTTCGGTTCCAAAAACAGAGGTAACTTTCAGAGTATGTAAGTAACCATGGCAATTCTCTGAACATAACCTGCTCCAAAGCAGCTTCTGTTCCAGGGTTAGTTTGCTTAAGAGCTATTCAGATGTGTTTTATATAATATAGTTATTAATATAACCAAATTTGTTTCAGTTATATAATATACAATATTATATATTTATACTAAAGACTATACTAAATCGAGACATTTTTGCCCACAGGACTGCCGCATACTGGATGTTTTTCCCTTTTCATACCATTCTTTGTAAACCCTAGAAATGGTTGTGCGTGAAAATCCCAGTAACTGAGCAGATTGTGAAATACTCAGACCGGCCCGTCTGGCACCAACAACCATGCCATGCTCAAAATTGCTTAAATCACCTTTCTTTCCCATTCTGACATTCAGTTTGGAGTTCAGGAGATTGTCTTGACCAGGACCACACCCCTAAATGCATTGAAGCAACTGCCATGTGATTGGTTGATTAGATAATTGCATTAATGAGAAATTGAACAGGTGTTCCTAATAATCCTTTAGGTGAGTGTATGTGGTGGTAGGTTAACCTTGCTTTCTAGAATTTCTAACTAGCATGCACTGCTTCAAGTCAGCTGCCGATCGGTCTGTGCAGTGCTGTATGAAGTCGAACAAACCTGTGTATATAACTACTACTGTTCCCAGAAGGAGGGAAACAAGGTACAACATGACTATGGGATATCGCGCTCTTACACCCAGTGGCGGTCTTTACATTGAGGCATAGGCAAGTGGCTGCTTGGGGCCCCTACCAACGGTCATTGTCCCCAACCCACCAACCAAAAAAAAAACAAAAAAAGACAAAAAACCCTTATCAGCATGAACACTTCAAAAGCATGGTAAATTTTATTCATATTCTTAAGAAATACATTGAGACGTTGAAGTAGTAGTTAAAATGTCCAGGGGTCTCATTTATAAAGCATGCATACACACAAAACGTGGCTGGAAACATACGTACGCCAGTTCCCACGCAAAGGTTGTGCTCTATAAAAAACAAACTTGACGGGAGAATGTGCGCACCTTTAAGCAAACTTTGACCCATGCGTATGCACATTCTGGAGACAAAGGGACTTGGCGACACAGATGGTGAGGTTGTGAACTGAAGTTAGATTGTAGAAAATTAATGTGAGAAGAACGATTATAAGAATTAATGACATTTAATTTTCACTCCATTTCATACGTTATATCCACATTATCATGAAGATTAAATCCTACAGTGTTATTTGTGCCGATTGTTTTAGGCTATATACATCTAGTAAAATCCAAACGTAATTCAAAATGTATTAAATAAAAAATAATAATAATAATCAGCGCTGCCTTACAGTCACATTGTCCACAACGGGAGTGCAGGAGGAGATGGCGCAACTACATGCGATACAGAATAGCATGAAATACCATTTTATTAGAGAACTGCAGAAGACCTTAATGTATATATATCATAAAAATCTGCAAATACAGTCATGAAGCACAATCACTACTCATCGGTCCTAACGATCACGGTGTTCATTACAAAACTGTCAAGAAGCATGTGTTCACTATAACATTTTCGGACCTGTTTACATTTTTAAAATGTAAACAGGTCCGCTCCATGGACAGTGCAAATTCACAGTTAAAAACACAAGGAGGAGATTATAATAGAAATAGAATATAAAAAAAAGTACTATATTATATATCTGTAGAATTATAAATAAATCAAGTAGAAAAAAAATAAAAAAGTTGAGTAAAATAAGTTAAATAAACTGTGCAGTGAGTAAACTGTAGACTTATAAATATGTGGTTAACAGAAATGTACAAAGACGTATAATGTGCAAACAGGTTTATAACAGGTGTTACACAGTAACAACGAGAACAGAACAGATAGTGCAGTGCAATGTCAGTATATCGATGGTCACGTGATGTTAAGTGACTGAGTTCAGGAGTCTGATGGCCTGGGGGAAGAAGCTCCTCCTGAGTCTCTCAGTTTTGGCCATCAGGCTTCGGAAGCGCTTACCAGATGGCAGCAGCGTGAAATGAGGGTTTGCAGGGTGATTAGAGTCCTTGATGATTTTAGTAGCTCTACCTTTGCAGCGTTTGGTGTAGACGTCCTGCAGAGATGGGAGAGCTGACCCTGAGATACGCTCGGATAAGCGCACGACTCTTTGCAGGGCTTTGCAGTCATGACTGGTGCTGTTCCCATACCACGCTGTGATGAAGACATTATTCAGTGACGTTATTCATTTTGTCAAGTTGTTAACGATCAGTCTATTTGCTAGAAACATATAAATCCTCCGGTAACCCAGGTATGTAATGCTTCATGATGGCACTGCTGGCACTGTTGGAGGATTACGCCAATGGCAGAATAAGGAGAGAATGAGTTTTCAGGGACCATGATGATTTCTGGCTAATAAGTCGATTTAGATTCCCTAGAGCTGTGCTCTTGGATGCTGAATGAGAATCTTTATTTCACATATTTTGCATACTGTAAGCATGTAAATAAAACATTTTGAAAATCAATATTGCTATTTATATAGGTATATAGCTTAATAAAACACAAATGTAATATGTTGTTAAAAAATTTGTATACCTTCAGGTTGGACCATTTTTTCTTTAATTCTGCAACTGTCCATTCTGTCCCACTGACACAATTGACGGCAGAAGCAATACTTTTCCACTCACACTGCTTCTTTTTATTAGTGACCCCACTGCTGTGGCCACCAAATGACACAGTTTTCCGAGCCTCCACCTCCCCTACAAGTGTTTCAATCTCAGTGTCTGAGAATTTTTTTCCCTCTTTTCTCACCTGTCGCCATTATTCAAAGTAACAGAAATGCACGTTTTCACTTTCTTGGATTAATTAATTGGCGGGTCACATGCCAGTTTTCCAGGTATATATGGGATTCCACTCTCATTTACATGTCGTTCAGCAATGAGGTGATTTGCATTGACTATTTATGGTTAAAAATGGCCGTGTGCAGGGCGGGATATGAGGCTGGTTCACGTATGCACATCTGCGGGTGATCTGTGATTTATAAAGGGAACATTGCTTACAGGTGTGCGTACTCACGGTTTTATAAATCGGAATATGTTTGGCGTATGCCATTTTTGGCGCACGTAAACTTTTAGTAGGAATCCTACACACAGTTTTATAAATGAGGCCCCAGTTCATGGTTAGCTGTCCCTACACACATACACCCCCTACTTTCGCAATGAAATGGACTAGTCCATGACGGTACGTGGCGCGCGAAAGATAAACAGAGTGACAAGAGGACTGGGGAAGTACACAAACAGAGACCAAGCAAGACAAATCTAAACGCGGAAATGAAACGAACTTATCCAAGTGGCTCAAATAAAAGAAAAAAGCGAAAAGACGCCAATAAGTATGACTTTTTTTTTAATTTTTCTTTTTTACTGAACAGGTTCTTCATTGAACAGGTCTACAGCAGCAGAGATGGACGGATTAGCTCTAGCGTCACCGAATCCGCTGTTAAAAACAAACCATCCACCCGCACATGATCTTCTCTGATTTAGATATCCGTTCCCGATCGGCACAGTACAATTATTCAAAAATCTCAGTGTTACTGTTAAGCTTTACATTTCTTAAATAACCTAAACCAGGGTCAATTATACAGCACGGAGAAGTAGCCTAACTGCTGGAACGTGAGCAAAAGCGAGATGTGTTTGTATTTAATATAGATAAAGTACATCGTACATACAGATCTACATTTTGAGCTAATTATTCATCACAGTAACACAGCTTGTTTGGTTAAGTTAGGAGCTATAATACATATGATTAAAGTCTGAAGTTTTAAATGCGAGTCAGTGAAAGCACAGCTCTGAATGCATGAGCGCTGCACATCACGCAGTTACAGCTTTACAGGTCTTATGGGTCACAAAAACCCCACGCTCTATGGGCACTGCCATTAATAGAGGATAAAGCGAAAGTTTTACACGTGATAAAGGCCCATTACATACCCAATTTAAATATTTTGCTGGAAACGCAAATCCGATCAGTTATCCAGATGGCGACCACTTAATGTGAACAAATGTAAACGCGCTGTGTCCTGATTGACATGATCGCATGTTAAAGCCAAGTGTAAACGCAGCCAGAATAAGTTACCTCTAGATTATTACTGATAACAAGTAAATTACATTAGACATACAGTCTAAATGACATTAGATGCTGCTCTAGTGTAAGACTAGGAAAACTTGTATAATGGCTGAATGTCTGGTTGAGGAACAAAAACTATCAGAAAATAAAGGAAATTAGCATCTAAACTCACTCATTCATTTAGCATCCCCATCAGAGATGACGTCACGCTGAGTGAATCATCTAAGAATGACTTTAACTTGCATGCCTTTCTTTTTACTGCCTCTTCCCCCATCCCTCCTCCAGATTTCACCATCAAAATCTATATGGTTTAAATGTCAATTCTCATAATATAATATTATACATGTTTGATATTGTTTGCAATGTCTCACTGTGATTGGTACAAAAATCTCATCCCCACAGAAGTAAACAAGAATATAATAAATGTTTTAAGAAGTTTAGAGACATTTTGCTAAATACTGTGGGTGTGGCTTTTGGCCATTTGGTCTTCTAACAATACAGGCATATGGGAGAGTGACTCATGACTTTAAATTCCCATTGTTAACACACGTTTACATTTGAAAGAGTTTTACATCTTGGTCTGATATTTAAGGAGATGTTTCAGAAAGGGTCAGGGCTTGAACTTTTATATCGGTCAGCCCGTAACGCTGAGTGTCTGCTAGATGCTCAGCGTTATGTAATTTTAAGAAGTCAGGTATCCATATTTTATTCTTAACTTCAGAGTATTTGATGTTATGTATGGACTATCTTTGAATTGATTATGTAATTGGCGTTATATGTAGCTGACACTAGTAGGTCAGCTGTGTGTGTATATGGATGTGTGTATGGTATATATGTATATATTCTCACCCTCCTGTGGTGGGTTTCAGGGGTTAATGTTTATTTTATTTTTATTTTGTATTTATTTGATTCAAATGTGATATTTGTATGTTAATTTTGGTGGTATTGGATTTTGTTACCTAGTTTGTAGAGAGTGAATTGTCATGTGACTCTTCATGGGTTATTTAACCCGGAAGTGGTAGCGTCAACAGAAGGGAACGTGAATTCAGACATACATGGGCTCCTAATTATTCTACTGTTGGTTACCAGGCAAACACGGTAAAATAGTTAATATCTTATGCATTTCTTTATTTTGTGTCTTTATGGGGTTGTGTGTCAGATAAAGATAAATTGGAATTAAATCTTTTTGTTCAGCTCAAAACACCGAACGCGCAGCGACCTTCGACCGCGGATCGTTGCCTTCATTGGAACGATTTTTAGCGGGCCTTACACTAGTAAGCAGTCAGACTGGATATTTATGACACTTTCAAGGCTTTTTGGTGACACATACACTGTTTTTGCGCTGGTGTCATATGCTCTCTACTTGATCGTTAATATTTATATCATTTATATCCAAGAATAGTACTTCAAAAATGTGTTTCTACCAAGTAGTGCGCCATACTAGCCACTAGCCAGACCGATAAACAAACACAGACCGGAAGTTAACTTCGGGCCAGGCGCGTAACCGTGGCAACTCGCGTATGTCCGATGAAACCGTCTATAAAGTCACATTAAACCGTTCCAATACAGATCACAATGACAAACTCCATTCATGCTGTTCAGGCGTTTCAAGTAGAACTGCCACAAATTAAATGTTCCGCATCGCACCCTGAAGCTCAACACACAGTTGTATAAAATTTAAAAACAGCAAGACTAAATTATAATCACCAGTGCTGATGTCGCTCTCTCGTGCATTGCGCTCTTTGATCTTGAAATGAGCTGAAAACGAAAGTTAAAGAATGACACACATTCATTGCGTTTTACTGTGAAATTAAACTTTAACTTAAATTTAAAGTGATTAAAATCAACAAATGAATGATTTAGCTCTCATCCATCCACAATTTTTGGAATGTTAGTTTGTATTACTTTACCTACCTGACCCGCGAATATAACCACAATCCGTGCATACTCCCTTATACAAAAAATGGTCTTTCTGCAGCATGACCGTGTGTAGTTAAATGGACTAAAATTAGCCTCGATGATTTTTTGAATTAATCAAGGAATTGTTTCAGCCCTAGTTCAATCTAAAATGTAATGTCAATTCACTTACAATATTCTGTATCTTACATGGGTTTGTAATATCTGAAATGTCAATCTCAAGTGCAATGCCAGTTGCAACCTCACTCACACATACAAAGTCAATTATTCGTCTTGGCAATATTTGCTAAGTATAGTATATGGCTGTTTGTAGGCGTTTACCCTAACTACTTGTCTTGCTGGTTATATTGGTATTGATTTGATCATAAAAGAATAAACAGTGCTGGTTTTCCTGGCATTTTGGCAAAGACGTGTTATCTGAAAACTTTGACATGCTTTACATCATTTTGGAATAAAGAAGAGTATGCCGGGTTTAAAGGAGAAGGTTTTTGTTGCTCCTCTCCAACCTTTACTTCCCCATAGATTAGCTGTACCTGCCTATCTACCATTCAGTCAGTAATTTTTTTTTTCCCGTTCTCTTTTAAAGATTGGATGGGGAGGCCCCATACATACCTTCGCCTTGGGCCCCCAATTTGCTAAATCTGCCACTGTTTGCACCCTCTGCTGTGGGCAGGTCACCCATGGCATAAAAATGCTGTTGCATGCGTCATTCCCTTTGTTCAGTTCAGCTCTTCACCGAGCCTCTGACTGTATGGGGCCCAGAGGTGTTGTACCTCATTTCCCTCCTGGGAACAGTAGTTGTATACATAACTCAACATTCCCATTCAGTCGGTTCACTCTGTACAACATGACTATGGAACATATATTCACAAGCCGCAAAGTCGCTTAACTAAATCGGCGCCAGCTGGGGCCAACACCGTTACATACCCCTTCCTCCTTTTTAAGGGAGCGATAGCCCCTGGCTTAAACCCCCTGCAGTAAGCATGGGCAGAGCGACTTTTGTAGCAGTGACATCTAATCGGTAAAACCAAACAAATGTGTGTGGCAATGTCCAAATGGCCTCTTGTGGAATGCACATGGAATGCGCACGTACCCTGGCTTTAGCCGCCACACCCCTTTATGGCAGTGGTTCTCAAACCTGTCCTGGGGACCCCCAACCAGTACACGTTCTTCATCTAACATACCTGATTCAAATCATCAGCTCATTAGTAGAGGCTGCAATACTTGAATTGGCTGTGTCTGACTAGGGAGACGAGAAAAAAAAAAAAAGAAAAAAAAAAAAAACCACTTAGTGGTGAGGGGTCCCCAGGACAGGTTTGAGAACCACTGCTTTAAGGAACCGAACAGCCAGCAGGTGTGCACTCAGCGCAGCACCACAAATGCCCTCATGACAGGCTGAAATGGCTGCCAAGTAAAGTTTTAGTGGCCACGACATTGCTTGGGAGCCCTGCTGCCATTAGATTCTCTCTCAGCAGGTAGGCCCATAGAGACCACAGTTCCAGCCAAGGGTGTAGAACCAATATTCGAGGGTGCAAGTGGCACTCTCTGATCTGTGGTCCCCCTCTGGACAGCAGGTCTGCTCCAACATTCAGAAGGCCCGGGACATGCACTGCCTGGAGCGACGCTAAATGCTCGCTGGCCCATATCAGGAGCATCTGTGTAGATTGCAACAGAGGAAGAGAGCGAGTACCTCCCTGTCTGTTTATATACGACAATACTGTTGTGTTGTCCATTCTGACTAACATATGTTTGCCTTGCAAGTGCTGAGTGTTTTAGTGCCAGAAGAACCGACTGCAACTCCAAATCATTTATATGATGCTCTTTTTGTGCTGCCGACCACTCTCCTCTTACAGAGCTCCCCTGGCACAGAGCTCCCCATACGTGAGGTAGCCCTCCCTAGAGGAATCCCCTCTGTCAACAGACCCAGGGATCCCCAGGGGATCAGAGCTCAAACGTACAATGGCGTTATCATCACTTGTCTGTTTAAATGCCGCGCAGCATTCAGACAAGTGCTCAGCGCCTATCTCTGGAATGTAGAGCAACACAGCCGAATGACTGCTATCATTGAGGCCATGATTCCCAGCAGTCTCAACACTATACGAATACGCACTCACATGCCCTGCTGTAAAATTTTCAGCCCTTCGTACTGACAGCATAGCTGTCACAGGTGTGTGTAGGCAGGAAGACAAAGATGGGTGGATACAATTCTCAAACTAAGTTCAATGATCAAGGAATCTCAGGTGAGTCAATGCAGGCAGGTACACACATCTAAACATAACGGAGATCAGACCAGGACTGAGAGAAAGGGGAGAACTAAATAGCAAACGGAAACGAGATAATGAACAAGACACAGCTGAACAGAACTAGACTAACGATGGTAACCATGGGAACTGATGAGTGGGGAGAAACAGAACAAAGAAACATGTGACAAATGAAAACACACTGAAAGTCCATGAACAAAACAGAACGTGGCTGTGACATTACACCCCCTGAAGAGGGCTGTTGAAGCAGGGGCGGCATTTACATATGGCAGAGTATGGCAGTTGCCATACCCTGGCATTCAGACAAGCAGGGGAAATAAACAGCTCATGATGCTGCTTGTTAGTTCTGTTGCAGCTTTGAAAAGCAAATTTAAACAGCCTCCGTGTCCTAACCAGACGCGATCAGAGATGCGATGCAACAAGATTTTCTGCGGCAAACCAGACTCGACCCGACATCAATCAATCAAAAAATCACAGCCAATCAGAAGAGGGAGAGGTATGGGTGGGAGAGCGCACTGACTGCTTTCACAACGAAATGGATAAGTACAATATCGAATTCCCAAATATTACACCATTTTAGCATCATTAAAAATACATACTGACTGAAAAAAAAATTTAAATCATGGAATACGCTTATTTGTTCACCTTGAGTTGACGGTTCGACCATAGCCTCAAGATCTGAGGTGAATTATCAGTTGTTGCTTTCAGTAAGGCTATGTCTATAAGGTCACAAAAAATATCAAACTCACTTTAAATTCCCTTTACATTAAATAAAGCACATAATCTGCACCCGTCATATTTCATATGTTGTTCCAGCCACAACAGCACAGAAATAAAAACTGTAAAATAGAATCGTTGTAAATTTGCCATTGCGGCTGGTTAGTACAAAAAAACTCATTAACATGGAAAAGATCATTTTTCTCACGTGTCGCGTTTGGTTAGGTCACAATGAAGGCGTATAGGCCTGTTTCAGTATTTGCATTGATTTATTTTTATTGTTGTTAAGTCTGTTCAGTTCTTTTAGTGGATTTTTGTCCACATTTTGTTCAGATATAGGCTAATGTGATTATTTGGGAATGCTGTTGTTATATGGCCAGAAGGACTCATGCCATACCCTAGGTTTTTGTGAGACACCGCCACTGGTCGAAGGAAGACCTGAGGAGGCTTTGGATGAGAACAATGTGCAGGTGAGGGGCTAGCAGAAGACTGTGTAGGCAAGAAGACAAAGATGGGTGGATACAATTCTCAAACTAAGTTTAATGATCAAGGAATCTCAGGTGAGTCAATGCAGGCAGGTACATACATCTAAACATAACGGAGATCAGACCAGGACTGAGAGAAAGGGGAGAACTAAATAGCAAACGGAAACGAGATAATGAACAAGATACAGCTGAACAGAACTAGACTAACGATGGTAACCATGGGAACTGATGAGTGGCGGGAAACAGAACAAAGAACCATGTGACAAATGAAAACACATTGAAAGTCCATGAACAAAACAGAACGTGGCTGTGACAATAGTTGTGTTCTGTACTAAGGAGGGGGCATTGGTTTCGGCCTTTACTGAGGAGGAGCTATGGGTTTCGGCCACGAAGCTGTAAGCTCCGCCTTACAATCTGGGTAAATCGGCAGGCGTGTTCTAACCACTGTTTGTACCGGAGACAAATAGAACCTGCTGAAGTGCAAGCTTTTCTGAATCGGGGAAAGGACTGGCCACTCCACCAACAGCTTTCCTGCAGCTCAATGAAAGGGTCCCCCATCACCTCACTTCCATCCACCGCCTCGGAGGGCGAGGAGGAAGCAGTGATCTGCCCTGCTTGAAAATTGTCGTCTGAGAATTCCTCGCCCACCTCAAGCGAGACTTGTAATTAAATTTAGAAGCAGCTAGAGGACCATTGTCGAATGAACTCACAACCTCCTCAGCTTCCATACGATCACCCCAAGTCCCTGTGGCCACCTCGAAAATGGCTAGAGCCGCATCCGGATCAGACCCAGAGGTCAGAAGTGGACCGTGTCTGGCCACTGCCCTACCGAGCACACACTCAACAAACGCTATGTGCCGCTCAAGTGTCGAATGATGGAGCTGCTGGCAGTGCATACATGCCCTGGGGTGGGAGAGGGCCGGTCTGGTATGGACAATCCCCAGACACACTGAGCAGTGCTCGAGTATCTTTCTCAGATAACATATACTCACGTCATTGGACAGGGACGAGAACCCTTGCTGTGTTTGGACATTTTTGAGAAAAGTTTTAGCTTTTGTTAGCAACAAAATGACAAAATAAAAAGGCATGAAACAAACCAAAACCCAAACCAACATGACATCTAGATTATGTAATCCGATTCCAAAAATGAAGTACTTGTAATTAAGTTTAGGTAATTATATTATGTTTTTAAATACTTGTAATTATGGATTGAATGACTTTTGTTTGTGGACATTTGTGTGATTAAAGTCAACATAGACTAGTTGCTGATTACACCCTTAATAAACAAATAAGCCTGAACCCTGAACCTCGAGCTGAGACATAAACGTGAGTTGCCTTGTACACAGCACATAGGCCTCAGCACTTCCAGCATCGGAATCCACAGGCTCCTCCACCTTCCAGACGTGGTGGGACTCAGCTGTTCATTCTTGTGCGTTACAGTTTAAGCTTCAGCAAGAACCAATGAGGTTTGTTCTTGCCCGTCAGCAGTTTCGACTGAGCTTCTGTTTATGTTTGCTAATCAATTATTATATGTGAATAAATGCCTAAACTGAATCTGTTCATCATATAAAGCGACCCAGACAGCATGGTGATATTGATACAATGTTGAGTCTTGATCCAATCTATCATTTTGGTTGAGATTGACATTTCAATGTTTAAAAGTATGTTAGATCAGCATTGAAATTGTGATGAAAGTCGACATCACACATGGGTGGAGACAGTGACATTGAACTAACAGTGATTTGTAGTTGATGAGCACAAGATCATGCAGGTGTATATCTCTGCAGAACACTAGTGGGTGTTTCCCAATCAGTGGGGCGTTTTCAAACCACAATGGGCATTTTCAACCACTTTACCCGATTTGCTCTAATCCACATGGGGCTTGGTTTAGGGGTGGGCCTTCATGAGTTTAGTAAGTCTATTGAATAATGGTTGAATAACATCTACTGTAGTTTGAAATTGGCCACTGATTGGTAAACGCCCATTTTGGTTTAGCATGTGTACTTCTCAGTAGCCTAATTGATGCTTCTTCATTAGAGAGAAAACACAGGTGCACCCTATACAGTGTAGTGTGTTGAACCTTATCTACCTTATCATTTCTCTGTTCCTTTATTTTGCATGCTTGTTATTTGCGTTTGATTTGTATTGTTACTGACTGTAATTAGAAACACTTTTCTGCATTCTTAAAAGCATCTTGCTTTAGTAATGTTTATTGCGAAATTCCTGAATAAAGTTCTAACATCATTTAACAGATTTCTTGAAGTGCAAGAGACATGAACATGAGCAAGAATGTCACACTGCACACATCCCATGTCTTCATCCATCAGTGCTTGCAGAGCACATTGCTCTTTTAGGAGTGAAGGAAGATGAACAATTTAAAAAATGAGAAGCACCCTCCTAATAATGTTGACATTGATTATACAGTTATTGTCACAGCATAACCACCTGACCCGTGCCTTATTTCCTGCTCCCTTAATTACTAATCAGGTAATTATTCATATTCTTGAATCACTATTAAATTTGGGAAATATAACTGATCTCCGTTCAGTTTAGCCTGTTTCCATTGAAAACATCTTGTGTTTATTGAGAAATTGACTGACATGGCTATTTTGTGATATTTAAAGAGATTAAGGTCTACATAAGGTGAATCTGCAGCTTTAAATGCATATTTCACTCCAAAATGAAAATTGCCATCACAAAAGATGATATTTTGAAGAATGTTGGTAACCAGACAGTTGATGGCAGCATTGACATCCATAATATATTTTCTACTATAGAAATCAATGGCTACCGTAAACTGTCTGGTTACCAACATTCTTTAAAATATCTTCTTTTGTGTTCAGCAGAAGAAAGAAACTCATACATGTTTGGAACAACCTGAGGGCGAGTAAATTTAATTTCAGGGTGAACTATCCCTTTAATTTTTTTTTTTTTTAAATAAAAACCCAAGCTCTTTTATTCTTCAAAATTAATTTGTTATTTGAATGCTATGTAGTTTCATAGAAAATTAACTGAGACTTATGTAATGGTCTATGGTCATAGCTCAGAGGTGTTTATTCCTCTACATCAGTGGTGGGGAACATTGATCCTGGAGGGCTACGCTCTTGCAGAGTTTAACTCCAACCCTGAAAAAACAAACAAAAAAAAACTCACCTGCCTGTACCTTTAGTAATCCTGAAGACCTTGATTAGCTTCAGGTGTGTTTGATTAGGGTTTGAGCTGAACTCTGCAGGACACTGTTCAGCCTCCAGGATCAACGTTCCCCACCCATGCTCTACATCAGGGATGGGTACTTCCAGTCCTGGAGGACCACTGTCCTGCAGAGTTTAGATTCAACCCTAATCAAACGCACCTGAACCTGCTAATTAATGTCTTCAGGATTACTAGAAGGCTACAGGCAGGTGAGTTTGATCAGGGTTAGAGCTAAACTCTGCAGGACAGTGGCCCTCCAGGACTAGATTTGCCTACGCTACATGAAGAGTTTAGCTCCAACACCCCTGCCTGAAGTGTTCACTGATCCTAATGACCTTGATTCGCCGCTTCATGTGTGTTTAATTAATGCTGGAGATAAAAAAAAAATCAGACACTTTCTTTTGATATTGAAGCATTAATAGATTTTAGAAAACTAGTATAAATATACAGAATTTAACAGTACTATAATCATAGTTTGAATATCTTTTTTTTTTTGTTTTTTTTTCTTAAGTGAATCATATTGTGATTTAGTATATTAACATTCTTAAATGTGACTGTATGACAACTGAATTGACTTGTTCTTAAGTAACATCATGCTTTCTTTTTCAGATTTCAGAGGCAGTCGTCTGATGCAAGCCAGACTTTTAAAACCTGAACCGTTGGACCACTTGTAGTTATGACAATTCTGAAACTTATTTTAATTTTAAAAGTTGTAATGCTTTTGTCCTATTCCAACTGGCTCAGATTTTATTAAAAATATCTTCATTTGTGTTCCAAAGATTATTTTACGGGTTTTAATGGGTTTGGAACAACATGAGGGTGAGTAAATTTTAGCTGAACTAACCCTTTAAATTATGCTCAGGCTCTATTAGCCTGTATGTTACATAACTTGTTGTTTTTACTTATGTAAAACCTACTGGAATTTTATCAGTTTGTTCACTTGAATCAAAAAAGGGACTTCACTATTAGCATGCGTATATTTGTAATTGATCATTAATGCTATCATCATTATGGTTCATCAGGTTATGGTGACCTTTAAAGCATAGTTTTTTTTTTAACCGTAATCCTGTGACTGCTGCAGTTGCCTAGTTACACAAGAAGGTTCAGAACTCACCTGCTTGAAGGGAATGCAGCAGAGCAACAATCAAAATGCTTTGAATAAGCTATGATGTAGACTGAATTCACAAAAGTGTACATGTGTTTTAAAGATATGATTGGTAGTGTACTACACAGATTCATATTCAATATACACTCACCGGCCACTTTATTAGGTACACCTGTTCAACTGCTCTTTAATGCAAATGTCCAATCAGCCAATTACATGGCAGCAACTCAATGCATTTAGTCATGTAGACATGGTCAAAACAATCTGCTGAAGTTCAAACTGAGCATCAGAATGGGGAAGAAAGGTGATTTAAGTGACTTTGAATGTGGCATGGTTGTTGGTGCCAGACAGACTGGTCTGAGTATTTCAGAAACTGCTGATCTATTGAGATTTTTACACACAACCATCTCTTGGAAAATAGAAAATATCCAGTAAGCGGCAGTTCTGTGAGCGAAAATGCCTTGATGCCAAAGGTCAGAGTAAAATGGCCATACTGATTTAATGCAAATAATCAGAAGAGTCTGCAGAAGAGCATCTCTGGATGAACAACACATCAAACCTTGAAGCAGACGGGCTACAGCAGCAGAAGACTACACCAGGTGCCACCCCTGTTAGCTAAGAACAGGAAACTGAGGCTACAATTCACACTGGCTCACTAAAATTGGAAAACTATAGTCTGGAAACCGCTGCCTAGTCTGAGACTCGCTGTGACCTTCAGATGGTAGGGTCAGAGTTTGGTGTAAACAACATGAAGGCATGGATCCATTCTGTCTAGCTGGTAATGGTGGTGTAATGGTGTGGGGAATATTTTCTTGCCACACTTGGGCCCCATAGTACCAGCTGAGCATTGTTTAAATGCCACAGCCTACCTGAGTATTGTTGCTGACCATGTCCATCCCTTTATGACCACAGGTCTTGAACATGACAATGAGTTCACCATACTGAAATAGTCTTCAGTCACCAAATCGCAATCCACAGAACATGAAATTCACATCATGGATGTAAAGCCGACAAATCCGCAGCAACTGTGTGATGCTTTCATGTCAGTATGGACCAATATGAATGTTGCCAGCATATTTTTTAATCTATGTCATAATTAAGGCAGTTCTGAAGGTGAAAGTGCGGTAGCAAGGTGTACATAATAAAGTGCTTGGTGAGTTTTTTTGCATATTAGACAGGGAAGTGTAGCGATTTGACAGGAACGCATAGGGTGGAGAGAGAGAAATGGGATCAGCAGAGGACCTTGAGGAAGGAATCAAACTCAGGTCACCAGAGGCACAGTTGCACTATATGTCAGTGTGCTAACCATTAGGCTATCAGCACCAACTGTTTTTTAATGTTTAAGTGCTGTTTAATTATATTGTTTCAGCTCAAATTAAAAAATAAATAAAATAAGTAATGCATATTGTATGATAAGTTTTGTTACAGAATCCATTTGCTTCCTGTATTCTCTATTCAGAGTGAAAATGTAATTGAATTACAGTGGGGTCAGTTTAAATGTAGTAATGTAGCAGCTGCCATATACTGTGTTTTCCTTATATATATACACTGTGATTTTCTACAGTATTGGTTATTTTGTTTTCTACAGTACATTGATTTTCTACAAGAAATTGCTGGTTACTGTGACTCACAGTACTTCTTTCATTACTGCTTTTTTTTTTTTTTTTTTTTGACTGAATCTACAGTATTCTACTGTGAACTTGTATACAATAATTTCCTGTGCACAAACGCAGTCAATTACTGTAGATTTCGCATGTGATGTTTACACATTGCAAAATGTCAAACATTGCAAAATTCTTTTTCAAATTTTTTGAGTTTTGCAAAGATTCAACATACATTTCAACTATAAAGCCAAATCCACATCACTCCTGTTATCTTGTACTGAAACTTTTACTTTCAAAACCTGAACTAGTTGTCTATCAAGTATGGGGCTTGTTGTATATTCTAAATCTACTATCCACTGCTGATTATTTTCCATTAGAACCAACCTGACCCATCAAATCCCTTTCTCCGTTTTATTGGGACGCTAAGCAGCTGCCCTCTACTTTCCAATGCATGGAATGTTTATTTATGTTATTCACCGTATCCCCCAGAGTTAGATAAGTCTATACATACCATTCTCATCTCCGTGCATCCCATAACTCTGTCTGATGCACCCACCACTAGCCTAGCTTAGCACAAAGACTGGAGGTAAACGGCTCCATTTAGCCTACTGCTCAATAAGTGACAAAATAATGCCAACATTTTCCTATTTACATGTTGTGATGTGTATAGTTACATGTAGTGTACTACTAAGACTGACGGAAAATGAGAAATTGCCATTTTCTAGACCGATATGGCTAGGAACTACACTCTAATTACAGTGTAATAATCAAGGAACTTTGCTGCCGTACCATGGGTGCAGCGGCGCAGTGATATTATGCAGCATCTGAAAATAGTCCCCAGCATGCTTCCTGTGTAAGCAGGTTGTCACGTTCACAGTCATGTTGGTTATGTTGACGGAAGTTAGCCTATTTTCAGGTTCTGCATAATATCACTGCGCCACTGCACCCATAGTACCGCAGCAAAGTTCCAGGATTATTAGAAGGAATGAGAGTGTAGTTCCTAGCCATATCGGTCTAGAAAATTGCAACTTTTCATTTTCCGTCGGTCTTAGTAGTACACTACATGTAACTATACACATCACAACATGTAAATAGGAACATGTTGGTGTTATTTTGTCACTTATTGAGCAGTAGGCTAGATGGAGCCGTTTACCTCCAGTCTTTGTGCTAAGCTAGGCTAGCGGTGGGTGCGTCAGACAGAGTTATGGCACGCACGGAGATAAAAATGGTACATATTGACTTGTAACTCTGGGGGATACGATGAATAAGCTAAAGTCACAAAAAGTCAGCATGTTCCGTTAAGCTTAATTTTTAACAAATTAGATTTTCACTAAAGTCAAACCAAGGTCAGGTACCCGCGTTAGAAATTGTTCAGATAAAAATGTGATATGTACCAGTAGAATTTCTGAACTTGCTTTACAGTTTTTAACCAATTTTGAGCTTTAGACAAAATGCATGAAAAATATTACTTTGCATATGGCACATTCATGACTTTAATTCTGAATATAGTCATGATTGTGTTGTCATGATTAATATAAAGTGATTCAGCTATACTGATGTCATTTTATTGATAGTGGTTATAACTGCTGTTATTTTTCCTCTCAAACACACCATTGTGCTTTATCTCTTAAGCCAGCCAATGTATTAGTATTATTGAATTCACCCAGTTGCTGATGCCAAACACAAACGCTTTCATGTTTTCATTAGCTAAGTGTTTCTGAGGATGTGAGCGGCATGAGAAATAATCTAACCACAAGTTTTATGCCGAGTCATTTTATAGCTGAAACTGGATCATGAAAAATGTTATGATAATAAATAGGATTAGCATTGTGGAAAACTACATTCATCCTGATTTAAAATTTCTGGCATTCCTTTCTTACTAAAGTATAAGTAACGTGTAGATCTCAGTAATGTCTCTTAAATTATAGTATTGTTTCGATGTATTTACCGATCATGAACAGCAGGTGGCGATGTTAAACAACTTTTTTTCTTTCTTTTTTTTTTTCACCATTGACAGGCAGTTTATGTTCATTGTGTGAATTTTAATCCACTGAGAAGTTTTTCGCATTGTTGGAACAGAGCTTTTGTTTACATAACCTTGACAACAGTGACCTCAGTCTGATAGACAAGGTTTTTTTTTTTTTTAAATCATTGCATTAGATCTTTGGCATGTGTCCCAAATACTGTATCTTCTTTTTATTAGTTATAATAGAATAGTCTTACTTTTCGTTCTAAGATATGCACACATGATAATTTATTGATTGCGTAAAGTGTGTGATTTCAAATCTGTCATTGAGAAATTTCTCTCAGCACTGTTCACTGTGTCAAACATATTAACCATCATTCTAGCCTAATCAGTGTCAGTGCAAGACCTTAGCATTGCATTAACTTGAATGGATTGTAACCGTGGAATGATTATCAATTTTGCTCAACAGTTCGAGGGCATAAAGCAACGCAGGATTCTTGCAGGAGTTATTGGGGTCAAAAGATAATGGGTTATTTCATCATAATCAGAGAGCAGAGGGGTCATGGGAGAAATTACCTGCTGTTCAGTGCTATCAGGACTAATCCAGACATCAAATGTATGACAGTCAAACATTGTCTATCTGACTCTAACTCCTTATCTATCTATCTATCTATCTATCTATCTATCTATCTATCTATCTATCTATCTATCTATCTATCTATCTATCTATCTATCTATCTATCTATCTATCTATCTATCTATCTATCTATCTATCTATCTATCTATCTATCTCTCACAACTATGATTCAGAGGATTCTGCAAAAGCACCTTTGGCTTTCTTACCACAAAATTGTTTAAAACCCTAATAACTGTGGTAATGACTAATGTACTTTTCTGAAATTATATGGAATTCAATTGTAAGTCTGTTTATCGGTTCATATAATTACAAATCTTGGATAATTGCAGGGCGAATGGCAATTATATGTTCTGCAGTCAGAAGGGTGTATTTACAGAAGACTAACACTGATATTTATCAGTACTATTTAACTCTGTCTAGATGCTATAGTGTAATGCAACCGATTGACTCTTTAGTATGATGAATGAACATAGACTGCATTTTACATTAATGATAAACTAGTTAGGTTACTTTAATTCACTGCCTAAATTGCACATGCATCTTAAAATCAAACCTGGGGTTTTAGTATTTTCAGTGATTTGCATCATTGTTAATAGATGTAGGCTATGTGTGCATAAACTAGGTTTAATGTAGCTATACATCACGCAAATACACCTTTTCAACAAACGTAAAGCATTTGACCCATTTCCAAGTCAGAACACACATAAATAGAGGGTGGAAATGCATGCGTGCATTTGCTTTGAAGAACAGCTTGTAAAATGATGCTATAATTATTTCTATATCAATGGAATTTCACGCGAAGCTAACCCCCTCTTCGACCTTTGAATAGCTCTTTCTAACTATTCTAAACTTTCATCTCAAAGCCGGAGCGTTCATGTAAAAATGTATCAATTGTTTAAAGCGTTCAATTAGTTTCAAATAAAGTTTAAAGTGTAGATGAAGCGCGCGCAGGAAGCTGATCGTGTTCGCTGCTCAGCTGTATTTCTGTTGGCTGAGTGCAGACCCTGCCCTGATTGCCTTATATCCATGTCTATTGACGTGTAGAGAGCAGATGGAGGCAGAGGGACTGATCTGATCTCTAGTCCTCAGAGGTCATTCTCGCTACAGTTACAGCCACTTGTTGCCAAATCGCTCAGAGACCGCGAGCGCGTCGCGAAACCGCTTTCGTAAAGAGCTATTTCTTTGCTTTCACGACACAGATCTAGATGTTGAGACGGGAATACAACCACTTCTGACTTTGTTTGGGGAAAAAGGTCACTTTTGAGCAAATTCGTCGCATTTGACGGGAGAAGCATGGTTGACAACACAAGCATAGCAACTAAATCTGCACTGGTAAGCGCGCTTTTGCTCCTCGGGTAGAAAGTTGTTTGGCGCGTTACGTTCATTGAAATACTGCATTTTGATCTATAGTGTACTTATAAGTTGTTTATAGATTACGGTATGTTTTGTTACACCACGCAGCGCCTCGACCAATAGCTATTGTAGCAACGGCAAATACAGGCTACATACATTGTCATGTTTCTGTCTCATCATGTTTCATCGCATCAGAAATGTGACATTGCACGCATTTACAGCTTCATTGATGCTGACCGTCAGGTAGCTTATAGTTTGTGTAATTGATCGTATTAGTGGAATCATTTCCATAGAAAACCACGATTCTTGCTAACCAAGTACATGCATGCAAAGTTCTTTAATCCTATGAACTGTGCTGCACTGATTTGATCGCTAATGTCATCTGGACATTAAAAAAAATTAGCCCGCTAAATTCAAACGTTTTAATTGTTGCATTAAATTAAGTTAAAATTGTGCCGAAGTTACCTGCAGTGATGAGTTCTGTTGTTCGACTACCTTAATTAGACTACTAATGAAGAAAATCGAGCAGAAATAGCCTAACAAATTCCATAAATTGTTGGAAACAAAGTTGTGACATTGATGAGAAGATCTTTTACAGTGTGCATCAGTCATGTAGCCTATTTATTTTTTTCAAGGTCTAAATGCCTACAGTATTTTGCTTTTTTTAGGTTATAGCCTACTTATGTGAAAATGAGTAAAATAATTGAGTTAATTATTTGCAGTATGCAAATGATTTTTGACAAAAGTTTCGGCATTCCTTTAAAGGAATTTGGACATATACTACATGCACATTTTAAAGAAAGTCTGCTAAACTATAAAATGTAAATGTCATTTTCTTGATCAAACTGTCTGGGCACGTCATGCACGCCCAAATTGTAATTTGGCGCCACTAGTTTAGCACTAGCTAAACATCAATTAGCCTACCTAAAATACTTTAGGTAAATAAATAAATAAATAAAACTAGTTTTTGTTTATTACTTATTATGATATGTAAAAATGCAGTGAAGTGACTGTTTATGTTTTATTGTACTGCCGACAGCGTGAACAACTAGTTGTTATGGTTACCTCTGGCAAACTAGACTTTTGTTCGTTAGTCTTTTTTGATGATGTGTTAAAATATACGTGCTCTAACTAACTTAAAATACTTTACTTTTATACTTAATAAAAACGCCAGCTACTTGAATGAAAAATAAAATGTAGGCTACTTTACTCCCCTCCCCCACCCCCAACAAAATATTTTGTCATTTTTTGGGAAGGGGCTCAAGTCTTAATTAAGGGGGTCTGGCTCCACTAAACCCCCCATAATTCGCACCACGCTTCCTACTAAAATTTGCAGTAACATTTGCATTCTGTTGCCCACAGCAAGCCGCTTTCTCGTCGGCGAGCACTCTTCCTCTGCTGGTCAGCTCCTCCAGCGCTCACAGTCACTCGAGCGGCGGCGGCGGTGGAATGAAGCTGGAGGCGGTTATGGAGAACCTCCAGCGACAGCAGGCGGCTCGACTCGCCCTGGAGGAGAAGATCCGCCAAGCCGAAAAAGAGAAAGACATCAGGTCTATGGTGGAGTCGCAGATTCATCAGCAAGCTCTGGCTTTCCGCCACTATCAAGCAGCAGTCAGGGGAGCGTTCGCTGCGGGAGCCCCGAACTCGAGCTCCGGCCACCCGAATGAGCGCACAGCCGACTCAGACATCGATGATGACGATGATGATGATGCTGACCTAGACCTGGACCGCGGCATGGATGATGAAGAGCGCGACTTGGATGAAGATGACAGTATGAACGAGGGTGGAGGGGATGAAGATTTGGAAGGACCCCTAGCTCATTACCCACCGCGCCATGCTGTTTATCCCGGTGCGGGGCAGTCTCCAAAAAGTACCCCGATACATCTATCCAGAGTCCAGCCTCCCTATCCAGTCCCAGGACAGGCTGAATCACCGAGTGGTTTGGCACCACAAGCACAATCGCAGCACCACGAGTGGACTTATGAGGAGCAGTTCAAACAGGTATGTCCATGATTCAAACAGGTATATGCACTCTTATAACTGTATGGTGATTACTAATGTGCAAAGCTTAAAAGCATGAAGTGAGATTGGGTTCAGTCCTGTGTGAAACTACTTTTTGAAGTCCCAGTAACTTTTATAACTAAATAGCTAGTACACATAAACAAACAACAACAGGCTTTTATGGCAGTGCTAGAACTTCAATGCTTGATCCATACACTTGCATCATGTATTTACATTATATATTGAGTAAGCCTATATCAGGTTTAATTGCTGCTGTCTAGTTTCATCATTAACACATAGACATACAGCCTGCACTGTACAATTTTCCCACTTGTAAAGTTTAATCATTAAGTTTTACATTTTTTAAGTAAAATCAGACTTACAACCTGCATAGGTTTAGTACATTACACTTTTTGGACTACTTTTAAAATTAGAAAGATTAATGCTTAAATATTTGCTTAAAATATTCAAATTGTCACCGTTTAATAGTTTAGGTCGGAAGTGTTTTTGCAGAGTTTGTAAAGAACAAACATGTTGTTATTAGAGTCTATGCTGTGTACAAGTATACAAAATACTAGTGTGGCTTTCAGTTGGTTTTGATTGTTTTAAGCTGATTTTTGTATGGGAACTGGATGTTCTAGTTATTCAAAGTCAGCTAGTACACCTGTAAATTCAGGATTATGTGTGAGAATGTTTCAGAGTTATGCTGCAGCAGTTTAGTTCCACAATTCTCAGGGGATAATTTAGAGTTATACACTGAGAGTGAGGCTCTTAAGCAAACACAGATCTATACAGAATGAGCCTGGATGGACTTGTCATTCTTTATTTATGATAGATCATTCAGAGACCTGGCCAAATGAGACATACACATTAGCGGCTGCATTAGTGTAAGCACTGGCTTAACGTAAGGGCTACAGTGCAGTTTGAATAAAGACAGCTGCTTTGATTGACTGATGAAATTGAGGAATCAAAAGTATCTTAAACAGATTCAACACAGAAGAAATTTAAACTGTAATTGTCATTATTTTAATAATGTATTGTAAATAGATTGGTTTTAATATCTAGAAGTTTTGCATTATATATATATATATATATATATATTATTATTTTTTTAATTTATTTTTTTTTATGTAAGATTAATACCAACCAACCACAATCTTTCATTTTTAATACAGAGAACAGTGTTACATAACACAATTAAAGTTGTTTTGCAGAAGTCTAGGACATGCATGTTGTAATCGCTCTTGAGCTATTTGGTCAAATCAAGTGAAATGCAGAAACAATGAAAGGATGCCGATGACATTTGGCAGACTGACTGGAGCCAGTGTACTGCCAGTTTTCAACACTTAAAAAATGTCTATATGCTATAAATGCCTTCTTGAAATAAGAAAGGCTGTTTTGAGGAATGTAAAAATAGACTAAAGCATTAAGCATGCTTGTGACCAAACTCCTGGTGTCTGTATTTACGAAAGTAATTAAAACGCTCAATACAGACCATGCTTAGCTTTGAAAGATCTTTAAGAGTCAGCTCAAATAGTTTCTTAATTAAAACAAAATAGATAGGAAGGCTCGGAAGAGACAAAGTTAAACCGGTTGCCATATGGCCATTTATTGTCAAAGAAACAGCGAGGGGAGAGGGGAAAAAAAGCAAGTAGTTGCGTAGAGTTTTGGCAGGAATGCAGGAAACTAGACCTGGTGGCATTCCAACCTGGCTCCCTCCCAATAACGCTGGGATATCCCTCTCAGACTGCGTATGGGTCGGCTCGAAGCCAAGCCATTACGAAATAGGAACAAACTGCATACTTCATCACAGTCTATCTAGACAAACATTTGTGTGTGTGTCCACAAAGAGAATCACATTCTGTTTAATACTTAAATATTTATTGCTTTTACATGCATTGAAATACACAAGTTTTCTTTGCATTGCACAAATGTTATTGCTTTCTGTAGCACTATACTTTCTGAAGGTTTTTTTTTTTTTTTAAACTAGAGAGATTTTATAATATTGTGACACTTTTGATCAATTTAATGCATCCTTGCTGAATAAAAGTGTTTATATATATATATATATATATATATATATATATATATATATATATATATATATATATATATATATATATATAGTGTATGTACTATCAATCAGGCATATTAACTTTAGAGTTAATATGCTTTATCAGCAGGAGGCTCTATATCTCAACCTATTTGAGGCACATATCAAATGTTCACTAAAAGTACTGTGTACTTTTTCCCCTCAGCAAATATCACTCTTTTGATTATTCAGTCCTACCTCCACTTTGGTTTCGGGGCGTATGTTTGATCCCCCCTCTCCCCTCCCCGTCTCTCTATGCCATGTTTTGCAAACATGAAAAAAACTCACATAATGGCTTTTTCCCATAACAAGGATTTTACAGGGCCATAGAGGGGCTGGGCAGGGCTGAACAGGGTGGAGGAAACCCGGCAGTGGTGTTTGGTTTCACTATAAGCTTGTGGAAAAGGAGGTTTCTCTTTCCTTCTCCAGTCTGCTTTAGTTAAACTAGTGTTATGTATTGTTTTTTTTTTTTTGTTTTTTTTGTGGCTCGGAGGATATAAGCACTCTCTAAACTCTGAACTCTTGTTTGTTCTAAGGCTCAAAACAGACAGTTTGACTGTTTAATCCTCTAGAAGTAATGGTTTGAAACCTGTGTAAATTTAAAATAATCTGTTTGCATATTATAATTGCCGTTTAAAACAGATTATTGAGTATCGAGGCAGCCAATGGTGACCTAATTTACTCAAACACTCACGATTAAGCAAAACATCTCTTGGAGAAAATAGGAAATGAGGCAATTGTGAAATCATTGAAAGGAAGACAGCGTTCCCTCCAGCCAGGAAGGCAAAGTAGTCTTTGTGGTTAAACAAACGTTGTCAGTAGGCAGGGGTTTAAAGATATGCACCTCTTTGTTTTGCTGGATAGTTTTGTGTAGAGGAAAAAAAAAAAAAAAAAACTTGCAGAATTGAGAGACAGAGGATATATGCGCCTAAAACAGCCTGAACCCATGAGCCTCTGTGGTTAGTATGCTGATATATTTAAATGGCCTGTCCTAAAGTCTTCTCAAGTAACACGTCAATTCAAGCCCATTAATACCTTCATAAAAATGTTTGGAGCCCTTCTTTGAAATCGACACATGAACACACACACAGTAACTCCGGTGTCAACACAAGACATTCCTTGACTTTACAGGCCTGCTCCACCCCTATGGTGTCCCCTTCTGTTTGATTGCACTGCTTTGCTCATATGTTTTGGGGTCCTGAGAGCCATTAAGTGCCCCAGCATGCAGTCTCAAGCTAAAACACATGCATGGAGCTAATTCTCCATATGGCACAGAGGTTGTGATTTTTACCCAGCAGCACTATCGCTAGCCTTCTGTGGTATGAGCTAACCCAGGCCTTCCGACAGCTGTGGCAGGTTCATTTTGGACACGAGCTGTCAGTGGAAATATTTAATAGAATTCCAGTCGTTTCAGTTTTAGATCACCTTATAAATAAGAGCCTCCTTTAGCTGTGTCCAATTGGTGGGCTGTTATAAAATCCCTGTTGAACATGTCATCAGCTGCCAGATTTGAGGAGAGCTTATAAGCCTGCTCTGAACATTAACCATACTGAACATTCAGAACTGGTCACAGACACACAGCACTATATCATCTTGCTCACTGACTGTAATAACAAAAACTGTGTCACGTCAAAGTGAGAGTGTTCAACTTTAAGCCTGTGTTTGCCACTGAATCGTTCCTCAAACCCTGTTAGTGAATGTATGCATCTTTTTTACTATAGCTTGAGCAAGAGGCTGATGAATATACATAATTTAATGCTTTTTTAATTTTTTTAAATTTATTTAATTGGTGTAACGTATTATATATAGTAGAAATGCACAATATACTAGTATCTTGCCAGTTTGATACTGAATATTTGTTCTTATATAGATGAATTTACTCAACTCAAGCCGTTGTAGAGTGCATGGCATGAGATTCATTTAGACATGAGATATGTTTTCTCTATTTTTACATTTAGATTACCTTATTAAATGTAATCTTTAGCAAATCTCAAACTAAATACTGTACATTGTGTTTTATGCCTAAATTCACTTGTCTTGTACCATTTAAAACTATTACATTTATTACTAGTACGTAATGGGGATTATTAGGCATAACAGTGTTTCTCATAAGATTTTGTGAAACTGGTAGGTGTACCCGGGTCCTGTAGGGGGGTCCGGGGGCATGCCCCCAGGAAGGAAATGTTGTACATTTTAATGTAAAATTTAGGGCTGCAACAACTAGTTGATAAAATCGATAATAATCGATAATGAAAATCATCGATAACGATTAGTCGGGTCTGCTCTCTGTACACAAAGCCTCCACCAGTTGCGCCAATTACAGCACTGAATAATGCATTTTTATGGACAAAATGTGCATCTAGAAATAGTGGAGTGGAAACAGAGTGAGCTGATGCGGGAAAGGTACATGATCCAAGCGCTCAAAACATGAGGATTGCTTTTTAAGCTTCACTCATGCATTAGTGTTTAACACACCCTGTCATGCTCTTTGACAGATGCGTGTGCGTCCTCAGCGCAAAACGTTCATTTTACAGGTTATATCCACTGATCTATATAGAGAACAGTAGTTATATCCTCATCTGTAAATGCTTCTAATTCACGCGAGTATTTCCATTTTGTATTAAAGCACGTCCTGACAGTCTATGTTAAACTTGAAACTTCACTGAACGAGCGGCACGCGTGCGCATGCGCGTCAAACAGACAGAACGCAGTCGAGAGAGACGATTAGTATTCAGCACAAAAACATTCATTTAGCTGAAATATCTGCTGTTGGATGCAAAATTCAGGTTTAAAAGTCAACATGTAATTCAAGTATTTTATGAGAGTAGTAACTGTAAAGGGTTCTATTAGATCGTAAAACCATGTTTTTATTATAATAAAACCATGCTTTTACCGTATTGATTACCATTTGTATAATCACACAAATACCATGTAGTTAAACTATGGATTTGAAGCAAAACTATGGTTCATTTGTGGTTACCATTGAATAACCTTTTATTTTGTTTATTAATATTATTTTTGTTTTGTTCATTGTAAAACCATGGTTAATTTTTGTCTTCACTATGTGTGTGTCCATAGCACCCAGCTGACACATTTGTTTGAAGGACAGCATTGGGCAGGATGTGGAATAGTGTGTTTTGTTAGTAAAAAAAAAAAAAAAAAAGCCCTTTTATCCGATTAATCGAAAAAAAATAACCAGCCAACTAATTGATTATCAAAATAATCATTAATTGCAACCCTAATTAAATTCATCAATCTGGTGCATTTTGAGAGCTCAAAATTAAGAGCTTCAACCCATGTTCAGTGAGCAAATTGAACAAAAGAAAAAGACTTGTATTTGAACATTAAAGGGGATTCAACCCTCTTTTTAGTTGTGATATAGTGTAGTCTACATTACTTTCTGGTATTTTAGGAAGCTAAACAGTTAGAATATAATAATTTAATATTATTATTCCTATGGCAGTAATAGCCATATATTATAAAACAAATGCACTGTAAAATAACTACAGTTTACACTACAGTAGGGTAATTACAAGACTTTTGTCCTAATTTCTAGAGCTTTTATTTTTGTGAAACTGCAGTTTCTGTGAAAACAGGTTTACAAACGCATCTCACAAGTTTAGTGAAATGCTGTAATCATCTGCCCATAAACAATGTTGGAAATTAAATTAAAGGTGTCGTGAACTGGCTTTTTAAAAAAATGTTATACTGTTGTCTGAGGTCAACTAATGACATCCGTGTAGTTTTTACATTCAGAAACATCATAATGAATAAGTAATAGGCGATTTTCTACCCTGATTTTGAGGCTCTCTCTTGCAACGCTCAGTTTTTTTATGGGCATGCCGCACTGAAGACTTGGAAGTAAACGCCCACGGCTAGGATTGGATAAGATTTGCATATTTAATGAGCTTCGGCTCCTCCGCGAGCACACGTGAGGGATTGTTTTGAAGCATGTGGAAAAATGGCAACCGGAATAATTCGTCCCACAGGGCTCAAAAAAAAAAAAGATTTATCTCTCATCCACCCGTGGTTGATTGGAATGTTATTTTTGTATTACTTGGCCCACCCGATCGGTGGATATAAGCGCGAACCGCGCATCACACACACATGCACGCCAAGTACGTTGCAGACGGCATGATCAAAACTTCAGCGATTTGTATTTTTCCTTCAAATATCAAGTCAAGAGACTGAACAATGCACATCAAGAACCACAAATAAAGGATTTTCCAGCCTTTGACAGCGTGCTAAGGTATGTTCTGTTAGACACGTACACATAATCAATAGATCTATATCAAACGAATCAAAGAGATCAAGTCTCTTGCTTACAAACGAATCCGTGATCAGATATGAAGGAACAAACTCGCAATGTGTTCCCCACGTGAGCTGGATATTCATTAAAAATAAAGTTCATCCATGCATTCATAATATTGGAATCCGAATGAAGCTTATGCGGTATGTTTATTGCTTAGAAGTTCGATCTGGTTTAGCTCTATGTAGGCCTGTGTCATGTCAGGTACGAGTCGGTGGGCGTGGCTACAGAATCAGGCGTTGTTCATCTTATGTTGAGGCGGTGTTTCACCACACGATGACGTCACAGCCTGGCACATTCTGAGATTGATCATTTGCTGGGTCTGGTGTCAATAAAAGCTATTCTTTGATTAACAAGGATGTTTTCAGCTCTGAAACTTACAGGATATTCTTATATTACCGTGAACTTTTATATATCAAAAGGGAAAGTTGATTTCTCAATTCATGACCCCTTTAAAATATAATGTAACTGGTGCCTGTTGCATTCCCAAATGCACGCTAAACTCAAAGCACATGCAGGTAGTTCATTGACTGTGAACTGAGCTGTCCTGCGATGCAGAAAACACCGGATCACGAGCTGATCGCGTGAACAAAGTGAAACCCACAGCACAAACAGACTTATTTAATTAAGCCTTTTACAATTTGATAAGGGGATTAAGCCATATTGTGCTTTCAATTTTAGTTTGTTTGACAGATACTTTGCCAAAGCAATGGTACAAGACAATATTAAAGACCTTTTAATGTTATAAAGAGAACAGTTTAATGAATGGTAAACACTGCATAAGATAATGATTATCAGCTTGTCTGCATTTATATCTGTACAGGGAGATTGATTTGTTTGACTTGCCTTGTTAATGTAGATGTCACATTTTAATAGCAGGAAACTTGGTCATTCTTGTGTAGCTTGCAAAAGTCATAGAGCATTGAACAAACTCAGCATATACTAGTATGACAACCACTCCACCCCCCTTCCAGTGTGGTTATAAGAAGTAACACCTTCTCAGAGCAAGCGTATACTCTGTTTTGTGTGGTACTATAATGCATACCATTACCCTGTTAATAGTCTCCATAGCTTTTCAACACTTTGCCCTTAATCTGAAGAATGAGGTGTGATTTAAAGCAGTTGTAGACCACATGGTATCATTTGGACACACAATTTAGTGTGCATGTGCCCTGCATGATTTCCTGTATGCTGGAGTCAAGTGATCAGAAGGCAGCCCATGTCAATTGTGAATTTATTTATCAGTTCTAGAACAGGAACATACTGATAAGTAAATCTAGCTTCATTAAGTCAATGTTCAATCCCTATTGTCTAAAACAGGAATATCATTACTCATTTATTAGTAGTGAGTCATTGTAATTT
This sequence comes from Paracanthobrama guichenoti, assembly GCA_018749465.1. NCBI lineage: Eukaryota > Metazoa > Chordata > Actinopteri > Cypriniformes > Gobionidae > Paracanthobrama > Paracanthobrama guichenoti. Next base: position 26,744,161 of record CM031947.1, read on the forward strand.
GTTTTCACAAAACACTTTGTGATCATGGTTGCCAGGCATAGTCTATGCAAACATTATGTCCAGGATATAAACAAAGAGTTCTATTCACTTCAAATACATATCTATATACAGTACTTGAGCTAGTAGAAACATTCTCAGATTATACAGTAGATAACTTTTGACATACTTAATATGGTGCAATTTTTTTTCTTCTTCATATTGAGTGCAGCAATGTAATATGATCAATTGAAATCCATGTGATATATTGTTTTAAAGTCATTTGCTGCTCACTCTGTGCAGGGTTTATCATACATTTTTCTTCGTACTTGAAGTAAATGAGCTATTAATGGATATACTGAGCTGGTTTACCTTCAGTTCAAGAGTAATGGTCAGTAAAGGAATGCCTAATCTTTTGCAGTACGTTTAGGCTAAGCTGGAGCTTAGCAGTACAACACTTTTAGATCATATTGCTTTGGCTTTGCATTTTGGTTTTTGGTACTAAAGTGTTTTAATTTCTCTTTGTGTCAGTATCAGTAAAACACATGCAGTGCAGTCAGTGAGTATTACATGGCAGCAGCTGAGGTCTCATGTCATCAGTCTCGGCCCATATGGCCTCGCGTGTCAGCGTTCATTAAGGTGAAGAGTTGTAATGAAAGATAGGGAGGAATCAAGCATTGAGTGTCTTAGGCTTACGGTCAGAATCAGATACTCTCTTTACAGGATTAACTTCTTCAGCACATCCCCCCCATCCTAATGATCACACACACACACACACACACACACACACACACACACACACACACACACACACACACACACACACACACACACACACACACACACTTTTTGTGTGCTTATATGAGTTTATTACTGCCTGATTGGTTTGGTCAAGCACTTATACATGTCCATACAGTACACCATTGTATAACATTGTGTCCTAATCAGGTGTGATGCAACAAGTTTCCAGTGACAAGCAATTTGTCTGACCACACTGTGCACGAAACGACTGCGTGATGTAACACAATCACATCCAGAAGATGCGTTTAATGTTAGGGATGTGCAAAACTGACTAGTTGGTGGCTTAGCTGAAAGACTATTTGAGTAATCTGTTTTAAGGGAATGCTGTATAATTTGGCCATTTTACCATACTTGTAATGAGAAGTGGTTATCCACCTTTTTCCTGAACACCCTACTGCATTTTGAATCATGGGAGGCACTTTCGGTTTGGGGAACTCAAAAAGACTGAAACAGATCTTTTCAAATAAGGTTGCACTACAAATAGTCTTTATCAACCAGTTTGACTGAATGAGCTGTAAAATTTATATTTTAATTTCAGACATCAGAAGAATAACGTAACGCTTGCTATTTTAATGCGATGTGGTATCAAACAAATTTCTGTAAATTTCAAATATTCTTTTCCTCCTGAATATTTGCTTTTTTCCTTTGTATTCCACTTTAACAGTATGAAAAAACACATAATATACCATAATGCACATTTGTAGTCTGCTTTCCCGATCTACTGGAATGCACTAACAATCTCTTGTTTTTCTCCCCGAATCCTCACGCCTCTTTTCAGGTTTGTTTTCACGGATGCTTTAAAAATTGAATTGTCCCCTTTTCACTTTTAATCCCTGTTAGCAGTGTTTACTGGAACATTTCTGCAGTTGGTAAATGCAATATGTTTCTGCCAATTTATGTTTTAAATGATTGAAAGCACTTTTAAAATGATGGAAAGCACTTCGAAATATTAGCACTCCATGGCAAAGTTAATGAACATTTTCGATTAAGGCAACACATGTTACATAATATAGACAAATATTACTACAGTAGTATTTAATCTATCTGTAATATTGCTGTGGTAAGAATCAAGCTTTTGGGGTTATTCACGGTCTGTTGTTGTAATTTGTTAATGCTTTTACACTTAAGTTTCCTAATGCTTGATGGTTGAAGGGTGAGTAGAATAATGTCACTTCATTGTACAGTTTTTATAAAAAGCTTATTATTGCGTTCATAGATTGAAACTTTCACTGATTGTTTACAGTTCACAAAAATGTGAATAAACCCGTAAGACTTTACAAATGAAGATATTTTTAATGAAATCTGAGAGATTTCTGTCCCTCTATTGACAGTCTACACAACTACCACTTTGACGCTTCATAAAGTTCATAAAGAAATTGTAAAACTAATCCATGTGAATCGAGTGGTTTAGTCCAAATTTTCTGAAGAGGCACGATCAATTTATATGACGAACAGGTTGAATTAAGGCTTTTATTCACATAAAATCATTGATCAGTGCACATAAACAGAAGTTCAACCATACTTGCTTGATGCATGAGAACAAACCTCATTGGTTCTTGCAGAAGCTCAAATGTGCTGCATCACATGCAAAAATGAACCTCATTGGTTCTCACACGTCAAATGAACATGCTGTAGCTTCCGTTTACCACAACTTCTGTGTATGTGTTGATGAATGTTTTTATGTGAATAAATCGCAAGTCAATTTTGCAGGTGGATTTGCCTATTCTGCACTCAAGCGCACACATAAAGCTTCCCGCAAGCACTGGCAAGAGTAATGCTTTTGAATATGTTGGAAAAAATGTTTAATTGTTTATTAATAAACTAATATTTTCTGAGTCAGTGTCGGCTGCAAAGACGAAATTCTCATGTCTGTGAGGCAAGTAGCCTATATGCTGAGTTTCGCTTCATTTATGTGATGTGCTGCAGTTCAAGGAGACAGAGACAACAGAAAGTGAATCCTGTTTGTTTTCTTTTTCCAAACTGTAAAGGTTGTGTACACTCACAATAACAACAAAACGTTGTGCTTTTGTTGTCTCTGTATGACGTAAAATTACGTAATTTAAGTATTTTACGCTGAAAAAATGCAAGTGATCGCGCCGGCGTCTTTACTTGCAGTAAAGCGCGCTATACTTTAGCTGCTTTCCACACTCAATCAACGAACACTTGGATATGCGCCTAATAAGATCGCACATTATCTAGGTTAACGTTAGAATGTGTGAGCATGCTTAATGGAGTTTACATGGAAAATGTGCCTTACTCATTGCTGTTGGTATATGCTTTTAAAATGAAAGTGAGCCAATGAGTGGTCCTCTGCTGCCATCTACTGGTTATGCTAATTTTGTCATCCTACTCACTAATATAGTTCTTTTCACAGGTTTCGCTTTTGCATACATTTTTAGACATTATAAAATCACTATTATAACATGTACATTCACATTTTGTCAAAGTTTATCTCAAATTTTTTCCTTAGGTATCAGTCTTGACAATTGTGCAACATGATTAATTTGAAGCCTGAAAATGGTGTTATACAAAGGGATCGAGTAGACCCTAACAGCAAAGATGGCATTAAGGTCTTAAAACACTTGAACCCTGTTAATTGCTGCTTGCAGCTGCTATTATTATTATTATTATTATTATTTTATAGTCATATTGGTTATATAATCACAACATTTTGGCTAAATTGTGCGTCCCTACAAACAAGCACAGAAAACCTAGATGTTTTTTATTATTGGATTTTAAATCACGATTTGCTATTTTTATCAGAAAATGTTTAATTAGATTGATCCCCAATTCATACAGCCTTAGCAGAAAAGAAAAAAAAATTTGATCCAATGGTTTCCGTTTGTCGTGGTCACAGCTAGTTTGGACAAATATTACATGGAAACAATTTATTTTATTGTAAAAAAAAAAAAAAAATCTTGTTACTTTTGGCATCACACCTGATTAGGACCTAGTGTCAGATGTGTTGTCTTTAAAAATGTTGCTGGTAACATCATTGAAAATCTACAGTTATAACTTATGATTGTGCTCTCTAAGTTGAATAGTGTTTTTAAACCAAATTTGTTTATTTAGTGAAGTCTATTTGACATCTTTGTGTTAGTTTTGTCTGTTTGTGTAAACTGTTAGTGTAATGCTAGTAGTAACACCCTTTTCCTCAGTGGTTGAATCATTTATAAGATGGAGGGTAATCTCAGCCTGACCCATTCAGACTGATTCAGAGACACACATGGTGCTAAAGATCACATGTAACATTAGTAAATTAGCTCGTTGCTTAATCCCACAGGAGATTTTTGGATAATGGAGCACAGAGGGCAGGTTTGGGGGTTGAAAAAAATGGAGGAAAAACGTATAAAGTGAATAGACTTGGAGAAGTATGTAAGGGTAAAATGGGGATGGAAAGGAAAATGAATAGGCTGTTGTTTGAGAATGTGAATGCAAATATCAAATTTTTATGGCTCATCCAACTCACTTGCCTGTTAGTACAACATCTGTTACTAAAGCAACTAACACCAGAATGTTTTGTGTTGTGACCTTTACTTTGTTTAAAACAAATGCCTTCTTTCTTTGCCATCTTCATTAGCATGAGTCAAATGTAGTTCTTTTGTACGTCTCAGCCCGTGATTTCAGTTTTGCCCTTGACATGTGTTCAGTCAGGCCAAGGAAGCGGGCCAGGGAGGAAGCTGAAAGATTCGAGTGTTGCTTTCGGTGGCGGTGGCTCTTCGTCTCTGATTCAGGAGGTCAGTAATCACCCCCACCCCCCATTCCTCATTTCTTCATTCAGATTGCACGCACACCCCCTTTTACTGGCCTCAGGCCTCTCTGTAACAACCCCTCTACCCAAACAGTAGTGACAGTCTGGAGAATTTATGCCTGTCTCGATGATAGTGTTAAAGACAAAGACCATTTTTCTGTCAGATGAAACAATAGTGTGGAAACTTCTCGCAAGTCATTTAAAAGGAGAATTCACCCAAATAAATAATGTTTTTTTTTTTTCGTTAGTTTTTTTTCAGTGGCATCCAGTATGGTTTTGCACCCCATTTGCTTAGGACCAAAAAAGCAGACATTTTTCTTCAGAACAAATAAAGTCATACAGATTTGATACACGATCTGTATCAAGAGAGTAAATAATGACCGAATGTTCATATTTGGGTGAACTATCCCCTTAAATGGCTAAAGAGGTAGCTGTAGAACAAATACATGTATGCAAACATTTTATTTAAACCATGTGAAACCACCTAATGTAACCCGATTAATTTATTAATTCAGCAGCCAAGCATCAACAAGCCACTTGTGAGACAAAGTAATGTCTGTCCTAACTACAAAGTGTGATACTATCAAGGTTCAATTTAATCCAGTGCTGAATTCATGAATAAGTGCTACTCAACTGACCGGCCAGTGCCCTACATAGTTCACAACCCACATGCAGAATAGAAGGCCTGCTTTGTTTTTAATGGCCAGCAATGAATTCAAGGGTCAATTAGAGCCTGAATTCCACAGGCATGTGATACAACATTCCCCACCTTCATGAAAGAAACCTCAATTACAGCAGACGCTTTAATGCAGAAGACAGCTCTGTTTTAAGGCCGTTGATCATTTCACTCATTTAACAAGAGCAGTTTCAGTACTATTGCCATGGATGTCATTGACTTCCAACTGACTTCCACACCTCCGTGCTAAAAGATTTGCAGGTCAGTAAAAGAAACCTCTGTTTGCTGGTGCCACGGCAGTGAAAAAAAAGGGAACAATTAATAGTCTAAACAGCATCAGATGCCTCTGGATTCTAGGGATTGTTTATTTTACAGAATTTGCCCTGCACCCAATTCCTTTCCTGCTGCTGTAAAGATGATTTATCAGGTCTGAAGGGAACTATGAAATATTTGAAATGAAAACAAGCTTGTGTTGCGTTTTGCTCAGAGGGTTTGTATTTTTCCATCTGGTTCTGTTGTTAAAGAAGGCCGTAACCTAAAATATTTACACTCTAGAATAAAAAGCAACAGTGAACACTAACAGGGGAAAAACAGACAGAGAAATGTGGTTTGTGAAGAAACATAAAGCGGGTATTTTTAAATTAGTCTTGAATGCCTGTAGTTTTTACTCTTCTTCAAGCACATACTGTTGCCTCAGAAGCAGGAAGGTTTGATTTCCTCTAGTTTTCCAGTCACAGTGAACGCATGGAAAAAAAATAACTTTTGCGAGGTCATTTATTATGTTTTCCTGACTAGAAACTGTTTATAAGAAATGTTTGTATCACTGAATGCAGGTTATCAGTGATTTATTCAATAAACAAGACATATTGTTTGTTATTTATTTCTAAACAGTGAGATGCGTTTATCACCCTATAAATATATTGCATCATAGAAAACATGTCTGTATTTAAGAAATATATATATTTTCTACTGCATAGTGTCAAAGACTAGTAAGTTACTGCTGCAGAAAAGCAAGGAACGCAAATGGATTGTAAGGAAATAATGATTTTTGCTGCCTTCATGTGAATTATGGTAATAGACTGTGTTGAACCAATCAAATTCCAGCTGTCAGCAAAGTGAAAAGAAAGTGGACTCTGACCTTCAGTGCACAATAAAGTAAAGAGCAGAGGCTGCTTTTGTCCATGCCATTTGTGGAAGATTTCAATATTATGTAAGAGTATCGGGATCCTCTGATAGTGACTATTGAATGTTTCATTCTGTTCAGAACTCAGTTCCATTCATTTGTATTAAATATCAGCACTTCCGCAGAGGAAAATGAAAGCTTGAAAGGGGCTTCTAGCTATGGGTGCTCCGATTGATCGGCTACCAATCGCTATCGGCCAATAATCGCTTCTAATGACTCGTTTGGCGATCTCTCAATTTGGTGTTCTCATGTGGACGATGCAAAAAGACATGCCTGCTATGAGAGGTATGGCATAGCCTATATAACATGCTTTCAGCGGTCATATAGGTGAGATACAATTCATACATCTTTATTAAATAACAAATCAGTCATTTGAAAACTTTCTCTGAGACATAATTTCACAAACAGAGTGAGTGATTCAGCGCTCTCTCTTTCTCAATGCTCAAATGGCTTCACATCACCACATCGCGTCTGCACTATAAGCGAGCTGCATACTTTGTCACATAATTGTCACTTGCACAGTCGGGGCAGTGTAACATCGTCACTTAAGGTTATCATTTGCACATCTTTTTAAGTCCTGCCAATTTAAGAGACAGTGCACTTGTGCACACTCAAACTGTGTACACATAAAGCTGCCTCAAAAACAGCTTGCAAGTACCAAATTGAGTTATTTTTGTGGCTAACTGCACTTATGGTGAAATACACAGAAACGTATGTACAAAATGACAGTCTTGGCGAGTATCCTCGTGAACACAGTCAGTTATGTCTTAAGTGAACTTAAACAGTTGAAAAAAAGGCATGTGTAACAGTATATTGGATCCGTGCATCACTCATAAAGTGACAGCAGCCTGCTATACCTGCTGCCGTCTGTGTCATTAATGTTAATCAAACAACAGAAGACAAAGAGAAAAATCACTCACTGCTCTTGACTGAAGAACTTTTGTAATGATTATTATGTATTTAATTTATTCAGGGAAGAACTTTTGATTACTTATTCAATTTCTGTAGTATTTCTAACCTGAATACTAGTGTTAGACCTACCTGAAAAAACTTAAAGCACTGTATATTTAATTTGTATCTTTATTCTATTGAATTTATTTGTGCTACTGCTGCTTGTAATTTGTTTATTTGTTCTTATTTTATTACTGACGGTTTACGTGTCTTTTTTGTAAATTCAATTCAAAGTTTGAAATCAGGCATGTGTTTCGTGTAAGCTATTGTGTCTAAATTATGTCTAAAAAAGCCTCCCCTCAAATAAAAAAATCCCTCTCCAAAAGAGTAATTTAAGGAGAGAAATCCCCATTTTCCAAAATGAAATTCAGGCTCTGAACTAATGTATATAAAATACTGATACTTATAAATAATGCTACATGATAAAAGCTCAAATAGACCCCATGATCTGTATTAGTCAATACTGCTTACTATGAGCAGTGATCGGTCCTAAAAATCCTGATCGGAATCCTTACTTTTTACATAGGATGCTTACTGCATGCAGATTTTTCAGGTTTTTTTTTTTTCAAAATATACCCTGCAGAAGTACAAAAAGGCATTTCATTCTAGGAAATCCATATGGGATACTAGCTGAATAAACAGAAGATGACGAATATATATGGTTTATCTGAGTTCTTCAAGCTTTCTCGGTATTTTCTTGATAATAAATTATATTTATACTTCAATGCTAATCGACATAGCCTTTATCACTGTATAGAATACTATGAAATATTATGTTGTGCACCTTATCCTGTGTAAGAAGCCACATCATCTAACAGAAGGATGCACAGCTGTCTTTATGAAGTGAGTTTGGAGTAAAAACATGTCATTAAATGTTGTCTTTTGTAGGACAAGAGGTTCATAAATGCTTCTCATGTTTGGAAAGATGTTTGACGCATGTTGCTTTTTCAAATGCACGTTATAAGCGACTCAAACTTGCAGTGCTTTCAGATGGAGCAGCATTAATTACTGATCACAGAGCCGGGCTTCATTGACAAGCTGCGCATAAAAATAATCTGAGCCTTAGCAATTTCATAATCGCAATAATCTAAATCAGTTTAAGGCCAATTTAGGTTAATTGCAATTAATCGTGCAGCCCAAAAAAAAAACCCATTTTATTTTTTTTTCAGTGTTTGTTAGCTTTTTCCTCTATGTGTTTCACAGGTGATATATATATATATATATATATATATATATATATATATATATATATATATATATATATATATATATATATATATTATTTTTATTTTTTTATAGCCAGGAAGTCCAGCTAATATCTGATTTATATACATGTGAGCATATTTTAATAGAGCTTTAAGTCATATCCGTGTAATACTCTAGATAATTTCTGGTCCCTTCCTCCTCAAAGAGGTACAGGGAAGCAATCAGTAAATTCTGATTGAAGTTCTCACTAAATCAATAGAAACCAGATATATCTCGTAATGCCATAGATCCACAGCTGACCTAGAGAGCTGGACATCCTCACATTGGTTTGTCCAGCCTATCTCTAACCAAATTCAATTTGGCAAAAGAGAAAGTGTCTGTCAACAACTTGTTTATCCAGTGAAAAAAAAAAAAACAGTAAAAGTTGTCCTGTGAAATCACAGATGATGTAAGATGATTTTTTTGTATACAAATAAAAGTGCAGCCATGCATAATTTTTGTATATTGATGAAGTTGTTGGGGTCGAAACTTGTCTATTCATGATTGACCGCACTGTTAAAAAGCAGCCAATGTTATCAACAGAGGACATTATCCACTTCTCCTAGGATGAGGCCTAATGAAGTTAAATAGAATTTTGACAAGATAATGGATTTGTTTTCCTTCCTTGATTCCATTCTCTCCCCCTCAGCACTCATGATAAACTGTGTAGAAAAGAAGTGAGAGGGAAACGGATTATTCAAGGCTGCTCACAAGGGGAATGAAAGATCAATAACGAACCCTTTTGAGAAAAAAAGAAACATCCAGTGAAGACCTCTATAGTTTGGGTTTGAGTTAGATCTTAGGCGCAGGAACTGAATTCTTCTTAGCTCGTGCACTGGATCTGGCCCCTCCTCAGGGGGTGATCGCTGACCAATAAAAATTTACAGCACATAGCAGAGAGGAAGTAGCTTGTACAGCGACCTTGCTAGACAATTACGTGGTGAGGCACACTGCCTTTTAAAAGTTTGGGGTTTCAAGATTTTTTTATGTTTTTGAAAGAATTCTTTTATGTTCACCAAGGCTGAATTAATTTGATTTAAAATATAGTAAAAACAGCAATATTCTAAAATATTATTATAATTCAGAATAACAGTTGTCTATTTTAATATATTTAAATTGTAATTAATCCCTCAGAAATCATTCTAATACGCTGATCTGGTGCTCAAGAAACGTTTTTTATTATTATTATCAATGTTGAAAACGGTTGTGCTGCTTAATATTGTTCTGGAAACCATGACCCTTTTTTCAGGATTCTTTGATGATTAGAAAGTTGAAAAGAACAGCATTTACTTTAAATGGAATATCTTTACTGTCTTTTGATCATTTTAATGTGTCCTTGCTAAATTAAAAGTTTAATTTCTTTTAATAAAATACTGCCCCAAACATTTGAACGCTAGTGTATATTCAGCCTTTATATGTATTTTAATATTAATGTATACAGATATTTGATGAATATGTGGATTTTGTCACATATAAAGTAACATTTAATTTCAGTAATCTATATGGACAGGCTATATTTTATTATTAATGTTAAGTCAGAACTGTAACACACTTCCAAATGAAGAAACAAATGTTACTGTCACTTTAAGATGGCTCCCAGAGAAACATGATCCTCTCTAATCAGCATTTGCCTCTGTGAAATCTAACATAAGCTTGCTGACTCTTCGTTTCTGTTTAGTATAAGCAGAATCTGATGACCTTTGACCTATTTGTAGACCTCACCCCCTCTCATCGCCATAAAACTAGGCTTGCTGTGCATAGATTCCTCACTTGGTCATTGATCATTAAGGAGATCAAAGGGTTAGTGAAACGATCAGCCATGGCACACACTATCCCGTAAGGCGATTGGTAGAACAATCCTCTCGTTCTTAAAACCTGTACAGTAGTGTGGCATTTGACAATTGAAATATATGGAGTAAATGATATGGAATAATGCAACATGCATTTCTTAGGAAGGTGTGATGTCTATCGTTGGCTTGTTGTGTGTGTAGATGTGTGTATATATAGTGCTCACCTTTCACCCCTCATCACTCAACGCTCAACTGTGTCTCCACGTAGCTTCAGTGTGTATTTCTGACTAGCTCATGTTTGTTCCACTTCTTTGTCGATTGCAGGAAAAATGTGCCGTATTCCTCAGAGCTGACCACGACTCATATTCCCTCTCTTCAATAATTCAGAGCTAGTGCCGTAAAGTTGTTACTTAAAGGCCTCTTCTGTGAGTGTCGTTTTGTTGGCTTATATGTTGTGGTCCTGCTGTGTATCATCTGCTTGGACAAACGTTTTATGATCAACAGTAAATTTGACAGGCCAATGCTGTTCACCAGATAATTTCCAGATGGTCTTTACAAGGAAAAGTGAGCGTGACAAGGATTCTAAAGATACAGTTAAGATTATAACAAGTAAATGCATTGATAACGTTTCAGCTACTATGTAGTGCTTAAAACTACTACTATATACTGTATATTAATTATACTCTACTGTTCAATTTGTTTTAAGATGTTACTGCTTTTATTTAGCAAGGATACATTAATCAAATTAAAAATCTATTTTTAACTAAATTCTGTTCTTTTAACCTTCTATTCATCAAAAATAAAAATAATAATAATACAAAATAAAAAAGATAAAAAAATGGTTTCCACACAAATATGATTAACTGTTTTTTCAACATTGATAATAAGACATTTTCTTGAGCACCAAATCTTTCAAAAAAAAAAAATCTTACCGGCCCCAAACCTTTAAATGGTAGTGTATAAGCCATCTTATACACTTGCAGTGCATGATGGGTGTTAGCAATGTCTTCAAATAAGAACTATGGTTAATTACACTTCTCTTTTTGCGTGATAAAAGATATGCTAAAGAAGTTGTGATAATATTGGTTTTAACACTAAATATTTCAGTTTAGTCTGTGGTATCATGATTCCACTGATATCAGCATATTTACAATAAGAGAAATGGGTTTGGTTAGCATTAATTTTGGGGCATTCAGATCTATTGGATGAACAACAAGAAACAAGAAAATGTGAGTTGTGTTTGAAGGTATAATTTGTGGTGATATCTTCACCATCTGCTTTTGCAATGCTAGTTTGACCCCCTCCTCTGGCAGGAAATGGCATCCCCCACTGATGATGTGGCACTTTGAGTCATAAATTTAATAGCTTGAACCCCCCATTCCCCACTTTTGCTTCTCCATCCCTTCATAGTCCCCTTCCTCTCTCTCTTTCTCTCCCAGGACTGACCTTTTTTCTTTAATTATTTATCCATCTTAGTTGTATGGCAAGAATTTGTTACAAAAGAGCCCAATGGATGTTGGTTTAAGCCCCGCCCCCTCAGCCGTATTCTGTGATGTGACAGTGCAATACTCCCTTTGTGATCGGTGACAGGTGAAGGAAATTGATGAGATGAAGCTAGTGATTTCCTTCCATTTAAAGACTTGGTCCATATGTCCATTGATTTATGGTGTGCTTCGTGATCATCTGTTATATAAATTAGGTTATTATAATGAAGTTAAACTATTGCAGATGCAGGTTAAGTACAGATTTGGAAACTAGATAGCAATTAGATGAGTTATGTGCCTTTCTAATAGAGCTTATAGAATGATGGAATACACCTCAGAGGGATTGTACACCCAAAAATGAAAATCATCTTACTCACCCTCATGTCATTCAAAACCTGTATGACTTCTTTCTTCTATAGAAAACCAAAGCATATATATATATATATATATATATATATTTTTTTTTGTCCATACATTGGAGGTCAGTGGGATCCAATTGCTTCTTAATGTTGTCACTTTAAAAAATAAAAAAAAAAAAAACCTTAACAAAACAAATCAGAATTACTTTTATATGTCATTTGTAATGCAGATCATGTCAGCACAGTTTGTCTTGATACACAGCCCAAAATGTATGCTTTAAATTAAAGTTGCTGGTTAACAAATTATACTTGCAAATTATTTTGGAATATGAGTAGTCACTTTTAGACTAGACATGTAGACAGTCATGTGCCCCGTCATCTTTTACTCTACTGGCGTAGTGTTAACATCAGCATTTTTGTATGAATTGCAGAGCTTGCGATGAACACACACTGCCACCAGTCACACATTTCACCCACTTATAAGGTCTCCTAAACCAAACAAGACCGTAGCCTACATGAAAAATGTGTCTGTCGGAGCTGACAATACAAACAGTAAGGATAGAAATGGACAGAAATGTAACTCCAAATCCTTTAAACCAAACAAACAGGTTATTAGAAGGTTAGATGGCTCGTATTGTAGAACTGGCTTAGATTTGTTACCTCTGTGTGTAGTATCTACATGTAATGCTAATACAGTGATGTTGGATTGGTTGTTTGGCTAATGTAATGTGGTCTGCTTTAGCATTTGGTCAATAAAGACGGCTCTGTGTGGTATGGTAGCCATCTTGAGCCTGGCTGTCAAAGACCATAAAAGGTTAGCTCACACAGGAGCTGCACTGTTGATATGACAAAGCCCCTTGCCTTCAGTGCGCACAAGCTGTGGGAAACACCAGCCCCTCCTGACACACTCATACATACACAAAACACACTCACTTTCTTTCTCCCTGTACTACACACACACTTACACAGCAAATCTTATAACGCAGAGCAGTCAACACAAGCTCATCCATCACGGATCTATTCAGGGCTCCGGCTCCCTCTTTGTTCGCTAGTTTTGGCCGCAGCTCAACACTGAAAGTGATATGAACTTAGTGCTGGTGGTCTTGGGTAATAAATTCTACAGATGCTGTCATGCTACTGCTCGTTGGTACTTGTAAACGCTCAATATCACTGTACTGGCTATTATTAATAATAATATTATTAGTCATACCTATTGAATACTTGAGCATGGATGCATTAAATTGAAATGCTTTACATTGTTACAATTTTTTTTTTTTTTCAAATAAATGCTTTTCTTTTTAATTTTCTGCTTGAATGAAAAAATCACGTTTCCACAAAAACATTACGCAACACAACTGTATTCAATATTGATAGTAATACAGCATATAAGATGTGATTTCTGAAGGATCATGTGGAATAATGACATTTTAAAATATATTAAAATTGAAAATAGTTATTTTAAATTATAATAATATTTCACACTTTTACTGTTTTCACTGTATTTTTGATCAAATAAATGCAGCCTTGGTGAGCATAAGAGATGTCTTTCAAAAACATAAGAAAATCTTGACCCCAAACTTTTGAATTATGGCATAATTTTAAATATGTAATCTAAAGCCATATTGTAATGTCATATATGTGATGTCCTTGTTTGTTTGATGCACTTTTTTTAGATCTGTGCTAGAAGCTGCATATTGTTCTTTGAACACCACTACAGTTTCTCAATCAAATTGTTTAAAAAACTGTATTATGTGCACTTTAATAAAGTGTGTGTGTTGATATTGGTAATTCTCTATTAATCGTGTATAAACTATAAACTAGTAATTCTCAACTATTCCTGACATGAAACATTACTGTTTTTACCAAGTAAGCATTACATACAGCACAGTTAATATTGCTAGTTAATGTTAGCTCCATTTGAAGTCTGATCCACTTATTTGAACATTTGAAAGAGAGGAATGCAGGGCCTTCTTGATCTTTTGAACATGTATCCATGAGTCTGGATTTCTTAGTTTTACAGCTTGGTCGTGTTGCTTTGCATTATTTATTTGTACAGAGAGAATAGTTTCCAACTGCCTCACACTGGTTACCTATGATTTATTCACGTAGCTTTATATTGGTTTAGAGGCAGATATGTGCATTTCCATCTGCAAAGTCTGAGTTATACTACGATTTTGATTAACTGTTCATGGACCCAAGAGTATTAGAGCCATATGGCTCTCAGGAAGAGAAAACCTAATGACTAATCCACTGTGAGTGCTGGATTGAGAAATCAGTTCCTGCTAATAATCTACAGATCTCAGAGAGATATTGTTTCATTAATGGATTTTAAAGACCACGGTTTCTTGTTAAGAATTATATTTTTTACAGCGATGAAATATCAAGTATTCAGTAGCATTAGAACAAATGGGGTTTTACATATTTGAGAAGCCCTCAAACCCTCAGGATTTCCTCAGCTAGATAACAGATAGTCATGCTGCCAGAAATGTTTACTGATATTCCTGCAATTCACCAGCATGCTTGATATTCAAATGACTACATTAAAAATCTGTGATTAAATTTGATCTACACTCACCTAAAGGATTATTAGGAACACCATACTAATACTGTGTTTGACCCCCTTTCTCCTTCAGAACTGCCTTAATTGTACATGGCATTGATTCAACAAGGTGCTGAAAGTATTCTTTAGAAATGTTGGCCCATGTTGATAGGATAGCATCTTGCAGTTGATGGAGATTTGTGGGATGCACATCCAGGGCACGAAGCTCCCGTTCCACCACATCCCAAAGATGCTCTATTGGGTTGAGATCTGGTGACTGTGGGGGCCATTTTAGTACAGTGAACTCATTGTCATGTTCAAGAAACCAATTTGAAATTATTCAAGCTTTGTGACATGGTGCATTATCCTGCTGGAAGAAGCCATCAGAGAATGGGTACATGGTGGTCATAAAGGGATGGACATGGTCAGAAACAATGCTCAGGTAGGCCGTGGCATTTAAACGATGCCCAATTGGCACTAAGGGGCCTAAAGTGTGCCAAGAAAACATCCCCCACACCATTACACCACCACCACCAGCCTGCACAGTGGTAACAAGGCATGATGGATCCATGTTCTCATTCTGTTTACGCCAAATTCTGACTCTACCATCTGAATGTCTCAACAGAAATCGAGACTCATCAGACCAGGCAACATTTTTCCAGTCTTCAACTGTCCAATTTTGGTGAGCTCGTGCAAATTGTAGCCTCTTTTTCCTATTTGTAGTGGAGATGAGTGGTACCCGGTGGGGTCTTCTGCTGTTGTTGCCCATCCGCCTCAAGGTTGTGCGTGTTGTGGCTTCACAAATGCTTTGCTGCATACCTCGGTTGTAATGAGTGGTTACTTCAGTCAAAGTTGCTCTTCTATCAGCTTGAAGGAGAGGCCCATTCTCCTCTGACCTCTAGCATCAACAAGGCATTTTTGCCCACAGGACTGCCGCATACTGGATGTTTTTCCCTTTTCACAGCATTCTTTGTAAACCCTAGAAATGGTTGTGCGTGAAAAATACCAGTAACTGAGCAGATTGTGAAATACTCAGAGCGGCCCGTCTGGCACCAACAACCATGCCACGCTCAAAATTGCTTAAATCACCTTTCTTTCCCATTCTGACATTCAGTTTGGAGTTCAGGAGATTGTCTTGACCAGGACCACACCCCTAAATGCATTGAAGCAACTGTCATGTGATTGGTTGATTAGATAATTGCATTAATGAGAAATTGAACAGGTGTTCCTAATAATCCTTTAGGTGAGTGTAATTTAAACCAGGAACAAACAGAAAGTTGTAGGATTTAAAGTTTATTTTAGACTGTGTTTAATAGTGCTCTCCATCTGTATGTAAATTCCGCAACTAATTTACACTATCAGCATTTGAATTATCTTTATTTTTTGGAGCTTTCTCAGCAAATATTTCTATGTGATTAATTGAATATATTTATTTTCGATTAACAGGGGTCCGTTCTTCGTACCTCGCTTAATACATCTGAGATGATTTGACAGGTCCCAGATCTTTTAATCGTGATAACTGATCTCTGGCTAATTTGGTTCTTCAAATGAATTTGCAGATTTAATTAAAATATCCAGAATAAGTTATCTAAGATTACTGCGCGTTCTTGTGTTCCCTGAAGAGGGCAGATGCATCGATACTCGAAATCACGATCAGCAGTGCAGCGATTGGCTGATGTCAAGACAGCAACATAATGACATCATATAATTAAAAAGCCACCTGGCAAAAAACACGAAAAAAAAAAAACATTTCTGGACCTTATAAGGAAACGACCACAACAACATAAAAGTTATAATAGATAAATAGTTTTTTCAGTTTTTTTAAACATGATTACCAATTATTTATATTCACGATTTTATAGTATTTGTACACCCTGTACAGTTTTATTAATTAGCAATTAATAAAAAAAATTATTATAATTTTGAAGCAGATTTGTTACATGACAGTATTAATGAAAGTTTCTCTTAAAGGGTCAAGATCAAGTTATCTGCATCTCCTGCACTGCATTAAGCCATCCCATAATATCTGTCACCACTCAAATTAATGCACAGCTCAGAGTAACATTACAGCATGTAAGACTCCAATAAAATTATAAAGTAATTATTCCATCACAAATAAATCTCTTTTTATAAAATACTTTTTTATATAATACATTTTTAGATTATTATTATTTAAAATTATTCAGTAATGAACTCTTGTAATAAAGTAGCAGTGGCTGGGACAGATTTTAAGCATCACCTCAAGATGCAATCTAATCCTGTTTATATGAAATAAGCTGCTCCAGAGCAGGTTTGATCTGACGGACCTGTTGCTATGACAACAAGTCCAGGATGAGCGTTGAAGAACCAAACAATCCAAGA
Organism: Paracanthobrama guichenoti; assembly: GCA_018749465.1. Lineage (NCBI taxonomy): Eukaryota > Metazoa > Chordata > Actinopteri > Cypriniformes > Gobionidae > Paracanthobrama > Paracanthobrama guichenoti. The sequence continues at coordinate 26,761,277 of CM031947.1, forward strand.
TCATGCCAAATTGTCAACAATCAAATCCAGCTAACGGACTTAGCGACGTACGAAGAATGGACCCCTGCCCTTGTTTTATGATAAACGTTCAAATTATGTTCAGGTTCAACAATAAACAAATGTGACATAAATAATGTCATGCAGTGAACATTACATATGTGCTCTTGTCCTACACCTCCATATCGATCTGGCCTTAAGTAGTGCCCAACAGAGTGGTGAGATAACCGTAATTCCATGCTCCTTGTTTTTTTCTGGCTGTTATCTCAGTCAGTCCTCTTCAATAGTGTCATGTTTGCTCAGCTTCTCCAAAAGCAGTTGCAGCTGCCATCGTATGAAGAAGCCATCCGTCATAATGGGGGAAATAAAGCAGTCTCATGTGCCGAGAGTCTCTGTCATCCCCCCTCCCACCCTTCAGTCCCCCTCTTTTTCCAAGGTCTGCGTCACACAACACTTTCTCTGACCTCTTTCCATACTGTTTGTTCACACGCGTGGCCTGCTGACTTTTCTGGCAGCGTTTACTTGGCCTGGCTCCAGCTGGCTGACGGTGCTGCAGCAGCATGCAGACAATCTCTTACAGATGTCTGGAGACATAGAGTAGGATTCATGCTTTAGAAACGAGGAATGCAAGAATGGAGAGGAAGCAAACAAAGCACTGTGAGCAAGGTGCACCGCTTCGTTCGAGTAGCCAATGAGCCGATTCATCACTTGATATTATGTGTGTGGATTCTGTTTCAAATCTGTTTCAGCTCTCTATATAAAGTTGGATATATCAGCAAAATCCTTCAACTTTCAACTGCTTTCTTTGTGTGTGTAAATATCAAAAGTAGCAGTCCGTGTGGCCAGCAGTTGCTTTAAGTGCTACAGTGCATCTTATTCTCATGGACTGAGCCAGATTTGCCAGTTCTTGCTGTAAGATGTTACTCCACTTTTCCACTAAAACACTTGCAAGTTCTCAAACACATCTGAAGGAACACATAGTTACATGTGGTTTGGTACTGCAAGGACAATCAGCTGTTCTTCTTGTCTCCCTGTAGGGTATGTTTACACAACGATGTAACAGACGACAGACGACCCACTGAAAGCGATCCCCGTTCGCGCGGATCTGAAAATCCGGAAAAAACCCCCAAAAAGGCTGTATTATGCATGCCAGGCCAGTAGTTGGAGATGTCACTTTGTCAAGAAACACCCTGTGAACACGTAATATGTCACTGTTTTCACAAATTCGAGTTTTTGTTGTTTACATGTAGACAACAAAGCCATTGTTTTCAAAACCTAGCACATTGAAACCCTTTTTCAAAAGCGTGCATTTTAGGCCCCCAGAACGCCATTGTCATGTAAATGAAATGCCAAAATGCATAAAAAGTTTCAGTTGAAAACGGTGTTGTGTAAACATACCCTTAGACGTATTACATTACGGACATTGCAGTTTATTACTGTGTCCATATCTGCAGTCCTCATGCCTCCCTGCAGCAGGCCTGTGGCATGCTCACTGAGGTGATCAGAGACCCTGGGCATCTTTTTTCGGGTGTTTTTCAGAGTCGGTAGAAAGGTCTCTTTAGTGTCCTAAGTTATTGGAACTGTGACTTGTCTACCACCTGTAAACGGTTAGTGCCTTAACTAATTTTCAACAGGCGCATGTGCAATAATTGTTTATGATTCATTGAAAAATCATGGAAAATATTGTCTAAACCCTTTCCAATAAAGATTTGTACAACTTATTTGGATTTTACAAATTTATCATTTAAAATACAGTATCCTGAAAAAGGGAGTTTATATTATATCCTTACATTATTATTATATTTATCTGCGTACAGCGATATACACAGCAAAGCAAATCTCAACTGCCTGATTTTTTTATTTTGTTTCAAGGTGGATAAGTCCAATGGTCCAACTTTATCCACATATATACATTATACTCGCGTAGGGTGAAATATATTTTATAGCATATCTCAACTGCTTGATTGCTTGTAATGTCCCAAAATGTAAACAATATTACAGTGCAGCTCTAATCTGTTAAATGCGAATATAAGGCATGAAGATATTAAGACATTATAGAATACCTTATATTCATATAGATAATGAAAATATATAAAATCACTTATTACACGGCTATTTGTCTCAAGTAAATTAGACACAAAATATTGTCTTGAGTTTAAATATTTTATTAGCTCTTACATAAAACTTCCATAAAGAAAAACAGTTCCAAACTGCTTTAAGCCTTTATCTATTGCTGAAAAGATGTTGAAATGTTGTTATATATGATGATATATATATATATATATGTGTGTGTGTGTATGTACAATATATGTTGAGGCGATCGACCGAAACTTTACTTTATAAAGTTTTAAATATGGATATTTTTCTTACACAAACTCATCGATTCGCATCAGAAGGCCTTTATTAACCCCCCAGAGCCGTGTGGAGCACGTTATTTGATGGGCAAATGCATTTTTATGGACTTCAAAAACAGAACAGTCACTGACATTATTAAGCTTGGAAGAGCCAGGACTTTTTTTAATATAACTCTTTAATATTTTATTCATCTGAAAGAAGAATGTCATATACACCTAGGATGACTTGAGGGTGAGTAAATCATGGGATAATTTTCATTTTTGGGTGAACTCCTTTTTTGAGGAACACTCCACTTTTTAAAAAAATAGCCTCAATAGCTAAGTCCCTTAGAGTTAAACCGTTGAGTTGTACCGTTTTTGAATCCATTCAGCCGATCTCTGGGTCTGGCGGTAGCACTTTTAGCATAGCTTAGCATACATAGCATACCATTAGCATCGTGCTAAAAAGACTTTCAATATTTTCCTATTTAAAACTGGACTCTTCTGTAGTTACATCGTGTACTAAGACCAACGGAAAATTAAAAGTTGTGATTTCCTAGACTGATATGGCTAGGAACTATTCTCTCATTCCTGCGTAATAATAATCAAGGAACTTTACTGCCATACCATGGGTGCAGCGGTGCAATGATATTCCGCAGCGCCATATAAGTAGTACCGGTCAAGAAAACTCGTAGTACCCGAATGAGCGGTGTGTTATTCACTTTGGCAGTTGTTATCTGGGAATAACATACCGCTGGAATCAGAATCAAGTATTCCACAGAGCCATGTAATAAATCGTAATAATATGTCACAATATTACTGTTTTTTTACTGTATTTTTGATCAAATAAATGCAAAAAACTTTTCAAAAACTTACCAAACCCAATTTGTTTGAATGGCACTGTAAACAGAAATAAAAATGTTTTCAAATTCTTCTGAAGTCATATAAGCAAACATTTAAATTGTGATTCACTTACTGAAAATCTTCCCCTCCAGCTGTTAACTGTTTTGACCAGATTATTGAGTCACTGAGTTCAGTTTGATTTGTGATAGTGAGTCATACAGGTAACAACATGAGGGTGGCTAAATAATGACAGTTTTTGGTGAACTGTCCCTCAGTTTAATTCTAGTATCTATTAGTAATTTTGTCCTTTTGTTCATTTTTTTTTTCCTTTCACCTTTCTTCTCCTGTATCTTTTTTAGTCTTTATTTCTTTTTCCTCTGCTTTCTCTGTTCCTGTCCCCATGTAGCTGCTTAGCGCAAGAGGGAAGGGTCTGGCTGACAGACTGAAGGGCCGAACGGGGTCAGAGGGGTTAAATTGAACAAATCTGCCCATTGACGTCCTGTCCCCTCCACCCTCCACTAATATCATTATTCCCGGGTGTCAGGGGGCGAGCGGACATGTCGCTAAGGCTGACAGCACAGAGGCGAGGGCAGCCACTTACCACAGTAGACCTCCCACCATGGCAGGCTCCTTTTGTCGAAGGACTTGTCAGCAGAGGCAGAAAAAGAAAAACATTGAGTCCTCTGTGTTCATCTGAGTAAATACATGCAGAGACACACTGTTGGAGGGTTATGGATTGCTGGTCTTTGTCTTTACTAGAAGCAAGTGAAGAGGGGTGCTATGAAGGCGTGGCTTGAGAATGTTTGTTATCATTTCAAAGTTCAGTTTTTTTGTGAAATGTTTGGACTTTCCCTCTGCCTTTTTTGGTCTAGTATAGTATTTAGTGTAGTTGAAGCGAGCAAACAAATCAAAGATCACACACAGATCCAAGTAGATGCTAGCAAAGCAGCTTTGCGCAACTGTGTAATACTTATTATCACTAATATCTAATTTAAACCAACATTTTAAATCAAATTTCAAATGCTACATGGATTAAGTTACAAATTAAGTTTCTATCACGTAACTTGAAGACAAACGTGTTGTGACCTGACAAACCAAGTTGTTTGTTTTTGGATTTGCTTTTGGTGTTTTGTGATTTGTTTGCATGCCTGTCAGTTTGCATTCCTGCTTCAAAGATTTGTTTGTCTGCTTTTGGATTTGGTTGAGTTTTCTGATACGTTTGCATGCTTTGAACTTCTCAGGTACTATACTGGTAAGAACCGGATCGGCGGTACGGGATTACAGCGTAGAAAATCCCTGCACATTTTCTTAATTACGACTCTGACATTTATTGGATTTACACACAAATTTTAAGGCCCCAACAGCACAGGTCTTAAAGTCACTCTTGAGGCCCTTAAATGGGATGCTGTCGTTTTATAATCTAATTCTGCACAGGACTAGCAGGATTTATTTTTGTGTTTTGCTCTACGTTCCATGCTCTACTTTTTGCAACGTATTGAATCAATCTTAAATAGAATAGTTTCTAGTAGGACTGGGTAGTAAAAATACCAATTTACCAGTTTCTCGGTTTTTAATCGATTCTCATTTTGATGAACCGATATCGACTCTTAAATCCTAAGAATCGATCTTTTATTCTATGCTGTTTTCATGATCGAACAAAACTTTGTAGTGCGCATCCCATCCAATAAATCACAATAACTTGTGCTTTGTACTTTGATATGAGACAAAGTCTTAGCTTTCAAATTCTGTCAATTTTATTATGAAATTCAAGCAATAAATAGATTTTGCTAAATATATATACACTATATTCATTGTATCTTTACTTTTCTTCCATATTTAATGTGTTTGAATAAATTTGTCATGTTTTTACACCATTTCAAAAACAGGTAGAAACATAATTGTCTTTAAAAAGTTATTATTATAATGTAATATTATTACAAAGACATATGTGTAATTTAAATGCGAATAGCCTATCCAAATCAGTTCATTTTAATCTTTAATATTATAGTAAATATTGTAATAAAAAGCCTTAATACAGCAAACAGTTGTCTTTTGTTCATATTTTGTTTTCTAGTAAACAGCGGTTGCTTGTGAATTGTGCTCTATCTTTGTAATTCTTAAGAAGTGGTCTACACAGAATGTTTGGTTGGCGGTAGCAGAAGTTGAGGGCTGATGACACCATCTAAACCACAGAATAACAGAAGAAAAGTGGACTTCTTTAGCCTTTACATTCCAGAAGTTTCAGTGTCAGGCCCTCAGTGGGATGCAGTTAAATGACCATTCAATTTGTTGTTCTTCCCTCGCTGTACTCCAACCTGCATTGCTCTGCCAACTTTTGTGTTACAAATGAGCCGGTAACTCACCTTTTGCCATGGTGGAGCATCAAAGACCAAGACCTAATTATCTGGTCTCCATCTCCAGGGCTTTGAGTGCTCTTTTGGGAGAGGGGAGGCCTCCCATTCCATTCCTGTCTTTTATTGTGTTCTAATAAGGAGCAGTGAGAGCGTGTTCAAACAAGCAGACTGAAGAGCCAGACAGGGAGGAAGACCTGAGTGTTTCTGGGTTTTGAGTGGAACCTTCCAAGGTGTTTGGGTATCATTTAAAACTTCAGAAAGCTTTTTACAATATGAGATTTAACTTTCATTTTCGATAGGCACTGTGAATTTTAAAGCCGCAAACTTACAATCTCTCGTCAACATATGTATTGTACTTGGAGGATAGTTTTACTAGATCCAGACATAGCTTTTTCTAAGCGAGGGGGGTCAGAGTGCCTGATATTTTGCAGCCAACATCATACGTCTTCATTAAAGAAGGGAATTACATTGAGCTTTACCAAAAAAAAACAGTCCAACCATAAACATCAAAGTCATGAAATAAAAACCACTGGTAGCCATCCCTTCTTTCTCCAAACCAACATACACAAACAAACACACACACACACACACACACACAAAAACAAACATCCCCCATTTGCACCTCCAGACTAGACACCTCCATTATCACTGCTAAGTTAAGTATTCACTGAGAAGCAATCAAGCATGTGAGGCATGTTTATGGTTGTAGCAGGCAGCATTTGACTCGCCTGTGTGTGGGTGTGGTTCCTGGAGAAATGGGAAAACTGACCAAATCTTAGGTCTGGATTGTTGTTTTGGGCTTTTATAGCAGTGCAATTAGCCACAGCCTCATCCTGTAGCCTCAATTTACATCCTCCATTTGCAGTTGTTCCCATTCATGTGAATGAGGCTGTTAGATTTCATTTGAGAAATTAAAATCTCTCCAGATCTGCTGAAAGATTCACATGAGGGTCGAAGAAAAGTCTGTTGTGATTTTCTGAACTAGACTGTGTTAATGTTTATGCACTGATCATTTCTCTCAGATGTATATTAAAGATGTGTATTATTTTCTCTTTAGACAGCTGATTGTCTCCTCCATCTGGCTAACTGCCACCCTCAACATCTGTATTATGTACACACACAGTCTCGAGAAGCCCATAAAATGATGTGTATTGTGATAACAGAATTGCTTTAATTATTATAGAGGCATGCAGTGTGTTGGTGCTTTGGTTGCGGAACTCCGTACTAGCAGCTTTTTGCAAGCTAACATAGTCGACACGGTGCTAGACTGAAGTAAATTACTGTTGCTCACATTCCAACGCTGACAGAAGCATATTGACTGGTTTCCATCCTCTACACAGCCACAGAAGACATTATCTAGGCTGCTGATAAGGAATTCGTATGTCCAGCTTTTCCTGTGTAGACATGAATGGTAAATAGTTTAAGAGCATTGATCATAAACCACAAAGTTAAAGCATTCCCAGCTACAGTAATAAATACAGTCCTTTACCAGCTGATTTGTGATTGTTGAATGGATAACATTTTCATTCACAATAAATACAAAAATAAATAAATAAATAAATGTGAATTCACAATAAACAAATCATTGTTTATTAGTTAGGCTAATCTCTTTTGAATTGCACCTTGTTTGGAATAAGGTAAACATCTTAGTTTGTATGAGTTTTATTTTCTCCCATTTTCTATTTTTGTCCTAAAATTTAAGATTTTCTAGTTTTAATGGTTTAAATTACATTTTAATAATCCAAAAAGTATGTCGAATCAATTGAATAATTTGTTGAAGTTTTAACAATAATAGTGCCTTAATGCTGTCTGAGAGTTCTGCCTAATTGGGCTTAAATGGTTAAATACACATTCTTATGTGTCAAAATGCACCATCTTGGCAAGTGTTTTGTAAACACAGTCATTTATGTCTTAAGTGAATGTAAAAAGACTATGCTGAGAAAGAAGAAGGATCCATGCATGTGGTCTTAAAGTGACAGCAGCCTAATATACCTGCTGCCATCTATGTCATTAAAGGAACACTCCACATTTTCCAAGTCCCTTAGAGTTAAACCGTTGAGTTTTACCGTTTTTGAATCCATTCAGCCGTTCTCCGGGTCTGGCGGTAGCACTTTTAGCATATCTTAGCATACATCATTGAATCGGATTAGCACAGCACTCAAAAATAACCAAAGACTTTCAATATTTTTCCTATTTAAAACTTGACTCTTCTGTAGTTACATCGTGTACTAAGACTGACAGAAAATGAAAAGTGAAAAAGATTTTTCTAGACACATATGGCTAGGAACTATTCTCTCATTCCTGCATAATAATCACGGAACTTTGCTGACGTACCATGGGTGCAGCGGCACAATGATATTACGCAGCACATTCCAATTATGTATGCTAAGCTATGCTAAAAGTGCTACCGCCAGATACAGAGATCAGCTGAATAGATTCAAAAACGGTAAAACTCAACTGTTTAACTCTAAGGGACTTGGAAAATGAGGCTATTTTCAAAAAAAGTGGAGTGTTCCTTTAATGTTAGTCAAAGCTGCAGTCTGTAACTTTTTGCGCTCTAGCGGTTAACAAACAGAACTGCATGGGTCTTGTGGAAGAACACTGCAGCCGGAGCTACTTCTCTCTGTTTATGTCTATGGTGAGTCACGCAGGGACTGTGCTCCTCCGCTGCGGTTCCTACCAGACCGGTCTGAAATAGTCCCAATATAAACACTTATTATAAGTGTACCTTAATGATTCAGGGTAAGACAAAAACACGGTTTGGAAAATGGATTCATGTTGTACATTCTTATTATATATTTTTTGTAAATCTTGAACACAAAAAGTTACGGACAGCAGCTTTAATCAAACAACAAAAGAGAGAAAATTTCTCACTGCTCTTAAGTGAACCATTTTTATAACTTTTAATGAGAATAAATTATATAAATTATAATAAAAATATTTAATGCAATTAACGCAGCATCCTTTTTTGTCCGACTCCCTGACCAGTGCCCTGACTACTGCACTAGGGAGCTGATTGAGACGCAGCCCTTGTCTGAAAGACAAATATTTCAAATATACTGTATTTAAGTTGTTTCTACATTAATTTGGAGAGTAACTGTGAAACTATTTCAATATAAAAATATTTAAAATGCAGATGTTTCTAATCGTGATAATTACAGAAAAATTGTGCAATTCATTCGTCTTTTTAATCGATTGACAGCACTAGAATAAATGTATGTTTAATTTACACAGTGACATTACTGACTGTTTACTTATTTTTTTTTACTTGGGCTGCTATTTTTTTTTGTGATATTGAAATTAGTGATAAGAATTATGAATTTTCAGTGTTATTAAAAACCTTATTTAAAGCAAAAATAACTATTATTTTTATCGTGAAATAAAATTACTCCTATCCGGTTGTTAAGTCTGACGTTGCGCGGCAGCTCTTCCGGGTCCAAACACTCTAATACCACAAGAAAAACAAAATAAAGAACAATAAACGGTGCTAATATACACACACAATGTGGTGTAATACTACAAAAAAATTAATCATAACCTTTATCTCCATACCAAAATTCAGGATGGCCAGACAGTGATTCATCTATTATAAATCGTTAAAATATTAATGTCTGTGACACTGTGAGCACAGAGACTGTTGTGTAGACTGTATTTAAAATGTTTAACTTTTTAAAATGTTTGATGTTTAATATGAATAAATAGCGCTCATAAACAGCCGTCGATGGCATTCTCAAGTGAAACGAGTTGAGGCTTGGACCCAGAAACGGCGTTCCTTACGTCACGACTTAACAAGTGGATTGTGGTCTTTAGAATTTTGTTATAAAATATTTAGCAATATTTGCGGTTTAATATTCACAGCCTATTGAATTTTACAATTTGATTAGATGTACAGCTCTACTTTTGATTTATTAATCTTTTTGTATTATTATTTAATTAGAGACACATGACTTTGTGTATTTTGAGTGACAGTGATGTAATAATATTAATATATTCAGAGCCAGTTTGTCCTAAAATACTAGCGGGTAGACTAGCATTGTCTTTTCTGTTTGTTATTTCCTTTGAAATCTGCTTGTCACAGAAAATCTAAATTAATATGTTGAGGTCATGCAGAGTTCCTTTTGATAAAATTGTTAGGTGACAGGCTAAGAAAATAGTCCTGTTTCTTATCAGGTAATGATGTAAGGCTTGCCAGAGAACAACATGTATCATGAGAACCAATTTTGATGTTTTACAATGATGTGATTTTTTATATAGCCGTTATGAAACTCAAACATCTGTCACAGAAATACACAAAACACCATGGAGCTTTACTGTCCTTGCTGCTCTGCTACTGTTCGGTTTTATAGCCACCTTTTTTCAGTTTACTTGTCGAACCATTCTATCAGATGATACATTTTGTCTTGAATGAAATGTGCTCTAATTGTGATGGTTTATTGCTGTTCTTATTGTTATTAACCACTGCATTTTGAAGATGTAGATTTCTAAATCCATCTGAAGCAAGCCAATTTCCCTGATATTTTTGGTTTTTGGTTAGCATTAAAATCCGAAAAAGTGACCTTCTATTTGTTATTCAGAGGCCTGATTCACAAGGCAGGTGGACTTAATTATTGTGTTGGACCAGTAGTATCAAATGAAAGCCATTCTTCTTGTCGCTGCATACATTTACATGTATTAAGTGCATAATATGATGAAAGTCCTCTCATTTATGGTCAGCCAGGTTAATATTTGAATATAAATTGTTGGTGTTATTAAGTGAAGCAGAGGTCACTGTGTACTTCAGATAAAGACATACAGTGTTTTTATAGGTTTAATGGTCTGTATGAGGCACATGAATGAATATTTTATCACAGCACATTAAACCCCCTTCTGAATTTAGGAGTTAAACCATTAGACAATTTAAAGCAGCCTGCCAAAGCAATGGTCTCACTCACACTCAATGGGCTGTTGACTTTTATACCAGGCTGGAGGGGATAAAATAAATTTGTAATGTAAACGTGTAAACTTATAAAGCACTGAATTCTCTTTTTCTGAAAAAAAATAAATAATTTGTGCATTTTCAAATTTTTTATTCCAAGTTGCATGAGTCCCGACAGAGCTACGCTACATGTGAGCGTAAAAAAAAAAAAAAAAAAAGATAAAGGTATGCGGCAGGGTGAATGAATGCTTTAGCTGTGCTGTCATGTTACTGGTCTCAAAAACACATGTATGTACAGCAAGCGGAAGGCTTTGATGTGACTAATCATGCCTAGAGTCACTGGGTTTAAACAGCAGCAAATGGTCTTTGATGGCCTATAGGCTCTCATTAGTAAAAACTTAATTAAAACATTAGTGGAGCAGAACATATTTGCTCTGGAAACATGTTTTAATAGAGAATGTTCAATTTTAGAGTGATTCAGTGCTTTACAAGTTGTTAACTGTGAAAGTCATAACTCAAAAACAAGATAAGTGATTGCGATTATGGAATCAGAGTGTATTTGGGATATGCACAATATCAGTTATTCTATTCGACTGGGGCAGTATTTCTTTTAGACGTATTATGGAGGGTTTTTTTTTTTTTTTTGCTCATTAAACAGCAACTGCATTCCGTCTGTGAACAGGGGCCCAATGCAGGGCTTCACAGGCCATTGAACATTGTCTTCATTTGGGCTCTGCCCCATGAGTATTTATATTATATAAAAGGGGCCCAGTTGAAGTGTTTCAGAGTTAAAACCTCATACATCTGCTTTGCTGGTTGTATCATATAGACATATGACGTGTTACGTCTCTCTGGGGGTTGGGTGGTTTTTCAGGCTCCTGGGTTGTATATGGTACAAACTTGCTCAGTGTCATTTTGTTAACCTCTTCCTTTTTATTATAACTGTAGAATTGTGGCGTGTTTGAACGTATCTAATTGAGTCCAAATGTCTGAGACCATAGAAAGTTTTAGGATTAAAATAAAAATTCAAATAGAAGTAATGAAGTAAAATGAAAATATGTAAAGATCTTACACATCACATGTAATTAAAGCACCGACTACTGAGACACTGAGAATTCATGTTCATGTACAAAACATAAAATATATAGGTATATAAATGAAATAATTGCTGAAACGTTTCAGTAAAGACAGTAAAGAGCTTTTCTTTCATGCTATCGTTTATGTGATAACAGCAATCAAAAATTGTTTACATGTTAACACCTATTGAAAGAAAAATGCTAATTGGTCATAACTGCTGCTCCCTTATCAACTGAACTATGTGATGTAGCCATAGCTGCAATGACACTTTCGTACCCACTTCTTCATTTTGCAACCGTTATTTATAATTGCCGTTATCATGGTTTCACATGACTGTAATGCTTGTCAACATAAATGTTGAAAAACATATCACAGTGGTTTCTCACTTTATCCTCTCAGTTGCTACATACTGTAAGGAGACTGAGTAATCAAACAGGGTGACCACAGACTGAAGTGTTTCTCTTAACACATGCATCTTTTTTTTCATTTGCAACGAAAACGAATGATCTTTTCCCTTGTAAACTGCCTTTATAAAGCATGAAGAGTGACTGCGTTAATGCAGGTTACTTCATTATGTTTTATTATGTCATATTTTTTTAGAAAACTTTTAAGAAATGCTGTACATGCACAGAAAAAGCTGAAAGATGAAGGATCTGTAATGTGGGGTCAAAAACGTGTTTCAACATCCTTAGTGTTCTTGGAAAAAAGCCATTACTACTAACTATGCATTTTCCACACTTGTCCAGACATCACATGCTTTTCATTTAGCGTTAACCTTTTTCTTTTGTCCCAACACATTCATTCAGGACAGGAAGCATTTCAGGAGGGAAACAGAATTAGCTGAGGACATTAAGCACAGCCTGCATTCTTTGCAGGCAACTAGCGTGAAACAACATCACAATATCAAATGCTTAATTGTTGATTCTCGAACACTTATTAACATTTTAATTTGGTCGTGGTGTTCTTTGTTCCTTCTCAGGTTAGTCATTCAGAGGAACTGGCTATAATTTAGCATGTGGTTTAGGTTCTAGTTGGTCATGTCTTGCATGTATCTATAAAAGATATGGTGATATGGTCTCCTTGAAGTCTATAATTGAAAATAGTGATGAATGTTCAAAAATGTTCCTTTGTTTTAGCTTCTTCAGTAAATCTAATGAGCTGGAATTGGAGTGAAAGCTTCTAGTCATTTATAATGTGTAACTGCATTGTACTGTCCTGAATTGATTCAGTACAATTGTTATAGTGATTTTAGTGTCACTTTACATTAAGGATGCGCAACATATCGATATTGGATATTTAACTGTGCATGCTCATTTTCTATATTTTTACATTTAGATTACCTTAGCTGCTGCCTAACGCTCACTAAATTAAAATATGTAGGCCCGGTCTCACAGACAGGATTTAGATTAAGCCAGGATTAGGCCTTAGTTCAATTAGGGCATTTAAATAGCTTTAAATGTGCCTTAGGAATAAACATTACTGGTATGCATCTTGTGACATATTTTAAGATATGTGAGTGTACGTTGCTTTTAGTTAAAACAGCTCAAACTAGTTTTTTTAAATCTGGGACTAGGTTTAAGCCTTGTCTGTGAAGCTGGTGGATAATGTTTAATCATTTAAAGTCATATTTAATACAAGTAATTTACTAACACTGTCAAATGTAGTCTTTAGCTAATCTTAAAATTAATATCCATTTTTCACTTTTTATGCAGTATTATAACATTTTGATACCAAAATTTACTTTTTATAATTATATAATTAAAAATGATAAATTATATAAAATTATATAAAAATGTAAAAAAAAAAAGTTGTATTGTATGTTTTAAAGTAAAATCACAATTCATGCATCTAGGCCTGTAACAGCGGATAGAACCCATAACATACAGTGAAAGGGGGGTTGGGGGGCACATGTGAATCAGACCTGACCCCTGTGCATCAGCAAAACTGAAATATGGAGCAGCTTCCATGCAGCCGGGGGACGAAAGGCCTCATTGTTTGGGCCATTGAGTGCTTCTGCTGAGGTTGCATTTGCACTATTCTGTGGATGCGGCCTCGTTCGCCATTTGTGTTGTATGCAACGATTAAACATTTGCCTGCTTCGTTAGTCCTGCGTTCGGCATGCATTATTGACCTGAACTAGAAGGAGCTCTCTCCTGCCGTACAGCGAAACTGAATAGCTAGCATGTTAGCATCGCAAACTTTTTCAAAAGTTACGAATGTATAAAAGAACATTTACAGGGAATTAGAGTTGTTTTACTCAACCCTACAATAAAGTGTGAAGTTAAATAGGAAAGGAATCGGGGTTTGGTTATAACGATCACACCTGTTTTTGCTGCTAGCGGGGCTCTGGGTATTAGCTCTATTTTTAATGACAGTGCTGGACATTCCAGTTTTCATGTGGGGATAATTAGAGACATGGCCTTGGGCTTGGAGGGTAAACATCACACAATTACAACAGGATGGAGGAGGGGCCCCAGTCACTGGACGAAAGAAATGATGAGGGACAGAAAATTTTAATGATGGGATGGTGTGGGAAACCGCCACAGAGATTCAAAATCCTATGAGCTTACGCCACTGCTAACTGCCAAACTCTAAAATTAAACCCCATGTATATGTCCAGACAAATAGACACTGTTACTCAGAACAGAACTGAATGTTCTTTTATGTTCCCTGTAGCTGTAGCAATGTCCTTATCAGTTGCAGGATCGGGTTCTAAATGTGCTCTGTGGCAAAATTACACACAGGCATTCTCAACATTGTTTTCTGAGGCTGTCACTGGACAGAGATCAGGGCGTGGCCATACTGTGCCTCTTCCCTTCCATTGATTGTCATGTAGTTGATTAAACAAACGTTGTTTTCTTTTATTTCTTTTTTTTTAATCATCAGTATCAATTTTATAATGTAAATATGATTATGTGGTGGATTTATATGGGTCTGCCCAACTCACATCTCATTATTATTATTATTAAACTATATTCCCACAAAACTATGATGAATTATATTAATGTGTGTTATTTATCCACTATATTTATAAAACATTTATCAAGAATTAGTTTTTACAGTATTAATGTATATTTTGTTATATGTGAACTGGGAGGGGGATTAGTTTAGTAGTTCAGTAACAGTTTAGTAGTCAGTTTAGTGGAACATTATTTTATAAATACGACATTGTGGTTTGTGTGTGTGTGTGTGTGTGTGTGTGTGTGTGTGTGTGTGTGTGTGTGTGTGTGTGTGTGTGTGTGTGTGTGTGTGTGTGTGTGTGTTTTCTTTTCTCTCTTTTTCTCTATTCAAATACCAGGAAGACATTTTTGAGCTTTGATCTAGTTTGAGTACAAGTGAAAGATTAATACTCTTCCATGCTAAAACATATCATTGTATTCAATTACAAAGGATAAATTCAAGCAAAATAATTACTTTACAACAATAAAATAAAAATACTTTTAATAAATCTAACTGATACAAATATATTTAAAAGAAAATAGTTAAACTTACTTGAGGAAATATTCTCTGATAGACTAGACCAATATTTTGGCTATTTTTTTTTCTTCACTCACGCAGATGCAGACAGCAGAAAGACTCCTTGTAACCTCATCATGGTTTATTGCATAAATCATGTCTGACCCATTTCTTGGCTCAAACACAGGTGAAGGCCAGAGATGTAGCTTCTTTTCCTCTCGTGTCATGTCTGCATTAGAGATCACAATACTCCCCCATCCCATGCACGCACACACACAAACCACTAGCCCTTTATTTCCCACGAAGACCTTGAAGATCATGATGGCAGCAGATGACATTATTATCACTACAGAGCCCTACCTCTTCCCCTCAGCTCCAGAATAAAACAAAGCCCTCGCCTCTTACAAGACTGTGCTGAGTCTATTTTTCCATAAATTAACGATCGAGGGAGGTGATCAATATATCAATGTACAGTCTTTATGTCAGCAGCAGCCTCTCTTTGTGTTTATGCTGTTTGGGTCATCGCTACAGCATAATGATGCAATTATTGATTAGCAATTAAAGGCTAATCCATATGATATATTTTCTCATGACAGGCTCATGGCCTGTTTTCTGTCTATTTTCCCAACTAGTACTGGACACATATTATAAATTTGATAATCAGCATGGCTTTTGTTGTTTTTCTAAAAATTTCTAAAAGTTTGCATTTCAGCCATGTGGTACATTTATACCACAAAAATAAATATGAAAAAATCTTTAATATTTATGACAACTCTTTAATTATATATCTATAGTTATAATTATATGTAGGCATCTACAAATATAAACCCTTAATGGCATGTATTTTAAGCCTGAGTGTGGTGATGGTTTTGTAAATGTTAATGTTTTATATATATAAAGTAAATGATTAGTGGACATTGTTTTAATTTTCTGCATTTAATTTTGGTATCTCTGTAATTCATGCATGAGTCATCCAGTTAATGTTTTTTTTTTGTTTTGTTTTTTTAGGTAGTGTAGTTTTGTTTGTCGTTGTATTATCTTTCCAGTGTAGTCCCAACATGTGATTTCTAATTTATCATCAGATTTCCTGATGTGTTATGAGCCATTTAATCTGAAAACATGACCCCTATCAGCATTTCTTTTTCATGTAAAGAAACTATTTGGGAGTGGACACCATCCATCAAACACACGCCCAACACATTTGTCACATTAATTGTACTCAAAAGGCGCTCTTTTGAGCCCATTTATGGGGACACATTGAATAACTAAATTAACCCAGAGTTGGATTAAATGCCTAGAAGCTTGCTTATCTATCAAGATTAGATGTCCCATTTTTATAGGTAATGGGAGACAGGTGGAATGTTATGTTGTAAAACCTGGTTTCATAAGAGCTTATGATATGTTAGCGTGGGTTGTAATTAATTCTGAGGGAGTGGCGAGAAATGACATGTGAAAGAGGTCTGTTTTGTTGCTAATTACAACAAGAAACATCATACAGGATAAAAGATTCATGACAAAAGATTGACAGCGATAATGAGATAATTTGGCCAAATGATTTTGTGTGTGACTAAATCTGTATTATACAAGACCAGAGGGTTTATGGCTTTAAAGAAGCAAAGATGAAGGGAAAACTTGTAATAATAGGGCTAAGTCATTGTATAACAACTGAAGGCGACAGTAGGAAAAAAAAGGAATGATTGAGTAGGAGAGGCCGTTAGACTTCGCTAACCTTCAACCTTTCCAGACATATCTCACACACCCCTTTCATACATGTGCGTGCAAATGGAACGTTCTTTTATACACTTGCATGGTTTTTCCTGCATTGAAAATATTTTGGCGGCTGCCAAAATGACTTTTTGTCCCACCAAAGATTTATTTGATTATTTAATGTAGCGATACCTGCCGTTCTGCAGTACCGGTACATTTACACTCTATGAAGAGTGTCAAAGGTTTCTATTTATAACGTTTTTGCAGCATTGAGCTTTGTAACCAATCACAGACATATCTGTTAAGCATGTGAACATAATGGCCAATTAGATGCGTTTAAGTTAGACAGAATCCACTCAATACTGCTCAGAACGGCAGAGTTTTTGTTCAGAGGGAGTTCTGCACGCTCGCGAATCCTTTGATTATAACCGACAAAATATAAACACAATGTCAACAAGAGATTCATTGCACAGCGTAGAGAGCTTCATTACATTATAACGGGAGTTTGCGCAAGAGTGCAGCTTTGTGTACCTCGCGTTGAACTGAAGTAATTGACAGTGTCAGTAATTTTAATGGCAGTGATCTTTGCTCTCTTTCTGTATATAGATATTTTTCATGCTTCTAACTACACATTGCAAAGTTTCTGGATTGAGTCAATTCTGCATTTACTCACTCTCATGTTGTTTTAGCGCTTCACGCAAGCATTTGAATGTCCATGTTTACTAAAGTATGCACGTCGTTGTACATCCATCATGTCTCTTTAGAAGACTTGGATTTAGATTAGACACTCCACTGATTATTATTGCGATGCCTTTATGATGTTTTGGGATCTTTTAAGTTTTAGAGGAATGGAGGGACAGAAATCTCTCAAGAAGTTGAATGAAAATCTTAGGTTTAAACGACATGAAGGTGAGTGCATGATGACAGAATTAAAATTTTTGGCTGAATTATACCTCATAAATACAGTAATCTGAGCCTTGAATAAAACTGTATCACGAATCATACCGTTTACATCAACAGTACATATCATTGCATTTTTATATTGTGAAAGTAAACCGTAACCATAGCGACAGTGACCAAAGTAATATAAAAAATGGCAACGTCCATAAAACTGAAAAGTCTTATTATTTGTATTACTTTTTACATGACAAAAGTCCAATCAAGCCCCAATTCAAGCCTTCAAGTCTTCATTAACCGACAGCAGCTTTTATATCTGGGTGGAGAGTGGAGAATTTGAGTCGCGCATAGAACACAAAACTGATGGGAGCAACTCTGGTGGAAAACAGTGACTGGATCTAAACCTTCAGATGGCACACAGCTCATATCGCTGTAAGCTACCTAAAGCGAAACCACACATGAAAATCTGCAACACACAATGCAGATGCTTGTGCAGCGCAGAGGGTCTCTCACGCACTGTGACATGACAGACAACTAGTTGTCCAGTCCTGTTCCGTACTGAATGTGGTCCTGAATCCTGGTCCTGAATATATGGGTGTGAGTCCGGTTACAAAATGCGGTTGTCACTCCCGTAAATAACAGAACTGTGTATGAACGTAACTGTATTAAGGACTAAAATACAGGATTGACAACCATATTCTGTTGCCCCGCCTTCCGTGTCCCACCTTCTTTGACATAGAAATCTTCTCCAGTCCATTTCTTCTCTTCAGTCCGTCAAGGTCAGATGCAAGTAAATACATAAAGACACTGGAGAGCTGCTTTATAGTAGAAACTGAAGTTGTAATTCTAATTAAAAGAGACACCGACACTGTTTTTTTCATGTTTAATACTGTAAAGCTGCTTGCTTTAAAGAAATCTACTAACTGTATTAAGTGCTGAATTGTAGTGCTTATGCAAACATATCCACATTATGATGATCAGATGATTTCTTAGCTTCTGTTTTTTCATCGCTGTCATTAGGGCCCAAGCACCAAGGTGCAAGGACCCTCATGGAATTGCTCCGTTTATTATTTTTGTTATGTTTATTTTGTTATTGAGAGGAAAGTGTGCAAAACATGTTTGTATATTTATCTATTGCTGCTCCCAGCAGTGTGGGATATTCAACTAACAGTGTGTCACTGAAAAGTAGTGGTCGACCGATATATCGTCAAGGCTGATATATCGGCAGATATTTGGCTTTTTTTCATATCGACATCGGCCGATAGGTTTTTCTGATTGGCCGATGTGTTTGAAAGTGGGACTGCCTTAGAACAGCAGCGTCTGATCACACAGGGCTCACATTCTTCTCTGTCTTCATTAGTTTACGGCCTCTGTTAAACAGTCATATCTAATACGTTATTATATAGACCTGTTAAACAAAGAAAGTAAATGGTTTGCGAAAAAGTATAGCATTTGCTTTTATATTATTAGCAACGGAAAGGCAACCAATAGGCTACAATACTTTCTCATTTACCATCAACATTCAGCTAATACGCATCTATATCGTTAAAACAAATCTCTGAATACCCAATAAACATTTAATTTCACATTCCTTTCAGATTTAATCGAATCCAGCCCTGAGATCTTCTGAAGTGCATATTTGTAGCCTGCATTCATGTGTTTCTGTGCGTGACGGTTGCTCTGTGCGAAGTGAAAGCGGACAGGAGAGTTCAGCTTCACTGGAGACGCGACAAACTTTAAATCCTTGATTTTAAAATATGCTGCGCTATATTCAGTTGACCACAATGTCATATTAATATCATTTACACAGTGCTGGATGTAAAATTAGTGCTACCTTGTCTGTATTTGAAACAAATATGATTACCATTGCGCACAAATTTACCAGATTACTGAGTGTCCTGTTAGCCTACTGTGTTTACTTCCTTTTTATTCATATATTTTTAAACATTTACTGTATTTGTAAAAAATACTGTAATATGATTGCAGAATCAATAAGTTGTCATCTAAAGTATAAGCATGTTTATTTTAAAGATCTTTTTTTTTATATTTCAAATGTATTAAATATGAATTAAAATAAATATAAGTTATGTATATTTTATATTGGCCATCGGTCACCCTGCTCTCTTAAGATATTGGCATCGGCCATCAAAAAGCCAATATCAGCCGACCACTAGAAATTTCTTTTTACCCCTAAGTGAAGAACAAAAAAACTGATGTTTCTCTGGTGGCATAAGGTCTGTTTTACATTGCTGCCTTTTCTGGTCAATCTAACCGACATTTAAAGCAACCAGTCACAATTAATTTTGTTTAATTGAAGGATGGGTAAATCTCATTCATTTAATGGTTTGATGCAATTAAGGTACTGATACTACTACTGATATTGAGTTAAAGCTATATCAGGGTAAGGCATTGTAACCCTTGCGAGTTAAGTTTGCTCTGTCGAAATTCTCGAATAGTTTATGTTTTTAGAATTTTACTTTTCCAGTAACTGGTTAAATTTAACAACACTGTGTAAAAGAGGCATGTGCACTCTGATGTAAACGATCCCAACAAGGATGAGAAGCATGATGGCACTTACAGAAAGGCAGAAATAACAGTTACCCCTAACAGGCTACGTATACTGTGATAAAAGCTTTAGCAATTATCGTGATAATACATTTCATGCCTATGCACAAGCGACAGCTATATGGAATTGATGAGTTGATAAATACTTTCATGTGATTTTAGCATAAACAAATTTAAATATATTTTGTGTAAACTTGATGTGTCATCAGAATTTCTAGATGTTTTCAATTTGATAAACCTTTCTCAGAAGCACTTATTTTATCAGTCCAATACCTTGTAAATGCGTCTTGGTTGGACTGATAAAATACCTGTGCATAAAGCCTGTGTGCAATCAGATTACAGTTTGCCAGCTCATGCAAGCTTTCAAGTTTTGTGTGTTATTCATTAGACACTCATTGAACAGACTGTCTTCGGCTGAGACTAGTATACTCATAACAGCATATCGAAACATACACATTTATATTTCACTTGTTCGCAACATCAGACAGAGAGAAACACCACAAAAGACCTGTAAAACTTTGATTGTGATATTTCCAAGCATTTTTTATTGCTTTATATAGTTAATCAGTAATCAAAAATGCAATGTACAGTTTGGGTACATTCAAATTTTATTCTGTATAATAAAGCTTTATCAGTTGCTCCTTGGTCATCACTATAGAGTTTATGACTCTATCACTTTTAATAGTTTTAAGAAAAAGGCAACAATCACCCCTGTATGATACTGAACGTGTAAGCTGATAAATCCATCATGTAGGTTCAGGTCGCTATATTCTCTATACATCCTCTCAAAGGTCAGGTAAGAAAATAGAAATTAAGCCACTGCCTGTAATCTGGGACCAGAGTACTGCCACAAGGAAATACAAACCTTTGAAGGATGACTACATGCTTTTACATTAAATTATTGATGGAAAACACACATGCAGAAAATGTCCTGGTCAGGTGATGTATAATTCATGGGGCTCTGCTAGAGTGACTATGAAGATTTGCTGTGTTTTTCACTTGTAATTAAAGAGCGAAATGTGAGTGCTGAGCAGTTTTCAGCCTAATCCCTTAATTGTGCTATGGGGATTTGCCATTAAAGTGTCTTAAATTCTGTCAGACAGCCCATATTCTCTTTTTTTCTCTTATCCCTACATGAGGTCAATCTGTGGCTAGCACAGTGAATTTCATTAATGCCAAAGGTAAAATTATCAGAAGCAGATGTGAGGAAATAACAGGACAGACTGAAAAAGGGTCTTATTCAGGTGCCTTTTTACATCCGATAATCTTAGTGGAACTTGAGGTTAGGCAGAGCAGCTTCAGGCGTCTTTTGCGATCTCATGGACACAGTGTTAATCCTCAAACACACGGCAAAACAAAATGGTGAAGGACAGTTGATGGACCATCCCCACATTCTCCCCCACGGCACGTCACCATCTTGATGAAAGAAGATTTGTCCATACAGCATTACATAGAATTCATATTTTAGTGAAATATTTCAGTATAGTTAAGATTGAAGCAAATGAGTGGGGAAGAAATCATTTTATGTAAATACTGTTAATTTTAAATCAGAGGCAGAGCAGAATTTATCTCACAAAAGCAGTAGCTACGTTTACATGGACACCTTTTTTACATAGTCTTTACATGAATGCTAAATAAAGTGATCAGGTTGATGTGTATGTTTATATGTCATAAGCTTCCAAACAGAATTGATTTTTTGACATGCGCACACTGCACAAATGTACAGTTTCCCACGGTTTGCGCAAACAAAACCATTCTCTTTCATTGCTTGTTTTCTTTGTTTTAAAAAGCAGACTTAATATTTATCTATTTTGGGTCCTAATTATAAGACGGCAAGCACGTGAACCGTTGTGCCATGTTGCTTATATTTATCAAGCAGTAAAAAAGTATTTGAACAGATCAATTAAATACTACCTAAAAAATAGGTACCCGATTCCAAAAAAGTTGGGACACTGTACAAATTGTGAATAAAAACAGAATGCAATGATGTGGAAGTTTCAAATTTCAATATTTTATTCAGAATATAACATAGATGACATATCAAATGTTTAAACTGAGAAAATGTATAATTTTAAGGGAAAAATAAGTTGATTTTAAATTTCATGGCATCAACACATCTCAAAAAAGTTGGGACAAGGCCATGTTTACCACTGTGTGGCATCCCCTCTTCTTTTATAACAGTCTGCAAACGTCTGGGGACTGAGGAGACAAGTTGCTCAAGTTTAGGAATAGGAATGTTGTCCCATTCTTGTCTAATACAGGCTTCTAGTTGCTCAACTGTCTTAGGTCTTCTTTGTCGCATCTTCCTCTTTATGATGCGCCAAATGTTTTCTATGGCTGAAAGATCTGGACTGCAGGCTGGCCATTTCAGTACCCGGATCCTTCTTCTACGCAGCCATGATGTTGTAATTGATGCAGTATGTGGTCTGGCATTGTCATGTTGGAAAATGCAAGGTCTTCCCTGAAAGAGATGACGTCTGGATGGGAGCATATGTTGTTCTAGAACTTGGATATACCTTTCAGCATTGATGGTGCCTTTCCAGATGTGTAAGCTGCCCATGCCACACGCACTCATGCAACCCCATCCCATCAGAGATGCAGGCTTCTGAACTGAGCGCTGATAACAATTTAGGTTGTCCTTGTCCTCTTTAGTCCGGATGACATGGCGTCCCAGTTTTCCAAAAAGAACTTCAAATTTTGATTCGTCTGACCACAGAACAGTTTTCCACTTTGCCACAGTCCATTTTAAATGAGCCTTGGCCCAGAGAAAACGCCTGCGCTTCTGGATCATGTTTAGATATGGCTTCTTTTTTGACCTATAGAGTTTTAGCCGGCAACGGCGAATGGCACGGTGGATTTTGTTCACCGACAATGTTTTCTGGAAGTATTCCTGAGCCCATGTTGTGATTTCCATTACAGTAGCATTCCTGTATGTGATGCAGTGCCGTCTAAGGGCCCGAAGATCACGGCATCCAGTATGGTTTTCCAGCCTTGACCCATACGCACACAGACTGCTCCAGATTCTCTGAATCTTTGGATGATATTATGCACTGTAGATGATGATAACTTCAAACTCTTTGCAATTTTTCTCTGAGAAACTCCTTTCTGATATTGCTCCACTATTTTTGGCCGCAGCATTGGGGGAATTGGTGATCCTCTGCCCATCTTGACTTCTGAGAGACACTGCCACTCTGAGAGGCTCTTTTTATACCCAATCATGTTGCCAGTTGACCTAATAAGTTTTGGTCCTCCAGCTGTTCCTTATATGTACATTTAACTTTTCCGGCCTCTTATTGCTACCTGTCCCACCTTTTCTGGAATGTGTAGCTCTCATGAAATCCAAAATGAGCCAATATTTGGCATGACATTTCAAAATGTCTCACTTTCAACATTTGATATGTTATCTATATTCTATTGTGAATAAAATATAAGTTTATGAGATTTGTAAATTATTGCATTCCTTTTTCATTCACAATTTGTACAGTGTCCAAACTTTTTTGGAATCGGGTTTGTATTATAATTATTATAATAAATGTTTTAATAGTTTAATAATATTTCATTATATTTATAATAATAGAATAATAATCAACATTAATGTTCAAGTTAGATTTATTCGATATTAATTTTATTCATTAAGTGCGGTAAGTGACCTTGATAATGAATAGGGGGCTCTGGCCCAAAAAATAATCACTGTTCCAAACAGTAAAAAAAGAAGGGATTCAGCTCTTTTACTCATTGAAAATGTAGCGTGTTACTTGAAAAGCTACACTTTTGAAAATTAGCTGAAATGAAAGTATTTTCATAATACGTAATTTAGTAGTTTGTTTTAGTTTTGTTTTAGCCTGTAATACAACCTTGTTAAATATATAATAGATATGTGATGACTATACCTTTTCATTTCAGGTGCGACAGATTTTTGAATTCACACAGCAGTTTCATACAACATTACACCATGACAATCTGATTTAGTCTGGGCAAAGATCCACACTCATCACAGAAGGGCCTTTCTCACACCTCCCACATCGGAGTTAAAGGGGCATCCTGCACTGGCCCTGTAAAATAACACTTAGCTCTGCCAGTACATGCTCAACTCACTGCCACTTAATCCAGTCCGTCAGCTCAAGTACCCAGGCAAATCCCATTAGGAGGAACTCCATCAAGGAAAGACAAAGATCAGCTCTTCATATTAGCTTACACATCTCATTATGTCAGCTGAGCTTGCTGCAGAACTGTGTGTGTGTGTGTGTGTGTGTGTGTGTGTGTGTGTGTGTGTGTGTGTGTGTGTAATGGAATGAAAGCAGTACTGGCAGTAGGCCAGTTTGGACCAGTGCCAGCGTGACCAGTCGAGTTGTTCTCTAATTAACTCCTGCTCCCTTGCGCCTGTGCTTCTCACACTCACATTCAAACACACAGAGCCACATTAAGCCCAGCAGTTTCCCAGGAGCTCCAGCACCCAGTGCACACACACACACACGTTCACACACACACTATCAGTGCCACACACAACGAGGGAGCTTCATGTGATCGATTCTGTTGTCATGGGATTTTTTTCCTAGTATTGATGCTTGTTAATTAGTGGTTTGTTAGCAAGAGATGTGATTGTTACCTCAAAAATATTTTTTTTCCACTAACTTTTTCTTAATCTCAAAGTGGTCCAGTCTCATAATACCGGTTTATATGTTTACTATCACCACCACAGTAAAAAGCCGTTTTTGACGGTTGAGACTGGCTGATGCTGCTCGCAACGGTGCTCGCAAACGAAACAGGTATTAATCTACTAATAGACTAAATACAAATAAAAAAACATGCAATTTGTCTTACCTTACACCTCTCCGCAAAATTAATATAAATCCAATCTTCAGTTCCCGTGCTATATGCACATTCAACAAAATCACGTCAATGAAAGCAACAGATAAAAGCTGCATTTTATTCATCATCAGCTCATGATCAAACACCGCAATAGAATTGATTTGTATTAGAGGTCTGATATTAATCCGTCTAGAAAGAATTTCGAAAGGCATTTACTCCTGGTCTTTTCACAATCAGATAGATATCTGATCAGAGAAAGCGAATGAAGTGAGCAGGTGTAAAGGCCGTAACTCTTGCAGCTGCGCTGAAGGAACGCTCGCTGCTGCTGGAGCGGCCGCGGACTATGAACACCGCTAGAGCCAGTCTTCACAGTCTCGTGTTGTTTCCACCAGCACAGCACATCTCATAGTTTCTTTTAATTAATGAATGTCTAAAATATAAAAAGGAGAAGCCTAAAATGAACGCGTCACCACCACGTCAGCACCGAAAACATGGGGATTTTTTTTAGACGATAATCGCACAACCTATTCGATATTCTATAATTAAATCAACTAATCGAATATTCGAAAATCGTGACTCATCCCTAATAATGACCAATATACTGTACATTACCTAGTTTTTTACAGGGCTGTTTACCGAATGAATGAATAAATGGACATGAAATATTGATTTTAATTAGTATTTTAGTGAGAATAAAGAGACTGCAGATGTTTTGAGAGCCATTAAACTAGCCCAGTCTAGGAAGATGTTTGCTAGGGATGACAGTAAATTATACAGTTTAGCGTACTGGTTCTCAGACACAAGATTACTTACAATTATTTAAAATAACGAGGAAGCTAGCATTAAAATAAGCTAAAACAACCCAAAATCAAGATATTTCTTATTGTAATTCCCCATCAACAAGAATAATAAAAGTGTAATTTCTAGAACTGGTATTCTAGTCATGAATTGATAAAATCTTGTAACTATTTGGGCATTGTTATACATTGTATGAATATACATTTCTCTAGTTATGCCAAGCTTTTGAAATATTTTATCAGGTAGAAATTGTAATATTTTACTTGTAGACAATAGGAGCCATTATACAAAAATATCTGAAAGCAGAATGCCACGATTGACAATCAGAATTGGGTATTTGAGAGAGCCATCTAATAAATTACTTTTTGGAAAGATCATAATAAAAATATGCTCAAAAGGTCACTAATATTTACACCTCAAGTTACACCTCAGGTTATTTTCCTTTGCCTTTATTTTTGCCTTACATCTGTGCTGTTAGGCAGACTTTTGAATGAGCATGCCCATGAGTATAACACCGGGTGTGTATTATTTGCAGGGTCACAGAGGTCACGAGGTATAGAAGTAAAAGCATTTCCAAACTTTTAGGTCAACAGTCAGTCCCTCTGCTGAGCCTCCAGGTTTAAGTATGACATGTAGCAGCTCTAGACTGCCTGAAGCTCCATTTTAACTGGGTTCAAAGTCATATCCCAGCTCCCCCTTCATTGCTTTTTTTTGTGTGTGTGTGTGTGTGTGTGTGTGTGTGTGTGTGTGTGTGTGTGTGTGTGTGTGTGTGTGTGTGTGTGTGTGTGCGTGCGTGTGTGTGTGCGCGTGTGTTTTCAGTCACAAAGAATGTCACCCTGTCACCAGCCCACATACCTGATTTGAGGATTGTGAAACATGTCTTTCTTGGACATTAATTGTATAAACACAAAAAAGTGTGTTTTTTTTTTCTACTCCCAATCTGGGAGTCAGTGTCCTTGATTTGTTGGACCTCTCAGTGTCAGTCAGGGCAGGTCTGGTTTTGTTCTGAAAGCCCTGGTAAAATGTCTTGATAGAAGCGGAACATTTCAATTGTGATAATTTATTGTGTTGTGAAGAGCTCCCTCTACTGAAATCCCAGTGAGGTACTTCTTTCAGCATGAACACTTAAAATACAGTGATATACTGAGATCAAGATTAAAAGCATATTTTACTTTAGTATTTCCTGCTTTTGAAGTTCTATAAATATATTAGATTATAAAACATGCAAGTATGTCAATGGCATATTTTGTTTGTAATTCATGAATTACTCAAACATATATATTTTTTTGTCCATACATGTTGAACCGGTACTTGGTGAAGGTTGAGTCAGGGTGTGATCGCAGAGTGTTGCAGCAGCCTTGGGGGTTTGACACTATAAGCAGCTTGTGTCATTCGAGTAGATCAGTAAGGAATGACAGACTGGCTTATGAATGACATAGACGTGACTTGTGTGCACATAGTGAGGTTTAAATCAACAGTTGGTTTAATTGAGACTTCTTTTTTTTTAAGCTTAGAAAAGAACAGCGGAAATGAAAATACTAAAGATTTACTAAATGTGGTGTGTTTTACACTAGTGAATCAGTTATATTTAGCATTTTTCTAATTGAATACACAGTTTGTATCGCACATTATGTCATTAGCACAAAAAATGTTATTGGAAAGTGAATTATTCAGACATGTGGAGCTGAACTCTGACATGTGGATTTAGAACATAAATTCTAAATCTTTCTGTTCATTTTCAGGTATAAATTAGATTTTGAATCTCAGCTTAGCAGTGTAATCACAGGCTTTTGGACACCACTGTGTAATTTAACAAAATAGATTATGCCATATAATCAGTGATTCAGATTCATATAAATAATTTCAGTCACACCAAGATTTAGATTTATGTGAGTCTTGTGAGACTACATGCATCAGTGCTCTGCATTCCTGCAGTCATGATGCTGGGAATAGACCTAATATGACCGTAATGGACCACTCAAAGGTGAAGCAGAGCTCTAATGTATTTTCCATCTGTTAATATTTAATGCAATGTTGTAGACGTCATTACGCTTTTGACTTAATTACCCTTTTACTGGTCACCCCAGCTTAGTGATGACCTCTGCAACTGACGGTGTCACAGTTACATCACTTCAATCTTAATGAATCTCTAATTTACTGTTATAGCTCCTGGCACCTCAAGTGAAGTGGGCAGATTGAAGTGAGCAATGTATTTAAGATATGGGATGACCTGGTATTGTTTAAAATTGAGACGTTTTAAAACATCAAAGATATTCCAAATATTTCAAATCAATTTGGGATTTAGAATGTGTATATGTATTCTTGTCTTTCTTGTGCAACATCTGCATTTTAAATCTGCGTAGAGAAGCCGGATTCTCATGTTGCACATTCTGTCGCTCAAGATCTTCCCACAGAGGTTGATCTGATTAAACCCACCCATATGGACAACCACTTACACTTAATTCAGATGTCACCTTTATTGTCATACATCTTGAAATTATATCTTGACATCAGGTGCAAGTGACTTGACAGGCTTTACTGCATTTTAGAGATTTTCTTTGTTTGCTTGTCGTATTTCAAACAGAACATGTTTTATTGGTGCTGCACACCTTGGAAATGTCACATATGGGTAAAAGCCTGTTGTGTCGTATTCACATTTTAAGCCCACTGTACCTTTTTTTCCGAGGCATTGATTGCATTGGTCCTTTAATATTGGTGACAGCTAATACACTCCTAAATGATCAGTTATTATCTCCGGGGCCTTGTTCCATGTGCCCCGCTGTTTCCAAAGGTCATCCCTCTGTCTTCCTGTATCGACCTGCTCGTCTGTTAACGTGGCCTAAGACTTATTGAAAGCGAAGGTTGAGGAACATATTTCCATCAGGTTGCAGTCTTCTCCTTCACGAGATGGCTTTTAAAAGGCTCTTTTGAGCATGTCCATTCAGACAGAGGGGGCAGGATGAGAAAACATAATGGATATGCCAATAAATTGAAAAGCGCCCTTAAAATGCATGTGGTTTCCCACTGGTGTGGGTGTATTAGCATCCAGCCTTAATATAATGTATTTAACGATAGATGGGATGTCTTGTATATGCTTCACATTTAATAGCTTCAGAACTAATAACGCAAAGAGAAATCCTCACAATACTAACAAAGCATCTTCTTTATCATTTCACAGCTATACGAACTGGACGATGACGAGAAAAGGAAGGAGTTTCTTGACGATCTCTTCAGTTTCATGCAAAAAAGAGGTGAGTCTTGTTATGTACAGCTATTTAGATCCTGAATGTCAGAAGCACACTCCCCTTCACACCCACATTGCAAAACCACATGTTGCCTTTAGATGATAATGCTCACTTATGGTAATTATAGCACTTGCTAGTGATATTTTAGCCGTATTCCAGGTAAAATTGTATTCACTTTTTTTATGAATAAATAGGTTTTAAGTATTTTTTTCAAGAATATTACAAGGATCACATTTTATATAAACAGTTGACAAAGTAATTTTGATATAATTGTGTGCCACCTGTGTTTGGAAACAAAGCATCATAAATGTCTAAGCACCCATCTGCAGTCCTGCCAACAATAGAAATGCAGGGTTTATTGTTTTGGTAAAGGCTGAGAATGTGTAGATACTATTGTGATAAGGCTTTTTCAGGTTTCCTGCTTGAACCGTCCATTTCTCTGAAGTGTTGCTGCCACTGTGGCGTGTTTTTGCCCCTGATGCTATCTGAAACAACGGCTTCTGCTGTTTGTTTTATAATTACTCTCGGATTATGTGAAAACATCCCTGAGGGGATGACCTTGCCACAGTGGGGAAGGCAGCATCCTGGTATTATGTTAGCTGACCATAGCATAATGAATTTTTAGCTTTATTGAGGAGGGAGGTACATCATCGGAGAGGTTTTTCCCACCGAGCTGCTTCAGCCGACATCAAACTCCGATATTTTATTAGAGGAAATAGAGGAACATTAATGGCCTTACATAATATGAGGAAGTTTGCAGCCTTTGAAGACAGGACAGAGCTATTTAAGTGCACAGCACTGTTTTTGTTGTTTTGTGTGGCTCTGTTTTGGTAATATGGTGTATTTTCACTGTAATTTTGTTTTACGTCCCGTCAACAATTAAAAACGTGTTACACTTTTATAGGATCTATGTGAGCAAACAATGATTTTGATTATTTTCATAAAACAATAAAATATAAAGATAATATATTTTTAAATAAAATAATATATAATAAAGATATAAAATATACTAAAATAGAAAGCAGTTATTTTAAATATAATAATATTTCAGAATAATACTGTTTTTGCTGTATTTTTGATCAAATACATGCAGCCTGGAGAGCATTAGAGGTTTCTTTCAAAAATATTAAAAATAAAATCTTAACAGCCCCAAACTTTTGAATGGTAGCATATACAAAGCAATAAATTAGCTTCCAAATAGAATAGAATAATATGAATGAATATGTAAGATATAATTCTGTTCTTCAGATGATTTCCCCCTTTTTAGCTGTCTGTCAAACCAATTTTGTTTGAAAAGTACTTTATACTTTGAATATGATTGGCTGGACATTTGTATGAACTTGTCATGCAAAACATAAAATGCAGCAGTTTTTTTTTCTGAGAAAGAATTGAGCAAGAAACACTCTCTTAATCCATGAACAATGTGTTTTTCTAACAGTGACTGTGGCTTCCTTACACATTACACTAAAGGTACCTGGCTCGATAAAATCTGTGTAAATGTATTGTGGTGTGTTGCTGACCTTGCAGCTTGTCAGCAATACAATATATATTATTACTGAATAGTTCACAACAGCTGACTATTCAGAGCTCATGTCATGCTTTTGTCCATATGTACTATATATCAGTTCTGTGATGATGTTGTTACAAGTTTTACATTCAAGAAGGGAGATATTTAGCAGTCTGTACAGTATTGGATTACATAAATGTAATATAATAAATTAGTATATTATTATATATCTATTCATAATATTGTTATTAATTGTATGATTGTCTCCCTTTTTAAAAAGATGCTACATTAAAATGAATAGAGAAATAATAACCTCATAAAATAAACTCATAATAACCCTTTTACAAGAATAAGGTCAAGTTTTGAAAAAGACAAATTACTAGTAAAATGAAAATGTAATCGTAGCATTATTAATCTGTTTGGAGTTAATTTTGTGTCTTTTTTATTCAGTCAAACATACTGTGTTTGAGAGCAAAAATAATTGATAATTAATATAATTATATATTATATTAAAATATATTATTTTTATATTATATCTTTAATATATTTTTATATTTATTGCTAATTAAAAATATTAAAAAGCTGTTAAAGCTGTTTTAATTACAAAAATAAAGTAATTAAATGCAAAACTATTAGCTGTGTGAGTACATTTAGTTTTTTCTTTGTGCAGTTTTCATCACACACCCACACACACAAATTTGCTCTCTGTTCTGCTGTCATTGTTTGCGACTGTAAAACTTTTGCTTGCGAGTTGCAAATCAGTGGGCGCTATTTAAGCACAGAATGAAAGACCTTTTTCTATTGGTCGCTCTCCCTTGGCGCAATAATTTGGCCATGCCTATTACGTGGTCCCACCAGTCTGACTCTGACAGAGTGCAGGGTTGCGTTAGATATAACACTGGGACTTACTAATGCCCTAACTAAATATACATTTTGATTAGGGGTGCTCCAATTGATCGGCAACCGATCTTTATCGGCCGATAATGGCTTTGGGATGATTGATCGGCGGTCTCTAAAAAGGCCGATCTCATAAACCGATCTCGTGCTGACGACACATAAAGACGCGCGCCTGCCGTAAGAGCTAGGGCATGACATGCAGCGGCACCCTCTCATTCTCTTTCTGGCACGGGTAAAATAATTATAATGCTGAAGGTGAGGTACAATTCATATTTCTGTATTAAATAACTTACGAAGTCATAACATTCATAACATAGTCATATACATTTATATGACAAGAGTCACCTAAGGGGGGGATTCCCCCATTTTCAGAAATGAAATCCAGGCGCTGAATGAATGTCTGTAAAATTCCCTATAAATAATTCTACATGATAAAAAGAAGGCTTCAAATAGACAGATATCGGTGATCGTATCAGCAGATACTGCTTCCTGTGATTGACGATCGGTGATCGGCTCCAAAAATCCTGATTGGAGCACCCTTCATTTTGATCATTATTTACATTTAACAATTGTATGCAACTTAACATTGTATAATACAGCTGCATGAGCCATTTTGGAGTGCTCAGTCTTTCTCAGCCATTTTTAGTCGAGTGCTAAATATGATCGTGGCTGATGACAAACACTATAATGGCCTAACAAAATCCAAAGTTTAATTATATTTCACTACTGTGCCAACCTTTTATCAACTCTTATACTCTACACAGGTGACAGTATACAACTGCTTTATTGTACTTTCTGCCCATTTGGCACAGGCTTTCTTGGCCATGTCCCTTTAATCCTAATATACATTTCTCATATAAACATCCTTTATTCTTATTATACCCAAGGGGGTAATCCAGCACCCGGAAAGTGTACCTTCCATAGGGGCAGCCATTGCTAACCAAGCCATCACCTGCTGTTAGCATTCCATTGAATCCCATTCATTTTGGCATCACTTTGACAGTGAATAACTTTACATCTGAGGCGTTTAAAGACTCCATTTGTCCATTGTTTATTTCTAAAGAAACACGACAATGTATAAAAGGCTCCATTACCTTGTATCTTACACTATCGCCCCGTAGAAGCCGTTTTTGTAAAAATAGGCTAACGATTGCGTCATAACCACGCGACTCTGTCGCACAGTAGAGAAATTACCATATAGACAGGAAGAGAAGCTTGCAGGCAATCTTTTACTGTCTATTAGGCAATCAGGGGGGACGTGGAGGCATAAAATCAAGGGAGAAGCATGGGGAGAAGCCCATAAAGAGCCAAAAGCAACGGGACAAAATATTTCAACAACGCGATTCAGATTTCACATTGCACAACTACTAGAAGACTTACAACTGTCAGACAGGTTGCTCACGTGACATCTACGTCGTCAAGCTCAGTCTGAGGCTGCACAGTACACTCAACCATCAGGAAGTGACTGCCTCTAATTGACTTCACTTCTCTCCGTTGAAGTCTATGGGGTCGTTGTGTCCGTTTCTTTTACTGTCTATGATTATACCCCAAATCGCATGAAAAACACAGAAACAATATATTGTTGTAATCCATTTATTTGCTTAATGTTTCATCTGTACAAACTTATCTATCTGTTAGTTATGTACGAAAACAGAATGTGGAGCTAAGCCATTGCGCGTTGGATGAGGATTCGATTAGAACTGCAAATAAAAAGTGTTAAAAAACTACAAACATGGCGGATGTGTAAGTCTGATGTTAAGTAGAGAGGTTTAGATAAAGGTGTTTGAGGGAATAAATACTTTTTTGTCAGGTTAGATAATTAATCAATGTTATCCACATTATATTTAATCTGCAACAGCATTATGAACTTTTGTAATGATAAGTTTGGTCATTAACTTTTAAATGCATCATTACGAAAATGACACACATTTTGACACATAAGGAGAGTTCTCCACATGAACATCCCACAACTGGCAGATCAACGCGCTTCTCCGAAACAGCAGGAAATTAAATTAAGCTGAATGTGGAGGATTTTAACTGTGACGCGATGATTGAATGGACAGTTTAAACGGTGACAGGATGCATGTAACTAAGCGACAGAGCTGCCTGTTAAAGACTGTTAAAGCTGGCCTATTCTTCTGCTACACACTCAAAAGTATGTACTTTTTCTTCACAAACACATTACATACTTTTAGGGCATAGTATGAGTAGGCAAATTGGGACCACAGTACTTCTCTTATTATTGTGAGATGAGAGGGTCTGTGGCTCGGCTAACTTAAGTCTGTGTAACGGCTAACTTAAATCGCGTGAGGCACCTCAGCCCATCATTTAATGGCAGCGACATCAGTGGGCAGCGTTCAGAGTTTTATGACAGACAGTTACAGTTTACGTTGCACACAGTTTCTTGTGGATTAGCGCATTTGTCTTGTCTATAAATGTTTTAGGCCTATATTTCGTTATATCGCTAGTAAACGTACAGGGCTGCAGTGTTTGTGGAATGTGCTTTACTGAGCGGTAAAAAGAGCACATAAAACCAAATTTAAGATATGGGGCCTTATTTTAATGATCTGAGCGCATGGTCTGAATCCACTTTTTATAATTTAACTATGGAAAAAACGGTCGGCATGCCAGGCGCATGGTCCAAAAGGGTTGTCCCTATTCTCTTAATAAGCCATGGGTGTGTTTTGGGCGTAACGTGCAATAAACCAATCAGGGTCTCATCTCCCATTCCCTTTAAAAGCCAGTTGCACTTGTACCATGGCGGATTCGCTATTTACAATGGCGGAATATAGACACCCTCAACCTGACGAGTCAGTTTAAATGCATGTGTGTATTGCCACGATTGGTTAAATAAGTAGCCAATTTCATTCGTCATTACTGCAAATAGGTAATTCTGATACATGCAATGACTATCCATTATGACGTGGACATTTTTATCTTTATGTACACAATAATAATAAATGTATTCAATATTTTAAAAATTGATGCGCCTTATTCCACATCATTTGATTTTTATCTTTATGTACACAATAATAATAAATGTATTCAATATTTTAAAAATTTATGCGCCTTATTCCACATCATTTGTGGACTATTGAGCCACACTGAACTCTATAATCATGGCAGGTTTAGTTTACTCATGGAGATGGAGAAATAATTTGCGTTCATCCGCAGATCCACCGGAGATACAATGCAGTGGGTGCGAGCTGCAAGGTGTGCAGCTCAAACTTACTAAGCATTTAAAGTCCTGGTTTGTTGTTTAAAATATCTGATGGATGAACTCACGCCTTGATTGGACTTATTGGATTTATTTAATAATACGCTGTCAATTGTGATAAAACTTACCAATGTTATGGACATTTTTGATACTGTCGCTGAATACGGTTGTGACTTCAGCTGTTCATTCATACAGATATGCATTCAAGCAGATACTTTAATTTGCTGACTGAATTAAACATTTCAAGACTCACATCTTGCTGTCAATCCCAAACAGTGACTATGAATGCAGCCATCATGGACATTTGTAGTACTAAAGCCCAAATTATACTTCGGGCCGTCCACATCCACGCACCTTAAACTATAATTTTTAAGTATACCCGGGCCTTAAAGCTTGGTTTATACTTGCCGCACGAGCGTGAGGGTGTACACCACAAAAATGACGTCATCATGGTGCGGGCGGTCGTGTACAGAATTTTTTGTAACTTTGCGTGCGGCTCCACTTCCGAAGATGCATGACTTCGAGCCGATTCTGGCCAAGCAGGTATGTCTGTGCTACAGGCAGTTTGTGCTTGTCCAAATTAATTGCTTACATTCACTAAATGAGCCTACAGTCGCAGAAATAAGTATTTTTTGATGAAAATAAAGGTCCATGTTTAATTAAACTGTTCATGAAATTAAATCAAAATGATTAATGAAATTAGAAAATATTTAAGAGATTTTAGTTATGTTCTCATATCCATATATTTTGTTCTAATGTCACAAGTAATAAACTCAGGTTTACTGGATTTCACACGATTATTTGGTTCTTTTGTAGCGTGGGTTTGGTGAAGTGTAATACAAATTTTAAAAAAAACATTGTTGCATGTGTTCCTTACTTATCACCGCTGCTTCCTGATGGTTTAGAGAACAATTACTCGGAGTCGCCCCCTGTCGATTCAAAGAACAGTACAAAGGCGAGTGCATCAAGTATAAACGCCTCGTCCGTTTGGGGAGGAGCGTGTGCAGTCAGCGGGGGCTCGCGCTGTGGTGCCAGGTGGAAGTATATACAAAGATTGATAGATGCCTTTTAATCTTGGCACTTTGTATTTGGTATTTTTTATAAATTTGTATTTTATGAGAAAATGTTTGAATAAAACGTTGAAAGATTAATGGCAGAAATTAGGGTTATTATTTATTGGTAGGTAAAGTTAAGGATTAATCGACTGATCAGAATTTTTTTTAAAAATTAGATTATATTAACCGACCTAATCGATAGATTAATCGATCATCAAAAAAAAAAAAAAGTTAGGTACTGCCCTACATTATACACTCTTAAAAATAAAGGTTCTTTATTGGTATCGATGATTCCATGAAGAACCTTTAACATTCCACAAAAGGTTCTATATAGTGTTCTTCATATTCTTCACACTAAGGAGGAAAAGGTTCTTTTAACAACTCATCACTAAAAGGATCTTTGTGGCATTGATGCTAAAACCTATTTAAAACCTTTATTTTTAAGAGTGTACACAGTAAAACTTTTTTGAAGCTTTCCATACCAGTTACACTTTTGTTTAGTTTTTTGTAGTATATTTGTTTATACATCATGTGTGGCCATTTTTGACTAGTCAAACCATCTTTGCAACAGATTTTCTTGTTTTAAGCAGAACTGCACCTTGGTGGTTTGGTTTAATGTTTGAGGCAGATACAGGTCACAGGATATCTGATTTATTTGCCCTGAGAGGCAACAGATGACGGAGAGGACTGAGTTGTCATTTAGCTCTGTCTCATCTGTTTGAATTTGTGATGACAGGAATGCGGGGCAGGTTTTATCGCGGTTCATGCTGTTGTTATTGCGCCATGGGCTAATCCATCCGAGACAGCCAGTGAGGAGTCACCCAGTCTAGTGATGCCATGACATAAAAATGCCTGAATGCAGTGAATTGAAGCTCTTCCCGTCAGCTCAGGCATGAGATCAAATATAATTCAATCTGCCTCTGCTGCCTCTGTTCTTATGCTTGATGTCTAAATCTGTATTGATCTGTATAAGAACACCTAGTGCACTCATCAAGGGTTCACTTACTTTTATACAGATTGGATAAAAAATGTAAATGTTTATAAGATTTTTAATGCACCTGGGGTATTTCACACAAACATTAATTTAGCCATCAGTTCATGTTTTCTGTCATTAACACTATAATCTTAAAATATCTGCCCTATTGTTTTAGAATGAACCCTTTTTATATTATGGATTTGCCTGTTATAAATTAATCTTTCAGGTTACCTGCTGTACTTGTTTTACTGTTGTGTTGTCAATCATGTCTCCATGGTGTTAAATGACCCAGTGGCTTTCATAGCTGTGTTATCACACTGACAGCATGAATAGAATGGGAACTCCCATTTAACATTTCTCCATATTAAGTTTTGTCACTCATTATGGTGATTCGTGAATGACAGTTGGAGCTGTTTGTTAACTGAGATAAGACCATTGTGACAGAGGATTCACAATACTATCCAGCAATACATCAGTAGATGCTAATAGACTGGGGTGGTTCTAGGGTAACTGGGGCTTGTAAGGCTGAAGTATAGAAACAAATTGTGCCTCTGCTAGTCTACACCTACCGTCTAAACAGATTTACATTTGGATATGTGTTATTTTTTGGCAGTCAAAAAGTCAAAGTTGCAGTAGTATTATGGGATATTTTGGCAGTGACTGTGATTAAATTCCTCAGATTTGATTTGTACATGTGGTTGTCATAGGTCCAATTTCCTTCGCTCTGGAGCATCAAGTTTATGTGTGCTTCAACAGTGACAGGTGATAATTTGATAATCCTAAGTGTACTTTTTTGTGCTAGACCAAAACCACTTGCTCCTGTGAAATTTTTAAATGTGCTGCCCCCACTGACATGAGGGTGTTCATAGCAGCATATCGTTAGTGGTTTTTCTTGTTTGAAACTTGGTAGGGATCATATTACAAGAGACATAGCCTACTTCATATTATAAATGACATTTCAAGACATATTTGGATTGAATAAGATTAATGCCATGTTGCAATTTGAGATGGAAACACAAACAGCTGATATCACATTACAGCTCTTATTAAAAGCTGCACTTGCTGAGAGTGTTTTCCTGAACTTTATTATCGCAGCTCTTTGACAACAGGTATTTGTTTTACTGCCATACAGTAATCAGGTAGGTTTTGTTGTAATTAAGATTTTACTGAGTAAAAGTTAAAGAAAAAAATTCAGCTGGGGGTTCACAGATCCCTAGGGGTTGATAATAGTATTGCAGGAAGTTGGTTAGATGGTGATAGAAATGTCTTAAAAGGGTGGTTGATTGCCCCTTTTTACAAGATATAAAACTAAGTCTCTGATGTCCCCAGAGTGTATATGTGAAGTTTTAGCTCAAAATACCCCACAACATTTTTTTATAGCATGTTAAAATTGTCTTTTTTTTTTAGGGTGAGCAAAAACGTGCCTGTTTTTTTTTTGTGTCCCTTTTAAATGCAAGTGAGCTGCTGCTCATGGGGTGGAGCTTCAAGAGCTCCAGTTAGCAGCTCTGATTACCTCATACAGACAGGCAATGAAACTGTTCAGTCTTTTATGTTCAAACTGGAGTCGGACAATGATGGAGAGACTCAAGAAGAAGTGACAACATGTAGAATGAGACCGCACGTTTCTGAATGGTTAGTTGATGAATTTATGTAGCTGGTGTGGAGTTAACCATCTTCAAGTCATCAATTAGCATATTCTGTCACGATAATCTCATCCCCTTTGTTGTGTGTTCCCGGGGCCAGGGTTTATGTTAATTTCAGGATTTGTGATGTCACTAACCTGGAAGCTTGTGTAGTCCCTACCAGCTGTTTGTTGTAGTCCTTAAAAAGCAATTTCTTTAAAAGAAAATATCTCCCTTTGCATTGAACTTTGAGCGTTGTAACTTTGCAGATGTTGTTTATGCTCAAACAGCAACATTACACACTAACTAAAGTTAAAAAAGTGAAATCATAATCAACCACCCCTTTAATTAAAACAGCAAATATATACAATATATTTTATATATAAGTAAAATATATATAAAAATGGACACTTGTATAATTTTAATTAAAAAATTTTAATTTTAATTTTTTCCAAGTAGTAACATTTGCAGACATGTATGTTCATTATATTTCTTGATGGAAAAAGGTTCAACCCGGCGCTCAGGTAGAGTTAAATAGTCCTTACTTGGTGCTCTTGGGGTAGGGAAAAATCCAATAACAAAAACGTCTCGGTTACGTATGTAACCCTCGTTCCCTGAAGGAGGGAACGGAGACGCCACGTCGGAGTACCGGACGAATAGGAAATCTCGCTCGCGAGCCAATCTACGCCGAGTGTAACTAAACGAGCCAATGCACATTGGCATGCAATGATTGCACCAGGTGCTCATGCCACGCTGTGCGGGTATAAATGAGACACAGGTGATTGCATCAAATTAGCCTTTTGCTGAGGAGCCGAGTAGGTAGGCAGGCACCCCAGCAGGGTACAGAGGACATGGCGACGGGACGTGGCATCTCCGTTCCCTCCTTCAGGGAACGAGGGTTACATCACGTAATCGAGACGTTCCCATTCAGTCGGTCACTCTCGACGCCATGTCGGAGTACCGACGAATAGGAATCCCTACCAAAGTGCCATGGCCTCTGCCCCCTTCCAGTGCCCAGTGTGAGCCACCTGAGCTCTCTTACCTGATGAGACGGGGCTCACACCAGGAAGTCCATCACTGCTGTTCCGCATGACCCTGTTCAGTGATTATTGGATGACACTGGGAAAGCGTGCCCTAGAAAAGGGGCCGCTGCGGAGCCCACATCGTACCCCGGAGGAGTTATGTGGAGTACAAAGCTGAGCCGTAGCCCGCAAGGGAGGAGGGGGCTCAGTCCCGGTGACGGGAAGGCTCTCCCAAGGGAAAGACACGGGCTTCCCGTAGGGAGCGACCGTGGAAGAAATATGGGATCCCCGCAGGGTCACTCATATAAGCCCAGCCCATTACCGGTTCTCAAGGATTCAGCGGCAAGGGGCCTGATGCCCGACGTTCCGCGACGTCCGGCACCGAGGGAGATGGAGGACTCACAGAGTTTGCTTCTGGAGAATAAGAGCGCCGGAGCGCAGCAAGCCGACAAGAGCGGGGCCTCTCAGTGCTTCTACCCGTTTGAGGTGAGAACACAGGAGAGACCGGCTCTACACGTAGGCTATAGAATCTAGCGAACGTGTTGGGTGTCGCCCAGCCCGCAGCTCTACAGATGTCTGACAGCGAGGCGCCACGTGCCAGCGCCCAGGAGGATGCAACACTTCTAGTAGAGTGTGCTCGCACCCGAGCGGACAGGGCACACCTTGTGCTTGGTAAGCCAAGGTGATGGCATCCACTATCCAGTGGGCCATCCTCTGCTTGGAGACAGCCTTTCCCTTCTGCTGGCCTCCGTGACAGACAAAGAGCTGATCTGAGGTTCTGAAGCTTTGAGTTCTATCCACGTAGATCCGCAGAGCGCGGACGGGACAGAGCAAAGCTAGGGCTGGGTCTGCCTCCTCCGGGGCAGCGCTTGCAGGTTCACCACCTGGTCCCTGAAGGAGTGGTAGGAACCTTGGGCACATAGCCAGGCGGGGCCTTAGTACCACGTGGGTATTACCCGGCCCGAACTCTAGGCACGATTCGTCGACCGAAAATGCCTGCAGGTCCCCTACCCTCTTGATGGAGGCCAATGCAGCCAACAGCAAAGTCTTCATAGACAGAATCTTTAGCTCTGCTGACTGCAAAGGCTCGAATGGGGCATTCTGGAGTGCTCGGAGCACCAGAGCAAGATCCCAAGAGGGTATGGAGGGGGGTCGAGGAGGATTTAACCGTCTCGCCCCCCTAAGGAACCTGACGACCAGGTCGTGCTTCCCAACCGACTTACCTTCTACGTGGTCGTGATAGGCGGATATAGCAGCAACATAGACCTTGAGGGTGGAGGGTGACAGCCTACGCTCCAACCCTTGTTGCAGGAAGGAAAGCACAGACGCGATCGAACATCTTCGGGGGTCCTCTCTATGAAGCTTCCACAGGTCTGGACGCGGGTGCCACAGGGTGCCCCGTCTCTGAGTCAGAAGGTCCTTCCTCAGAGGAATCGGCCAAGGAGGGGCTGTCGCGAGGAGCATAAGTTCTGGGAACCAGGTCCGGTTGGGCCAGTATGGCGCCACCAACAGGAGCTGCTCCTCGTCCTCCCTGACCTTGCACAGTGTCTGTGCAAGTAGGCTCACTGGGGGAAACGCATATTTGCGCAGCCCCTGGGGCCAGCTGTGCGCAAGGGCATCCGTGCCGAGTGTACCCTCGGTCAGCGAATAGAACCACTGGCAGTGGGACGTTTCTGGGGAAGCAAACAGGTCGACCTGTGCCACCCCGAACTGTCTCCCGATCAGCTGAA
This sequence comes from Paracanthobrama guichenoti, assembly GCA_018749465.1. Lineage (NCBI taxonomy): Eukaryota > Metazoa > Chordata > Actinopteri > Cypriniformes > Gobionidae > Paracanthobrama > Paracanthobrama guichenoti. The sequence goes on from CM031947.1 coordinate 26,802,299, forward strand.
CCACCTGGGGGTGGAGTCGCCACTCCCCTGGGAGCGCAGCTCGTGAGAGCTCGTCGGCCACACGGTTGCGCACACCAGGGACATGAATGGCCTGAAGCGACCTCAGACACTTCTGACTCCAGAGGAGGAGATGGCGGGCGAGTTGCGACATGCGACGGGAGCGCAGACCACCTTGTCGGTTGATATACGCAACAGCCGCAGTGTTGTCCGTGTGGACCAGTACATCTTTGCCCGTAAACGCCCTTTGAGGCGGCTCAGAGCAAGATGTACTGCTAGCAACTCGAGGCAATTGATGTGCCAATGCAGGTGCGGGCCCGCCCAAACCCCTGACACTGCATGCCCGTTATGCGTGGCTCCCCAGCCCATGGCGGAGGCATCCGTGAAAACCACAGTATGCCTGGACACCTGTTCCAGGGGCACTCCAGCCCGAAGGAACGAAGGGTCTGACCACGGACTGAAGGACTGGCGACAGGCCGGTGTGATGCTCACCGGTGAGTGCGCGTTGCCACGCCCATCTCGGGACTCGGCCGTGTAGCCAATGCTGAAGCGGTCTCATATGAAGCAGGCCGAGCGGCGTTACTGCCGCCGCGGCTGCCATATGCCCCAGGAGCCTCTGAAACCCGTTTCAGTGGAACCGCCATCCTGCCCTGAAACGTGTTCAGGCAGTTCAGCATCGACTGGACATGCTCCTCTGTGAGGCGCGCTGCCTGCTCGACGAATCCAACTCCATACCGAGAAAGAGATCCTCTGCCCGGGGCGAGTTTGCTCCTTTCCCAGTTGACCCGAAGACCCAACTGGCTGAGGTGTCTGAGCACCAGGTCCCTGTGTTCGCACAACTGATCCCAGGACTGTGCTAGAAAGAGCCAGTCGCCGAGATAGTTGAGGATGCGAACGCCCGTTCTCTCATGTGCACGAGGCCCCCTCCGTGACTTTCGTAAAGACATGGGGACAGGGCCAGCCCGAAGGGCAGGACTTTGTACTGATATGCTCAACCCTCGAACGCAAAGCGCAGAAATGGCCTGCGCGTCGAGGAAGGATCGAGACATGAAAGTACACGTCCTTCAGGTCGACCGCTGCAAACCAATCTTGGGGACGGATGCATTGAAAATGCGCTTCTGCGTGAGCGTCTTGAACGGTAGCTTGTGGAGGCTCGATTCAGGACTCGTGAGGTCCAAGATTGGCCGTAACCCACCGGCTTTCTTGGGTACAATGAAGTCACGGGCTGTAGAGGCCGGTCTTCATATCGGCTGGAGGACCGGCTCTATCGCGTCCTTCGCCGCCAGCAGGACAGCGATCTCCACACACAGGACATGGGCATCTGCAGCATTCACCGAAGTGAAGTGGATGCCCCTGATCCTGGGGAGCGCCAGGCGAACTGAATCGCGTAGCCGAGCCTGATGGTCCGAATGAGCCAGCGAGAGCGGACCGAGGAGCACTAGCCAGGCTCCCAGGGACCGTACAAGCAGGACCATAGGGACCACCGGCGTACCCACCGTGGGGCAGCGAGGTGGAATGCAGATACCGGACTGGGGCGGCTGTCTCGTGGAGGCGGCCCGCAGCGAGGTGAGAGTGTGCCGTGCAACACTTACCTGATTCCACAGGTGGGCAGCAGGAACATGAGGGGGTTGTCCACTGCTGCCCGCTGGCGAAGAGGGAGGATGAGTGTGGTCCGGCGTTTGACCGGCCACAACTCTCCGAGCCCCCTGCGGACCCGGAGATGGAAGGAACTGCTCTTATTGAGAATTTGGGTACAGAGACAAAATGGAACACAAGATTCTCCTCCCGGCCCTCCACCGGGGGATGGAGCGGTGTGGTCACCATCTCCAGAAGAGCAGTCCTCCTCACCTCCGGGTCGCCCGTCTCGTGGCAGCCTGCCCTTGGCCTTGCCTCCCCTCTTGGCAGGCGTCTGGACGGGTAGGGCGGCCTGCTTGCGCCCGGCTCCACAACGCCGCAGGTGGAGGCTGCTGCTGCGGCGCGGGAGCGGAGGCAGACGCAGGCGGCCGCCCTCGGCGACGAGCAGGCTGAGCTGCTGCCGCGGCGCGGGTGGAGACAGCAGCTGACCGCCGAGGCAGAATGTGACTGACCGCCTCAGTCTGCTTCTGTGCGGCCAAGAACTGATGGGCGAAGTTCTGGGCCGCGCGCGCCAAGAGGCCAGTCTGGGAGACGGGGAGTTAAGGAACCTGACTTTGTCGGTCTCCCTCATGTCCGCCAGACACAGCCAGAGGTGGCGTTCCTGGACCACCATAGTGGACATCGCACGGCCCGCGCCGTAACCTTCGTCGCACGAAGCGCGAGGTCCGTTGCGGTTCTCAGTTCCTGGAGAACTGCGGGATCGTGACCACCCTCGTGCAAGGTCTTCAGAGCCGGGGCCTGATGGACCTGCAACAACGCCCGTGGCGTGTAAAGCGGAGCCTGCCTCTCCACAAGCCAGGTAGGCCTTCCCGATCAGATCGGATGAGTACCTACAGGCCCCGGAGGGAAGACACGGGTTCCCCCTGGAAGTGGAGTTAGGGCACAGTTGCATAGCAACGGCCCGTTCCACGGGGGGAACCTGCGTGTATCCCTTTGCAGGTCCGCCATCGAGGGTGGTGAGGGAGGAGGATCCACTAGGCCGGTTTCGGGCAGTAAAGGTGCCGTCCACGACCTTGTGAGCTCCTCGTGCACCTCCGGGAAAAAGGCACCGGGTGGGGCGCTGAGAACCAGCACGGGCCACCCCGAGAAACCAATCATCCAGCCTTGAGGATTCGGGACACGGTGGAGGGTTCCACACGAGCCCGACTCTCTCGGCGGCCCGGGCAAGCATAGCCATCATCTCCAGATCAGTATCGGGCACAGTGGGTCTACCCGGAGGAGCCCCCTGCGCCGACACATCCTCTCCAGAGAGTTCTGACCCTCCCTCCGATGCAGCGATGGACATCTGGTCCTCAAGGGGGAGCCCAAAGGATACGGATGGTGCACATCTCGTGGATGGCCCACCGCGTTCCAATGGCAGCTCTACTGGCTGCGGAGTGCGAGAGGGATGAGGGTTCCCCGGGGGTTGGTTCCCTGGGGGAAACACACTCACCGTAACCCTCAAATCAGCCGGCCTACTGCCTGAAGTAACTCTCTGAGGAGAGTTAGATCGCGGCAGAGGCACAGAGGCTCTTGCGCGGCCCTTGCGAGACGGAGCCGCGATCGCAACTCCGAGATGGTCATGTTCCCGCAGTGAGAACATGATTCATCCACCAGCGCTGCCTCAGCGTGCTGAACGCCCAAACACGAGATACAGCGCTGATGACCATCCCTCGGTGACAGGAAACCACCGCATCCAGAAACACACAGATAGAATGTCATCTTGAAAAAGACGCAAGCTCTATCTGTGTAAGCTCTTTCAGAAGGACGCGCTCTCCTTGGTGCTGAAGCACGCAGGGGGAGGGGTCGCGGCGACACAGTCAGGGGTAGTGCAGCCTGACGTGCGCGCTCTCTCACACGAAGGCGCTCTCTTACCAGCCGTGGGAATGGCTTTTTAGCGCTCTCCACCTAGCGCACCGAACCGGCTGTGAGAACAGCCTTTGTGATCGTTCTGTTCAAACAACAAAGAGAGATGATCGGAAAACCACACGACCCGCTGCTGTGCCGTCACACCAACACCGAATGAAGAGATCGCTTCCGAAAGGCGGCTTCCGTCTTCAGTCAGGACTGCGAAGTAAGGAGTGATATCTGTAGTAACCATCTACCACTCGGCTCCGAAGCAAAATGCTAATTTGATGCAATCACCTGTGTCTCATTTATACCCGCACAGCGTGGCATGAGCACCTGGTGCAATCATTGCATGCCAATGTGCATTGGCTCGTTTTAGTTACACTCGAAGTAGATTGGCTCTCGCGAGCGAGATTCCTATTCGTCGGTACTCCGACGTGGCGTCGAGAGTGACCGACTGAATGGGAAAGGCAGGTCCCAGGCACTCAGTCAGACGTAAAAAGAGGAGAAGGAATAAATAAAAAGCCTTTATTTGGTATGGCTTAAGTCATTTAAAAAAAAATAAAAGAGCCAACATGTTTCAACCAACAAATGGTCTTCTTCAGGGCAAAGCAACCAATTTCTTTCCAATTTCTATTTCTTGATGGATTAGAATAACTAAAAATATCAGGGCGTACAAGTCAATAATTGAGGTCATAGGGTTTCAGCTGATAAAAAGGCTTTGAACCTCTGCTTTAGAGCTTTGTCTTTCTCTTTTTTTCTTTGGCAATGGTAAGTGTAATGCTTTTGCCAACATTTAATTATGGTTTCATTTTGATTTCATGACTATTCAAATATTTGGTCAAGTAATGTCTGGTAACGTTTCAATGTACTGCTTTTTATAAACTTTTTTAATAAGTCAAGTTAAGTTTTCGCAACAATTTTTTGTTTTTTTTTTTTTTGTAACTTATTGCTAGATCTTCTTAAGGGAACATCTGCATAACTCCATTTTGTTGTCTTCAGGTCTGTTAAATTTACATATTAACTGAATGTCTGTAATGTGATCAATAGCCTTATTTTGATATGCTTGACATGAGCAAGATGAATGACAGAATGCAAAATGATCCACCTGCCGTTATTTTGGTAGGTAAATTTAAGCAGTACAGTATAATAGAGGAAAGGTCAATGATCAGTGATACCAAGTTCATATTTAGATCTTTGACAAGTATTGGTTACTGTGCAATCTGAGCTTCAACCTAGTAAAGATTTCAGAATGCAATTAGGACACACATGTCTTACATGTATTCTGAACTGCAGTGTGAATAAATGTCATATCTAAAATGCAAGATTTTTGAGTTTTAACATTTAGAAACATTTTCTAGTTCTTACAAATCTTATAGTGAAAGTTTGAAACTTTGAAAGTGAAAAATCTGTCATCATTTATCCTCATGTTGTTGTTCTATCGAACACAAAGATATCTTTTTACCAATTATAAAGAAAGGGAATAATTAGAGAGCTATCATGTTTAAAATAATGTAATTTAAGTATCCAAATGATCTGAAAAGTAGTCCATATGAGTCTATATTTTTAAGCCATACAATAGCTTTGTCTAAGGAACCGCCCACAATTTAAATGAACAAAGTAATGGTTCAGATAAACCAGTCTGAAATTAATACTTTTATTCAGAAAGGATGCATTTAGTTGATCAAAAGTGACAGTAAAGACATGTATAATGTTACAAAAGATTTTAAATAAATGCTGTTCTTTTGAACTTTCTATTCTTCAAAGAATCCTTAAAAAAATGTCACAGTTTCCACAAAAATATTATGCAGCACAACACTGATAATAATAAAAAATGATTTCTGAAGAATGAGATACGTGTTATATGTGATACGGAAGTAATGACTGCTGAAAATCCAGCTTTGCCATCATAGGTTTAAATTACATTCTGAAATATATAAAAATACAAAACATTTGAAACAATATTCAATATTTCACAATATTACTGTTTTTACTGTTAGAGGGAATTTTGGATAGTTACAAATGCAAAATGTTTCCAAAGCAAAAGATTTCCTTCCCAGAAAGACGTTCCACATCAGTTCAGTCACAGGATCAAATAACAGCTTGACGATAGTAAGAAAATGAAAACTTTGGTTGAAATCTTCTCGGCTTCACTATGTGTCCGGAACACATTAAAAATCAATACACGAAAGGTTCTCCCCCGCTGTGAGTGAATTCGTGCCAGGACTGTTGTCCCCTGTAGGCCTGGCCTGAGACCAGAGGTCATTGGCCTTCTCAGTGTCCCCTGGACCTTGCCATCATCAATCATAACCTGCCAAATACGAATCGTTTGTCGCAAGCCCCTCTGTGTACTGAGATGGCTGTATCTTTTTTCACATCAAAATGGCTGCCTCTATTTCACAGCTCAACACAAACAGTCCTGTGTTCAACTCTGCTCATGGAAGAATGTACATGATATTCCCTGCTCCCCCAGAGAGCTTTATATAGAGAAAAGTATTTATGACCAGCTGTTTAAGACCTGTAAATGAAACGTGTACTGCAAATTATACCTCTGTCAAAATGGAGATATCATGTGATTCCAGAAGTTTTCAGAAACATAGTTTTATTGCTTTATGGTGTTGCGATGAAAACCTTCTTTGTTTGACACTAGCTCTACTATGGTTGTCTCATTATATGAAGAGAAATGAGATTTAAACAACTGATGTAAATCACTTAATTGTATCCTTTTCTTTTAAGTTGCCTTGGTGGCTTCTGAAGAATAAATACGTCCATCGTTGAAGAGACTTGGAGTGATGGGCTCATTTACGACCCCTAATCTTTAAGCAATAGGAACAATGCGAGTGTTATTGCCCATTGTAAACTGATAAATTCCCACTTTGATTCATGATTCCCACAGGGAGGCAACAATAAATTGATCACATCTTAGGGCAGCATCAGCACTTTCTTTTGAATAAATCAATATTTGACGCTTTCATAATTACCTGAAATACTAATAAAGAGAATGAAAGGCCATGAGTGGCCTTGAAGAACAAGTCTTTTAGTTTCTGTTGTATTTTCAGTTCTAATTTCCCTGGAAGGAAGTCAGGCTGTTAAAGGGATAGTTCACCCTGAAATTAAAATTTGATGTTTATCTGCTTACCCTCAGGGCATCCAAGATATAGGTGACACGAAACGGTCGGTTTGTGCGAGAAACCGAACAGTATTTGTATAATGTTTTTACCTCAAATACACCACTATGTCCAACAGCCTTGAGCATGCGATCACTTCCGGTAAGTGAGGTCGGTACACGATATGGCTTAGTTTACGCAAGCGCCGGAAGTGAACTCTTTTGTTCTTTAATGAACATGACAGACAGCAGCAGGAATTTTAGACTGTTGTCACTGTAAGAGTTTATGCACGGACCCAATATACTGTTACACAACATGCGTTTTCTTTCTCAACTATTTAGTCTTCCAAAACTGACTGTATTTATTTGAATGCTTAGCAAGATGGACATTTTGACATAATTTGTATGTATTTGACTGTTAAAGTGCAAAAAGCCACGGAAAATAAGTCAATTGGGTACTCACAAGCTGTTTGAGAGGCGGCTTTATGAGAGCTCAAAACCTGTGGGAATGGCGAAAATTATGTGCAGCACAAGCACTATTTAACCTTAGTGAATGAAATGAGTGAGTGATAGTAGACAGGTGTGTGTCAGTTTGCCGCCGGAGAGGAGAGAGTGAGAATGAGTAGCTGGTATCAGTATCAGATGTTTCAGTATCGATACGACACTAGTTTGTCTCTGTAAACTTGTACTAAATGTATGTCTTTTACTCTTGTGCTGCATTTCGCTGCTTTTTCAGCGTTGGTTATTTGACAAAACATTTGTTTGCATTGTATAGAACCTCATTAATCATGCACACTAACGACCGAGTCAAACCGCAAGCATGAGCGGCGCTTGAGCAGCAGTGAGCCTATTTTTGCTGCGTTGTTGATACACTTTTGATGGACAAAATAAATATGATTTCACACAAAATCTGCTCAGAATGCACACAAGAAGCATGTGTAGTGTGTTTTAACAAGAACTGGAGTATGTCAGAAAAGAAAATGAAGAATAAAAAATATTTGTAGAAGATTTACCCATTTAAACTTGTTTTAATTATTCTGCTTGGGTGAAAGTATGGTTATGATTATAAAAAATGAATGAAGTAAACTAGCCAGAAAATATGATAAACTTTCTTTTAGTATATGAATACTCAGACAGGTATATAGGCTCTAGCACTTTTTTTGTCCGCAAAATTTGCTGTCTTGTTGTAAACATATCTAAGTGTGAATGAAACGACATGATCAAAGCTGTTTTCTTAGTTGTGTTTGTAGCCTACACCTCCCCATGCTAAACTTTCAAGACTATCAAGTTTATAAATGACCAACTTCTAAAAACAAATATAGGCTAGTTGTCTTTATAAAGAAATACTCACTTGTATGATATAAGTGAGCATTATATGTAGTGTTGGAGCCGCTGCTGTGACGCTGTACAAACGCTTCCAGTGTGAATACTCTCGCGCGTCTGCAGCTGCAGTGACGGTGTAGTTACGCTGACGTGAAGCTCACACATCGCTCACGCTTGCAGTGTGAAACATCCGTAATGGTGAGGAGAGAATGAAAAGCATGGCTAATCATAATCATCTACTTTGTTGCAATTAAAAAATATATATATAATGTAGATTTATTTCTTGCACCTTTGTTTAATCAGCTTGATAACAATACCTAGAACACCAAGGAGGCATTTTTATTTTAAAAAGAATTTACACATATATTCCATTTTTAACTTAGGTTTTGTAAAATGGAAAAATTGACCCCTTAGGCCGTGTTCACACTTGACGTCTTTTCTGAAGCTGCCAGCGTCTGTTTTACATTATAATGTTTTCAAAAAAGTTGAGCGTTTTTTTAAACGCCAACACCGGCGTCTTTTTCTGCAGCTCAAGTTCAACTTTTCTGATAAAAACGCCCTACGTCAAGCGCCTTTTTGACAGCGAGTAGCGATGACCTGACTCGTTTCCTTAACAACAAGAAAAATGGAGAAGGTGCCGCTAGATCGACTAAACAGCAGTAGCAGGTCTTCAAACTGACTTTTGTTAAGTCTAATATATGCCGCAAACCGCGCATCATCCAACCGGAGCTCCGGACTCAATTATTGTAAGCACCATACTGTTTTCTTCGCCGTATATTGTTTTGCACCCACAATCGACGTTGTGACCCGGCATTCTCCTCCCCGTTAACATCAAAAGCCAACGCAAGAGCCAACTTTGTTTCTCGACATTTTGTATCTGCACCACACAGCACTCTTGTTGCAGCTGTTGTTATAGCAACAAAAGACGCACTCGGCTGCTATTGGAACCAAACATTGGCGGCTTTTTTTTTTTTTACTAAAAGAGCGCTCTTGTCAACTTTCTTGTTAAAAAAGACATCAAGTGTGAACACAGCCTTAGGAAGGAATTGCCTTTGTAGTGTTTCTTAAACATGACTTTAGATAAAAGCATCTGCCAAATGAATAAATGTAATGTAAAGCTACCTTGTGTTCCTGACAATCACATCATTGAGGACTTACTCAAGCTTGTTGGTCAGCGCAATTTGCCTGTTTTATACACATGGATAAAGTTTTTTTCTAGCATTGTGTTTACAAATTAGCCCTTCATTTCATGCTCCGGAAGACCAGGCAATCGCAGACACATTGTCCTTCCATTATCTGGCTGAAGTGAATGATGAAAACGCAGACTGCTGATGAAGGCAGCCACATAGATGATTGGTCCCAACACCGGCTTATTCCCTTCAGCACATTTTCAATTAAACCTTTTTAGCCAATGAGCAATTAACAGTAGGCAGCTATGTGAGCTCGGCAAAACGTGTTTCTCTGCACTCCATAATCACTCATTGTCATAATGATGCATGAGCAGATCAAATTGTTTGGGATGACAAAAGCTTGTACTGGCCTTTATTCACTGCATCTTATTCAGGGCACCAGAGGAGATGAATACATCACTTCGGAAATCGAGCACTCGTAAATCTTGTTTTAAAGATGCTTATCAGGGTTTAGATTCAGTCCAAAGGTGGCTTTTGTGGACTCAGGTTTTATTTATTGCTCCAGCCTCATTTAGTTTGGCCTTTTGTGTATGGGAATAAATAATTATTTGTGCATTATTGTTATTTAACTTTGTACATATATGCAGATAGTATTAGCCAAAAGTGATGACCAAAGGATATATTTGTTTCTTTCAATGACCCTACAAACTCAATTAAACCATCAAAATATAAGGAGTATGTTAAATTGGGATGAAGAACACACTAAGCTTGGTTGAGGTATTTAACAGGCAAGCTACAGCTTATCATGAAATTTGAGTTTTATTCTACTCTGCAAAAAATGCATAGAAAAAGTTCTACTTGCAGTAAACAAAGCATATTTATATATATACACTGATTAGGCATAACATTATGACAGGTGAAGTGAATAACACTGATTACCTCTTCATCACGGCACCTGTATTTATTAGGCACCAAGTGAACATTTTGTCCTCAAAGTTGATGTGTTAAAAGCAGGAAAAATGGGCAAGCGTAAGGATTTGAGTGAGTTTGACAAGGGCCAAATTGTGATGGCTATACGACTGGGTCAGAGCATCTCCAAAACTGCAGCTCTTGTGGGGTGTTCCCGGTCTGCAGTGGTCAGTATCTATCAAAAGTGGTCCAAGGAAGGAACAGTGGTGAACCTGTGACAGGGTCATGGGCGGCCAAGGCTCACTGATGCACGTTGGGAGCGAAGGTTGGCCTTTGTGGTCTGATCAAACAGATGAGCTTCTGTAGTTCATGCTGGTTCTGATAGAAAGGTGTCAGAATACACAGTGCATCGCAATTTGTTGCGTATGATGCTGCATAGCCACAGATCAGTCCGGGTGCCCATGCTGACCCCTGTCCACCGCCGAAAGTGGCAACAGTGGACACGTGAGCATCAGAACTGGATGTTACTTTGAGACGTACAGTACCACCTATCTAAGCATTGTTGCAGACCATGTACGCACTTTCATGGAAACGGTATTCCCCCCGCCACAAAGCAAAAATGGTTCAGGAATGGTTTGAGGAGCACAACAATGAGTTTGAGGTGTTGACTTGGCCTCCAAATTCTCCAGATCTTAATCCAATCGAGCATCTGTGGGATGTGCTGAACAAACAAGTCCGATCCATGGATGCCCCACCTCGCAACTTACAGGACTTAAAGGATATGCTGCTAACATCTTCATGCCAGATACCACAGCAAACCTTCAGGGGTCTAGTGGAGTCCATGCCTTGAAGGGTCAGGGCTGTTTTGGCAGCAAAAGGGGGACTAACACAATATTAGTCATAATGTTATGCCTGATGTGTGTGTGTGTGTATATATATATATATATATATATATATATATATATATATATATATATATATATATATATATATATAGAGATGCACTGATTTATTGGCAATAATCAGTATCGGCTGATATAAGCAGTTATTTTCACCAATAAAAACATGATCAAGGCCGATTATATCGTGTCAATCAAAAGGGGGTGGGAAAATGTGTCAGACTGCAACTCATACTGCGTATAAAGAAAATGTGTGTTGTGCTGAATTTAGGGCAAGTTAATAAGACAATAATGCATTAACAGTAAAAAAAAAAAAAATTATCACAAAAAACTTAACAAAGTACCAGCTTTCAAATTCTGTCAATTTTATCACTGAATTCAAACAATAAATGGCTTTTTGATGCTCTTAAATGTGACGTGACGGATCGCTGTAGCCGCCTCTGTTCAAGCAGCAACCTGGGGTCGTCTCTTCCACTTTAATACAAGTTATAGCACGAAAAAACATATGTAAACATCAAAAGATATGTTGAAAGATACAGTACAACTTAACAAACGAATCATGTCTCATGCAATCAATCAGTGTTTCAACCGTGGAAAGACGTCAATAAAACAGCTTGTGATGTCATGTAAAATTGTATTTACCATAGGAAAGTTATCCAACTTATTTACTGTAAATTCTATATATGCATGTTTGAATAAATTTTATGTTTAAGTGTTTATGAAAACTACCTTATGTGCAACTGAGTTGCAAGCGATAAAAGAATACAAATTCTCTGCCATGATTAAAATATTTTATATTAATACATATTTTATTAATATTAATACATTTAAAGACCTTTTCTTTATTATTTGTACAATAAAAATGTCAGTGCTATGTTGGATCATTTGATTTCCAATGTAAAGTGGGCTCTGAATCAAATCCTTTTATGAACTACTGCTTTAAACCGTTTTTGGTTTTTCAAATCAAGACCCTTGATACTTTTACTTCAGTGACTTGTGTGGTCAGTTTCAAGAGAAGTTAGAAACATCAATCGATTGTTTTAGACATTTGTGCTACTTTAGATCTAATGCCAGCATTGTTTCAGAGAGAAGGCAGATAAATCTTTAGTTTTAATAGTGTCTCTTAGTTCACATGCCAGAGAGGCAAAATGAAGCCGTAATTACAAGTCTTAATTGATGTGTTTTTACCTTGATAGACCATAGCTCTGCTCTCCTTGCTCTTTTCAGACTGTGGCTTGGCTTGCTGTTGTTTGCTCTATATTTCTCTGTGTATTGATTGCTATTATGGCAAATCCAATGGGCACAATAGAACTCTATCAGCAAAATACAGGTTAATTATCTTGAGGTCAGGCGGTCTCAGATGCACACAAAGGGCTTATCCTCTTCACACATTACAACCTAACATTAAATCGTGAGCACAAATTATCACCAAGGTTTTTTTTTTTTTTTTTTTTTCATTCAGCAAATGAACTGGCAATTGGAAGGAAAGGAGTGTTTATGCAGCGACATCTGAGAGTTTAAATGTTTGGCAACTTTTGTCCTCTTTTAAAAAGCCATTTGCTCTTTATTATCAAAATTATTATCTCCGACTATTATTCAGGGCTTTATGGTACATATTAGATCATGGTAAAGGATTTTTAGTTTATACAGTGTGAAATTATTTTTACTAATTGAGATTTTACTCTTATTATAAACACACTCATTCAACAAATAAGAAGCCACGGAAGCCAGAATCTTTCTTTTCAGTGGTAGTGAAACCTTTGACTGAAGGCAAAAAGTGATATTTTTGCTAAGTGGAGTGGGAAGCTGTCGGACGTTTTACTTATGCCTGACTGATTGGCCTTATAAGCGGCCGAGAGGCCCGTCAATGAGCTTGAGTTAATGGCATTGATTGTGGATATTGTGCTTTTTCCCCGGCTCCTGCAGGGACTCCAGTGAATCGGATTCCTATCATGGCCAAGCAGGTGTTGGATCTCTACACTCTCTACAAGCTTGTCACAGAAAAAGGCGGCTTAGTGGAAGTCATCAATAAGAAAATCTGGCGCGAGATTACCAAAGGCCTGAACCTCCCTACCTCCATCACCAGTGCGGCTTTCACCCTCCGAACACAGTGAGTGAGATAACTTCAGACGAGAACAACTTGTTGATAACTGCCAGTAGATTCTTGTCTATCTTGTCCAATTCAATTATCTGCTTTTAAAATAGAGAGAGTGAAGACAGTGTATTTGACAGTGTTTGGTAGAAAGTGGTTTTACAAAGATATATTTGTACAGCAAAATAATGCTGCTGTGTAAGCATTGCACTTTCTTGAATCAGCACAGTGTGAGTTTAATAAAGACTGGGGCTCGCTATTTAACTTTAATATAGTACTTTAATTTTGTATTAACCAATATTTTAATTTAATATAGTAAATTAATGATTATCAAATGCACCATTCATGGTGAAAGAATCTAAAAACACAAAACAACACAGTGGCCAAAGACATTTTCCATGTGTATAAATGGGTCAGACATCGAACACAAGAACCCATCCTGTGTGAACAAGACACATTGGCACGCTTGATTGCAAAATGGATTGCTGTGGACAATATATTGACTTTAGAAGCTGATTTTTGTTTATCCAGTGCTTTATTCATAACACATTATATTACACAAATGTATTTACATTTTTCTCAGTAAAAATATTGATACACTACCATTCAAAAATCTGGGGAATGCAAGATTGTTTAATACTTCTGAATGTATTATTAAACGATCTTATGTTCACTAAGCCTGCATTTATTTGAATACACTAAAAACAGTAATACTGTAAAATAGTATTACAATTTTCAGCATTGTTACTCCAGTCTTCAGTGTCACATGATCCTTCAGAAATCATTCTAATATGCTGATTTGGTGTTCAAGAAACATTTATTTTTATTATTATCAATGTTGAAAACAGTTATGCTGCTTAATATTTTTGTGGAAAAACATAACACTTTTTTCCCAGATTTTTTTAGGATTCTAGTGAAAGTTAAAAAGAACTGCATTTATTTGAAATATAATCCATTTGTTACTCTCATTGTTTATCAATTTAACGTTGTTAAATAAAAGTATTAATTTCTTAAAAATCTTACTGACCCCAAACTTTTGAATGGTAGTGTGTATGAGTAATTGTATTTTAATTTGATTAATTATTTAATTGTTGTCATATAATTAATTTGATTACATTTTACCTGATAAAGAGAGTTCAACTTTCCCAATATATTACATTTGAATAAATGTTACTTTTGACTCAATTTACACTTTAGTGAAACATTATGTTGTTTTTATATGTGGTGGAAATATACTAGTTCTGTTTCTACTTTCTATGTAAATCCTTGACCTGCTTGAGGAACACATGAACTTGTTTGTGCATGTCCACTCCCAGCACTGTCATTTAACACAATTACATTACTCTCAAATACATCCAAGAGACCTGTAGGCTGTCATAAGAAAACACAATGGACACAATAGCAATCATTATTCAGTTGATCATGAACTATTAAAAATGCTCTTTATGTAGACGGTTGAACAAACAGCTCTCATCCAGGTCATGTAAATAGAGAAATGTAGGAAATCTGGTTCCCATTCAGTCGGTCACTCTTCAAGATTCAAGATTCAAGAGTTTTATTTGTCACATACACAGTTATATACAGAATATACAACCGGCAGTGAAATGTAAACAGGTCCGCTCCATGGACAGTGCAAATTCACAGTTAAAAACACAAGGAAGAAATTATAATAGAAATAGGATATAAAAAAAAAAGTACTATATATATATATATATATATATATATATATATATATATATATATATATATATCTGTAGAATTATAAATAATAATCAAGTCAAGAGAAAAAAAAGGTAACAAATAAGGATAAAGTGGAATAAAATAATTGAAGTAGACTTTGCAGTGAGTAAACTGTAGACTTATAAATATGTGGTTAACAAATGTATAAAGAGTATAATGTGCAAACAGGTTTATAACAGGTTGTTACACAGTAACAACGAGAACAGAAAGTGCAGTGCAATGTCAGTGTATCGATGTTTATCCTGACGTGAAGTCACGTGATGTTAAGTGACTGAGTTCAGGAGTCTGATGGCCTGGGGAAGAAGCTCCTCCTGAGTCTCTCAGTTTTGGCCATCAGGCTTCGGAAGCGCTTACCAGATGGTAGCAGCGTGAAATGAGGGTTTGCAGGGTGATTAGAGTCCTTGATGATCTTGGTAGCTCTACCTTTGCAGCGTTTGGTGTAGACGTCCTGCAGAGACGGAGAGCTGACCCTGAGATACGCTCGGATAAGCGCACTACTCTTTGCAGGGCTTTGCGGTCATGACTGGTGCTGTTCCCATACCACGCTGTGATGCACTGAGTTAAAACACTTTCTATCGCCCCTAAATAGAAAGTTTTCAGGATAGCTGGTGAAACCCTGAATTTCCTCAGCTGGCGCAGGTGGTACAGTCTTTGCCTGGCTTTTTCACCTGTGTCTGAATGTGAGCAGTCCAGGTCAGGTCCTCGGAGATGTTTACTCCCAGGTACTTGAAGCTGCTCACTCTCTCTACTGGTGACCCGCTGATCATGAGGGGGGAGTATGTCCGTTGCTGTCTCTTCCTGAAGTCCACAATCATTTCTTTGGTCTTGCCAACATTCAGAGAGAGACAGTTGTCCTGGCACCATGATGTTAGATGCTCCACCTCGTCCAAGTATGCCGTCTCATTGTTGTTGGAAATGAGGCCCAGGACAACAGTATCATCAGCAAATTTGATGATAGAGGTGGAGCTGTGTGTGGACAAACAGTCATGCGTGTAGAGAGAGTAGAGCAGGGGGCTCAGGACACAGCCCTGTGGAGCTCCCACACTCAGGGTGATGGAGGTGGAGGTGGAGGTGGACTGGCCTATTCTCACCACCTGAGGCCTGCCAGTGAGGAAGTCCTCAATCCAGTGGCAGAGAGAAGGATTCAGGCCGAGATCCAGGAGTTTGGAGGTTAGCTTGGTGGGAACTATGGTGTTAAAGGCTGAGCTATAGTCAATAAATAGCAGTCTTACGTAGTTCCCACTTTTGCTGTCGATGTGAGTGAGGGAGGAGTGGAGGACATGAGAGATGGCATCTTCAGTCGATCTATTGGGACGATAGGCAAACTGAAGAGGTCCAAAGTGTCAGGAATGAAGGCGCAAATGGTGTTTTTAATGAGTCTCTCAAAGACCTTCATGACTATAGGCGTGAGAGCCACTGGACGATAGTCATTTAGGCAAGAGGGTTTACTGTTCTTAGGGACAGGGATGATGGTGGATTTTTGAAGGAGGTGGGGACCACAGATGTAGCGAGGACTCATTAAAGATAGATGTAAACAACCCGGCGAGCTGATCAGCACAGGACCGCAGAACACGACCTGAAATACCATCCGGCCCGGCAGCTTTCCTGGCGTCCACACGCTTGAGTGCTCTCCGAACTTCATCCTCTGAGACAGAGATCACGTGATTGTTGCTGCTCTGAGTAATTCCTCTGACGCGCCACTTGGCGGAGTCGCGTTACGCGTTACAGTCAAAGCGAGCATAGAAAGAGTTTAACTTTCGTTCACGAGCAACGGATCAGCGCTTGCCTCTGCAGAGGATTTAGATCCAAAAGAGCAGATGGACCTCAGACCTTGCCACATGCGCGCGCGAGTCGTTGAGTTGGAAATGAGACTCCACTCGGTCTTTATAACGGAGTTTTGCGGCTTTAACTGCTCGTCTGAGAGCATAGCAGGACGATCTGTATTCATTCATATTCCCTGAATGGAGACCGGCGTTGTAAGCAGCAGTGCGTGCGTTCACTGCCGCGCTGGATTGAATTGTCCACCACGGTTTCTGATTTGAGAAGGGCGTTATTGTTATTGTTTGCGTGGCTTGCTCTGTAAGCGCGTTGATGAAGCAAAGCGCCACGTCTGTGAACTCGCTTACGTCAGCTGAACTCGCTCGGAACATGTCCCAATCCACATCGCCCAGAGCTGCCTGTAGCGCGGTCTCTGAGTGGGGTGACCAACGCTTAACTTCCCGCCTCACCGGGGGTTCCTGGAGGAGCTTTTGTTTGTATTCGGGAGTGAGGAAAATGGCGGCATGATCCGATTTGCCAAGCGCTGGAAGTGACCGCGCTTTATAGGCGTTCTTAAGCGGAGAGTAGCAGTGATCCAGTGTGTTTGCTCCTCGTGTGGGGCAGGAGGCGTGCTGATGAAAGTTTGGCAGGACTTTCTTTAGGTTTGCTTTGTTAAAATCGCCCGCGACAATGAATGCCGCGTCGGGATGTTGGTTTATGATGCCGCTGGCAACATCATGAAGGCCAGATAAAGCCAGCGCTGTGTCTGCCTGCGGTGGGATGTAAACGGCGGTCGCGACAACCGCAGAAAACTCCCTAGGCAGATAGAATGGGCGGCAGATGATTGTTAAATGTTCCAGATGAGGCGAGCAGGACCGCGAGAGAATGGTGATGTTCCTGGGATCGCACCATTTCTTGTTGATCATGAAACACACTCCACCGCCTTTGGATTTACCGGCCTCGGCTGTTCTGTCCATCCGAAAAACAGAGAAGTTCTCCGACGGCGTCACAGCTGTGTCCGGGACCGCGGGCGTGAGCCATGTTTCAGACAAACAATAGATGTTACAGTCTCTCATGTCCCGTTGAAAACTTATCCTGGCTCTAAGATCGTCCATCTTATTATCCAAGGATTGAACATTTGCTAGAAGAATGCTCGGGAGAGGAGGTCTGAATGCCCTTTTCCTCAGTCTGTTACGGATACCAGCACGTTTCCCACGGTGTTTCTTTGTTCTACGCCGCTGGCTCTGTCCATTGTTCAACTCGCCGTTGCGAAGAATCTCAGATGGCCACAGAGGATCGGCGAAAGTGTCCTGAAACAGTCCAGTGTAGAGGTAACCAATGTCCAAAAGAGTTTTGCTGTCGTAGTAGATCAATGCAGATGATAAGTTTGTAAAAATTGAGAGTAAAAGAAAGTAAAATAGTAAATAAAAGCACAGTCTTCGCGGAGCGACCTGAACGGCGACCGAACACGGCGGCGCCATTTGAGAATCTCGACTCTCGACGCCACGTCGGAGTACCGACGAATAGGAATCTCGCTCGCGAGAGCCAATCTACTTCGAGTGTAACTAAAACGAGCCAATGCACATTGGCATGCAATGATTGCACCAGGTGCTCATGCCATGCTGTGCGGGTATAAATGAGACACAGGTGATTGCATCAAATTAGCATTTTGCTTCGGAGCCGAGTGGTAGATGGTTACGCCAGCTATCACTCCTTACCTCGCAGTGACTGAAGCAGAGCCGCCTTTCCGAAGCGATCTCTTCAGTCGGTGTTGGTGTGACGGCACTGCAGCGGGTCGTGTGGTTTCGATCATCTCTCTTTGTTGTTCGTTAGAACGATCACAAGGGCTGTTCTCACAGCTGGTTCGGTGCGCTAGGTGGAGAGCGCTAAAAAGCCGTTCCCACGGCTGGTAAGAGCGCCCTCGTGAGAGAGAGCGCGCACGTCAGGCTGCACTACCCCCTGACTGTGTCGCCGCGACCCCTCCCCCTGCGTGCTTCAGATAGAGCTTAAGAGCTTGCACAGATAGAGCTTGCGTCTTTTTCAAGATGACATTCTATCTGTGTGTTTCTGGATGCAGTGGTTTCCTGTCACCGAGGGATGGTCATCAGTGCTGTATCTCGTGTTTGGGCGTTCAGCATGCTGAGGCAGCGCTGGTGGATGAGTCATGTTCTCACTGCGGGAACATGACCATCTCGGAGTTGCGATCGCGGCTCCGTCTCGCAAGGGGCGGAGCCCCCGTGCCTCTGCCTTGATCTAACCCTCCTCAGAGGGTTACTTCAGGCAGTAGCCCGGCTGATTTGAGGGTTACAGTGAGCGCGTTTCCCCCAGGGAACCAACCCCCGGGGAACCCTCATCCCTCTCGCACTCTGCAGCCAGTAGAGCTGCCATTGGAACGCGGTGGGCCGTCCACGAGATGTGCATCATCCGTATCCTTTAGGGCTCCCCTTGAGGACCAGATGTCCCGGAGGTGCACGAGGAGCTCACGAGGTCGTGGACGGCACCTTTTACTGCCCGAAACCGGCCTAGTGGATCCTCCTCCCTCACCACCCTCGATGGCGGACCTGCAAAGGGATACACGCAGGTTCCTCCCATGGAACGGGCCGTTGCTATGCAACTGTGCCCTAACTCCACTTCCAGGGGGAACCCGTGTCTTCCCTCCAAGGCCTGTAGGTACTCGTCCGATCTGATCGGGAAGGCCTACCAGGCTTGTGGAGAGGCAGGCTCCGCCTACACGCTATGGCGGCGTTGTTGCAGGTCCATCAGGCCCAGGCACTGAAGGCCCTGCACGAGGGTGGTCACGATCCCGCAGTTCTTCAGGAACTGAGAACCGCAACGGACCTTGCGCTTTGTGCGACGCGAAGGTTACGGCGCGGGCCGTGGGTCGTGCGATATCCACCATGGTGGTCCAGGAACGCCATCTCTGGCTGTGTCTGGCGGACATGAGGGAGACCGACAAAGTCAGGTTCCTTAACTCCCCCGTCTCCCAGACTGGCCTTTTCGGCGACGCGGTCCAGAGCTTCGCCCAGCAGTTCTCGGCCGCACAGAAGCAGACTGAGGCGATCAGTCACATCCTGCCACGGCGGTCAGCTGCTGTCTCCACCCCGCCGCCGGCAGCGCCTCAGCCTGCTCGTCGCCGAGGGCGGCAGCAGGCCGCCCCGCCCGTCCAGGGGCCTGCCAAGAGGGGTGGCAAGGCCAAGGGCAAGCGCTCCTGAGACGGGCGACCCGGAGATGAGGAGGACTGCTCTTCTGGAGACGGTGACCGCACCGCTCCATCCCCCGGAGGAGGGCCGGGAGGAGAATCTTGTGTTCCGTTTTGTTTCTGTACCCAAATTCTCAATAAAAAAGCAGTTTCTTCCATCTCCAGGTCCTCAGGGGGCTCGGAAAGTTGTGGCCGGTCAAACGCCGGACCACACTCATCCTTCCCCTTCGCCAGCAGGCAGCAGTGGACATCCCCCTCACGTTCCTGCTGCCCACCTGTGGAATCAGGTAAGTGTGGCACGGCACACTCTCACCTCGCTGCGGGCCGCCTCCACGAGACAGCCGCCCCAGCCGGTACCTGCATTCCACCCGCTGCCCCACGGTGGGTACGCGCGGTGGTCCCTATGGTCCCGCTTGTACGGTCCCTGGGAGCCTGGCTAGCGCTCCCCGCTCCGTCTCGCTGGCTCATTCGGACCATCAGGCTCGGCTACGCGATTCAGTTCGCCCGGCGCCCCCCCAGGTTCAAGGGCGTCCGCTTTACTTCGGTGAATGCCACAGATGCCCATGTCCTGCGTGCGGAGATCGCTGTCCTGCTGGCGAAGGACACGATAGAGCCGGTCCCTCCAGCCGATATGAAGACCGGCTTCTACAGCCCATACTTCATTGTACCCAAGAAAACCGGTGGGTTACGGACAATCTTGGACCTGCGAGTCCTGAATCGGAGCCTCCACAAGCTACCGTTCAAGATGCTCACGCAGAAACGCATTTTCGAATGCATCCGTCCCCAAGATTGGTTTGCAGCGATCGACCTGAAGGACGCGTACTTTCATGTCTCGATCCTTCCTTGACACAGGCCATTTCTGCGCTTTGCGTTCGAGGGTCGAGCATATCAGTACAAAGTCCTGCCCTTCGGGCTGGCCCTGTCCCCCGTGTCTTCACGAAAGTCACGGAGGGGGCCCTCGTGCCCATGAGAGAATGGGGCGTTCGCATCCTCAACTATCTCGACGACTGGCTCATTCTAGCACAGTCCAGGGATCAGTTGTGCGCGAACACAGGGACCTGGTGCTCAGACACCTCAGCCAGTTGGGTCTTCGGGTCAACTGGGAAAAGAGCAAACTCACCCCCGTGCAGAGGATCTCTTTTCTCGGTGTGGAGTTGGATTCGGTCGAGTGGACAGCGCGCCTCACAGTGGAGCGTGTCCAGTCAATGCTGAACTGCCTGAACACGTTTCAAGGCAGGATGACGGTTCCACTGAAACAGTTTCAGAGGCTCTTGGGGCATATGGCAGCCGCGGCAGCAGTAACACCGCTCGGCCTGCTTCATATGAGACCGCTTCAGCATTGGCTACACGGCCGAGTCCCGAGATTGGCGTGGCAACGCGGCACTCACCGGGTGAGCATCACACCGGCCTGTCGCCAGTCCTTCAGTCCGTGGTCTGACCCCTCGTTCCTTCGGGCTGGAGTGCCCCTGGAACAGGTGTCCAGGCATGCTGTGGTTTTCACGGATGCCTCAGCCATGGGCTGGGGAGCCACATACAACGGGCATGCAGTGTCAGGGGTTTGGACGGGCCCGCACCTGCATTGGCACATCAATTGCCTCGAGTTGCTAGCAGTACATCTTGCTCTGAGCCGCCTCAAAGGACGGTTACGGGGCAAAGATGTACTGGTCCGCACGGACAACACTGCGGCCATTGCGTATATCAACCGACAAGGTGGTCTGCACTCCCGTCGCATGTCGCAACTCGCCCGCCATCTCCTTCTCTGGAGTCAGAAGTGTCTGAGGTCGCTTCGGGCCATTCATGTCCCTGGTGTGCGCAACCGTGTGGCCGACGAGCTCTCACGAGCTGCGCTCCCAGGGGAGTGGCAACTCCACCCCCAGGTGGTTCAGCTGATCTGGAGACAGTTCGGGGTGGCACAGGTTGACCTGTTTGCTTCCCCAGAAACGTCCCACTGCCAGTGGTTCTATTCGCTGACCGAGGGTACACTCGGCACGGATGCCCCTGCGCACAGCTGGCCCCAGGGGCTGCGCAAATATCACGTTTCCCCAGTGAGCCTACTTGCACAGACACTGTGCAAGGTCAGGAGGACGAGGAGCAGGTCCTGTTGGTGGCGCCGCACTGGCCCAACGGACCTGGTTCCCAGAACTTATGCTCCTCGCGACAGCCCCTCCTTGGCCGATTCCTCTGAGGAAGGACCTTCTGACTCAGAGACGGGGCACCCTGTGGCACCCGCGTCCAGACCTGTGGAAGCTTCATGTCTGGCCCCTGGACGGGTCGCGGAGGTTCTAGGTGACTTACCCCAAGAGGTAGTTAACACCATCACTTCGGCACGTGCACTGTCTACAAGACAGGCTTACGCCTCGAAGTGGAACCTGTTCGTCGAGTGGTGTTCTTCTCGCCGAGAGGTCCCCCGAAGATGTTCGATCGCGTCTGTGCTTTCCTTCCTGCAACAAGGGTTGGAGTGTAGGCTGTCGCCCTCCACCCTCAAGGTCTATGTTGCTGCTATATCCGCCTATCACAACCACGTAGAAGGTAAGACGGTTGGGAAGCACGACCTGGTCGTCAGGTTCCTTAGGGGGGAGAGACGGTTAAATCCTCCTCGACCCCCCTCCATACCCTCTTGGGATCTTGCTCTGGTGCTCCGAGCACTCCAGAATGCCCCATTCGAGCCTTTGCAGTCAGCAGAGCTAAAGATTCTGTCTATGAAGACTTTGCTGTTGGCTGCATTGGCCTCCATCAAGAGGGTAGGGGACCTGCAGGCATTTTCGGTCGACGAATCGTGCTTAGAGTTCGTTGGGGGATCCCATATTTTCTTCCACGGTTGCTCCTACGGGAAGCCCGTGTCTTTCCCTTGGGAGAGCCTTCCCGTCACCGGGACTGAGCCCCCTCCTCCCTTGCGGGCTACGGCTCAGCATTGTACTCCACATAACTCCTCCGGGGTACGATGTGGGCTCCGCAGCGGCCCCTTTTCTAGGGCACGCTTTCCCAGTGTCATCCAATAATCACTGAGCAGGGTCATGCGGAACAGCAGTGATGGGCTTCCTGGTGTGTGCCCCGTCTCATCAGGTAAGAGAGCTCAGGCGGCTCACACTGGGCACTGGAAGGGGGCAGAGGCCATGGCACTTTGGTAGGGATTCCTATTCGTCGGTACTCCGACGTGGCGTCGAGAGTGACCGACTGAATGGGAACGTCTCGGTTACGTATGTAACCCTCGTTCCCTGAAGGAGGGAGCGGAGACGCCACGTCCCGTCGTCATGTCCTCTGTACCCTGCTGGGGTGCCTGCCTACCTACTCGGCTCCTCAGCAAAAGGCTAATTTGATGCAATCACCTGTGTCTCATTTATACCCGCACAGCGTGGCATGAGCACCTGGTGCAATCATTGCATGCCAATGTGCATTGGCTCGTTTTAGTTACACTCGAAGTAGATTGGCTCGCGAGCGAGATTCCTATTCGTCGGTACTCCGACGTGGCGTCTCCGTTCCCTCCTTCAGGGAACGAGGGTTACATACGTAACCGAGACGATTTCATAGCACTGTAGAGAGGGAGAATGTGCACTCACTACATTATGGTTTCATGTTCCTCCCTTCTTTTTTCCAAGATGTAAATGACATAGTTAGTCTATGCATTAAATATATATTAGGGTGACTATTAAAACAGTATATATACTGTTCAAAATTAAGACAAAATATTTCTGTTTGTCAGCTGTAAGTGGAACATATAGTGATGAACTACACTTGTGGTTACTCTACTATTACACCTGTGCATAGCCGCACAGACATATTTTATCAGGGGGGTGCTGGGGAGAGGGGCTTGATGTTGTGGGGCGGTGCCTCAGTGAGAAATTTTAAACAAAATCCTAATATTAAATAATATTATGAGGACAGAGTTATATGAGATTGCTCAGAATTCATGATTATGAAATTAGCAGCACAAAAACCTGCATCTTAACTTATGATACTCAAATGTAGTTTGGAACTCAGGAGTAATGCCGATGAACTCTATATTCAGTTGTATTACAAAACTTTATTCTGTCATCTTAAATTCCAATGCAGACAAACAGCTGTTGGCAGGGGGTCGTGCAACATCTACTGTTTATTAGCTGTAGTGTCATTGTGATTAGGTTGTATATCATAGAATGAGTTTCATGTTCTGTCTTTTGTTCTCTACAGGTATATGAAGTACCTCTATCCTTATGAATGTGAAAAGCGGGGACTGAGCTCTCCCGGGGAGCTTCAGGCAGCTATCGACAGCAATCGTCGTGAGGGGCGGAGACAGAGTTATGGCTCCACCATCTTCAACTACTCCTGTGGGCACCCCCCACACTGCTGGCTTCCCCCAAACTCCAGATGCCCCACATCAGCATGCCCACTCCCAATGGTGGGCACATGACTCAGAACTCTATTATCAAGAAAGGTATGTGTTTGTTTCTGTTTTGCACAACATATTTATTCTTACATAATATAGACTAAGGAGGCAAATCAAATAATAAAAGTAATTAATAAAAATGAAATTAAATGATCTATAATATAACCATTATAAACCAACTAAAAGTTATAGTATATATTAATTTGTTGATTTTGAAAAAAGAAGAGAGAAAAATTTCCTCATCAGGAAACTGAATGTTATTGCAGACCATCTAAATTACAACCTAGATCCTCCAAAGGAGAAGTCATCTCTCTTACACAATAACAGTGCCACTTCTTACTCACGCTTATTCCATGCTGTGGCCTGAATGGTCATCAGAGTAGACAGGAAACAGCTTGCAGGACTTCCTCTTGCCCACTCTGCCAGTTTCCGCATCACACAAGCAGGAGCAATGAAACACAAAGAGACGTGGGCTGCTTCATGATTCAGTAATGTGCCCATGTGGAAAAGGACAAGTCACGCAACTCTTCAAGGATCAAAGACCCTTACGAATCTGACAGTATTTATAGCGTTTACAAAGCAGCTTTAAATAGATCTCATAGCTTACTGCATGACTAGTGTCATACTCGCACTTCCCTGAAGGGATGTTATTTCTAAAACGTAATGTGTGGAATAAAAAGCTGTATTCAGAATGAGCAACTTCCTTGCCATTTGCAAAACCGTTTTACAGTAAAAAAAAAAAAAAGAAATAAAAAGTTTTGCCGTATCAGGTAGTATCAGAATTGTCAGATAAATAAAAAAAAAACTAAAACATTAGGAGCAGTAGGATTTATGCTTTTATTCAGCAAGGACACATTCAATTGAACAAAAGTGGCTATTTCAAGATATATGGTATAAACCAGAGGTCTTCAACCCTGCTCCTGGGGACCCACTGTCCTGCAGAGTTTAGCTCCAACTCTAATCAAAGACAGCTGAAGCTAATCAAGATCTTCAGGATCACTTGTTGAAAATACACAGGCAGGTTTGCTGAAGCAGGTTGGAAAGAAACTTTGCAGGACAGTGGGTCCCCAGGAGCAGGGTTGAAGACCTCTGGTATAAACTAAGGTAAAAAAATGTCTTAGCAGGGTAACATCTACCTGTGAAATAATGGTAATTGTTTCAAGAAGTTGGTACTTTCCCCAAGATATAGATGGTTCACAATTTTTGGTTTGTTGTTAAAGTGTTCTGCCACATGAAAATGTTTGAGATGCACTGTCTTTGATTCATGTATACACAGACTTCATGATGCTGTCTTGCCCCACAGAGGACTCTATGCTGTCCAACTGCCTGACTAACAGGGTGGGCATCCCTGTGTCTTTGGCCAGCCACCACAGTGCAGCCCAGGCGGCAGCGGCTCAGGCTGCAGCTGCAGCAGCTGTGCAGGCGGCCGCGTTGGAGCAGCTACGGGAGAAGCTGGAGTCTGGAGAGCCACCGGAGAAGAAAGTGATGCTCATGGCAGAAGAGCAGCAGAGGATAATGCAGCATGCATTGCAGCAGAATCTCTTCGCCATGGCAACCCAGCTACCCATGAACATCAAACTGAACAACAGAGGTGGGTGCAATGCAAAGATGATTCTCATATATTTTTGGCCAGTATATGTTTTCACAAAAATCTCTATTTTAATTTAGTGTGGAAAAAAGTAAGGTGCAAACTTGTGTGTGGGTATATTATAAATGGCAGTAAAGTGAAGTGTTTCTCTAGAATGACCCATAAAATCCTGTGGACTGAGTCAATAGTGAGACGAGAGAGGGCATTATGGGTTAAATAATGTAGATTAGGGCAGAGGAGTTTATTAACTCCAGGCTGAGTAAGGATCACAAATAACCAACAGCATATACATGACAAAACATTAGCCCTACAATTTAGCATTTTTGAGGTAATTAATGAAAAACACTTCATTGATGAATAATTTATAAATGACCTATTCTTTTTTGTTCTTCTTTTTTTATGACACTAAGTTAAGGATCACCTGTGAGAGAGGTTTATGAGACATTCTCAAAAATGTCTCAAAAAAATAAAACATTTATTTAATTAGGTGTGAATGAATGGTGAAACGTTACTGATGAAGAAAAGTGATTTCTGTCAGGCCGTTTGTCTAATGTTAATGATTTCAGTGCACCTTCATCACTTAATGACAGAGTGTGTGCCATGATTGCAGGCTGGTCATGAGTAATGTTTTGTTGTCTTCTACGTGACTGTTACTCTTATACCACCCATAAAACCAAGAGCCTCGTTATATGGTGGGACAATGTAGCGTAATTCTATAATGCTGAGCAGGACTTTCACACAGAAATACTCTGCAATTTAAAGATTATATTAAATGTTATTTTGTGTAACCTGCACACAGGTATCCAGAGTAATGACAGAGTAAAACTGAAAGTCCTGACAGATGCTAACTTCTTGGATATGTGAATCCACATGTTATTTTTATTTTATTTTATTTTTTACAACAAAAAAAATGAATCTAATGGTCTGCTAAAGGGATAATTCACACAAAATGAAAATTGTCATCATTTACTTTTAATGTTGTTCTAACCCATAAGACTTTTGTTCATCTTCAGAAAACAGATGAAGATATTTTTCTGTCCCTCCATTGAAAGTCTATTCACCCAAAACTCTGAAGCTTCAAAACGTTTGTAAAGAGATCGTATAATAAAGCCATATGAATCGAGTGGTTTAATCCAAGTATTGTGAAGAGAAATTATCACTTTATATGATGAATAGATCAAATTTTGGCTAGTGTTCACATATAAACATTTATCGGCGAACCTACATGGAGCATTAAAGTTTGGTTAAGGGAAGCTCAATCATTCTTGCTTGATGTGCAAGAACCAATGAGGTTCATTCTTATGTGCTGCGCTTATGTTTTGAAGCATCAGCGTTTTGGGTGAATTGATCTTCATTTGTTTTTAATTTGTTCGAAAGTCTTATGGGTCTGGAACGGCATGACGGTGAGTAAATGATGACAGGATGTTCATTTTCTGGCAAATTATCCCTTTAATGTATTTCTTTTGAATACTTTGTGTGTAATGTTAACATTTTGATTACAGTGAAGAAATGTTTATGGCGCAGACACTCTGTGCAGTTCCCTATCTAGAGAAGTGAAAGCGCAATCTTTTTGACAGTTATCACCTCCCTCCCCCCCTTAAACTCTTTTAATAAACCCCTCCTTATCCTGTCACTCATGAGTTATCACCGATAGTTGGTGGCACGCTTCTCTTGCTTCTTGTGTTCCTTTTATAAATGCTCATATTGAGTTTTTCTCTTCCTCGCTCTCTGGCTCCTCTCTTGACAGATGATAGACAAGAGACTGCATTGAACCTGTCTACCAACGGCATTAGCAGCATCAACATGTCAATAGAAATAAATGGGGTTGTCTACACAGGTAAATAGAGCGCCGTTTGCTGATGTAATTGCAGGCAGGAAATTCAATAAGTTATAGCAGCACCCCCTCGCTTAGTCCTCCACACAATTTGATGTCTTTGCTATAAAATCCATCGTAATGAAGTGGCAAGTCCAATAGAGTTAAAAAAGTTAAATATCTTAAAATTGGGCCTGGGCGCCAGGAGGTCGATGGAGCTTATTGTCTTTCGTGCCCGAGAGAAAGGCCCTCCGCCTTAGCTAGATACAGTGCTTGTGCCTCATGTGCGAGAGACAGTAATTACTAGAAGATGGCTCATAAGCTTGCTGGGAACAGTTCAGGAGATCCTTTTTTTTTTTTTTTTTCATTGAAGGTTTGAGCCCTGTAAAAATGTACAGCCCTTGAACATACAGCTGAAGGATTTTCTAGGGCTAAAAATGAATGCCTTTATTTAGCACAATTAATAAAAAATTGTCCACGCCAAATCGCCATGAGAGCAATGGCACATAATGAGAAAGGGGCTGTTCGCACAGGATGCGTTCTTGTGGTTAAAAAGAGCTAGACGTGCGCAAATGAACAGAAACGAATTGCGAGACATTTAAATTTAACCAATTATCATGTGAAAATGATATTTTTAAAAATCCTGCTCTCATGGTACGTAACACAAAGATGTGACATTTACATAGGCCTGTGTGAACAGCACGTTAGTGTACTTCGGACAGATTGATAAATTGCCAGTGCAAGTTTGTGTTCAAAGGCATGAAAATAAAACTAATACATTTATTGGCTTCTAAAACTACTTTTTATAATGTCTACTATTCCATAATTTACTTTCCTGCCATAATAATACCTGAAATGATCTTAGTTTGGCCAGATATTCTCAGAAAATGTTGATGTATGCAATGAAGTGATCAATTCATGTAGCGTACCATGACATTTATTTAAATAAAACGTTTAATTAATTGTCCTCATCTCTTTTCAGTATCTTAGCTTTTCTTTAGTGAGCATCTGCACATTTTTTTCATATGGATTTTAAAAAAACTTCAATAATATACATATATTATTGTGCAAATGAAAAAAGTGCCACAAAAATATAAAGACAGATTTAGCAAGGGGGTGTTGCCAATGGTTTTGTTAGAATGATGGACCATATACAAAATATGTTTTAGATGAGCCTTTTTGACTGTTATACATGTAGTTTCTGTTATTGCATGAAAATATTACTAATAAAAGTATTTTATAATATTTCTCACATTATAAAAAATGTATGTGAACTACTGCTGTTGTGTTGTGTAAGGGTGGTTTTGATGTTTATATGCCTAAACATTAAACAAACTAAATATTTGTCTGCTGACTCCAGGGGTCTTGTTTGCCCGTAAGCCAGCCATTGGTTTCATGCCAGGCAGCCAACGAGTCCATCACCAACACAGCTCTCAGGGAAAGAGCAGCAGCCCAGGGCTCAGCACCAAGATGCAGCCGTCCTCCTCTTCCTCCTCCACCGCCTCCACACACGGACCAGCCACCTCCCCTTGAGCCTTCTCCCTGGCCCACAACACCTCTCTCACTCAACTCTCCCCCGACGTCAGATAAGGCAGGGTCTTTAGGTCATACTGTTGGACCAGTTTTTTCTGTCTCCTTCAATGTACAATGTACACTTTTTACTGTTTTCTAACCCTCCCCCTGCAATCAGGACAAGGAGTGTCCATCACCGAAAAAACTTCCATTTAAAATTAAAGGCTGAGCACCTACAGCTGATAGCCGCACATTTGAAGTGTGTTACATTTACATATGCAGCGAGTTGCAGCTTGTAATTTTGTTCTTCTGAGGACGTGTTATTCATTGTGGAGCGACTTAAACGTATTGCGTGACAATGCCATGAACACAAGGAGCGGTGTGACGCTCGAGAGGACGGGATGTTCCTCAGACAGAGCGCTGGCCTGCTTGGATGTTGCATCAAAGCAAGATTCTTCACTTTCCTACACAGATCTTAATTTTTGGCACAGGAGTCCATCCTCTTCGTCTTGTTGCATTCTTGAATTAAACAACAAGAGCTACTATCAGCTATTACCAAAGAGAATAAGAGAAACATATTCGATTTATCACCACCATCACACATATCTGATGCCATTGCAAACTATCAGAAAGTCACCATAATGAATTCAGTCAAGCTCAAATATTATTATCTTGATTTTAAGCAAAGCACATCCCATTTAACTTGAATATAAATAGTCAGGGAGAAAAGTTATTTACTGTACCACTGCTTAAATTTATGTTAGGAAAGAAAAAACATATTTTAATCCATCTACACAATCTTTAAAAGACAGAGAGAATCATAAATGCTTGCCATGTGTGCAAGATCAGCCATGTATAGCTTGATACTGAAGAGAGCAGACAGGATTATGTCTACTTTATTCTCTCATGAGTGGTTTTGGCCTGCGGCCGTGGCGAAATATATTCCATTGATTAGTGAGTTATTTGGGGAACACTTGTCGACAATGTTTAATGATTTTTCACCACATCAGCTTGTGTTTTATAGCAAAGCGTTTTAACTGTTCATTAAATGGTCTAGAAGATGGAAAAACGGGTCACACTGGTTAATACAGGTTTTAGAAGTCGGGGGTCAAGCGATATTGTGACGTGTGACTGTGAGCTGAACGTTGATCATAAAAAATGGTCGAGTACTTAAACCAGAAAAGAGAGGCTCTTGAGAAGAAGATTATGTGCCGTGAACAGGCTGAATGTGGCTCATCTTAGGCATCAGTTCATGAGGTGGGATCTCTGTTGTGAATAGAATCCAATTTTCATCAAGTTTTCAACAATGCACTTGCATTTGAGAGTTCACCTCTCGTCCTTTTATTCCGTTCTCCTTTTTTCTTTTTTTCTTTTTTTTTTGCTCACGCTCATTTATTTTTCTTCTCTTTTCTGTTGATAAGGAAATGGGAGGATTTTATTGTGTCATTTCTTTAATTTTTTTAGAATTCAGTAGACAATTTCAAGTTGTATTTATTATTACTTTTATTCTCTTCCTTTCATGTTTAATCTTGGGCTGTTTCAGTGCTTTTAGCAACATCACTTTTATTTAAAGAAAAAAAGTCATATTACAGCCTAATACCTCACAAATCCTAGAAACCTGTACACAGATAATAGATTATGAAAACAAGATATACCTCATTTATTTCATTTCTATTATTTTTATTGTGAAACCACTTGAAAATTGATGTTTTTTTTTCAACAAATCACTGGATTTTTGTTTTCTATTTTGTATTGTTTTACCAAAGAAGGGAAATATATAATGAACACACATCTACCTCATTTGTTATAGACTGTGCCAACAACATAATCACAGCAGCCAGTTTTTAATCATAGCCTTTCTGGTCCAAATTCACTTTTGCCTGCGTGATTTGTGCTGCAAAACCAGAGGCTGGACCACACTGGGCTCAACACAGCGTCATTTGCTTTGCTTGTTTGTTTATGTCAGTGGCATTTTTTTTATGCACGGAGGGAAATAAAATACCAGAAGGATTCTATTGTATGTATACCACTGCTCAAATCCATTCAATATTGATCTGATCGAGGTTCTTCTTTACAGTATCAATAGATGTTTGAATTAGACCTGAAAACATCTTATGAATCTTATCTTAAGTTAAACTGCAACCTTTGGCGTTTAATTAAGTGTTTTAGCTCACGGTTTGCAGCCGTTTCATTGATGCCAGTGTTTGAGTCATCATTTCTGTTCACAACATAATGTGGCTTTCAGAAAATGTATAACTTAATGTAAATCAAAACTAACAAAAAACTAAAAAATATATATATATATTTTATTTCATACTCTCTTTATTTGAATGTGGAGACATGCTCGAAACAGGACTTATTTTTACAAATACCAAAGATGTGGCAATTTTGTTGGGTTGACAATTTCCGACTAATACTGTCATTCTTAACTTTTAATCATAAGCAGCAGAGAAATGATTTCATTTGATCTTGCTGCAGCAAAATTTATCGGAGTGGATTTTATCCACTTGGATCAAAATGTTTTCCAAAAAAACAACAACAACAACAACAACAACAAAAAGATTATACAATTCTTCCCAGTGCACAAATGGCAATCTAAGAATGTAATAGCAGTTTCAGGCTTTTAGCACAACTAACGATTAATGAAACGAGTAAACCTGACCATCATTTTGTTGTTGTATAGAAGCAAGGATTAATGGAAATATATAGTCTATATTTATGTGGAATTACAGAGGCACAATCAATGCACAATTGTCTGATTCCTGTTGTTCGATGTAATTTACCTCTTGATCAGCGTATGAAGAGAATTTGGTCTTATTTAAAGAGCAAATCCTGGACGAACTCTGGAGTGCTTGCTGACTGTGAAGCAAAAACATGAATCGGAGTGATTCCGTAACCAAAGCTTTTACGAAACCACGCTCACAGGCTTACTGATGACGATGTTGGAACATTTGTTCATAAAAAGACTATCATTTTAATAAAGGTTAAGAAAAAAATGATTCACTCATGTGCTTAAAGAATAACATGTTGTTTACCTTGTTTAGCTATGTCAACGATGCTATGCTGGTAGATTTTAGATCCTATTATACGCTGTGTATGAAGCTTATTTTCCTTTTATTCACTTTGGATAAATCCAGTGCATTATGGGAAAGCTGGATTGTGGTGCTCAGGGGTTAAAAAAGAAGAAAAAAAACTGGTGAAAGATTTTTTTTTTTTTGTTTGTTTGTTTGTTTTGCCATTGACTTGTAGCATAATTAGAAATAAAGTACTGCTTTCCACCTTAATGTCCAGTTGAGTTTTTCTTATAACTGCTGTATTAAAAGCTTTATTGGAATATTGGATTTATTGGAAGTTTAATATTGGTATAATATTTAATATTGGTCTTACCTTTTTTGGAGTGAAAGAAGGTTGAACAAAAGCGCAGTGTTGTTTGAAATATACTGTCACGTTTGATCAATTTTATTTGTCCTTGCTGAATAAAAATATTAATGTCTTTTAAAAGAATCTTACTGACCCCAAACATTTGAACGGTACTGCATATGTTTGGCAGATGCTTTTATCTAAAATGTGAAATGATTTTAACACAAACTTGACAAAATCCACACTTTAATCCAGAGTTGAGCCATTGAAAACACAAAGAAGAGTAGAATACTAATGATAGGTCACTTAAGTGTTGGTCAGCCCATGCTTACTGACAAAGGACTGTTGAAAAGTTGTCCACTCAAAAGGCAAATTGAGCAACAAGTGTTCATTAATCAACAAGATGTATACAGCGCAAGACTGCCAATCTCATTATGTTCATATTAAAACATAATGAGATTGAGTCAGAAACAGCAGATGGTCCCAATTTAAAATAACAGCTGCTCTGTATTATAGAGAATATCAGCAATTTGTTTCCACAGTAACCACAAAATGGAAAAAGACGGAGACAGAAAAAGTTGACTCGGCTGGACAAAGGTCAAAATCCCGCACTGCAAACGCAGGCAATTAAACTAATGATGCCAGGGGTGTGTGCAGCATTAAGCAGCTAAAATGGAGTAAAGATCGCTTCATTAAGACCCAAGAACCTGATGTAATTAGGAGTAGGACCAAGATTAGTGTCTGTCAATGGTTTTGCCTGGGATTTGCAGGTAATAGAGTTATCATTGAGGCTCAAGGAGTGTTACATTACACTTCGGAATAAACAAAAACAAATTAGCAGCGTCGTCCAATAATGGGTTATCTTGTCAGGGCCTGACAGAAATCCATGCCCTATAACACAGTGTTAATTTTATGCATCACTGACAAGCACCTTCACAATCAATGGAGGTACTATAAAGTCAGGAGACCATCAATTCAAGTTCAGGACAGGTAGATGAAGAGTTTTGTGAGGCCAGTGTGTAATGGAATCAAAAGTTTTGTTTGTTAAATTTATTTTTCTTTTTTTCTTTTTTTTTACTTTAAAAACAACAAAATGCATTAAACACCTCAATCCATATAATAATTACAGCATCAATCTGAATTAAATTACATAGGCTAATGTGACCGGTTTCACAGACAAGGCGTAAGACAGAAATGCGTGTTTGAGCAGTCTTAACTGCTCAAACATATCATAAAATATGTCAGTGCCATTGTTTTGTCTCAAGATGCACACTAGTAATGTTTTTTTTGTAAGGCACGTTTAAAGCTACTTAATTGAACTAAGGCCTAATCCTGGCTTAATTTAAGCCCTGTCTGTGAAACCAGGCTATGAAGTTAAACTTGAAGTTGCATTAAAAAGTAAAAATTCACTTAAAAGCAGTAAAGATGGATCCAACTAATATTTATACAGCACCTAAAACGACCCTTCTTTTATCTACACATCTGAAACTTTTAGGTAAAGTACCCACATTTGTCTACTACAAATGGCAGCAATTTAAATTTCTCCAACTATATCACAGACTTTGTGAGATGATGACAAATACTAATTGGTCCTTTGTTTACGGGATAGGTTATAACACATACTGGGGTAAGTTGTAACAGGTAGACAAAATGCACAAAAACTAAAGGGTACTCCAAGTGATATGCCACAACAGCCGTTTTATTTTAAAAATGAATGGCTGCAACAATAAAATATGTGTGAATATGGGGAGTGTATGTGCATATTGTGTGTTTGTGCATGCACACGTGTGTGTTTGTTTGTGTATGTCTGTACGTGCACATCCATGTGTGTGTGTGTGTGTGTGTGTGTGAGAGAGAGAGAGAGAGCAAATTAATGTAAACATAGGCATTCTGTAGAATGATTAAAATCACAAAAATGTTCTTAGTTGTATGTAAGTGGATGGTTGTTTCAAAACACGTTACAACCTACCCCGCCACTGTCACCCATTGTTTAGCTAGCTGTATTAGCATGGTGCTTTGAAATTAGTGAGGCGGTTGATACACCATTCTTTACTAGAGAAACTACACTTTGACCTGATATAACTCATACAACATTATCTACAACGTTAGAAGTACTACACAAAATATTATCTTTTATTTTTTTAATTTTTTACTTTCTTACCATTTTCTGCTGTAGCTTCAGGAGAGATAGCAACACAGACTGGAAAACCTCCATGCGGGATCGTAAAGGAAGCCAGAGGAAACTGAAACTGTCATATGACTCCTATCTTATCCGTGATTCGTGGAATTGGTAGTGTTACAATTCTCCCCGTCTTAAAACTATACCCAGTCTCCCCTTCCTTTAATTTCAATAGGCTAGTCATGTGTAAGTGAAATTATCTTTTTTATCTTTTTATTTAGACAAGTGTTACTGACAGGCATTATGTGTCAAGAGGTTAGATCACTGTCTTGGGTCATCTGAGAACATCTAATCTGACTGCATATTTTCAGTTGTTTTTCTGTTGTCTGTTTCAATTTCATTTTAGTGCCTGAACTTCTGTTCCAGCAAGAGAACAATTGTACAATTGAGAACAATTGTAATTGATCACGATCTGCATTGAGGCTTCCTTAGTAAGAAAAGGAAAACTCACCCACCCTAAATCAAATGAAGCCACATTATTATGTTGTGAGTTGTTTTCACTCATCTTACACCTTTATGCACTGGCTGATGAGCCATTGATAAGATAAGCAACACCAAAGATGCTGTTTTCATCCACTGCTGTCCTGGTGACCATTGATTCAGCGGTGAACTTTCACCTCAGAGAGCAGGATTCCTCACTAGAATCAGCTCATGGCTGTCAGAGATGATTAGCTCAGCTGATCTAAGAGCACAGGCTTTGAGCTGTCAATACCAATTAGCAACCACAGCATATACCAGCGATGGTATCATGTTCTGAATACTGATTAATTCGCTTTTAACTTTGTGATTTCATAAAAGAACAACTTTATTCACATCTTTGCTTTGAGGAAGACAAGTATATTAAGTTAATTCAGAACAATAGTGATATCTTTGTCAGTTTATTGTCATCATAGACACATGATTGGATTCTCTATTTTTAACTGCGTGAGTGAACTAATAATAGTAAATATGAATAACTTCTATATCATTTGAAACATCCACCAATGATCTCAAGACATTTGAAAGATTTGTTTCTGAAATTCATTAAGTTATGTTACTTAGAGATCATGTCTACTTCCATGAAGAACCTTTAAAATCCATGGAACCTTTCCATTGTATAAAAGGTTCTTTATAACCAGGAAGTGCACATAACTGGTGCGCGCATGCGTGTAAAAAAAATAAATGATGCGCACATGAAAATGTGGAGGGAAGCGCTTTTGAGTACCAACATTTTTTTGGAGACAGGGACACGTTTACTTACTGGGTAGGATCTTTCTCCATCTCTGGTAAGACAGCAATCATGATGACAAGTGTGTTCATTAATTATTAATTGTGCAACAGATCGCAGTTCATCTGTGATCCGTGACGGTTCAGGCCTCACGGTTCGCACGCATTCACAGATGGTCTGCTAAGTTTAACCATCATAGAGTGAAAGTTTATCATTTGGACGTGTTTTATCTTGTCAATTCACATTCTAAAAAATGTTTAAATGCGGAAGAAGCGAAAATCAGGACTTGCGTGCTGTTATCTGTGCGCACAGCATTACTACACCTGAAAGCGCGCACGCAGAGAGAGAGAGAGAGAGAGAGAGAGAGCAATCGAACACAGAATCGATTCCTCTTTCACATTTACTTGCACTTGACACAAAATTATGTCAAAATAACGTCGAAACCGGATGTGTGTCACTATATTTGGTCCGTGCAGTCTTAAAGTGACAGCAGGCTAATATTCCTGCTGTTGTGTGTCATGTTAATAAAATAAAATAATACAGCTTTAACAAAGATTAACCTATGTTTAATTTCTACAGTGAACTAATAGTGTTATTTTACATTTAGGCAGTTTGTAGGATAAGTGTGCCACATAAAGTGGGAGCACTAAGCAGCATCTCCAGGTGTTCCTTTGAAAACCAGACCAAAAAAGTCATGTGCACCCCTGTTTATAGTGGAAAAAGGGTTCTTTAGATTATTAAAATATTCATCACACTAAGGAAAAATGGTTCTTTTATAAACTGTTCACTGAAAATATTCTTATATGACATCACTTTTAAAGGGATAGATCACCTAAAATAAAAATTAAGTCACTACTTACTCACCCTGGTGTTGTTGTAATGCCGTATACCCTTTTTTCTTTTATGGACAACAAAATTAAAATGTAAAAAAACCCACGTAAACCTCAAACCTCACTCTCGTCCATATATGGCAGTGAATATCGACCAGTATCAAGCTTCTTTTATAAAAAAACAACAACAAAAAAAAAGAATCACAATGTAAAAATCACAGAATGACTCATGCGATGTTCTGGGGGGATAAGATATGAAATTTAATATTGGTCTTGAGTGCGCCTCACTGCGATGTGCGAATTCATGTGACTGTTAGTGCGCAGTTCACTCTGTCTCGCCCAGCAAAAACACACTTTTTGAGAAATCAAGATGAACAAAATGAGACACAAGATGCACCTCTAAAAAGTATCTTTCTTCACCTGAGTTAAATATCTCCGTAACCAGAACTCTGTTTGTCTGATGACAGAGTTGACGGATGTGAACATGATATAACTTCTTGTAATGAACACAATGAATATATTTACCTCAGAGAAGAGGGTACATGGTTTGTATTTCGTGTCATTTTTGGTCATCTTGTGAGTCAGAGTGAACTACTCTGCTAACACGGACACACAAACGCGCATGTCGCGTAGCCGTGCACTGAAGATCAACGGCCAAGGTCAGGATTTTTGTTAAATTATACATTAAATCTCATATCGTAAACCCCCAGAAAACTTGGAATATACGACATGTGTTAAATGGGATCATTCTGTGATACTTTTGCATCTTTTTTAAAAAAGCTTGACACTGGTCGCTATTCACTGCCATATGTGGACTAGCGTGAGAAGGACTTTTTTTTTGGTTTTTAATTCTCCTTTTGTTGTCCATAAAAGAAAGAAGGGCATACAGCATTACAACAACACCAGGGTGAGTAATTTATGACTGCATTTTCATTTTAGGGTGAACTATGCCTTCAAGAGTGTAAATGGGATTGTCATTCTTGTGCACTAGACCAGTTTATCATCAAGGATTTCTGAAAATGTATTCATTTCTTTTTACATATCAATGGCATTGTATCTTAAAGACAAAAACCTTCAGGCAAAGTGATATTTTGTATCAGTATTTTGCTGATCCTGTATCAGATGGCTTTTATCTCTTGTCAGGTTTGCCTAAGGGTGTGGTAAGATGAAGTCAGCAATGAAATTTATTGGGCTACTCAAAGGCTCAAAGGGACTGTCACTTCAAAAGCAACCTGAGAGGAACGATCCATTATGTGTGGTTATACTAAATTCTTCCACCTCCGAGAGGTGGTATGGAAATTAGCATATGAATATAACTTAATAAACACTAATAAAATAAAGAACAGCACCTTTGTACATCTATATGTCTATTCTAGAATAAACTTCCAGTTCCATTTCTGTAGCATTAGATTTTTAAATCTCCAGAGTCCAGGTTGCCTTTGATGGTTTATTTTTAAATGTGGAATGTAGGATTTTAAATGGTGAACCACAAACATCAGATTTCACATTAGACTTGCTATTTCCATTTGTGTGAAATAATATTTCAGATGGCTTTTTCCTCATCTGATAGACCTTTCAAGAACATAGATGGGATGTCCATGTATTTGTTCATTGACATGGAGAGAATGAAAGATAATGGGGGAAGGTTGTGCATTCCTTTTTATTAAGTAGGGCCTGGCCAGGCACTAATGCATTGAGATGGGATTATTTTCCTCAGGCAGTTATATAGGTCACGGTCCATGACCTGCCTTATAAAATGGACCATGTGATGGTCAGGGAGGTACTTAAAAAGCCATCAGAAATATTCTCATGTGAAAGGAAATGGTAGTTTTGCCACAAAACCACTGGTTGCTATAGGGATAAAAAGCTATGGGGGGAAACTGGATATGTAGTCAATACACAAATCATCTATTGATTACCATAGTTCCACGCTGATAATAGTCTGTAGTGGATTTTACTGACCAAACATCAGCCAGAAATGATTTCTGACAGTAGAAAATGCCAGGTTTTTAGTTCTATATTTTCTAGTTTACTCATTCTATGTATAGATACAATTTTTAACCCAACATAAACAAGCTTGCAGTGCAATGGCAGCATTGATATTTTCAGTTTGTCGTTGGCATGTTTTGTACGATTTATCAGAGCACTACCTCAGCTCAGCGTAAATAACAAAAGACTTTTCATGGCTTATTGAGAAAGTCGGTGGCTGTTTAGAAAGTAGCTTAAACATTATCTTGAAACAAAGAAAAATCTGTTGATGTTGTCAATGTGGATATTTGTATGTATAGTTCTGCTTTCCATTTTGCGTCATCGGGATTGTCACGCTTCACATCAGAAGCCAATGACTATCATGCTGTTTCTAAATGCCAAATCAACAGAGATAAATCACTGAATAGCCTACTAGACACCAGCGTCTTTTTTTTCTTTTTTTATGTCTGCTTGTTGTGAGACTAGGTGTTCGAATCCTACCAAGCCAGCGCTGCACCTGCCTTTGTGAAGATAATATGAAACATTTAGAATGCAAATTCACCAAAACACACAAAGCAGAGCTAAAGCTATGTCGCACAATGATGAATGTGTGCTGCCACTAACATGCTGACATCCCAACAAACACAGCTGGCCCATGCTAGTACTTTGCTTATTTTTCTGTTTTGTTTTACAAATGCAGTCCTTGTGCAACATTACTGCCCCCATTACTGCATTACAAAAAGAGCCATTTAATGGTGGTTTAATTGCCAGTCCTTTTGGGCTTCCAGCAGATGATGTCATAGAATGCATAATATAACATCATTTTATAAACATTTTATACTCCAGAATTATAAAGCGGACAGTCCTAAGCTTCTGATTGATCAACAGTTCATCAAATAACTTTGCAGCTCTATAGTGAATCATTATTTATTATCATTATTACTTTTCACTATTGGTTCATCCGAAATCACTGTCTGAGTAGGTACTACATGTGAATTCATGAATATGGGTAGTATGAATGAAATTCAGACATACTACATCGCCATGTTGTTACTGTCAAGTGACTTACCAATCCTTCCCGTGGCTCATGGGATAGATCGAATGCGCACTTCAGAATCTCAGCTGAAGTTCATCATCCGGGTACTATTAAGCCTACTGTTCAAAAACTATGAATTCGGACATGCTACTCTTTTGGTATACAGTTTTCATATGCTATATACCAGGGAAGTGTTCTGACGCAGCACAAATATTTTCTATCTAGCGCAATAGCATAAGTATCATCCTGAATGAGTTTTTTATTTTTTATGAGTAACTGGCAAACTGTACACATCCGGTCCTAGGACCGCATTTCTAGAACTCCGTTTTTTTTTTTTTTTTTTTTTGTATGCACTAGCAATTTACACTACTTTAGAGCACCTAATTAATTCTGTATTTGTTTTATTAATTTTCAGAATTATTTAGATGTTTAATTATATACATTTAATTTATATATTGTCTAACCAACCACAACCCTAAACACAGCTGGTGGTAAATCCTCTATTGAAATATTTAATATAATTTGTTTCAATGAGGTTCTATATTCTTATTTTTTAAATGCAGTTGAAAGCCCTTATTTTCCAGCTTGCAGTATCATGTTCTGTTGGTGTTCAGTTTCATTTTCATGGACTTTTTCTGGGTTTGTTTCTCTTCTGTTACCTGTTTCCTTTGTTCCTAGGCTGCTTCTCAAAACCTAGTCTGCCCAGCCAGCAGCATTCTTCCTAATGTACTCAGCACCATTTGGCTTCTCGGACATCTTTGTATGTATATTTGAAACTGCAATAAAACGAAATATGTTATAAACACCACTCCGCCTCTTTTAGTTTTCATTTAAAAAATCTTTAAAGCATTATTAGCCACACACAAATGTAGTTCAAGGCAATGCACGTACATTGGGGAATATCTTCAAAGCATGTATATTTATAACAAAGCAAAATTTAAAACCCTGCCGCTTTCCGTTTTACATTTAAAAAAAAAAAAATTAACATATTAATAGGTGTTTATGAGGCGAGGGACTGTGAGAGCGTGGCTGGTGCTTGGTAATGATGAGCGCCAGGCTGTGCGCCACAATCGGTCTCTGGCCTCATGGAGGAGTGATGGGAGCATAAAAGGAGGAGCCACAACAGTGCAAGACGAGAAGGTTGAGGCTTTGATTTTATATTTGTCGTTTTGTTTTGTTTATAGAAGTAGATGTGCTCGTGAGGGGCTGCCACTGCTATTGCTTTTATGTTTGTTTATTTTTGAGTAAAGTTTTTTAAATGTCCAAGCCAGTTCCAGCCTCCTTCTTTCTGCACGCGAACATCTCTTTTTCGTTATAATGTGGTCTACACAATAAGTGTGCATATATGATTACCTTCACTCTAATAAAAATTAAATATGACCTAAAAGCCTACTCAGTCTCTTTTTGTTACATAGCTAGTTTTAATGATCAAAGAAATAAATGAAACTTCACTTGCCCTCAGCCAAAACGAATAGCCAGGGTACAAATTATAGATTCATAAAAGGACAAAAGATCGCCTATTAGATATACATAAGATGCAATTATATCTCATGTTTAACTAATACAGAGACATCAGAGTCAGTGACAAATGTCAAAAAGAAGGACTAGGCGAGGTAAGGCTGCTCTCGCTGAAGCTAATGAGCGCTGAAGCACCTACTGATTGACTGGATCTCTCCACAACTGAATGTTTTTTGTTTTTGCTTTATTCAAATAAGTGCTCTCTTTATAAAATAAAACTAGAGATTTGGAGCTTTGAACAAGTACATTCTTGCCTGAAAAAGTCTTAAAACTGATATTTTGTGATTTAATAACAGTAGTATTATTAAATTACATTAAGGTTTTCTCATCCACTACTGACGCTTGTTGGTTGGGTGAGAGATGCATTCTGGGACACCCGGTCTGCTGAAGTCCACACAAAAGTCACCTCTACGATGTATCTCGATAAAAGGGGAGGATCAAGGACACATCCGAGGGATTTGAACTGTACCTGGCTAGATGTGAAACTCTTGAATTGCAGCAATTACTTGGGCAGTGACTGATGATGATTCACAGGTTCCATGAGAACACAAGCAACACAGAGAAGACGCATATTGAGAAACTGACCCTAGTTTCCTGCCAGTCTTTTTATTTACCATGGTTATTGATTAATTATCTTGTCACCTGTTCAACATTGAGCTTATTCACCCTGTGTATTTAAATCCTTCAGTTTATTAATTTCATTATCTGGTATTGTTTATAAATCTAGCACAGTATTTTATTTAACTGTGTTACTTTTTATTTAATAAATATTCACTTTTATTTTGAACTCTGATTATATTCATTGGACTTTAATAAAGCGTTACACACGGAAGCAAGATATTTTTTTGTGTATGTACGAGACTTCCTTTTCATTAGCCACAACTTCTGGCATGGAGCTTCTAATCTGATGTGTGACTGACTTAAACAGTAGAAGTGTTTGCACTGCAAACTAATGCTTTATTATGTTAATAAATTAAAAACAATATGAAATCAAATACTGCAGTTCACGACATCGATCCGCCATAATTAACGCGCAGCCTTAATTAATTCATTAACTTTCAGTCGGTCACATTCGTCGATTTGCATCTCGCGCTCCGCCCTGCAAGCGCGGGTATAATGACGAAAGGCATTTGTCATTGACTTCGGGCGAATGTCCTTGTGTTGGTGAGGCGGCACAAGCAGTGCGACCACGTGCTCACCACTGCCTGAAGTAAAACAAACTGCTGTTCTCACAGCAAATCTAAAAAGTT
The DNA here is from genome assembly GCA_018749465.1 of Paracanthobrama guichenoti. NCBI lineage: Eukaryota > Metazoa > Chordata > Actinopteri > Cypriniformes > Gobionidae > Paracanthobrama > Paracanthobrama guichenoti. The sequence goes on from CM031947.1 coordinate 26,844,538, forward strand.
GGTGCGTGAGGCGTTTGTTTGAGTGAGTGCACACACAGGCTGCACCTTTCCCTGTATGTTGCGCGGTCTTCCCTGGGTGCTTCAGCACTTCTAAAAAACATTTCCTCAGCAACCACGGGTGTGACACTGCGTCTTTTTCAGATGTCATTCCACCCGTGCGTTTCTGGATGCAGTCGTTCCTGTCACCTGCTGACCGGTCACAATCGCTGTATCACATGCCTGGGCATTCAGCGCTGAGAGTGGCTTTTGTGGATAGTTTGTGTTCTCACTGCAGGAACATGACTATTTGCGGCACTTAGGTTGAGACTACGCCTACCTCCGGGAAGGTGGAGTCCCCTACCCATACCTCAATCTAGTGTTATTCCCAGGAATAGACCTACTTCAATGGATGACCGGGGCTCGGCAGGCGAACAGATATCGATCGCTGCATCGGAGGAGTTCCAGTCCTTAGAGGATGAAGATTCGGCTGTACTGCCTCCCTCTGGGAGAGAGTGGCATGTCAGTCGGACCCGAGTTGACAGCTATGCTTTCGGGCCGCCAAAAGGTTGGGCTTGAGTGGAACCCTCCACCATGTCCCGAACCGTCTAGGTTGGATGATTGGTTTCTCGGGCGGGTCCTGCCCGGTACCTTTCTTCCCGGAGGTGCATGAGGAGCTCACCAGGTGCGGGCGGCACCCGCTAGTGCCAGAAACAGACCGGTTGCTCGTCCCTCCTCACTACCCTTGGCGGTGGTCAAGCCAGGGTATGTGGGAATCCCGCTGGTGGAGCAGGCGTCGCGATGCAACTGTGTCAGCGACCGCCTCCAGCTGGCGTGGTGACCTCGTCTCCCATCCAAGGCCTGTAAGTTCTTTTCCAGTCTGACTGCGAAGGCTTACAGGTCTTGTGGCTGAGGCTAAATCCGCCTTGCATGCCATGGCGTTGCTCCAGGTGCACCAGGCCCAGGCACTTATGAACATGCGAGGGTAGCCCTGGCCCAGGCTCCTCCTCGAAAGTCATCGCGCGTTCCATTGGCCAGGTGATGTCCACTCGGAATGGCATCTCTGGCTCAACCTGGCGACATGAGGACACAGATAAATGCTCGGTTCCCTGGCAGGCGGAGCCATCAAACACATCCTGCCCGGCGGCCAGCTGCTGCCTCCACCCGCCGCGCGGCGCTGCCACTTCGCCTGCTCGTCACCGAGGATGTCCGCCCGCCGCCGCCCCCGCTCCGCCCAGCCCAGCCCAGCAGCCTCCACCGGGCGTCGGCATGGAGCGGCCGTGGGAAGGGCGTCCAGCCAGCTCAGGCGCTGCCAAGCCATGAGACCCTGAGACAGGCCACCCAGAGACCCACTCCTTCCCCGGGAGGGCGGAGAAAAATTCAATTTGCCATCTTATTTCTGTTTGTAATTATTTTCTGTTTCCAATTTGTTGTCTTATTATTGTAATTTGGTGCCCAAATTCTCGACAAAGACAGTTTCAAAATCTCTGGGTGCAGCTTCAAGCGCGCTCAGAGGCAAGCACGTTCTGGTCGTACAGACAACACTGCAGCCGTGCGTACATCAACAAACAGGGTGGTCTACGCTCCGTTGCATGTCACAACTCGGCCGCCATCTCCTCCTTTTCAGAAGCATCTGGGGTAAGCCGTGCCATTCACATTCGGGCCTGCTCAATCGTGCGGCTGGCGAGATCTTCGACAGCCAGTGCTCCCGGGAGAGTGGAGACTCCATCCCCAGGTGGTCCAGCTGATTTGGAGTAAACCGGGACTGCTGAGGTGAACCTGTTTGCCGCCCCGGACATGACCCACTGCCAGTTATTTTATTCCCTGACATCCGGCTCGGATGCTCTGGCACAAAGCTGGCCGGGGGCTCACATGAAGTATCGTTTCCCAGTGAGCCTTCTCACACAGACACTGTTCAAGGTCAGGGAGGACGAGAAGCAAGTCCTGTTGGTCGCTCCGTATTGGCCCAACAGGACTTAGTTCCCCGGAACTAGTGCTCCTCACGACAGCACCTCCTTGGCCCATTCCTCTGAGGAAGGACCTCCTGACTCAGAGGCGGGGCACCCTCTGGCACCGATGTCCGGACCTCTGGAAACTCCATGTCTGATCCTGGGCCAGGACACAGAGGTTCTAGGTGGTCTGCCACAGGCTGTGGTAGACACCATCACTTCCACTAGGCGCCCTCTTGAGGCACTTCTATGCGTTGAAGTGGAACCTGTTCATCGAATGGTGCTCTTCTGCCGAGAAGACCCTGAAGGTGTTCGATCAGTTCTGTGCTTTCCTTCCTACAAGGCGGGTTGGAGGCCGAAGGCTGTCTCCCTCACCCTCAAAGTTTATGTTGCCGCTAATCATGGTTGTGGTAGAGAATGTGAAACGCCAGTCTGATCGTCAGGTTCCTGAGGTTGGCGAGGGTCCAACCCGCCTCCGCCCTCCCTCTATAAATTCTTTAGGACCTGTCTCTGGTGCCGACCGTGACTGCAGAGGCCTTCCATCAGCTCTTTAAGCTGTCAGCAGGGTTAAAAGTATGCCCTACAGAGACATTACCCTTGGCTTCATTGGTCTCCTCCGAGAGGGCAGATGACCTGCAGACATTCCCGGTTGACTAATGATGCACCATAGGTCAAATTGGTAATATCGAGGCCAGGGTCTCTGGGATTACGTGAGATAGTGCCCAAGGTTCCTGCACGCCCTTCTTCCACCAGGTGGTGAGCCTGCAAGCACTGCCAACGGGAGGAAGGCAGACCCAGCCCTAGCTTTTCTACTGTCCTGTCCATGTCTCACGGACTTTAGTGGACAGAACGCATAAAGCTTCAGGACACTCAGAGCAGCTCTTTTTCTGTTAGGCCAGCAGCAGAGGAAAAGGCTGTCTCCAAGCAGAGGATGGCCCCATCCTGGTGTATAAGAAGTCAAAGGCGATGCCCTGCCGGCTCGGGTTAAGAGCCCAGACCACCAGGGTGGAGTCTTCTTCCTGAAGCGCTGACTGCGTGGCGCCTCGCTGACAGATATTTGTAAGAGCGCTGCGGGCTGGGTGACACCCAACACATTCGCTGAATTCTGTAGCCTACGTGTAGAGCCAGTATCTTCCTGTGCTCACTTCCCACAGTCAGTAACACCGAAGTGCCCGTTCTAATTGTATCAAACACGCTGCGCCATTCCCTTCCCCATGGAGCGGATGCTGCGCTTATACTCTCTCCGGTCGAAGTTCCCAGAATATAGTGAAACCTGTCGGTAGTCCTCCGCAACTCCGCGGCAGTCGGACGTGGCGGAGCGTCCGGCCGGCAGGTCTAACACTCGTGTTATGCATTGGTTGTGACCCCATGGCGGTCCCATATGTGTATTCTCCACAGTATGGCTTCCTACAGCGAGCCCGTGTCTCAGAGTGGTGTTACTCCCCGCCTAAAATGGCGGGGCCACCTCTTGGACTTCTGTATGTTGCACTGCCCACGGTCAGTCCATGCGTGTGTCGCCATATGTGTAACTCCTGTGGAGAAGCCTCAATGTGGCTTCGCAGCGGCCCCGAGAGACACGCTTTCCCAGCGTTATCCAATAGTCTGCTGAGTGGGTCTTGCGAGACAGCAGCACTGACTCTCCTAGGTGAATTTCCTGTTCGGAATGAAGCCCGGAGTCTGAGGGGCTCTCACAGGGCACTGGGAAGTGGTAAGCTGTGGTGCTTTCAGAGGGATCCCAATTCGTCTGTGATGTCTGACATACGTCGAACATGACCGACTAAAAGGGAATAATCTGCGGTTTATATCACGTCCAGGATTGGTCGAGCCGGGACGTCAAGTGGAATCGGGATCACTTCAGGAGCCCCTATCCTTCGGGATATAGAGAACCGGCCAATGACTGTTGGCGTGCGAGATATGCATCTCACGCTCTGCCCATGCAGTCTTTGGGTATCATGAAGCAAAATGCAGCGCACCTTGTTTTTCACTGAGGAGCCGAACTATTGACTCGGCCTGCAGTGATGGTACAGCACAACTGTGTGACGGGGCGTATGTCTCCGTTCCCTCCTTCAGGGAACAAGGGTTACTATATGTAACCAAGACATTTTTTGCTCAGCTAAAATAACTGGATAATACAGATGTAATAATTTCTGTGGGTCTAGTTTTACATCTGTTGGAATAGAATTGGCTGAGTGGTGCTGTCACAAAAAACTAGGGTCCTAAAAATGCAGGTATTGCAGAAATTTGTATTGCCGTATTGACTTTTTTTTTTTACATGGGGGCACTACCTCCTGCCCCTGCTACTTATTGCCCTCTAGCGGTTAATAAACTGCATGTGTCTTGAGGAGCAAATCACATACTCTCTTGAGTAGATACTTATTTTAAATAAATAATTACTTCAACTGCTAAAAAGTAGGATTTATATAGTATGAATGTAATCTGGATGTACTACATTAGCCATATTGTCATTATCATGTGTGACCTACCAGCGTCAGTTGCATCGCTTTAGTCATTCCCAAATCCTCTCCCGTGGTCACGTGGGATGAGTAAAGTGTCTAATGTATGCTCACTTCAGAGCCTCACCAGAAATAGTAGGTCATCTGGGCACTTTTTGCCTTTTTTATGAGTAATGTGAATCCTTTTTGTCACATACTGTTTAAGCCTGCTATATAGTAGCCTAAGGAAGTATGTGATTTTGAATGCAGCCATTGTTTTGGTTGTGTTTCGGCTCTGCTCCTCTGAGTGGATGAATGTGTTTTGAGGCACCGGTGTACTCATGGATGAAGGACATCTTATCAGATGAACAAATAAATAAAGTTTTTTCTTTGTTTTACAGGCAGTGATTCACCATGAACACTTTTTCTTAGTTGTGACAACAAAACGCTATCCCACAGCAGGAGCTATATATGTCATATTTATGCAATTTCCTGCACAATCCTTCCCGACAACTCTAAAATATAAATCATTATTATAGATTTATCAAAGTGTATTGGTTTATGGTTCTTTGTCTCATCTTCCTCTTTATGATCACGCCAAATGTTTTCTATGGGTGAAAGATCTGGACTGCAGGCTGGCCATTTCAGTACCGGATCCTTCTTCTACGCAGCCATGATGTTGTAATTGATACAGTATGTGGTCTGGCATTGTCATGTTGGAAAATGCAAGAAAGAGAACGACTGGATAGGAGCATATGTTGTTCTAGAACTTGGATATACCTTTCAGCATTGATGGTGCCTTTCCAGATGTGTAAGCTGTCCATGCCACATGCACTCATGCAACCCCCATACCATCAGAGATGCAGGCTTCTGAACTGAGCGCTGATAACAACTTGGGTTGTCCTTGTCCTCTTTAGTCCGGATGACATGGCGTCCCAGTTTTCCAAAAAGAACTTAAAATTTTGATTCGCCTGACCACAGAACAGTTTTCCACTTTGCCACAGTCCATGTTAAATGAGCCTTGGCCCAGAGAAAGCGCCTGCGCTTCTGGATCATGTTTAGATATGGCTTCTTTTTGACCTATAGAAGTTGTAGCCGGCAACGGCGAATGGCACAGTGGATTGTGTTCACCGACAATGTTTTCTGGAAGTATTCCTGAGCCCATGTTGTGATTTCCATTACAGTAGCATTCCTGTATATGATGCAGTGCCGTCTAAGGGCCCGAAGATCACGGCATCAGTATGGTTTTCCAGCCTTGACCCATACGCACACAGACTGCTCCAGATTCTCTGAATCTTTGGATGATATTATGCACTGTAGATGATGATAACTTCAAACTCTTTGCAATTTTCTCTGAGAAACTCCTTTCTGATATTGCTCCACTATTTTTGGCGCAGCATTGGGGGAATGGTGATCCTCTGCCCATCTTGACTTCTGAGAGACACTGCCACTCTGAGAGGCTCTTTTTATACCCAATCATGTTGCCAATTGACCTAATAAGTTGCAAATTGGTCCTCCAGCTGTTTCCTTATATGTACATTTAACTTTTCCGGCCTCTTATTGCTACCTGTCCCACCTTTTTGGAATGTGTAGCTCTCATGAAATCAAAATGAGCCAATATTTGGCATGACATTTCAAAATGTCTCACTTTCAACATTTGATATGTTATCTATATTCTATTAGGAATAAAATATAAGTTTATGAGTTTTTTGTAAATTATTACATTCCATTTTTATTCACACTTTGTACAGTGTCCCAACTTTTTTGGAATCAGGTTTGTACTTTTGAGAGACAATAACTTTATATACACTGCACTTTCAGATTTAAAACTTTGCAGGATGTTTTCATTCACTTAGAATGAAAGGTAATTTTCAGAAATCCATAATAGGGGTTCCTTAACGCACCTGAATAAAGATGCATAAGTGTCTCATGTTTAACAACAGATGCATAAAGGATTTTCTTTATACCTATTAGGCGTTTGTTTATCCTCCCAGTTAAGCTTAAACAAAACCAAAACAAACTTTAAACAAAACAAACATGCCTCAATGCTTAGACAGCAAGGATTATAACCTTCCAAAACATTGGTAGGTTATTTCATCTTTCCAAACTCTAACAGTCTGAGGTGTGCATAATTTAAGCAATATGGTATGAGTGGGAGTGTGCTATCATTCATTCATTAACCATTTCAGTCAGTATTTGACTCTCAGTGATTCTGTGGGCCATCTCTTGCCATACGAGGGAAACAAATCATTTTTCAAACGAGTGCGCCAGCCGTTTCATTGTGACGTCACGATTTAAACATTAGCATATTGCCCTCCACTTATTACTCGCGTGTTTCATATTGTGTAAGTCTCTGGCTAACTGACGTTATTACTGTCTTACTGAAATACTACTGTAAATCAGCTGTGGGCCACTATTACCTAAAACTGTGTCTATTAATGCAGGTTGTCTGTAATTCTTACTGCTTTGAGTAAAGATAAAGGGTGGAGCACGAATTGTTTTGCAAGCGTTAATGTTTACATCAGCTGGGCTGACATATGCACTGCTATTGATACAGTTCCCACATGTGCACGCAATACTAGCCTGGATGCCAGCCGAATTTAGCCCCTCCCACAACATTTGAGTTCGGGAAATTCTGTCTGGACTTGATCCGTTGTGGACCAACTATACCTAAACAGAAGCTGTTCGGACCAATTCAATTTTCAGTACGGGCTTTATACGATGATGGACAGATAATAAACAGTAACATAATCATCCCACATCACCAAAGGGCGCTTGGGTTGAATTCGATTCTAATCCTAAGCGGAGAACTTGTTCGTATATATATTCACCTTTACTATTTCTCTCAAAAATGATGACCGTGTTAGTAAGTGCTCTGTGTATCCAACACCGGAAAGATTGTTTACACTCATCTTCTACTACTTCTTCCAGCATGCGTGCAGTTGAGTTCTATTGACAACTATGCATCTCTCCGTTGCTCTGATTGGTTGTAGGTCAACCTAAGTCTTACCTGGTTAGGTTGAAACGCCTTATAATCACAGCCCAATGGAGCAGTATCAGACTCATATTGTGACTAGAACTTTGTATGGCGACCTCAGGCTACCGCAATACATTAGATACACACACACACACACTTGTTAATGCTGATGGTGAGGAATTACAGTTGAAACATCTCATAATACCTCAAACCAATTAGCATCTGGAAAGCGTCCTGCTCAAGGCTCGAGGTTGAAAAACTAGTTTTGTCATCGATTCAGACTCGCGCTGGGCTTTGGTGTAAAATCAGTGTCATTGCGGCGAGGTAGGGCGAGCGAGATGTGGTGGAGCGGCGAGTCACCTGCGAGTCACACCAGTCTCGGCTCCTCTCATGAGGGAGCCCGGAGGCATATAAGGACGAGCGACACCAGTGAAGGGTGAGAGGACCAGGCCTGGACTTTATGGTGCGTTTTGTTTTATGTTTTTATTATGTGTGTGCGTGGCAGTCGTCCGTCGTTTACATATAGTCAACAAGACAAAAAAAAAAAAAAATAAGCTGAACTTTGCTACCAATTACCGATTCAAAAGTTTATGAACCATTGATTCTCAATACTGTAATGTTCGTTCCCTGGATGATCCACGGCTGTGTGTGTGTTTTCTGATGGTTGTTCTTGAGTCCTTTGTTTGTCCTGAGCAGTTAAACTGCCCAATGTTCTTCAGAAAAATCTCCAGGTGCTATAAACTTTTCAGTTTTCCAGCATCTTTTTCATATTTGAACCCTCTCCAGCAGTGACTGTATGATTTTAAAATCCATCTTGAAGGACAATTGATGGACTCAAGGCATAACTATTAAAAAAAGGTTCAAACATTCACTGATGCTCTAGAAGGAAATGCGACGCATTAGAGCTGGGGATGAAAAACTTTTGAACATGATGAATATGTCCATTTAAAATATACATATACACAAACCCAATTCCAAAAGTTGGGACACTGTACAAATTGTGAATAAAAACAGAATGCAATGATGTGGAAGTTTCAAATTTCAATATTTTATTCAGAATACAACATAGATGACATCAAATGTTTAAACTGAAAAATGTATCATTTTAAGGGAAAAATAAGTTGATTTTAAATTTCATGGCATCAACACATCTCAAAAAGTTGGGACAAGGCCATGTTTCCCACTGTGTGGCATCCCCTTTTCTTTTTTATTACAGTCTGCAAACGTCTGAGGACTGAGGAGACAAGTTGCTCAAGTTTGGGAATAGGAATGTTGTCCCATTCTTGTCTAATACAGGCTTCTAGTTGCTCAACTGTCTTAGGTCTTCTTTGTCGCATCCAAATATTGGATTTACTAAAATGTTGGAAGTACAATTTACCTTGATCTTCAAATTCAATAAGGTTTCACCCCTGCTCTTACTGCATCGTGTTTCCTTCTGGAGCATCAGTGAATGTTTGAACTTTCTTTAATAGTCGTGTTTGAGTCCCTCAGTTGACCACTCAGTGTGAAAAGATGGACCTCAAATTCATAGTCATTGCTGGAAAGGGTTCAAATATGCAGAAGATGCTGGAAAAACTGAAAGAGTTTGCAGGACCTGGAGGATTTTTCTGAAGAACATTGGGCAGTTTAACTGCTCCAGGACAAACAAGAGACTCATGAACAACCATCAGAAAACACACACAGCTGCAGATCATCATCACGACACACAGTATTGAGAATCAATGGTTCCATAAACTTTTGAACAGGGTTATTTTAACAACTTCAGCAATTTTTTTGTCTTGTGGACTATATGTAAAAAATAAAATAATATGTAAAATATCTTATTCAGGACAGTACTAAATAAAAAATAACACATTTTGTATGATCTCTTATTTGGTTATTAAATTATTCACATTTTCACAGATTCTGCAAGTGGTTCATTATACTTTTTCTTGCAACTGTATGTCTTATCTTGCCATGATGTATAGCTATTCTCTTTAAAGCCCATGCAGTATGTTTGTTGCTTATCTGTGTACCATTCTTCAAATATTAATAAATGTTTTGATATTTAAATTTGGAATGCATCAGATTTGGAATGCAAGGTTTGGGATTAGTGATTACACAGATTTAAGGTCAAAGCTTAATATGATTTATAGTAAACCAGCCATTTATTTAATTTTTTTTTTTAACTCAGCAGATGGCATACATTAATTTAAGAGTGCTCCAGTCTGTCTATATGATCAGTGTACAATTAGACAGTCAGCTTACGTTTTTTCTAATTAATTAACATGTAATGATGCCACACTGTCCGAGACTATGGGGCAAACATACAAATGGTATTATGTCTGAACTTGACTCTAAATTACAATTTACTGTTAACCATTGCCCACAGCATGGTGTGGACTTGACAGAATGACCAGAGCAAACATTGGGCTGTTCGATTTTCCGTTTGAATAACAATGCTCTGAGAGCAGGTATTTGAAACGGAAGTCCCAATGGGCGAGCACTAAAGCGGACTAACAGCCACTCCAGCACTCTGAACACCTCCACGCGCTTCCACATAGCTTACAACGGCGGTAGCAACTTTGATTTCAACAGTAATTGGGGTCTTGTCTCTGTCCAGTACTGCCAATAACCACGAGCTAAGGTTAATAAAGGCTAAGGTGTTTGTGCACCTGTGTGTGTGTGTGTTTTTGTTGTTGTTTTTTTTTCTTCTTTTTTTCTATGGCAGGTCTTTATGTGTGTCTGTGTCTGTATGTGTGAGTGTTTTTCTTATGGCAGGTTGCTCAAGTGGAAAAGGCTGGGTAATTAGGATGCCATGGAAGTGCTTTACCTAGGTCATGGACTTCAACACACTTCAACCTCTTCAATCACAAATATATAGGCTAACCTTGTATTGTCAAACAGCACAAAGCAGAGTTAGATATTAAAGATTTACTTTATTTGTTGTACATTACAATGTCTCATAAAACACACAATGTAATATGGAGGATTATTTGACTCATTAAAGCGGTTCACTGAGACACTGACAGTTTCTTATTAAACAATCATTGCCATCTGATATTGCATTTATTCTGTTATTTGTAAAAACTGGAAATGTCACTGTGAAAATGCTAAAAACAGGCCCAACTTAAGTTTTATATATATATATATATATATATATATATATATATATATATATATATATATATATATATATATATATATATAAGCCTTTATTCCATAGAGGAACAAACACCGTTTCAGCATACATGCACTTCTTTGGGAAACTGTCCAGCCATATAGTTTTCAATGATGTGGCAGTTGAACTGACCAAAGTGAGGGAAGACATGTAAATGTGTAGTTTTAATCTCTTGAGCAGTGATACTGAGGTTAGCCCACTGGAATGCGATTAGTAAACATTTGAAAGTTTGAAACTGCAGAGGCCACCATGCTAATCTAAACATTCTGAAAATGATTTGCAAGTCATTACAAGTTAACTCATTTCATTCATGTAATTTAAGCCATCTCCTCTTTAATACCTCAGAAATATTACAAAGCAATTGTTTTTGTCTTTCTTCAGATTTTAGAAAGTGTATGAGGTCTTCAATTGAGCTCTTATCAATCTAATCATATAAACAGAATATGGACCAAAAGAAAATTATAGGTTACACACTTAATTTTTAAGGTGTCCTTGTAACAATGTAACTGAGAATTTGTCTCATGAATATCACCGTTATCATCTCATTTCACAATTTATAACATTTCTCAATTTAAAGGGATATATTTATAGCTTACTCCAGGAACAAGGACATTTCTTAAACTGGTTCAGGACCAGCTCTAATAACAGAATCATAGTTTAAGCATTAGAAATAAAACAAGAGTACTGGCCTGGGCAAAAAAACTCTGTCTATGATAATCCAGAACCCTGGTTATGGTAGATTTGCTCTGAGCCCACACCTGCTGGACAACTTGTAACAGTGTAACTGAGGAATTTGTCTCATGAATATCCACCATCACCATGAATATCTCATTTCACAATTTATAACATTTCTCAATTTAAAGGGATATATTTATAGCTTATAAATATAACTGTCATCCAGAAAATCTTTGTTTAATGCTCAACAGTTCAGTAACAAAAACATCCTTGCGAAAATCAGATCCTTTACCATTCATCATCTTTAAAAGTTAAATGCATAATGGTATGGCATAACTGATGTGTTCTCACATTTCTGAACAAGATGAATGAAAGAATTTCCACACAATCAAATCAGAATCCTCTATTAAAATGTTAACCCATCTTTAAGCCCCTAATCTTGTAACCTATATGTAAAGATGTCCAATGATGGAAAATAGTAACACTGACATCTACAAGATTAAATACACCAAACGTTATATGTTCAGGAACGTTTGTATTTCCCCTTTTAGTTAGGACTACTTTTCTTTGGAGTGATATTTTAGATATTTAAGACACCAGGACCAAGGACGCAGGCTGGTACACCTATCACACGCCTTGTGTGACTTGAGGTGTGTTTGGATGCGCCACTCCAGTAAGGAGTGGAAAGCCAGGGTTGCTGCTAGTGTAAATCCCAAACTGAGGCTCTCTGACTCTTCCGTTCAGATAAAGTACCCAGAACTTACTTACAGAGTTACTCTCTCTCTCTCTCTCTCTCTCTCTCCCTCTCTCTCTCTCTCTCTCTCTCTCTCTCTCTCTCTCTCTATTCAAAATTGCTTTATTACATGACCTACTTACATATTGCTGAAGCAAAACAACAAAACAAACAAGAACACATAAAATACATTCATATATTTATTTATATACACATGATAATAGTACTACTATTGTGGATGTAGTTTTTGGCATTTATGAATATGATGTGCTACTAAAGAAGAAGGGTCATTCACAAAGTAAGATTTTCCAGTGGTCAGGTTCATGGCGTGACTGGAACTCAGGAATAATCTGCTGTATCTGACTGTACATCGAGTCTCTTTAGGATGTGTATTTGTCTCTGCTGGAGAAAGGAATTGTGCCACCCTTAACGAGAAAGAAGTTTATTCAAGTGTTCTATTAGTATACTTCTTTTAAACTAAAAACAATAAGATAAAAAGAAAAGTCTAAGTATACACTCACCTAAAGGATTATTAGGAACACCATACTAATACTGTGTTTGACCCCTTTCGCCTTCAGAACTGCCTTAATTCTACACGTGGCATTGATTCAACAAGGTGATGAAAGATCTCATTTAGAAATGTTGGCCCATATTGATAGGATAGCATCTTGCAGTTGATGGAGATTTGTGGGGATGCACATCCAGGGCACAGAGAAGCTTCCACCACCAGCCTGCACAGTGGTAACAAGCATGATGGATCCATGTTCTCATTCTGTTTACGCCAAATTCTGACTCTACCATCTGAATGTCTCAACAGAAATCGAGACTCATCAGACCAGGCAACATTTTTTCAGTCTTCAACTGTCAATTTTGGTGAGCTTGAGCAAATTGTAGCCTCTTTTTCCTATTTGTAGTGGAGATGAGTGGTACCCAGTGGGTCTTCTGCTGTTGTAACCCATCCAAGAGTTTTATTTTTATTTGTCACATACACAGTTATATACAGAATATACAACGGCAGTGAAATGTATAAACTCAGGTTCTGCGTGTTATTGGCTTCACAAATGCTTTGCTGCATACCTCGATTATGCTTGAGTGGTTATTTCTGATCAAGGGTGCTCTTCTATCAGCTTGAATCAATCAAAGCCCATTCTCCTCTGACCTCCTACTTGTCAGCAAGGCATTTTTAAGCCCCTGAGACTGCGCATGCTGGATGTTTTTCCTTTTCACACCAATTCTTTTAGCCAAACCCTAGAAATGGTTTGTGTGTGAAAAATCCCAGTAACTGAGCAGATGGCGAAATACTCGAACACGGCGATCTGGCACCAGCAGCCATGCCCGCGGCTCAAGGTAGCTTAAATCACCTTTCTTTCCCCATTCTGACATTCAGTTTTGGGTTCAGGAGGAACTGTCTTGACCAGGACCACACCCCTAAATGCAGTGAAACTAACTGCCATGCAGTTGGTTGATTAAGAATAATTCCATTAATAAGAAATTGGAACAGGTGTTCCTAATAATCCAGCACAGGTGAGTGTATTTGGACTATAACTTGTACTCAGTCTTTCTGATCGATATATGCTTAAAAGTATAATTAAGTATTCAAAGTATACTTGGCTTATAATTGTCTTTCAATCTTTTGATTGAGTAGCCTACTAAATATATATATATATCATATATATATATATATATATATATATATATATATATATATATATATATACTATATATATATATTACATACAGTCTTATTAAACTTACATTGTTTGAAAATATTGTTTTATAATATTAAGTATAAAAAACATATATGTTCCTAATTCTGCATATCTGAATTTTTGTATGAAGCTAGTCCAATGGAGTGAATTTACTTGAAATCTACTGTACTCTTTCCCCACCATTTAGATTGATTTACCAGCTATCCCATAAATGTAAATAATGCAATTATCAAATATTAAACATCATGTAAATCAAAACTGCCTAACGTTGCTGGACGAAATGTCATACTTCTGTGAAGCTTTGGGGGTGTTAATGGACTCAATCTACTCCATCTGTGTTTTTGATCATACGTTTTGAATCTGATCCACGACTCTCTTTGACAAAAATGAACCTTTTGTTTTAAAATTATTTTGCCTTTCTTTGTATAAAACTTACAAGCCTGCTTGCAGTATTTACTAAACTAGTAGTTTACTGAGAGTAGAGGAGGGCGATTGCACAACCTAACGAGGGTTGAGCAGTAACCTGCACGGTTAAACTTTCCACACATGCCAGCATGACTAGAAGCTTTTTAATGTATTTGGTAGTTTCCATATCAATGCTATATGAAAAAAAAATTCACCAAATTAAAAAACTAAAATTAAGCGAAAACTTATATTATTTTTAATCCTATATCTATTATTTAACAGTTGGAGATAGTTCTTTAATACTGCCCAGAAGACACAAGCGGCGGTTTAAATCCCAGTTGTGTGCAGGTAGAGAATATTTGTAACACTGCTGTTACAATGAGCCCCTATTAGAACTACAGCTATTATATGCTACTCTTTTATAAATTCTATTGTGAGAAATCATAAGACAATGGTGAATAATGACTGAGAGTCAATAATTCAGAAATTATTCATTATTATTATGTTTTGAACTATTCTGTATAGCTGTGTTTTGCGGTGTGTTTGCTGTCAAGCTCAAAAAGTGTTTATTATTAAAAATGCCATTATTTTATATTAAAAAGTTAATAATTGTATTTTATTGATAAAATATTTTAGCTTGTCTTGGATTTTATTTATTTATTTATTATGTCCAGATAACATTTTTAAGCTGTCATGGTCATGTTACAATGTGCCTCCATATGTTACAATGTATGCCACACCTATAGAACCTGTTTGTCCCATTTCACTTCCATTCTTTTAGAGGTAAATCAAGAAAAAAAGTATACACTGTACTAATGAAACAAAACCACACAAATTGTACTAGACATGGCCAGGAAATTAATGTGAGGAAAAATGCTCTGAATCACAAGTGAATTTACATAAAATGAAAGTCAAAAAATGTTAAGGTTGTGCCCTACCCGTACACTTCTAAGTGTGCTTTCATAAACTAAAAAAATGTACTGCTTTGTTAAAATAATGCTTCTACTAGTATACTTATAAATTCATTAAGTAGTACAGATGCCAGTACAAATGAGAAACCTAGTTTGTGAACCCAAAGTTTACTGCTTTTGCATAAGTTAAATATACACTTACTAAAGTGGGCCAATTTAGTCCCAAGCAGTATTGAAATGATACACTTACAGAGTTTGCTACTAGTACACATGACATTGGTATACTTACTACGGGAGCTATGCCAAAAAGCTACTTGAACATTACTTAAGTATGCTTCATAAAACGAACTTGAAGTATACTTTTGAAAGAAACACCGTCTCAACTGCTCCTGATTTACATTCATTACATTCATTATGTTGTCCTCTTTCTGCGGTCGTCTACAAACCTTGATTCCAAAAAGTTGTAGGACACTGTACACAAATTGTGAATAAAAAAGGATGTAATAATTTACAAATCTCATAAACTTATATTTTGTTCACAATAGAATATAGATAACATATCAAATGTTGAAAGTGAGACATTTTTGAAATGTCATCTTAAATATTGACTCTTTTGGATTTCATGAGAGCTACACGTTCCAAAAGTTGGGGACGAGTGGCAATAATAGGAAACTGGACCGGTTAAATGTTGCATGCCAGGAACAGCTGGAGGACCAATTGCAACTTAATGGGTCAATTGGCAGCATAGTTGGAGTATAAAAAGAGCCTCTCAGAGTGGCAGTGTCTCTCAGAAGTCAGGAATGGGCAGAGGATCACCCAATTCCCCTAATGCTGCGGCCAAAATAATTGGAACAACATCAGAAAGGAGTTTCTCAGAGAAAAATTGCAAAGGTTTGAAGTTATCATCATCTACTGTGCATAATATCATCCAAAGATTCAGAGAATCTGGAACAATCTCTCTGTCTAACGTAGGGTCAAGGCGGGAAAACCATACTGGATACCCGTGATCTTGGCGGGCCCTTAGAGCGACACTGCATCACACTACTGGGAATGCTACTGTAATGTAAATCACAACATGGGATCAGAATACTTCCAGAAAACATTGTCGGTGAACACAATCCACACCGTGTCGTCACGCGTTGCCGGCTAAACTCTATAGGGTCAAAAAGCCATATCTAAACATGATCCAGAAGCGCAGGCATTTTCTCTGGGCCAAGGCTCATTTAAAATGGACTGTGGCAAAGTGAAAACTGTTCTATTGGTCAGGCCAATCAAAATTTGAAGTTCTTTTGGAAAACTAGGGCGCCATGTCATCTGGACTAAGAGGACAAGGAAGCCTTCTGAAGGAAGTTCAGAAGCCTGCATCTCTGATGGGATGGGGTTGCATGAGGTGCGTGTGGCATGAACAGCTTACACACATCTGAAAGGCACCATCAATGCTGAAAGATACATATCCAAGTTCTAGAACAACATATGCTCCTATCCAGATGTGGCCAGCCTGCAGTCCAGATCTTTCACCCATACAGAAAACATTTGGCAATGCATCATAAAGAAGAGGAAGATAGAAAACATTTGACCAAAGAAGACCTAAGACAGTTGAGCAACTAGAAGCCTGTATTAGACAAGAATGGGACAACATTCCTATTCTAAGCTTGAGCAACTTGTCTCCTCAGTCCCCAGACGTTTGCAGACTGTTAGAAAAAAGAAGAGGGGATGCCACACAGTAGGAAACATAGCCTTGTCCCAACTTTTTTGAGATGTGTTGATGCCATGAAATTTAAAATCAACTTATTTTCCCCCTTAAATGATACATTTTCTCAGTTTAAACATTTTATATGTCGTCTATGTTGTATTCTGAATAAAATATTGAAATTTGAAACTTCCACATCATTGCATTCTGTTTTATTCACAATTGTACAGTGTCCCTACTTTTTTGGAATCCGGGTTTGTAGTGGTCACTAGTCTGTGCTTAGTTTAACCAATGTATGTGTGTTATATTTCTGACTGAGATGAGATAGCCAGTCAGACTGTATCTCTGTTTAGTCCCAGATAGACATTAGGATGATAACTTTGCTCTTTGATTTGTTCTTTCAATGCTCCATGTATGTCTCTTTACTCTTTATTCATAATTTCTTTTAATTCTTGCAGGTTTTCAGGGGGCAGTAGATATTGAGGAGCGTCAGTTCTGTCACCATTGCACAACAATGACTTTTCTGAGCACTCAATTCTTGTGTTTTGAGTGCTTTAAAATGAAGAAACGTCTTCACAACTAGAGTTTAAGTGTATCCAGAACTTTGTAGAAGCTCTTTTTTAATCATTAAATTAAGATCAGATAGCCTAGTTCCACCATACATGCATCGTTAGGTGTGTTTCTGTGGACATGAAGGATGCTTCTACAGAACTCTACATGTAGACCTTCTACTAAAGATGTTTGTCCTAAATCTTATGGCTGTAGTTACTCGCTGGGCCCTAGAATGGACATCCAAATGTGCAAGATAGCTCTGAATGCCTTTTGATTTCTTTATCTTATGAAAACCCAGCATTTTGTTTTTTTGTGTGAGTTAAGCCAGACCAAGACACTTGAATCGTAAAAGAATGTTTAAGTGTTAATTGATTGTTTACAGTAAATATATGAAGTATATATTGAGATATTTCTTTGAAATATCATAATCATAGTATTATGATGTTGACTTCTGAGGGTCCACTGCCATTAGCTTCAGTGAAATGTCTACATTTTGTCTGAAAAAAAAAAAAAAAAAAAAAAAAAATAATACAATGATAATCTAAATTAAATACGGAGATTGTTGCTGGACTATTTATTTGGGCATCAAGGCAGAATTCTGCCATCCTATGGTTAGAAAGAAACATGTGTAGATTAAATGCTGGTCAGCTTGATCACTCGGTCTCCTGTCACCATACAGCTGGTGTAAGCGTGAGTGTTCACGCCCAGCGTTAATGCTAGCTGTAAATCACTTTCATCATCAGGTAATTAACTCTCACATTCAGGTAAGTTGTTCCCAGAACAATTCACCTTCTTATATATAAAGCGCTTTAAGCTAACAAAGTTTAAAGCACTATATAAATGTAAATAGAGCTAATAATAATAATTTATTATTATTATTATTCACAGCATCTATACGTTCTAACACCCTGTAATGAGACTGCATTCCCACTGTAAAATATATCTAGGTACAGACATGGTCAGTACATCGATGGGCAGACCTGCTGGGGAAAACTAGGTTAATTCATCGTTCAGGTGACCTCAAGGCTAGCATTAGGTGCTTCTGCTTTGCTGGGCTGTGTTTGCCATAACAAGCAATAAACAAACTCAGCCTGGTCACTGGCGCCTGTGTCCAGCTCGAGGCTCTTACTGAACCAGGAGTAACACCATAATGGCGGTTCATCATCAGTCACATATTTCAAAAAAATATATTGCCCGTGTCTGCCGCGTCGACGCTATATGATAGTATGAAATTGGCTGGATAACATCCACCCGTTTTCATCAGGCTGGAGAGTGGTTGCGGCTCGAATCAAATTCTGTATGCGGTATTTTCCTATTAACACTGTGAAGCTGCTCTGGAAACACTGCGGCATTATAAAAGCACTCTATAAATAAAAGGTGACTTCATTATGACTGTATTATTATTATTATTATTATTATTATTATTATGTGTGTGTGTACTTACTTACTTACTTACTTTAGGCC
Organism: Paracanthobrama guichenoti; assembly: GCA_018749465.1. Lineage (NCBI taxonomy): Eukaryota > Metazoa > Chordata > Actinopteri > Cypriniformes > Gobionidae > Paracanthobrama > Paracanthobrama guichenoti. The sequence continues at coordinate 26,863,171 of CM031947.1, forward strand.
CCCTTAGAAGTCTGCTGAGGCCCTAAATGAGAAACATGACCCCTGGTTGAAAAACACTGGCATAAACTATACAGTTATTGCACCCAGCCTTTGCACTTAATTTTGTTTGCCTTGTTTCAAAAAAATGCTTCTTAGCAAGTAGACAGCACACGAAAATCAATGTAAGTCACATATTTATAAACTTCTTCCTAGGAGGGCTGCTGTGTCAGCAGTTCTAATAAAATAAACAGCCAAGAAAGAGCATGGAAATGGTCACTTAAAAAACTAAATATGGCTGTTTTGGCGAAGACAAGAGATTTACTATTTTAAGTGGACCCCTAAG